>OY757542.1:15883831-15943919 GCA_963584105.1 Alviniconcha strummeri
TACCATGAACGCGAGACGTTCGGAAGGAATCACGAGGGAGACTCGGGGAGAGAGAGAGAGAGAGAGGCGGGGAGTGTGGGGTGGGGGTGGGGGGCAGGCGTTGTCATGACGATCAAAAAATTACCACTACTTATTATCTCTATGACAACGACGAACAAGTACACGGCAGCAGCGCTGCTACTGACAGAGTGAAACCGCCTGGGTTCGGAATTTTCTGAAGCTGGCCAAAAGCTGCAAAAATAAATCTGAATTAGAACCTGAACAAACAGTAAACAATGGTATTCACCGTGCGTCTATACTGACGAAGTGTATGTGTGTATGCAATGATAAACAATGGCATTCACAGTGCGTGTATACTGACGAAGTGTATGTGTGTATGCAATGATACGTGCGTGCGTGAGCGTGGACGCGTGTGTGTGTCTTCGTGCGATTGTAGGCTAATAATCAGAACTGAACCCCTAATGATCGACGTGTTTTCACGGTCGCACAGAGCGTAAACAAACTTTTCACAGACACGGCGAGGATCAGCCGCTTTAGTGAGTTCTGTCCGAGAAGAAACTCAGTTTGCGCGTTTCTTCTTCTGCAAGAAGTAGCCGCCACAACCATCATATTTTGATTATTCTGCTAATAATATGCCGGTTGTGTGTGGCCATGCCACCCGGCCGCGCCTTCGCGTATCCAAAGGTGGACATGGGATCTTTAACGTTTCTCAACGATCTCACTAGTGTGTGCTGCACAGGAAGGCAAGACAGGCACTGACGTCTGTAGAAGCGTTGACTCGGAAAAAATAAAAAATAAAAAATAAATCCTTCACCCTGCCTTGACCTGGGGTCGAATTCACGGTAGCTGCTTTCACTGGATCACCAGACCGCTGAGCTACTGCTCCCCCAGGGCGTTTGAAGTTGACCAAAAAGTACTAATGATGATGTTCCAGTGCCCCGGCAGAACTCGTGAGACCACACCACTCACGGCTTCTGGTTAGTGCCAGCACCACCATTTGTGGGTCAGTCACTGGGTCGGTAGAGCACGCAGGTGAGTGACAAAGCGGAGTCATTTCCCCCGAATCCTTATCGGCACGTACAGCCCACAACAATTTTGCGGTCAATTTACCCGCTTGCATAGGCGGGTGCATGGCGTGACGCATTCCTCAACGTAATGAGACTTGGGAGGGGTGGTAATGGTAGTTTTAAGCCCCCCCCCCCCCCCCCCAACGTTGTGGTAGTTTTAGCCTTCCCCCCCTTCCCCGCCACGTAATGACAGTTTTAGCCCCCCCCCCCCCCCCCCCCCAACGTAATGATAGTGTTAGGGGACCGCCCCCTCTCTCTTCGCCCTCCCCAACGTAATGATAGTTTTAGACCCCCCCCCCCCCCCTCCTCCTCCCCCTCGACTCCCAACCCCCATACACACATAATGAACATAATGAACTGCTTCAAGATGTGTTGCCGAGTGACAGCGGCAGCTATGAATGCGTTTTTGAAACTCATCATCATACTCCATGGACCAGGTATCGAGACCCCCCCCCCCCCCCCCGCCCCCCTTTTGTTTTGTTTTGTTTTTTGGAGACAAAGATTTTTGGATAGCTGTGTATGTGTCTTTTTAGTATCTGCTTGTCTGTAAGATGAGCTACTTTGCTTTTAGGAATTAGCTGAGATGGTACATAGCAGCTTAATCGCATGTATTAAAATGGGCGTGTCCCTTACAAATCCCAAACAACAGGCAGCTGTACCATTTGTTTGGACACACAAAATACAGCACATGCTGGAATCAATGGCTAGCACTGCTCTTGCGACTGCTGTTGTCTTAACCAGGTATGGTGGTCTGAATTACGCGCGTGGGATTAATGAAGTATTAAAAAAGAAAAGAAGAAAAATGTCACGTTGCATACTTTTGTACAATGCTCGTGTAAAAATATTGAACAAAAGTGCTTCATTTACCACCAGAATGTATCATGGTGACTAAGAGAGTCACAGAGAATGTTTGATTATCACCTGCATTAATGGATAACGACACGGAATAGAATATACTCAAGTTCAAAAGTTAAGCAACCGTTTACAAAAGATGACGTCACGGAATAGTATATACTCAAGTTCAAAAGTTAAGCAACCTTTTACAAAAATTAGGAGCCATTAAACTGATGCCACCGGATGGCATCTCTGGTTTGGCTTAATTCAACATGCAACTGCTGGACAGTTTCATGTATCAGCTGGCTATTATGCCAAGAAAACGGACGAACAGCTGGGAAATATCAAAGGTATTCGCAAAAGAGATTGTCCGCACTGTCAGTGATTTGACAAATCATTATTGACTTTCTGAAATTGTTATCTTTGATAAAAAATTATAAATAAAGGCATTACTCTCCTTATTTCTTACAGCTTATCATTATAGCTTGAGTGTATTTTTCCCAGCCACAGGTACCAAAGCCGGTACCACAGGTGGTTGCCAAACCTGAATGTCCCTTACTTTGAGTGACACTGAATGTCCAGCTTAGACATATATGTCAGCCTCAAACCTGAAGCCATCAAGGTTCTCAAGCTCTGGGTATTCTTGATATTTATCTTCCTTTTGGGGCTGCTCCACCTTGATTTCAACCAGGTATTGTGGCATGAAGAAACAATCTGTTCAGTATACCTCCCACTTTTCCATTCACAGTATGCAAGCCATGGCCATCTGCTCGAAGAATGGTTAGAGTGCTTCAAAGTTGGCCCTTTTGATGTGCATTATTAATGCATTTCTGTATGGTGATATTGTGACTCTTCGACAAGGATGAGGTGTGTTGACACATTTTGTTGACATCTATCACTTATTTAACTCTACAGAGAAGATGCGTGGAATGTTCCAGTTTCATAATTTTTCCTTAACGTGGTAATCTCTTTATCTCTAAACGATTCTGCCCATAATATACTGAACGACATACTGAAAATATATGGTCTTTTTGGAAGCTTGCTCTTCAATGGTTTTAGTGTCTTTGATGGTTTCCTGGTGTCTGTCATCCTCTCGAGTGTAGTCTCTCCGACAGGTGGCATGATAACGTGCTTCTCGAGCAGCCAAGTCAGTATCTTGCACCTTTCAAAAGGATGTGCTGATCTTGTTTTCTTTTGGTGCTTCTTTGACAGAGTTCTCAGCTGTTTTTGTCATACATTTGACTGTTTTCAACATGTTGTTTCCTTGTGATTCAAGTCTTTTCACAAAAAAGACCTCTGTCACTTGGCAACAGCTAGCATTGTGTTGCTGACGGATTTGCTGTTCTCGCTTTTTTGAGGAGCTTACATCACTCCCTTCTGATGGGTTCTTTTGTTTCAAAATTCTGCAGTCATTCATAAAGTAGCACAGTGTGTAATTCCCATGCAGAATCGGTATATACTCATATATTTCATCCACCATATCAGAACTGGACCATTGCACATGTTTAAGTTATTTAGTTCTTGAAATTGTATGTCTCGTCAACCGCACAAGGTCACCTCAGGACAGTCACAGTCACAGTTTCTTCACACCAGTTCGAAACGCAAGGAACCAAAACACAAGCAAAAGGCTGGCTCACTGTTCTACACAGAACACAATCAATAGCAAACATCCCAGCCAAAACAGTCAATAATTAGCACATATCACTATCTACAACTGAAAAATATACTTCCAGACAGATTTTCTGTAACGCATTCAGTACAAAATTAATTTTTTTTTGATCAGATCACAAGTATGCCTAAGTCACCTTTTTGAGGCGCAGTAACACACATTTTGGTGCCTATTTATATTCTGCAGGCACTCAACATGAGAACCTGCTTAAATCAACTGACTATGAGCAGTGTGACCTATTTTATTTCGCAGGTTAACGCGGGAATTCGCTTCAGCCAAGACTAACGCAATTAAAAAATATAGAGAGGATTTGGAAAAAATGACAGTGAATGGACTGGTGAAGCGGAAATTAGGACAAGGAAGGAATTCTGGCACTGACTAAGCATACTTGGCTGTATTCTGACCTACTCCGTGCTTTTAAGGGAAAACATTCGTCAGCTCTGGGTTTTCAACAGAGGGGACCTTAGGGGGTATAGACTGGCTCATGGTGTATCAGTCTTGTCAGTGGAAGCTGAGTAATAACGAAAACCTTATACTGGCATAATCAGTGTCACTAACTTCGAAACCGACTGACAAAAGGCGCAGGAGACTGTACTCCGATTAAATATTTTGACGCAGATGTTATCGCAGATAATTATGTCTGGAAATGTATTACAGGGACAGAGACAGTCATTAGAATAATGAAAAGACCATCAGCATTTGCCTCCCCCCCTCCCTCGCCCCCTCCAACCCGCCTCTAAAATAGCCCCCATATTGGAGCCCTCCATCAGTTCCACTCTCTACGAGATGGCTGAAAAGAATGACGTTTCAGGTTGGAAATGGTGTGCATGCTTTTAACACAACTTTCGACCCACTTACCATGCGCTTAAGGCTTCGATCCGCAGCTGCGGCAGATGAGTGGTAGCAAGATGGAGCTGGGCCGCTGCTTTTTAGTTTTGACAGGGCTTGTTGTGCCTTTTGGATCAAGCCAGTCTGGGGTGGGAAGGCACGCTTGTCATCAATAACACAGTTTACTCATCAGTACGTTCAGTTTTTTTTTCTTTTTCTTCTTTTTCTTTTTCTTTCTTTTTCCTTCTCGCTCACTCTGTCTCTGTCTGTCTGTCTGTCTGTCTCTCTCTCTCTCTCTCTGTGTAGCAGAACTCCCCTCTCTCTTTGTTTTGCCGTAGACGCCCTCCCTCTCGCCATCTCTCCAGCCAAAGACATGCGACAGCCAGGGGCCATCGTGCATGATTATTTGATTCGTTAGCATGGACTGAGGCTGATGGTATGGTTGATTTGAGACCCGGTGCCAGAAATGTGCTCTCTGCCTCCGGAGGAATCTGCCACTTTCGCCTGTTCTCTTTTCTGCCCCATCTTTTCCTTAAATTGGCATTGGTGGTCTGTCTCGGAGACTTTTGAACAGCCCATATATCTGGGGCCAAGTATAGATGCGGAAAGTTCCGCGTCGCCCTCTTTGAATCCTCTCAAGAGAGTTTGACCCAGTGGCAGGCGCGATCGACAGCAAAAAGCGTAATGATCAGTCAAGCTAACCGTTTGCCTGTCTGCCGGTCGCATGAGTGTGGCTAAAACGCTAACACTGGTATTTTTTGTCCGACTGAAAATGTATGCGAGAACTTGCATACATTATACGTCTATATTCCCATGAAATCTTTCGTACCGTCATACTGAGAAGCATTATTATTATGATCACTTTTATATAGCGGACGCTATTTTCTGCTCTTCAGCAAACTCACTGCACTCATATTGCAAGTGATTCTGAATGAGTAACTGTATCCTTTTATAGCGCATATTTTTTAATATCCCCGAAGTGGTGTAGTGACAGCGCTATTTGGTTAATTGCATGGCTGGTGCCACGTGAAAGTTGCATGGCTGGTGCCACGTGAACTGCTGCCGTCTCGGCGCAGATTCTGTGTACACCATTCAACCATGCAGCAGGTTACAGTGTCACTTCATTCAAAGCCATATACTGGGCGCATGTGTATTTAGATGTAACCTGCCACCTGCACTTTTGACGGAATGATCGGGATCTTTTACCTGCTACTGCGGTAACACAGGGGTGGAACGGATACCGATAATTTATTGGAGTCAGCACAGAAAGTTGACCCTGGAGAAGAAATCTCCCACCGCTCCTGCGGGAACTCGAACCCAGGGACCTTTCAATCACGAGTCCGACGCTCTAACCACTGAGCTATCCCCGCTTTGGATACAGCCTTTGACCCTGACGTTACCTGTAAAAAAATTCTTTGGCGAAACATACATAATAACATTGAATAAAAAATAGAAATAGCTCTGTTTTGTGTTTAGTAACTGCTTACTGGTGGTTAATAAGTAATTAGATTTTAATCTGTGTGTGTGTGTGTGTGTGTGTGTGTGTGTGTGTGTGTGTGTGTGTGTGTGTGTGCAAAATATACTAGTGACCAGCGCAGACAGACTCTGCCCCACCCCTTCCCGGCTCTTGTGTTGTTCTTCGCCTCTGTGTTGTTAAAAACAATTCTGACACCGGCCTCTGACTTTTTCTATCGCGTCTGCAACTGTGGCGGTCTGACTGCATGTCCCACCTCTTGTTCACCTGTCTTGTTTCCCATCATCCTCGTGGACCTCCGATCACATTGCAGTGGGACTCAGTCCACATCGGTATGGTATCTTTGCCGGTTTATGGCATATTACGTGTCATCATGGCATTGCGCCCTGGACGATATTATCATAATTTGTGCCAGTTTGTTGGTAGAGCACGCACGCGTTAACTGGAAGACCAAAGACCAAGCGCCAAAGAGCATTGTCTGCCCCCTTCCCCAACACACACACACACACACACACACACACACACACACACACACACACACACACACACACACACACACACACACACACACTTCACCCACCTTCTTTAACCAAACAATATTCGCCTCCTCTCCAGTCGTCTTGCGCTAGTGTGGGGTGTCATCCGTCTCGCCTTCCCCCCCTCCGCTTAGGCACTCCACACTTACCCGACTGTCCACGGCATGTATTTTTATGATAGTGTAGGTAAGTTAGATTTTGTCACTCTTACAAGAGCTCCGGAAAGACATAATTGTGTGTGTGTGTGTGTATGTGTGCGGGTGCCTCAGAATTGGGAACCGGGTTTGGTTATACAGGTTTCACAGACATCGAAGTATCCGTGAATACGTTTGAGCCTGTTGCGTCGTCTCACATTCAGATTTCACAATATTGATACCAAGTAGAGCATAAGGATGTTCTCTTTCATTTAAGACTAGTTCAAGACTCTCCCTTCAAACATTCACTGAATAAAATAATAATAATGAACACTGGCCGGACGCCTCCTCTCGAGATGAGCGCTTAGCGCTTCACAATGGCAACTTGAACAGATAATATTGAATCTAATGACTGCTACTAGATACATAAAAAGTTGTTGTATTTTTGTTTGCGTAAACACACGTACGCACGCACGCACGCACACGCACACACACATACACACGCGCACGCGCACGCACGCTCACGCAACCCCCCCCCCCCCCCCCAACACATGCACATACATACAACAACAACAAACAACAACAAAACAACAACAACAAAAAACATGACTCTTTACATTATCATGAAGCTGGCCGGTCGGCCGGCCATCCCGCATCTGACAGCTGCAAAAGCTTTAACGTGACGTTGCAGTTTTTTCTTTCATATGCTGAAAACAGATAAACGTGGGAACTTTTCACGACTGTAGCGATTGTAAGCATTACCCATACATAATAGTCTAAGTGTGTTTGTGTTGGTTGTAAGGATTACTGACTGTCTGAGAAGACTATTGCAGTGTGCTTTGAGCTTGTATTATTTAGAGAATAGTGCCATACGTCTCTCTGAATATCGACCAGAAAACGTTTTTACTAGATCTGTAGTTTTGGCGACTTTGCCGGTGTGTGTGTTGCACTAGTATCATTATTAAGTATAATTGTATATTGTTTTAGGGGCATGACGTTTTGTATGAGTGGTTTGTTTTTTCTATTGCATTATAGTATTGTATTATTATATTACAGTATTGCATTATGTGAGGGGCTTTGAACGTATTTGGAATTGCGCCATACAAATATTTTGATTGATTGATTGATTTCAAGGTCATAGCAGTTAGTTTTTTTAAAAGTAATATTCTGTCTGCAGACTGTGTCAATTATCAAGACACGTGAATGATATATATTCAATCCTACGCCGTGCACAAGCGAGAAAAATCAACACTTTTACTGTTTTAGTAATAATTTGTTTATTGTACAGCCAAAAATCAAGGGCATAAAAGAGCCTCAGAGAACACGTTACACTTTAGGTATGACATCATTTTTATTTAATGAAAATATCATTCTGAATCGCCATTCTCATTCATCAAAAACGTTCTGAAATATTTTATTCTATTTCGAAAAATCGATTACTCGGATGCATCATAAAAACGCGCAAATGCAGAAACAGAGCATCTGCCGTGGATTGTAGATTCACGCACGCACGCACGCACGCACGCACGCACGCACGCACGCACGCACGCACGCACGCACGCACGCACACATACACACACACACACACACGCACGCACACGTGAATTATTCGGCGACATTTACTGAGACAATCCACGCGCTTCGCTTTACTTAATGTAGTCAATAGTTGATTGTCACGTGCCGCTGCCGCCTGCATCCCCTGCGTCAACCGAACAACCATGCTTCACTTCCTCTGATATCATGCGTAGACCAGACGGAGCCTGGATACGAACAAATCAGTTTCCATGGCAGCGATTCGCCGCTGCTGCGAACATGTCTGTGCTGTTTAAGTCCACTGAGTCGCTGAGGTCAATATAAACCACAAGTCGGCTAGCTTATTCGTGTCAGCCATACATGGCAAAAAACCTGCACCTGCTTGACATTATCACATTTATTGATTTGCGTTTTGTTCTCTTTTCTTTTTGCATTTTCTGTCTACCGGCATGCATAACAAAGGTTGGCTTCGGCCGTGAACAACTATAAGAGCGCTTCTAAGGCAAAGTTCGATATAAACCGATCACCCGCAGAGTTAAAACGTTTTAACACTGTTGAATAGATGGCCAGCTGTCGCACCAGGAATCTTTATGTTTACCACCGACCTATACCACATTACACCATACGCCACAGTGAAACTGAATTTACAATGCCGTAACTTAAAATCCTCCCTACACCACAAGCGGCTAGAGGAATAACCTCCTTGCTCTGTGGCAAACATCTCTGAGAAAACCTGTTGCAGCCGCATTTTTAGCGATTTTCCCGAACAGTGGGTTCACTTTCGCTTGGCGTAAGTTACGAAAAGTAAATCTAGAGAAATAAAAAAGTGGTGGTCTCAATGACAGGAGTCAGGAGCCAGGAAAAGGAGTTTTCAGCAAAACCGGCTGAATCAAAATGTTTTATTGATTCTCTGCAGCCGATTGTTCGGTAAACGCTCTTTTTTGCACTACTTCATTCAAAATTTAGCACATCCGCAGAATCACCAGCAGTTTTAGACCGCTTCCCAGAGCTCGACTGCTACCTCAACTGAGTGTGTGTCCAGTACCTGTTGTTCTGCTGACTCATCAGCTCAATTTCAGACTGTCACTTACCCACCATAGTTCGACTGCATGCTTGCTTCAGTTGTGATTTTGGCAGCAAACCCGAGTTCACGCCAGCCCGAGCAATGAGCACAGTGCTGGAAGAGTGCCATAATTATCGGCACGCGCTGCCCGTAAACAAGGGGAAATTGGCTTCCACCGTGCTGTGCACACGACCCCACTACCTCTCTTTACTGTGCTAGGACTGGCACACATTTCGTTTTGATTGTTCTGCAGGAGTTCAACGTGAGACGCCTACGCCTTCGTACTTTGTGGACCGGCCACCCTGTCCGCTTTCAGAACTGAACTTAAAAAACGTCTCGTTTGAAAAGCAACATTTTCCCAGTCTCAGTAGACGGTGTATTACCTTACTTGATGTGTTCCCATGCTCACATGAATTTGTTTTGAGTGTCAACAGGGAGATGGGCTGGCCGCCCCTGGAGCGTGGCAAAAATAAGACACACACACACACACACACACACACACACACACACACACACACACACACACACACACACACACACACACACACACACACACACACACACACACACACCACAACCTTTTACGTTACCATTTTGCTGGACAGCATGCTGGCCTCATTTCACCGTATAGGAGCAACGCTACTCATTCTTATCAGTGTGTGCAGTATTCTGTTTGTCTCTCTCTCTCTGTATGCGCGCGCACGCATGTGTCTGGGGTAGCTGGGTCGGAGGACGTCTTCTACATGGTTTTTCTTGTCGCGCGATTGCTTTGAAACCTGTGCCAGGTCGATCACTTTCAGATAAAACGTATGAGGTGCATACACAGCGGTATTCATGTCTTGCGAAACGTATTTGTGTGTGTGTGTGTGTGTGTGTGTGTGCGCGCGCGCGCGTGCGTGTGGCGTGCGTGCGTGCGTGCGTGTGTGTGTGTGATGTACACCACGCTTTTATATATATGGGTCATTCTCCTGAAAACTGGACCAAAGAGGATGCCGCTTTCCCTATGAAATAAAAATTAAACTAAAACATGAAATTTTTAAACTACCGCTATGTTTCTGATGTGATGTGTTTGGAGAAATAAGGAAAACGCCACAATGGGTAAATGCATCATTATTTCTTGCGCTATGAGCCTGGTGGTAAAAATCGCGACATTTTCATGGCGCCATTTGTGACATGGCTTTGGGGAGGTTAGCTGATCGCAGATATTTCCTTGGAATCGTTCATGATTGAATAAAAACGGATTTCACGAGAAAGAAGGAGGCCAGTTCTTACATACAAATGGTATTTATTGTGTGTTGCTTGCTATTAACAGCTCCAAACAAAGGAAATATAATTAATGTCTCGCACGTTACCGATGGTGTCTTCTGAGTGTGTATCACGATATTGTGACTTGTTCACAACGGGAACTAAAAAAACTGTCTTTTTTCATCAGCTTAGTAGATAACCACATTTCGCCTTATTTTTAATGCTTGTTTGATGACAAAAGAGTAGATACGAAATAAATTACAATCACTTCTTACAATGGTTTAACGTGCGAGCACACAAATAATTATTTCTGCTTGTACCATTAACTTTCGACCTACCCTAACGTACCAGTCCACATGAGCTGACTTGCGGCAGCAACGTTTGACCTCTTTTTGCGCTATGTGTGTGTGTTATTTTACTAGAAAAGGGAAAGCACCGTGGTGTCTTCAGGGGTGAGGGACGTAATGCTCGTGACACATATTTGTTCCCACTCTGCTGAATGTTTGTTTGCAATCTTTTGTAACCAAACTTGGTATTGTGGAGCACCACCATGAGCCGGAATGTCATGCGAAAAAATGGGATTCTATCTTCAAGGTCAAGGTGTGGGCTTATATAATCAAAATATGACAGTTTCTACTATATCTTTTATTAGTTCTAAACCAGTAAGCCTTTTGTAAGCAAACTCAATTTGAGTGTAGATCATAATAAGCAAAGCAATGTCCAGTGAAAATGTTGGACTGCTGTGTTCAAGGTCAATGTCACAGCCAAGGTTAACAGTTTCAGTTAATGTTAGTTTGGATGATATATGTCGCTGAACCATTTGTAACCAAAACCCAGTATGGTGAGACATCATTATAAGCTAGAGCGTCATATGCGAAAAATGGGTTTCTGTTTTCAATGTCAAGGTCACAGTAACTGAATTTCGGTTCATACAATCAAATATGATTATTTCTATTATATGTTCTGAACTGCTGATTTTTTGGGGCGACCATCTTAGTTTGACAGTGCTTAGTTTTAAGCTGGAGTGTCTTGTGAAGAGGTTGCTTTGCTGTATTCAAGGTTAAGGTCACAGTGAAGGTTCTGAACTTCAGCGAATGTTTGCCTGGACAATATCTCTGATCGGTCAAGCTTAGTATGGTGATGCATCATCATCAGCCAGAGTATCATTCAGAAATATCATTTTGCGATGTTCAAGGTCAAAGCCACAATCGTTTCTACTAGATTTTCAGAAATACTGAAACTTTTGCAATCCAAATTAGTTTGATGGTACATCATCACAAGACAGGGTAAGACACCGTGAAAAGATTTTCTTGCTTTTACACAGGGCGTGAGACAGAATATGGCTTGGGAGACTGTGGACTAGATTGCTGCCACTCTTGGCTATCCCGATATCTAAAGCAGGGGGTCAATACCGGTCCCAATCAAGAAAATGTGGAAAGAACATTGCTTTTGTAATGAATATGCTTGTTTATTAAGTTTTTTGGTCAATGGTTCAAGTGTGTTATTCTTATATCCTTTGGTACTTGTGATGATGTCCGCATAACATGTGAGAGATTACTAATTAAGTGCGATTGGTTATTAACTTTAGAAAGCAAGAAACAAATATCCCTCTGACATGTATATTTATATGTACGGTTCAGTTACACCAACTTACTTACCCCCCACCCCCTCCTCCAAATTACTTTGGGGGAAAAAAAAAAAAAATTAAAATAAGGAAAATAAATGTGTAATCTATTTCGTGCATGTCTGTACTTCGAAGAAGACATTTTAAACCAAAACCGTTAAAGAGGCAGGATATTAATTTAAAAATTAAATGTCAGAAGTGACAGACATTCCTTTAATAATTAGGAAATATTGTATAATAAAAAAGGCAAGAGTCAAACTGGCCACTGAGCCGACTCTATTCATGCATTTCTGGTGTCTTCTGTAACACGCGAGACACTGACCTATGACGTAACATAATGAACAATTAACCAAGTTCCTGTCACCCTGTCAATTTATGTTTTATATTTATGTACACAAGAGATGTCAAGCTTTCATTTCCAAATAATGGCATTAAAAAATTCACACTCTGAATTTTTACCCTCTATGTCACAATTTTGACCAGTTTTCAGGAGAATGATCCATATATATATCAAATCTTGTTTCGATGTTGTCCCATATTTGTATTTCTGTATATATTGTCCCGGACAGATAACATCTTACTTCTTTCTCTTTTATTTTTTATTTGTTTATTTTTATCATTTGGTCGTGTCGTTTGAAAGTCTTATTTCAGACGCCTGTTTGTCGGCTACTGCATGTGCAATCGCAAGGAACGGAATGACTGAGCACGACTCTTTTAGTGGTAGCCAATAGATACTGGATAGGTCGGTCACCTGTAGCATTTCCAGATTGACACACATGCTTTGTATCACACAGCGTTTACAGATAGATCTACCGGCGACACCGGCCACTGAGGATACAGCGGCGCGATTAACTCCCTCTTCTGGCTCTGTCCTCGAGGGAAATCATACTTTACGGACCACAGTTCCTAGGCTGGAACCGCGATGTTTCACAAAACGAGCACTCCACAGGCAGTTTGGACACAGACGAATGGCACTGGCTCCAAAATAAATGGGCAAACGTGACATTCGTGGCCGAATTCACGACTTGTTCGCGTGCCAGTCTGGAATTCCACCAGGATTTAGTGCTTAGTGATAGTGTGATCAAGGGCCTGCGTTGTAAATACCTTCATTGTTGGGGCTGTGCTTTCGGGGTGTAATCAGGCCTGTTTCAAAGCGATACACTGCTCTTTTGATCACCATGTCTCACTAGTGCGCGACTTTCGATCAAAGTGTCCCCCAATTCCCTTTTGATGTTCATTTATTTTTGACTCAAAGAAACAATCAGCGCTGTTTTACATGCCACGAGAACGGCAGGATGCATCAGAAAGGGAAGTATAGCGATTTTAGGTGGACCGTATCTCGGAAGATCAATGCAAAATATTTTAGAACCTTTTAGAACCTTTTAGGTTTTTAACCCTATAAGCAGCCGACCGAAATGAGGTCTTCAATGTAGATTCTGGTGTGCATCTGTCCATGGTACTAAGAACGTTTTGGACACCAGTTTTTATTCTTTCGTTTGTTTTGTTCATAAGTTTGTCTTACACTTGGTTTGATGGTAATACAAATATTTCCCGATTACTTTTCAGTTTGGTATGATCTTGATCTTTTGAGGTCATCAAGTCAGTATCCCCTCGTCACCTTAAAAGAATCCCTTTTCCCCCGTTTTTTTGTTTGTTTGTTTGTTTAAAGAACCATAGTAACTTAAAATGTATGGAATGCTCACACCTTTAAAACTCAGTTTTAGAATCTTGAGTCAGTTATCACCATCGGCCACGTGGCGACTGTTCTAAACAAACTGCAACGGAAGAAAGGGGCTTTGTTTCTGAACAAACAAATGAAGCAACTTTATTTACATGTTTTTCTCGCAATATTTCAGTCCACATTTACGGTCGGTTCACCAAACATTGGGATATGTCAAGTTACCACACTTTCCACGTGCGCATCGAGATTATCCGGGATTGATCGCATCGAATCGAGTGTCGCAAGACGAATCACACGAAAGCTGAATACAGCACTGAAGTCGCCAGCTTGCCATGGTGATATGGGGCTTAATGTCCTCAGATGTCGGGCTGACATGTTGGGCACAGAATCCCCCGGCTTGCCAGTCACCCACGTCTAAAGTCGTGCGGCGACCTCGAACCACGACGGAAGTAGCGAGCAGTGCAACGTCCGGTATGCCTGTGCTGAGTAGCAATGAGGGAGCACACTTTATCCGCCGTATTGTCAGCCAGAATTTTGTATACATACGACCGGGCTATGGACACTTGTCGATAATTATGCACTGCGATTATACTCACCAATCAGGAAAAAATAAATAAAAAAAAATGCTAGAAGTTATTGTCTACGTGCTACAATAATTAAAGCGTACACCGACATCAGTAACGTTACATACTGTTAATTCCGTGCCTGTGGTCGACTGAACCTATAGCTTTGTTGTTTGGTATTGTTTTATGTCGATTCCATTGACGTGGTGCCGATTCACTGACGTAGTGCCGACGACCCGTGAAGTGCTAACCTTTTCTGAGTGTTGCTTTACGTCCACAGAAACTGTAGGCTTATTAGGGATGAGAGTCCAGGACTGCCACCTCGACTTTCACACAGTTCCTGAGCTCCGAGGTGCTAATCATTCTCTTATTACTTTTTATACCAATATTTATATACCTGGTATACTGGCATCGCTGTGTGCTGCTGTCCGTGTGTCCGTCTGTCCATTTGTTCGGAGTTTGTACAAACATCCTCTGAACCTCTCAATCTTTTGTAACCAAACTTGTTATGTTGGTGCATCACCATGAGGCGGTGTGTCAAGCGCCATGAATGGGTTGTTATCTTCAAATCAAGGTCACAGAGCTAATACAGTTTTTTTTTAAAAGAAGACTTTTTCTCTCTATATATCTTCGAACTTCTGATCCCTTTGCAGCCAAACTCAGTGTGATGGTGCAGCATCATAAGCCGGAGTGTCTTTCGAAAAGACTGATCCGCTGTGTTCAAGGTCAGCAAAAGTTAAAGGTTTCAGTGAACAGCTGTCTCGACCATATACTTTGAACCGCTATACCTTTACCAACCAACCTTTGTATGGTGGTGCATTATTACAAGCCGGAATGTTATGCGGGAAGGTCGGTTTGTTATCTTCAAGGTCAAAGTCATAGTGAGGTTCATGTAATAAAAATATGACTGTTTCTGCTATATTTTTTGAACCGATGATCTTTTTGCAACCAAATTTCGTTTCATAAGCAGAGGTGTCTAGAGAAAAATCGGATTTCTGTGTTCGAGGTGAAAACAAGCTTTCTTTCAGTAGTGAACCTCTGTCTCTCTCTGTCTCTCTGTCTCTGTCTGTCTCTCCCTCTGTGGTCCATTTGAAGAAACATAGAAACGCCACCCGTGTCATTGCCAATTTAAACTCATTTGCAGATTTTTGCCTGAAGAGGTTGTGCATGCGAAAATGTGCAAATGAGATGGCGCTTCTGTGTTTCTTGATATGGACCATATTAATCTCGGACGCTAACGTTTGGGGCAGCACACGAGGATGTCCAGCACACGAGGATGATGTTACTCTTTCTCTGTATCTCTCTCCTGTGTCTCTGTCGCTGTCTTTTAGACTCTCTGTCTGTGTGTATATTTTTAAACACGACATTCTTGTATTGTGTTAGCTGGTTTTTAGGGAATACTTCGTGAAGGAAACAACCTCAGAGGAAACAATCCAGGAATCTTTTTGAGTCATCGATGGAGTCTTGAATCAGAAATTTAGCACCAAGCTCAGTGACAGTCTCTTAACATGTGTGGAAATGTTGTTCGGTTTGACCAAATATGTGTTGCATTTTCTTCCACCACAGTCAGGAGTTAACAAACAAGTTGGCATTTAATCGATATAAGTTGTTATCTGTGGGGCATTGGGGAAATACAACTCGTTTCTGTGACAGTCTGTGAGGACAGTGTTTTCGCCTGGGGCTTCTTTATCTGTCTGTCTGTCGGTCTCTGCACGGACAGAAAGTCAGTATATTTGGTGCTATCTGTTTGCTGCACGATGTAATTAAAGGCTCACTCAGTATACGGAGCTAAATCATGTAGCTGTTTTGTTATTCAAACGTTCGGTTGATATAATTTCGTATTTGAGCTTCTAGTTACGGCTTGTGTTCTACTACACTTATCCCTATCCTTTCATCCTGCTTGCATTGATTGTTATTATCAGAAACACACACACACACACGCGCACGCACGCACGCACGCACGCACGCACGCACGCACGCACGGACGCACGAGCGCGGAAAGAGCATAGAGGATGATGTGTCCTGATACAGTCACTGGCATTGTACCAGACTTTAGGTGATCTGAAAAATTGGGATTAACTCGCATCTGATCTGATATCATTCTCAAACGTATATCTAAACTGATAAACCGATCACCACGAATGTCCAAAAGTTAACAAACTGCTGTAACCTCTCTTCGTTTACTAGAATGATTTTGTATCATTTGAGCCTGGCTGTGCCATGCAAAACAGATATTTTTGGGAAAAGGCATGGAGCATTGAAGTACTGTTGAGGGGGGCTTGATGGCATCTTACCCTCTGCAGCCCAAGTTCACCTCCACCCCACCCAACACACACACACACACACACACACACACACACACACACACACACACACACACACACACACACACACACACACACACACACACACACACACACACACACACACACTGTTTGTTCTGGGTGTTGGCCAGTTCCAGTTCGACTTCATCTGTATGATTGTTCATCTTCATGGATCATGGAAGACTATGGAAACTGGGAGAAGATGGACAAAGTCCTCTCTGGCTGTCTGTCGTCTCTGACTGTCTCTCTGTCTGCCTCTGTGTGTCTGTTTCCCTGCCTCTGTGTATACGTCTCTCTTCTCCCCCTCTCTCCCTCCCTCTCACTCTCTCTTTGTCTCCCTCTTACTTGTAATTAACTCGACTAAGTGCAACGCAAAATCTAATCAAGTGGGCTAGACGGGGCTCAACCGTATTCGAGGACTGATGGCTTTTTCGGCGAAGCGGCCAAGTGTTGGGAGAAAATTACCCACTGACGATCGAGACTGTATGCTGGACAAAGAAGAAAGTGCTGTTTTCAGGGCAAAGCATTGTGTAGTCCTCTTCTGGTTACCTTTTAGGCTATTCCTCGTAGCTGGCTGGTTTTGCTCTTGATGATTCCTCTCAGTTTGCCGGCTGGCTTCTGGGCGATTCCTTTCAGTGGGGTGGTGCTGAGATCTTGCCAGAAGGCAGCAGTATAGAGATTCCAGACATAAATCAATGTTGAAGTCCGAAGGTTTGAAGTATTTTGAATGGTTAGCACGTCGGAATGTACTGCGGAAGGTCATGGGTTCGAGAGTTCCATCGGTCAAGTAGAATGTAGAATGTTCCGGCACTAACTTGCTAGAACAGCGCGGGAGTGTTAAGGGCCTGGTGGGAAGGCTGAGACCACCTAGTAGCAGGGCTTTGTCCACTTCACGGATAAGTCTCTGGGGGTGTTGGTTTCGGACCAACACGACAGGGGCCAAAGTCCAGGGACTATCGTTAGCATCGGGATATATTATGACAGTAAGCGAGCCTCGAACCAAAATAGATCTCCTTATCATCATAAGTTGTCGTTCTTAGCCTTATCCATCATTGCATAGCTTCTCTAGCCCTGCTCTCGTGGTAATGTCGGTTTTGACTTTCCTGCTCCCTTCCTATACCTGAACTTCAGTTTTGAGACTTTAAAGATTCCTTATGGTGGGATTGATTAAGGGGCGCAGTTGTGGTCTGCTGTGTGGACTGAGGGGACGCTCGCTCAGTCTGTCTCCACGACGTGGCTAACAAATTTATCGTAATTAGAAAGTACAGTAGACATTTCCTGAAAAGGCACACTGAACACTTGGCAGTAGTGCGGTTTCTTCCCTGGATGGTGGCCTCGCAATAACCTAACGTCTCTCCACACTGGCTTTCCCACTGATATAAACTACATTTTCAGATCAGTGGGCTTCTCTCGGCAAGGTCACAATGCATGCGTAAGGGCGTAGAATCAATGCCTTCGAAGACTCCGTGGGTGATACCCCCCCCCCTCCCCGCCCCAGCCCCCGCCGGTGATGGAGACACCCCCACCCACTCAAGATTATGACGCTCAGATATATACTTTACAATTTCGTTACCCCCTCTCCTTCCTGTCCCTGTCCGTAGCTAAGTTAGTGTATATATTAATATTATTATTTTATTGTCCGGAGGTTATTTTCTGATCCGCTTGACCATTACAATTTGCTTTATTGCTTCATTATTATGGGGCGGAATGTCATACGAAAAGATTGGATGGTTATCTTGAAGGTACCAGCAAAGGTTCAAATCCTTAGAATAGTTAATAGCTTTTCTATAGCGCAGTTCACTACTTGGTGCGCCGCACACAAAGGGTGAAGGGTGTTAACAAGGAGCATTACAGTGTCGTAGCACAGAAGTAGGCACCATTAATAACACGTATCATTCACTTATTAACGCAGATATCAAATACACTACAGCTGACACCTGCAGATAAACCTTTCAATCGTTTGAATATTACAACTTTAATGTTTACAAGGTAGGAAAATCTTTCGGGAATACTAGCATCAAAAACCTTAGTGTTACACTTGATTGTCACTTGACCATGAAAACTCGCATCTCCAATCTGGTACGCTCAGCTGATTTTGAACTCCGGTTTTTAGTTCCGTCCGTCATCTTCTGTCCAGAAACCTTGGTGTTACACTTGATTGTCACTTGACCATGAAAATTCGCATTTCCAGTTTGTTACAAGCTAATTTTGAACTCCGTTTTCAGTTTCGTCCCTCATCTTCTGTCCACAGATGCCAGAAAACATTATTGTCTCTGCCTTTGTTCTTTCGCGCCTTGACTATTGCAATTATCTCCTGTTTGGCTGTCCTCGGTGTCTCTTAACCAAACTACAAAAAGTCGAAAACAACGCTGCTCGCCTTGCTCTAAAGGTTCCCCAAATTGACCTATCTCTCCGCATCTTGCTTCTCTCAGTTGGCTGCCCATTGATTCACGAATACAGTACAAACTCATTTCTCTGTGCTACATGTCTGTACCAAACTGTTCAAGACAATTATGAGCCAAAGTGACATTGCAAGGAAGAGTATCTTCTTCAAGTTGTGTGTCGTCCGCATACTTACGGTAATCACAGTCGTGTTGCTTTATAACGTCAGACAGGCTGATGAACAATGTTAAGGGTGAACAATGCAGGACTCGGGATTGAACCCTGGGCAGCACCATACTTGAGAGGTAATGTTATTGAGACAAATTTGTTACACGCCACGCCCTGAGAGCCACCAGAAAAAAGTAGAAGAGGAACATTATTTAGTGCTGAAATGACCTTTCGCTCCATCATTGTTTCACATTTTGCTTCCAAACTTTGTGTGACGGAACATCATTATTTGTCGGAATAGCACGCAGAATAGCTTCGATTACAGTCTTCAAGGTCAAAGCCACAGTGAGCATGTAAGTCCTGAAAAATTACTGTTTAGGCGATATCAAATGTACCATCGAACCGTTTGGAACCAAATTTTGCATTGTGGTGCAGTATCATGAGCTGGAGGGTCATGTGAAGATATTGGATTGCTGCCTTCAAGGTCAAGGCCGGTGGGTCGGGGGCATGAATGCCTTCGTCCAAGCAACGAACAAACAGTAGTGATACGCTAGACCAACAACACAAAAAGGTAGAAGCAACTTTTATGTTGTTGTTTCAGAGAGTCTCCTGTATTGCGATCAGGTGTGATAGAACAGTGAGAAGATTTAACACAAAAGCTAAAGCAAACCAAGAAAATAAGAAGATTGACCAGAGCAGGTTTGAGCAACCATTTTGTGTGAACCAACAATTGCATCATCAAATACTGTCAAAGCCTAGCAGTTGGGTATTACTAACGCTTTTGTTTCTCCAGTGATTTGTTTTCAAATTCAACATCGGTGTGATGAACTGCAGTTGTGTGTGCCTCCAGTGTTGAAGACCTTTAACAAAAACTTTTGGCAGGAACTGTCGGTGTGAATTAAGTTGATGCACAGGCACCTATTTGACAGGTTGACATCAGTCTTGGGTAGGAGAAGCTGATGTTGGAATTGTCTACTGAGGACGAAACGAGGCAAACTTTGTATTTTCAAAATAATACATGGCTGGGGAGGTGAAGCCTCACAGTTTCGGAAGAAGAATACTTGATGCTTTTCACAAACGAATTTAAATCGCAGTCAGCGAAAAGGGAATCATGATGTGACGATTTATTCTGTGTTCGGGAAAACATTCTTTATAATTTGCTTGTGGTGTCACAGGTTCAGTATGGTGACAATTCATTTCTTTGTTACATTTGATACACAAACATATGTCGAAAATCATATTCAAGAATTTGAATCGCTCTCTCACTCTCGTGTCATTTATGGCATAGACCTGCTTTGTTTTGTGCACATGTGATTGTTGTTTTTTGAAAATATTTTTTTAATTGTCTCACAGAACACACGTTTCGCAGTTTCATTTTTGACTTTCATAAACAGAGTGAGTCTATGTAATGATTAGTTTCAGGCCGTTGTGTCAGCTTGCCGGCTACGTGTCGTAGCAAAAACGTCAGCGTTGCAGTTTTCTCGAACACTATAAATAAATGTGATCAACGTCAAACTTTGCATGATGTTTATACTCCGTGAGATTTACCTGTTTGTGCCACTTTCAGGTACCTTGACCACCCTTTATGGTCACATCGTTTTGAATTAAATAGTCTGCATTGTGTGTCTGTGAGAATCCATACTTAATTTTTATATGTTCAACGTTGCAAAAGTCGAACTATGTGAACATTTTTAGCAACTCATTGAACGCGCAAAAAATCTTTGACGTTCCCATATAGATTATTGTGGGGTCTTGTTACGTTTTGTAACAAATGCATTGAATGCCGCGACTCGTCTGAGCTTTCGTTCTTCTACTTCAAGGTGCCATTTATTTGACTAGTAGGAATACATAAACTGGCAGATGGGTGAACATTTTTGAGCTTTCAGAGAATCTTTCTCGTGTCTCGGCTTAACTATCCGTCATCAAGAAATGACGGGACTCGTATCTTTTACGGGTTAGCGTAGGCCTGTGTGTAGTACAAGCGGCACTGAGTGAATTATAGAAGCAAGGCGCCTCGGCCCCATCAGTATCGACACACACATAATGCATCTGTCTGGTACTCTTTCGTACTCTCTCTCTGTGGTGCCGCTTCGCAGAGCGGCTGTTTGCCTGCCTGTAGCTAGCTAGCCCTGGCGTGGAGTGTCACGTGTGTGTACGTGCGTACCTGTGTGTGTGTGTGTGTGTGTGTGTGTGTGTGTGTGTGTGTGCTAAAGTGTCTTCGCTCGAGAGTCGTCTAGGTGTGTGTGTGTATGTGTGTGTGTATGTGTGTGTGTGTGTGTGTGTGTGTGTGTGTGTGTGTGTGTGTGTGTGTGTGGGCGCGCGCGCGCACGCGCGTGCGTGCGTGCGTGCGTGCGTGCGAGCTTCCTCGTCTATCACAAATATTAACGCTGGAGGCAATATTGCCCTCGGCCGATGTCCGTTGGTTCCTCAGTCGCTGAGGCTTCACAGCTAGCTGGCGGATGTGGAGCAGATGATAATAAATCTCTCTTTTAGACCTCATCACTGGCCGCTCGGCCGCGGCTTAGCGCGCACATGCTCTAACAAGTCTTTTTCTCATCCTGATCTTTTTACTGGAATTTCCGTTCTGACTGCCTTGATGCCGTCTCGGTGATTTCAATTTCCATCCGTATTTTTGTTCCCCATTCGCATTTAAACGCATCCGTGAGGGCTGTTCAATGATCAGTGGCAGCCGGGATGTCCGTACCAAAGACTCTTTTCCACGAATGAAAATATTTGAATAATATATACCCTAACGTTGCGATTTACTTGGAAACTAAAAATGCCAGCAACGTTGAACTTTGCGTGATGTTAGTACTCACTGAGCTTCACGCGTTCACAGCATTTCGCCTTATTTCAGTATCACAACAGCAAAGAGTTAAAATACAGTTGCTCTCTCTCTCTCTCTCTCTCTCTCTCTCTCTCTCTCTCTCTCTCTCTCTCTCTCTCTCTCTCTCTCTCTCTCTTTTTCTTTTTCTTCTCTCTCTCAGTGTTTGCTTGTTTTTGATCAGGTTCAAGCTAAGCATGGCTGTTTAAGGAGATCCCGAGTGAAGACGCATGCAACCCGTCCCTAATAGTCCGCACGGTCTCGTTGACGTAAAGCAACACTGAAGAAGACGCATGTTGACCCGAATACGTAGAAAATGTGCAAATATTTCCATTTTCAAGCTTCATATTGCTGTTCTGTCAACATTTATGCAACAAAAATCTTTTGGCTTGGAATTCAAGCTCCTCATGGCGTAGCCATATTGGTTCACTTTCTTCCAGTGAAGCCAAATAAAAAGGTTGCCTTGTGACGTAATGTACACGGCTGCCACACATGTCAGACGCGTTCTTGACATCACAGACTTCGTCAAAATGGCAGCGTCCACAGCCCTGTTTTCGCGACTTCCAAACATCAGTTTGTTTCAGCGAATTATGGACCGAAATGCTGCTTAGAGTGTTTGCTTGTTTGCTTTTTATTGCACAGAGTATATTTTTTGTTTGTCAGATACAACATTATCCCAGGTAATTTTGGGTTTGCTAGGTATTAGCATTAGATCAATGTTTTAGCGTATGTAGATTGAGAGACTGGGGGTGTATGTCTAACAGCGAGTACGTATGTGTGTTTCATGACTGAATTATTGAGTTATGTGCAGTTCGATTCTTCGGTGTGAGTTAATGTATAAGATCGAACGACAGCTTTAATTTCCCACTGGGAAGGATAAAGTATATTGTTATTGTTGTTACTGTTAAGAACAATACCTTAAATACAAATTATGGCGCACATTCACCGATGACAGGAGAGATGAACTGCAATCTAAGGAGACAAACTGCATTTATTTTTCTCAAGTCCCTCATCGACTGTTGCACTGTTATTACAGATCTGCAGACAATTACACGTAATAACACTTGTTGTATCTGTGTTGTGTAGACGTCAGACAGAAGATACTGAACGGCTGCGCTGTCGATGGTGTTCAGTGATACATGGTCTGATTCTAGAAACTACTCAGGCCTTCTGTGAACGAAAGTGTTGTTAACCATTGGAGCCCCGCTGAGCGAGTGTTCCCTCTAATGCGCAAGCCGTCACTACGCAGACTAGCTACCTCTAATAGTCCACCATCAGTGTGGACTATCTGACGCTGAGGGTCTTGGTCAGAACGTTTCCCAGCTAAGAAAGGTCGGGGCTGCAAAAGCCGAAAGAGCAAATCACCAAGCAGTGATAGATAAGGATGACAACGTTGGCAGCATGGTTGTTCATTTGGGGCTGAGCAGGGCCGGCGACTACGCCTAAGTGTCACAATTAGCCTGGAATTAACGTCGCGCGGGCGCGCGGATGCCCCCGCTAACTCCCCCCCTCCCCCCGACTCCCCCGCCCCCCCGACTCCCACCGAGAGAGAGAGAGAGCATACGAATGTCTGCCATCTGTCCCTAGCCATGTCAGATTTTTCTAAACATGTCCAAAAGGATATCTGTACATTGTAAAGTGAACATAGGAGTCGTAATTCTTTCTTATTACTTACAGTACACATTGTAACGAGTTGTCTAACACAAAGGTATATAATCTTCTTGTACTAGCGAAAACGTTAAATATTCCAGAAATATTTATTACATTTTGAGCCAGAAAAGGGGAGGGAGCAGGGACGAAGAGAGAGAGAGAGAGTCGTTGCGTGTCAAGTTGTTATGAAGTCCAGCAGCCAGTTATAGATGTATTCATGTTGACAGGAAATAGCTGCCATCTGGCAAAGAGGCTAAATATAGCCAGCAGCAGAAGTGACTGCTGGTGAGATGTGTCAGCAAAACTGTGGCACATAGCGAGCTTCTCTCAAGAGAAGCCGCCTGCCTATTAAAGCCACTCAGCTGAGAATTGAGCTGTTTATAGTAATGATTATACTGGACTAATTTGGCCCGGTCTTTCTAAAACGAAAAGGCGGGCGGAGGGGGAGCGCCCCAGGGCGTTGCAGCTTTGAAGTTTGCAGTCGATGAGCACTGGTTTGTGTGTGTGTGTGTGTGTGTGTGTGTGTGTGTGTGTGTGTGTGTGTGTGTGTGTGTGTGTGTGTGTGTGCATGTGTGTGTGTGTGTGTGAGTGTGTGTGAGTGTGAGTGTTGTTGTTTTTGGTGGTAATATTCGTTGTAATGACTTGAAAAGAAAACATCGCCTACCATGCAGCTCAAAGCGCGAAACAGTACAAACGTTGGAACATGTATGTACTTAGAGATAGTGACTGTCATCATTTTGGCATACAACTAACAAATAATGTGCACATCAATATGGATTCAAACAAATGTCTGTGTCTCACACACCACCTACACACACACACACACACACACACACACACACACACACACACACACACACACACACACACACACACACACACACACACACTGATAGGGATGAAGAACAGTGTTGGTTAGTCAGATTAGTGGAGAACAGTGTTGGTTAGTCAGTCCAGTTGAAATATTTGGAGAAAACAATGTCTTAAATTTGTTTCTGAAAGAAGAGACAGTAGCAGGGTGCCTGCTGTCTTGGACGAGGTTGTTCCACATAAATTATGAGGACCGAACACCATTTCTGCGGTTTTAGTAATTTGAAACTACCGTTCTTTTCTCAGCTTCAAGAGTTTAGCACCTTAAAAAAAAAAAAAAACCAAAAAAACAACAACTATGTACCGAGATGATATTTAGCCTTCATTATGCCAACATTTATACCAAATTTGGTGGCGATGATGGTGGGGGAAGGGGGGCTGGAATCTCAGTGGCAGGGTGTCCGTATGCGTAGAATTGGATTATTATCTTCAAGGTCAAGGTCACCGTAAAGGCGTATATAATCTGACTGTCTTTGCAATATCTTCAGTACTAATGACTCTGTTGCAGTTGGTCTTACTTTGATGGTAAATCCACCATACGCGAAAGTGTCCAGTGAAAATATCAGGATTGCTTTGATCAAGGTCAAGTCACAGCGAAGGTTCACCATTTCAATTAATCTGTGTAGGTGGTGTCTTCTGAACTTGTGAACCTCTTTGTATCCAAACTTGGTCTGATGATGCACCATAATTAGCGGGAGTGTCATGGGAAAAATAGAAGTGTTGCAAGCTTCAGGCCAGGGCAAAGGTCACAATGAGGGCTTATATAATCGAAACATGTTTCTGTTATAACTTGTGAACTGCCGACCTAACTTAGTTTACTAGCACAAATAATACAAAAACATCATAGCTGCGGAAGAATGTTTCTCTATCACTGCGGACTCAAAAGTACACGAAACGAAAGAGCGGTCGATGACTGCCTTGTTCAACTGTCAATAGTTTCCTCTCTTGCTTGCACGTGCATTTATTCACACGACAATTGTTTTCTTTTTCTCTTTTCAGTTAACTTCGACCACTTTCAAATCCTGCGTGCTATTGGAAAAGGCAGCTTCGGGAAGGTGAGTTTCAGACACTGTCAGGGGCTTCATTGAACACCTGGGGGAAAAATGTGTGGTTGTAATGATCAGTGTTACACCGTCCGTGCAAACACTCTTGTTGAAAGATCTCGTCTGTCTTGGGTAATTTGTGACGTTAGCGTGCAGCTATATTCTTTCAGCATCACGTGTAGGCAACATTGATGCCAACGAAGAGGATAAGTTACCCTACATTTACCTTGGCAGCGTTTTAATTTGGCGTGACTGCCGCTTAGCACGTGTGGTGGGGGGAAAAGGTCGACGACGACGGTATTGTATTTTGCGTACAGGGAACACTGCTTTCAGTCTTTCTGCAGCCTGAGACCAAGGCAAGGAAGTGGAAAAGGGAAAGAGAGAGAGATTGGGGGGAGGGTGGTGATGGAAAAAAAGAGAAGAAAACAGGCTTAGATGCACGGTCCACGGTCCAATCAAGGAGTTCGACCGTATTGGCGGGTATTCCAGCAGGCCTGTTTGTGAATCAATGAAGACGAGATAGAGTCTATCTATGATGTATCGATCACTGGCGGTAGGTGGTAGCTGATGTCGTTACCCTACTTGCCCGAATGGTGGAGACATGCGTCATTGCCAGCAGAAAAGGTTTGCAATGTTGAAACCGCGGTAGATAGGACCCGCTGTGTGACCAGATTTTGCTGCTGTTGTAATTGTAACTAGAACCTACGACGTTCATCCTGCTTCGGCTCCTCCTTCCGGCGATTTGGCTGCAGCAGCCAGCTTTGACGGAAAATGGTCTGTTGCTTTTTTTCCATTCAGGAACTCACGACGTCATGTTCCTGTTCCGAATTCCACACACTTTAGCATGGGGGAAGGTGGTGGGAGTGGGGGGTGGGTGGTTAAAGAAAGACAGAAAAAAAGGGGGAAAAAGGAAGAGGAAAAGGCTTCCTCGGTGGCACCAATTTTCCCACTCACTTTTCATCCTAATTGGACAGAGATCGTTGCGGAAGAGGGGCCTTTTAGGGCTGGCTGGCATGGGAATCAATGGTCCTTCGGTGCGGGGTCTCTGCTGGGCAAACATCTAGGGGGAGTTCAGTGTTGACACAGTCATATCTCTCAAACTCCTCCGTAAATTTCCCCCTTCTCGCAAGTTGCCGCCCTTTGGCTCCCTTCTCTAGCGGCCAGCACGAGGTCTTCATTTTCTCACCTCCGCACTGTTCACAGAGCATCAGCAAACTCGAAGTCTCTGATCGCTTATTTGCATTGCGACTGTTTAGGCAATTTTTTTCTATTCAAATTATCTGTTGTTTTTTGTTGTTGTTTTTTGTTTTTGTTTTCCCCCCTGTGCTCACAATTACCGTTAGAAAACAATCTATGTTGCCAGCATTTGAAGCCGACCACCTATGTCATAAGAGTTACTGAACAGCTCCGTGAACTATTTGTTTAAGTGACTGGGAGTTGTTCAGTTTGGTCCAATAAAAATAACGGCTGAACATAGAAAATATAAAATATGGGGCCTGGAAGAAATCCCTGCAGGTGATACATTGTTGCGTGCATATCGTATCAAATAAGTTTACAGAAATCTTGGTTTAAACAGCGATTTATGATCTAAATGAATCGAGCCCTTTACCTACATGTACAGTGAGTAAAAGCTAACTGATCTCTGTAAAACTGTAGATCCCGCAGTAGACGAAGCAGCATAGGTCTGAGTTTAGACTGATTTTTATGTATCGTGGTACGTGTACTCGACATGGGGCGCTGCGTATATACTTCCCGATATACTTGCGTGGATAATCAGAGATTTTAGCGGCACTTAAATGAAGGAAACCACAACAAGATATGAGAGAGATAAACTTGTTTTTCGTTTGGTTTTTGATTGTTACTTAAAAACAAAAAACAAATTCTGCTGTTGCCTTGATCGACATTTTTCGATGATTCTCAGCACTGGTCATTGGTAATTCGATTTATGTGACTCATACTCCATAGGCAAAGTTGCATTAAACGGTACACACCACACCTGATTATAATGACACAACCTTTCGGATGACCGTACCTTTAATCAATCGTGAAAAAGTTGTCATAGTTCAGGAGCTGTGAGAGAGTCAAGGTGGCCGTCCTGGCTGGTCTGGGCTGCCTTCTGGTTTCCGTGGACGTAAAGCTTTATTGAACCATGCTTCGGCATTGGTCACAGCTTGTCCCTAATATGTCAACTAACATCTGAGGACATTAAGCATCACTTCATCATCATCGTGAAAAAGTATCTACTGATTACACGTCAAATAAACAGAGAATTATTTTTAGCATAGAAAGCAATGCCCCCTTTTTGCTGATCTCACATGAGGGGGGGGGGGGGGATGCACTCGAACGACACATCGCAAGACCGAGTTAAGTCGGCGGCATCTTTTTCTCTCTCCCTCTCCCTCTCTCTCTGTCTATCTCTGTCTCTGTCTGTCTCTGTCTGTCTGTCTGTCTGTCTGTCTGTCTGTCTGTCTCTCTCTCTCTCTCTCTCTCTCTCTCTCTCTCTCTCTCTCTCTCTCTCTCTCTCTCTCTCTCTCTCTCTCTCTCTCTCTCTCTCGCGCGCGCGCGCGCGGGTATCTCTCCTTTCGTCATTTTTATTTTTTATTATCTTCTATAATGTAGCACCATGTCTGTTCAGGAAAGGTGTTAGTATAAAGATCTTGGGCACTTAAAAAAGGCGAGAAAAAATCGGAGTGAAATCCCCGGCGCCGAAGAGAGGCCGTAGCCTACCTGATCGATGTGACCGGCCTTGGGGGAGTGTGAACAATCATCAGGTCCAATGCGATTAGCGCCAGCAGCTTCTGCTCGCTAGAAACCAGCCCATTGATTAAAAAAAAAAATTAAGAAGAAAAAAGTGCCATGCCGGTGACACAACTGGAATTAGATGTCCGTCCTGTTGTTGAAATGAAGAAATGAAACGGTAGACGGTAACGCACACTGAAAGTCGAGTCATACATTCGATTATTGAAACAACGTAGAATTCCCTATGCGAGTCTGTCTTTTTCCTTTGCAACTGCAGCTGTAGAGCTATACAGTTAAATTTACTGCGCATTTCATCACGCCAGGTTTATTTTCAGGAGTTGCAGTGTCATCTGACAAGCTTAATCTCCTCAAGACCGCGTGCAGTTGTCTCATATTCCAGGGGACGGGGGGCTGTATTATATGCATGTATTCATTTTCCGGTGCAGGAAAACAGTTGTTCACTACACGATTTCCCTCGGCGCTGGGAAAACTACCGAGTTCTCCCGATGGAATAAAAGAACAGGCAAGGAGGAACAGTACGTTTTAGTGGCTTCAGCAGTATTCGCGCAGTTAACTACTTAGCAACGCCGAAAGTCCGGATCTCACTTTCACGACCTGCGAGTAATTAAATGAAAATATGTTCAATTCCTTGGAAAATTGTGATGCTGGCTTCCTGCATCCGAAGACCAATGGAAAAAGAGAGAGATCTTTCACTCAAGTCCCGCCAAAACGGCAGAAATGGGTTTCAGTTTTACGATACATCTGTCTTCAGAGTAGATTATTGGCCCGATTTTAGATTTACCGGTATTAGGATTAGCTGGTGTAGTTGTAGTTGATCGCTTTTATATAGCGCTATTCTCTGCTCTCGAGCAGACTCACTGCGCTGCATGTTTGCTTGGTGTATCAAAATGATGAAAAATGACATTGTTAAAAACCAAGAGCAGCGCAAGGAAATACGTCTCACAAGTATTTGGTTCATACGTTCGCTACGAGGATCTTGGAAATATTCTAGACCAATTTAAGTCATACACGCATGCATATGGGTCATTCTCCTGAAAAGTGGACCATTTCCCGATGAAATAAAAATTAAACTAAAACATGAAACTTTTTAAACTACCGCTATATTTCTGATGTAATGTGTTTGGAGAAATAAGGGAAATGCCACAATGGGTAAATGCATCATTATTTCTTGCGCTGTGAGCCTTTTTTTTGGGGGGGGGGGGGGGGGTAAAAATCACGACATTTTCATGGCCGCCATTTGTGACATGGCTTTGGGAAGGTTAGCTGATCGCAGATATTTCTTTGGAATCGTTCACGATTGAATAAAAACAGGTTCCATGAGAAAGAAGGAGGCCAGTTCTTACATACAAATGGTATTTATTGTGTGTTGCTTGCTATTAACAGCTCCAAACAAAGGAAAGATAATCAGTGTCTCGCATGTTACCGATGGTGTCTTCTGAGTGTGTATCACGATATTGTGATTTGTTCATAACGGAAACTACCCCCCTCCCCCTTTTTTTCTCTCCATCAGCTTAGTAGATAACCATATTTCACCTTAATTTTAATGCTTGTTTGATGACAAAAGAGTAGATACGAAATAAATTACAGTCATTTCTTCAGGGGTGGTTGACGTGGTGTCTTACAATGGTGTAACGTGCGAACACACAAAATAATTACTTTCGACCTACCCTAACGTACCAGTCCATGTCAGCTGACTTGCGGCAGCAACGTTTGACCTCTTTTTGCGCTGTATGTGGTGTATTATTTTACTAGAAAAGGGAAAGCACTGTGGTGTCTTCAGGGGTGAGGGAGGTAACGCTCGTGACACATGTTTGTTCCCACTCGGCTGAGTGTTTGTTTGCAATCTTTTGTAACCAAACTTGGTATTGTGGTGCACCACCATGAGCCGGAATGTCATGCGAAAAAATGGGATTCTATCTTCAAGGTCAAGGTCACAGTATGGTGAGACATCATTATAAGCTATAGCGTCATATGAAAAAAATGGGTTTCTACCTTCAAGGTCAAGTTCACAGTAACTGAATTTCGGTTCATACAATCAAATATGACTATTTCTATTATATGTTCTGAACTGCTGATTTTTTGGGGCGACCAACTTAGTTTGACAGTGCATGTTCATAAGCTGGAGTGTCTTGTGAAAAGGTTGCTTTGCTGTATTCAAGGTCAAGGTCACAGTGAAGGTTCTGAACTTCAGCGAATGTTTGCCCGGACAGTATCTCTGATCGGTCAAACTTAGTATGGCGATGCATCATCATCAGCCAGAGTATCATTCAGAAATATCATTTTGCGATGTTCAAGGTCAAAGCTACAATCATTTCTACTAGATCTTCAAAAATACTGAAACTTTTGCAATCCAAATTAGTTTGATGGTACATATCACAAGACAGGGCAAGACACCGTGAAAAGATTTTCTTGCTTTTACACAGGGCGAGACAGAATATGGCTTGGGGGACTGTGGACTAGATTGCTGCCACTCTTGGCTATCCCGATATCTAAAGCAGGGGTCAAAACCGGTTCCAATCAAGAAAATGTGGAAAGAACATTGTTTTGTAATGAATGTACTTGTTTATTAAGTTTTTTGGTCGATGGTTCAAGTGTGTTATTCTTATATCCTTTTGTACTTGTGATGATGTCCACATAACATGTGAGAGAGATTACTAATTAAGTGCGATTGGTTATTAACTTTAGAAAGCAAGAAACAAATATCCCTCTGACATATATATATATACAGTTCAGACCAAGTTAGTGCAATGTAACCCCCCCCCCCTCCAAATTACTTTGGGGAAAAACAAAACAAACAAAAAACAAAAACAAAACTAAGGAAAATAAATGTGTAATCTATTTCGTGCATGTCTGTACTTCGAAGAAGACATTTTAAACCAAAATCGTTAAAGAGGCAGGACAATGTTTTAATTTTTTTTTAATGTCAGAAGTGACAGATATTCCTTTATTAATTAGGAAATATTGTATAATTAAAAAGGCAAGAGTCAAACTGGCCACTGAGCCGACTCTATTCATGCATTTCTGGTGTCTTCTGTAACACGCGAGACACTGACCTATGACGTAACATAATGCACAATTAGCCAAATTCCTGTCACCCTGTCAATTTATGTCTTACATTTGTGTAGACAAGAGATGTCAAGCTTTCATTTCCAAATAATAGCATTTAAAAATTCACACTTTTGAATTTTTACCCTCTATGTCACAATTTTGACCAGTTTTCAGGAGAATGACCCATATACATGACGATGACGACGATAAGGAACTTTTACTGAATATAGACCTCTTGACGAGACCAGAGCGTTTCGCCGCGTTAAGCTCATAAAAGTTCACCATGCTTGCAAACACCCGCTCACGCAGCTTTCAGAGGCCTGGATAAGATTCCTTTGCTGAAACATTTATATTATTCAGACAAAAACGGCGTGATTTGATTTTTTTTTTTTTTTTTTTTCACTCACTTATTTGCTAATTTCTGTGAAACAGTGAGCGGAGAATGTCGTATCATGTTATCCTTTTTGATGTGCCGGGAAGTGCACGAGAATGACGAGCACTTCAATATTCTTTGCATTGATCATTTCTTGTCAGTCCATAAGGAGTATTGTCGTTTTCTTGCATTTTCCGGTGATCCATTAGGGCACAAAAATTAGCATAGTGTTTTTCTGCAGCTTCGAACACTAATTTCCCGTAATTTGTCCTGCTGCTAAAAACATTCCTTGCTTTTGTACACTGGTCTCCTCGTCAGTAGGTATCTGCCGCCGTCTTTGTTGAAGAGAACGTACTGACGTGGCGGCGCGCGCGCGCGCGCGCGCGTGCAGGCAGGCAGGCACGCACGCACGCAGGCACGCACGCACACAACAACAACAACAACAACAACAACAACAACAACAACAACAACAACAACAAAACACTTAAGCAGAGAGAGAAAGAGAGAATGTTCTTTCTGATTTTATAAACTTACCAAAACAAAAACGTTTTTTAATGTGACAGTGGATAAAAGAGAAGGAGCATTTTAAACAGAGTGCCTTGAAACATCAACCTCTTTATGTTGTCACGCCGTCTATTTTCCGACGCATAGAAAAGATTGACATTTAAAACTATTTAATCTCGTACCTTCTGTTTTCACGCGGTCTATTTTCCGACACAGGAAGGAATGACATTTAAAACTATTTAATCTCGTACCTTCTGTTCTCACACCGTCTATTTTCCGACTCGTAGAAAAGATTGCCATTTTACCTATTTGATTTCGTAACTCGAACCTCTCACTTTTAACTGTCAGCGCAACTATAATACTATTTCTTGCTCGAGAACTCGTACTTTCGTCAGAGCTCAGTGTCTTGTCATACTTGGGGAGTCCACCCTTTTACACAAACCAGTTTTAGTCACTTAGCGTCTGCTCACTGCCCCACTGCTCTCCGGGAGTGCCGCCGGAGAGGCACACACAACGCAGACTCGACAGCAGTTTCCGGAGGACGAGAGACGTTAAGAGAGAAACCCAGTGTCTGTCACCTTTTGGGGGAACCCCACTTTGTTCGTTACACTTGTTTAACGCCTGAGTTGTCTCCGGAGGGGTTCTAGCAGGGACTGACTGAGGTCCCAGGAAGGAACTGTACCTCCGGAAACTGCTGTCGTTACACTGTCAGTCACCATCACGATGACTCCTGCCTTAAGATCGGAATGAGCCATTCCAGTGTTTCATTCATTGTGGAGGAACGACGTAATAATCAAGCAATGTCCTTGAAATACAATTTTCGAAGAGAAAGGAGAGTGAAGCAGAATCAAACCGACTGCTTACCAGCGTAACACCTTACCGCTAGGCCAAACCAGCTCACCTGGGGAAAATCCATCCCTTACTGGCAGTTTTATTCATTTGGCATATGCACATTCACTGTCCCACCGCCCACTTCCGGAAGTGCCGCAGGAGAGGCGGACACAGACTCGACAGCACTCTCTCTGCAAAGGATGGCAGACGTCATGAGAGGTGAACCATTCGGCTTCAAGCCAGAGCCAGCACCCAGAAAATGGAACCGTGAAGGTCGACAGGTTTCTCGGTCTCCAAGACTTGCTCGTAACTGACGCAGTGAAAAGGTTGGAGTTGGCGTGGGGGACAGGGAATGTGGGGGCACGTAAAGACCGGGACAAAAAGAGGAAAGTCTGCACGATACATACCACAGACGATTACATTTTGTTCCTTTACCGTAAGTATGCTTGGTGCTTCCTTTCAGCTGCTGCTGCTTACAGGGAACTCTAAAATTGGTTCTGCTGGGGATTTTTTTCCCTTTCCCAAAACGCCGCTTTCGTGTCAGACTTTCGATTTGCGCAAGCTTTCAGTCTCTGAGAAATTCAGTGATTCTTTCCATCTGTTCGAAGTTCCCTGCACATAATGCACTCACATATTATTACTGCATTTACAAGCAATTGTCAGCCCTTATTGTGGTTCACATGCTGACGAGGCAAATAACACAACAACGGCAATGATAGTAACCTTTTTACTGACAGAATTACGGAGGTGCCTACTCATCCTTCAAGCAAAACAATGAACACACTACAGCAGCAGCAGCATTGCGCCGTAATTGTAATCTCGAAACCGGCACTCTTCCTGCGTGCACTCGTCCTCGCCAATGGATTTTACAGCAGCCGGCTATGAAATGGATTAGACCATCGTTCGCTGTGCCGAGACGTCATGCAGCAACGGCCCCAAACCAACTAGTACTGCGTTACTCGGGTTCCGACACCGCAGTCATTGAACACACGGCGTGTACATTCAAAACGTCAGCTAAGCTATTCTACCCTTTATACGAAACTCGGACAACTGGCCACTCGCCATTTTGCCTTTCATTTCTCGTCTGCTTCAATCGCCCTCCCTACGGCCGGAGCAACAGCAACATCCCCCGTATCTATTTCTATCTATCCCCCGTACCTATTTCTCTCGGGGAAGGGTCAACTATAATTAGTTAATGCATCGGCCGCGTTGGAGTAGCCGTTAGGTCATGGGTTTGAACCCATAATGAACCTTTCGGCTATATCCGGCTTCTACCCAGAGCTGGGGGTGCATCATTTCATTTCGAGCTTATACACTACACAGACGCGTCTTTTAGAGCGTTGCTTATTATTATTTCACCAACACTAATTCTTGCCGTCTGTGGTCTTGTCAAAATAATCACATCAGTCAATCAGTCAATTTGTCATCTACTTACTAGTAGTCCCAAGCTAGAAATCAACAGCGCTCCCCGTCACTCTCTCTGCCCCATCAATCGGTCATAATTATATTTTAACGTGATATCATCCACAGCATATCTTGCCTACTGCAGGGGATAAAGGGGTGAATCTGCTTGGCGTGTCCAGTCGTAAATTCTTCTGCGATTCTTGCTTGTTCTTGATAGCAGTAGTTTGTTTGGGTGATTCTTTGTAAGAAAGAGGTTTCGGCTTCGAAAGGAAATGAGAGGCAAGATATGAAAACTTGAGGAATGCTCATCGAAAACAGAAACTGTTAACTGGATTGAAAGAGAGAAAGTAGCTGATATCTGAAAATTATGCCTTCCGCTCCCCCCCCCCCCCCCTCCGCCCCCAGGCAACAACAATACACAAACAAAAACAAACAATCAACAACATCAACAATAGCAAAAGCACCACCGAAGTCCAAACATAATACGGGAGAAGGGGGGGGGGGGGGGGGGAACTACCTTTCCTTATTATTGGTTCTTCTCAGGGCGAGGGAAGAGACATCTAATTGGCACAGCGTGCAAGTGCAATGAAGTCCAGCTTTGGAACTGTGGCGGTTCAGTCTGGCCGAGCTTAGGTGACTGTAGCTTGGCGTTGTGATGGGTCATTTGTCACCTCAGCTCCTCTCGTGTGCTGCCCCCTCTCCATCATGCTGTACCCTCCTTCTACTCACCGTTTCGCACGGCACCTCATCACCTCGCAGTGGTCTGCTCTTCCCTGCCGCCAATTTACGTCGGCTTGCGATCTTATTTCACGGTCGACTTACTTGGTATTTAACGCCTTGTCAACCTCTAAGGCCTTATCAGGGCGAAATAAAAGCAGTCAACTTACAAGAACAAAATCTGATTTACTGTCTTATGACACATGTCACATGCTGGAAGAGGATTGAGAGTAATACGGAGTTGAATGAAGTGGGAACGCAAAAATTAGATTAAATTTCTGTCTGTAGGCGAAGCACGCAAAGTTATATTCTGATGTACTCGAGGTAAAGGAAGCCTTCGGTAACTCCTTATTCCTTTTTTTTTTTTTTTTTTTAAATCTTCGTCCGGTCACTTCAGGACTGTGTCAAAGATATTGGGCTATGGATGGAAGAAAACGAAATCAAACTGAATAATGATAAGACCGAAGCTGTTCGTTTCTTGTCATCATCTTCTGTCGGCACGACCTTGCAACAGCCACAGACCTTTGCAACACCCACCGACTCTCAGTAATAGAAAGGGTTAGTACACAGGTGGTAGTGGTAGTGGTGGTGGTAGTGGCGCAACTCGACTGTCTACCTACGCTTGTGCGCATGTCTCAAGCGTAACGGAGCCGAAGTCGCACAGCTCGCTACCTAAACACCTGCCCCTTCACAAATACCTATGTTGAGTTCGCAAGAACCATCAGCAACCTCGGCTTCATCTTCGATAGTGATCTTTCAGTGAAACAATACATCATCAGAACATGTAAGGCTGCATACATTGAAATCAGACGCATAAGTTCCGTTCACCAATATCTCACTGAAGACGCAACCAAGACATTTGTTAACTCATGCATCCTGTCCAGATTAGACAACTGCAATTCCCTACTGGCAAGCTATCCACAGACAGGTTAAAAAAAACAACAACAAAAAACAACCTCCACAAGTACAGAACTCTGCAGCCAAACTCATCTTTAAATCTCGTAGAGCAGAACACGCTAAACCTCTTTTCAAGCAATTGCACTGCCTCCCCATGGAACAGAGAATTAAATATAAAATAGCTTGTCTCTGCTGTCAGATCATCACTGGCACTGCCTCTCAGTACTTGGCTGAACTTGTCCAGATATACGTACCTCCTAGGTCTCTGCACTCTTCTTCGGATGATAGAACTTTTCGCATCTCCACCTTCAAAATATTCGGATGATAGAACTTTTCGCATCTCCACCTTCAAAAGAAAACAGCATGATGGTCGTACCTTTTACTTTTGCTTCTCTGCTGCCCAAATCTGGACTTCTCTTCCTTTCGCTCTCCGTCACCCCTTCCCTCCCTGCCTTCAAAACTAGCCTTAAAACTTACCTCTTCAAACAGTATTTTGACCATCTATGACTTTTCTGCTGCACACATTCTCTCTCTCTCTTTGTCACAGCTCTTCTAACCCTTGCCTCCAAACTTGTCTTCAAACTAACCCCCCTCCCCCCTCCCATATCCTTCTCGGCCGTGTGTGTGTGTGTGTGTGTGTGTGTGTGTGTGTGTGTGTGTGTGTGTGTGTGTGTGTGTGTGTGTGTGTGTGTGTGTGTGTGTGTGTGTGTTTGTGTGTGTGTGTGTGCGTGCGCGTGGGCACTTTATTGGCATTGTGTGTGTGCGCGCGCGTGTGTGTGTGCGTGCGTGCGTGTGTGTGCACGCGCGCGCGCGCGCGCGTTCTTGTGTGCGCGTGTTTTGGCATGCTTTGTATGAAAATGCTTGTTAATTTTTGTATGTTTTGTTTGCTTGTTTATATACCATTGATTTGTATAATTATGGGTATTTGCGCGTTGCATGTTTTTCTTTAAGTTGTATAGCCCTATGAGTCTCCGAAAGCACTCTATAAGTTCCCAAGCAGTAGTAGTAGTAGTAGTAGTAGTAGTAGCAGTAGTAGTAGTAGTAGTAGTAGTAGTAGTAGTTTTAGTAGTAATACAAGAGACCTTTGGAAAGTAGTACAAGAGACATTTGGAAAGTAGTACAAGAGACCATTGGAAAGTTCACAGCAAACCTCGCTTTTTGTCCAAGCGTTAGGATGTGATGTGTGATGTCAATGAAGCAATTTGCTCGCAGACATGTGTCTCCAGTGGCTTCCTGAAGAATCTGTGCCCAGCATACGACCGATTTTCCATGTTCGTGAAGACTCTCTCTGTCTCTCTGAGTGTTTAGGAGGGTGCGCGGGGGTGGGGTGGCGGTGAGGGGAGGGGGAAGGGGCAGGGTAGAGGAGGGGGCCAGGGGAGATCGGGGGAGGGAGAAACTGAGGAGCGAAAGGGTAGAGGGCGAAAACAAGATGGAATCTTCCTGATTGCAAGGACTAAAGCGAATACTATTACTCTGTCAGTCTGTCTGTCGGTCTTCCTGATTGCAAGGACTAAAGCGAATACTATTATTCTGTGAGTCTGTCTGTCGGTCTTCCTGATTGCAAAGACTAAAGCGAATACTATTACTGTCAGTCTGTCTGCTGTCTGTCTGCCTCTTAGTTGTATTTTATTTTCCTGCATTAAATGTTGCCGGGTTTGTCATCAGGGACAGACCCCCCCTCCCCCAATCAATTGTACTTAAGTTGTTATCCTTGTGTAATAAATCGTCATCGTCATCTCTCTCTGCCTCTCCCTCTCCCTCTCTCTCCTCTATGGCTACTGAGTCGTTTAATAATGTATTTTTAGTTCCTTAACTCCCCCATCAGTCTCGGCAAGGAGCACGAAGTCATACTCCCCGTGACGAAGTTGAAGGGGCGTATTAAAATCATATAGTCTGCCCAGTTTTGTCCGGACGGTAACTATCTTATGTACCGCTCAATCGTTTGTGACCAAACCCGGCATGGCGGTTCATCACTGTGGACCGGAGTGTCTTGTGAAATGATTGGTTTGCTATCTTCAAGGTCAAAGTCACCGTAGGGACTTACTCAATAAAAATATGGCTGTTTCTTTTGATCTTCTGAACTGCTGATCCATACGCAGCGCAAGTTTGATAGTACCTCATCAGAAGCTCGAGTGTCTTGTGACGCAGTTGGACTGCTTTGTTTAAGGTCAAGGTCTCACAAAGGTTCAAAATGATATCTTGTGACACGATGTGACTTTTGTAGCCAAATTCGGTATGGAATTGCACCATCCAGACCCGGAGTGCCTTGAAAAAGACTGGCTTGCTATCGTCACGGTCAAGGTCATAACAAAGGCTCATGTATGAATGTTTCTGCAACACCAGCTGAACTGTTAATCCTTTTGCAACCAGAATTAGTTTATGGTACATCATCAGAACTACCTATTCTGGAGTGTCTTATTTCGGAGTGGACTGCAACTTGATGAAATTATATTTATACCCCTGTAACGAAGTCATGCTGGAACAAACGTGTCCGCTTGTCCGTGTGTCGGGACTATAAGCTTCTGCACCGCTCAAACGTGTGTAACCAAATTTGATATAGTGGTACACTGTCATGAACCAGTGTGTCATGCAACGAAGAATAAGGGGGAGGGAGGGGAGGGAGGGGGTGTGGGTGTGGTGGGGCTAACTTCAGTGTCAAAGTCACAGTTAGGGTTTATATAATCAAAATGTGACTGTTTTCTCTATATCTTCTGAACTAATGATTCATTTGCAACCAAACTAAGATTGCTGGTAGACCATTACAAGCCAGAGTGTCTTGTGAACATACTGGGTTGCTGTGTTCAATGTCGAAGTCACAGCGACGGTTCTGATCTAGGATTGATGTTTGTCCGGACGATATCTTCTTACCCGCTGAACCTGTTCTTGCCAAACATATTGTGGTGCCTTGTCACACGCCGGAGTGTAATGGGCAAAGATGGGCTGCTATTATTAAGGTCAAGGTTACCGTGAAGGCTCATATAATCGAAGTATAACCGTTTATAATATATATTCTGAACTGCTGATCCTTTTGCATTCACGCTAAGTTTGATGATGCATCATTAAATGCAAGTCAGAGTGTTCAAGGTCAAGGTCACAGCGAAGGTACAAAACTTCGTTAAATGTTTGTCTAACGTGTTCTTTGCCACTGATGTCTTTGCAACCAAACTTGGTGTGTTATGTACTATTACTAATAACCAGACCAAGTGCAAAGTCAGTGTGTATTGACAATATGTACTGACAATGTCACTGCGGCATACAGTAGGCACAGCCTTCCTCTGTCTCTCTGTCTGTCTGTCTCTCTCTGTGTCGCGCGCGCGCGCAAGACGACAAACCTTGTTTTGATTTACGGTTTTCGGTATGTATAAATCACGATGAAACTAGAGGCTGTTCTCACAACCCAACAGCAGCGAAATACAAGTGGCAACACTCGTTAACTAAAATCGACCAACACTATTTTGGAATCAAGTATTGTGTTGACCATTGTCAAGTAAGAGACGGGCGTCGACAGTGACATGGCAACGTGCAACGTCACACCGGGGCTGTGGTGATACATGAGATGACGACAGGACCTTTGTATGTGACCGACTGAATAAAAAGAAGCAGCCCAAAATGTCTGCACAGCATCACCAAGTAAAGAACAACAACAAAAGAAATCAGAGAAGAAGGTAACACGTATTGTAAACGAGCGGTAAAAAAAATAAATCCAGACAGTGCTTATCCCGGGTTCCTGACGCACATGAATCGAGTGGCGAAGCCCCAACACGGTCCACACTGTGCGCTTTCCTGCTTGCGCTCTCAGCCTCCGGTCACAATCTCCCGCGGCCACATGAAGCCATGGCGGCGCTGTTGCCACAAGGTTCACACGATATTTTTTGTCGACTCGAATGCGAGTTCCCGGTATGACAGCGACTCTAAACAATGCAGTCAGAGATTTCTTATCCCCCTTGGTGCAGCTAGGACCCAAACTCCAAGCATTGGTTTACGACATCCATCCTTCAGCCACTGCCACAACAGATTACGCCTGAAGTCTCCGACTGGTGCACTACTGGCAATAAGTGTGTAATATACAACTGAGATTATGTCAGGCGTTACTTTGTTTACTGCCCACATTGCTTACACTAGCACAGATAAAAACAAAATCGTTAGAGTCGAGACGGAACTGTTTCGTTGGTTTTAGCCGTGGCGGACGCCCCTCATTTTTACGTGCGTGCTTCGACGCTTTGTGGTTGTTTCCAGTCTTAGTACCCAAACCTTGCACAGGGCGCTGACAGCGTCGATGGACTGATGCACAGTGACAAGGAGAGCTCCTTCAGTGGCGTAACCAGCCATGGCAGAGTTTGGAGGAAGGGTGCCGGAAAGGGAGACCTGGAGTGTGCTGTTATGAAGTCAAACAACGGAACGTAACCGCCAGGGTCAACGAAACGACTGTTGTGTTATGGGCTATGTCTTCAGTCGCGGACTTCAGACATGGCCACAGACACAGCTGACTACGCAGTAACAAAAACCTGCCACCATGGAAACAAGCCAGGAAGCCCATGAGCCCACGACAGAATCTCCTTCCAAAATGAAGAACATGTCCACCCTTCCATGCTCGTTTGACTGCCGGTATCAGTGACTTGTTCCGGCTTGTGGTTGGCATAAAAGCAAAATGAGGGTAAATAAAGGTGCGTACGTAAAATAAACAAACATGACACAGCGCCCCCTATCGCCTTCAGTGTGACAGCATGTGCTACAAGATTAGCATGACCAGATACTCGGTAGTGTCTGCACTGAAGGAGAAAAGTAGTGTCATTACAGACGGGTAATGAGCTTGACCTAGAAACGAAGAAGCCGCCGGGATAAGTATTAACGTGTCATCGAACTTCGAGTGATAGAAGCGATTGGCCAGCCAATCAGGACTCGCAGACGAGACCCACCTTTCGACCTAATTTTCGATACTCCGACAACTCCAAATCATTGGCTTTCTGTCATCGACGAACAAATTACGTGGACTGATAGAACATCTTGCGGGGGAAAAAAAGGTTGGGGTGGGGGCGGGGGGGGGGGGGGGGGGGTCACGTTTCTTAAATGATGCAGTTTGTTCTGCAGCAATCGATTTTCTGACTCAATGACAAAATTTACCCGGCTTTGCGAGGGCGCCAGTCTTTATAAAATCGATCACGATGTTGACTGCCTGGTGGGAGCTCTGCCAGTTTTGTACTGGCTGCTACAAACACAGCGGCAAGTGGTCACTATCGCCTTTAACCCGGCTAACTAGTCAGCCAATGGCTGACGACACCTCAGCTAGGTAGGCATGTAACCTCTTGATCTTTGTGCACAGTTGTAACAGTACATAGCTGTGAAGTTTGTTGTCTGACCAACGACACAGAAAACGGCTGTCTAGCTGCTATGGTAAACAACAACAATAAACGAAAGAAAGAAACCACATAAAAAAAAAATCCGAAAAGACAGCCGGTATCTTTCAAACCTGAGGGCGCCGCCTCACTTTTTGTCAGACCATGCGACTATACATGTGCGTGTATTTCTAGATCTGTCGGATCTTTTTCCGTCACTAAGTGGGCGGTGCTTGTCGGAGGTATGCCACTGAATGGGCGGAGCTATCTCTCTCCTTGCGACACGTTAATTCATGGACCTATATATACCTATATTAGTCCATGCGTTAATTAGGGGGCGGGGATAGCTCAGTGGTTAGAGCGCCGGACTCGTGATTGAAAGGTCGCGGGTTCGAATCCCTGCTGGAACGGCGGGAGAATTTTCTTCTCCAGGGTCGACTTTCTGTGCTGACTCTTATTTCGGTATCCGTTCCACCCCCGTGTTACCACAGTAGCACGTAAAAGATCCCGGTCATTCTGCCAAAAGTGCAGGTGGCAGGTTACAGCTAAACACGCATACACCTTACGTATGTGGATTTTATTGAACCGTGCTTCGGCATTGGTCACAACTTGTCCCTAATATGTCAAATGACATCTGAGGACATTAAGCATCAACTCATCATCATCATCATGCGTTAATTAGTCCATACCATTGAAAGACAATAAACCTGTTCCGGCCGGCTCGGCACGCATGGTGATGGGGTTGGGGGGGGGGGGGGTGCTAGGTTTGGAGTGGATGAGATCCAGTTGCACAGTTGATTAACGAAGGAGTGTGTTTGAACCCTCAGAGAGAGATCGAGGTAGAGACGTATCAAAGACAAGAGCAGATTTATTCATTTAATGGTAATGGACAACGAGGCTTTCCAGCAAGATATAGTCTTCTTGGTCGTAGTCGGTGGTGGATTGCAGTGTGCCCCGCGGACGGTGAGTAATGCTGGATGATCAAAAAAGATCGCCTGGTGAAGGGAACGCCTTAATACGGACATAGGGAAATTTCAGGACCCAGAGCATAGAGCGGAATAAACGACGTGTACTGAGAGATGTGACTCGCTTCTACCACGGCAAGACCAGTAGATATTACTGACTCGATACTTTCATAACTGGGGGAGCCCCCCACCCCCACCCCACCCCGCCCCCAAACCCCGTCCCTTTCAATACATTGTTGATCTAAATTTAATGGTACTGACGCAGCATCAATAAGACTGTCAGCAAAGATATTAACAGCCAGCTGTTCATTTCAGTGAATCGCACAGAACTTGGACTGAGCTGTGTACCGGACCTTTGATATGTGGTAAATGACGCTCTGACGATCATGAAACATCTTGTCGCTGTTATTCTGGCCTCGTGAGGTAGGAAGGTGTCTATTGTCAGGCTGTGTCCCGGACTTCCTTGGCTCTAACGACTCCCGTCTGCAAGCCCACGTCTCCTGAGATTCTCAACAGCCCAGCTTATTTCCCCATTTGCATGCATTTCCATACGTCAGCAGTCCGCATTTCCGATAAACAAAGCGGAGACCAGTGTTTTGCATAGTGTTCGCATGATCCGCTAACATGCTCGGGAATACGGTCTGCGTCTGAACATAGTGCGGACGCCCGCTCTATGTGGTCTGAATAAAGAAGATAAATGACTTTATTGCCCCTAGCCGGCACGCGTGTGCGGAAAGGCTATGGTGCTTCTGTCGAAACTGTGCTGCAAAGTGCAGGCCATCGCTGACATAATTATCGGTTTTCTGGGGAGAAAAAGGAATATTGTTCGAAATGTGAGTGTGTTTAGGGAGGGGAGGGGAGGCGAGTGGTGTCTGGGGGCTTTTCATATGAAAAGATGACATTATGTGCTTTTCAGAGATTTTTCTCAAAAAACGATAGAAGTGTTTAAAACTTGTTGATCGCTTTTATATAGCGCTGTCGAGCAGACTCACTGCGCTCGCATGTGATTCTTCGAGTGGCTAGCTTTTTACAGCGCGTTTTTGAATTCAGCCAATGTGGTGTACCTACAACGCTGTAGTTGAAACTTGTCAAATGGACGTATTCAGTCTAGCAAACACGGAGATTTGTTCTTCTTCATTTGTGACACCAGACTCAGATTTCCACGGAGCACTCCATTCCTTGCACATTCGTTACGTGCAGTCAGTACCGTCTTTCGAGGGTATGATGGAAAGACAGCCGTATAAAATTGTTGGACATTTCAATCCACAAGAAGCAGTAGGTAAAGGATAGTTTTGCCTGGCTGTTGTGAGACGTACCAACTCGACTTCAACACTCGGTTGACACAGGTTCCACGGTTCTTCGTGGCTTGTAGCGAACGCGTGCTCGAACACAAACAGTATGGGCAGGTCAGTATTGGCAAATATTATTTCCACTTATTATTTTGTTCGCACCCCAAGCAGAGGCTGATGTCACTCGCTGTTTCTTGCTACGGGTAGCTCTAGTGTTTGAGGGAAATGTGCTTTAGCTGCAATGCCTCATTTCGTTCAGTACTACATAAGGGCCTCGTGGTTGGGGAAAGGTTATGTTCAGTAGACTGGTGTTGCATCCAGGGCCATAGTGTAGCTCAAACAAGAACAGACCAGTTGCGCTCAAATGCTCAAGGACTGAAAATGATTGGTAAAGTAAGCTTTAGGGGAGAAAGAGAACTGGAAAGGAAGGCAGAATAAAACGTCAAACTTTCTCGGATAAACAGTTGCGAGGTCACAGTATCAAGAAGTAGGGTCACTCGGGGCAAAGCGGCATTCAGGGTAAAGCGCCAAACTAGGATATTTGCAAAACCACGCAATGTAATACGAATTACGGGCATTTTGAGTGTGGCACGTTGCCTAAACCGCCATTTTCTTGTTTATAGAGCGTCTTCATTCAGCGTAAGAGATCTATGTTTAACTGAATACTTCAGCATGGGCTTTTATAAAATGTTTATTTTGATCAGTGTATGGTGCACTCGAATCTGAAAGCATCAGATGATCAAACTCTGCTGTGTAGACATAGCAATGACTACCACACATGAAGAACGGAGCAATCGAGTGTCTGTGGACTTCTCGGTTTAGCACACTTCCCGTTTTTCTCGACAAATGTCTGAACTAATCAGTCAGTAAATCGACTGCTCTTGTTGCTTTCGGTCTCAGTGATGAATTGTGTAGGCCTTTGTGTGGGGTTTACCGCATGCAGTCCATTGTACGTTTCCGTTAATGGCTGTGTGGACGGTTTTCAACGTAGAAAAGCACAAAGATTTTCTCCGTGTCCCAGTTTTACGATTGCTTCATTTTAGTGCATTGTTTGTGTATACCTCGTTCTCCCCGAAGCCGTCTACCCTCTGTCTGTTGCTGAGCATCCAACAATGGGTGTTTCGTGATTGTTTTGCTGCTGTCTTTGTGCAGGGTCATTCTGTTGCCAGATCGCTTTTGTACAGCGTTATTCTCTGCTTCCGAGCAGACGCACTGCAGTCTAGTCGCACGTGACTTTGAATCAGCGATTGTGCTTTAAAATACAAAGCGCGTTTTTGAATATCCAGCGAAGTGGTGTACCTACAGCGCTATTCAGTGGTTGTTATATGGCAGGTGCAATGCGAAAATTTTGCCATCTCGGCGCATGTTTTGGTACACCATACAACCTGGCACCAGATTACAGTGTTATTCGAATCCACATTCTTCATCTGGGCCCATGTATATCGACATGTATGAAGCGCAGATAGGACTGTCTGGCTGGTCTAAACGCGTTCAGACTTATAGACTAATTTTTCTAAGTTTAAGCAGCTTAAACGCCATTATTCTAAGTTTAAGCAGCTTAAACGCCGTATAAATATTGCTGTTCCATGCTGCTGTTATCAACAGAGGCTACTGTTGAGGGGAAAGCGAACACCGTACGGACCGACACCACCCCGCGTACCACTGAAGACCTTAAACTGTTCAAGCTTTAAATAGTCATTGTTTAACGTACGCCACTATTTATTTTGAAGGTTTTGTTCGGAGTCGACCAGTCTTTCGTTCCACTGCTATTCCTCAGGCTGTAAAGATAATATGGCCGCCACTCTTTGGATTTTTTGCTCTGAATAGTAACTGTGATGTTCTGACTGGCTTAAGTGCTCGGAAGATTGGCAGCCTTGATCATGGCGCTTTGTTTTCCCCCGACAGCTGCACTTGTTTCTGTTGATATCTGTTCAGGGCGTTGTTTCTTGTGATACCAGATCATGAGGCCACTCGCTTCTTCCTACTTCACCTTTTGTCTCGATAGTTGACACTTACTTCTCCGGTCCGATTGTGCTTTATTTCCCCCTCACAGTCATGTTCCTGGTTCCATCTGATCATGATGTTACCCACTTTTCAGCACATTCGTTTTTCTTCCGAGAATTTTTTTTTTCCTGGTAAAACCAGATAATTATGATGTCACTATAATTCTTGGCGTTGTGGTTTGTTTTCTCCCTATCTTGTGCAGAGAAGTGCCTGATCTTGGTTGGCGCTTTTATGTTGTTTCTGGCTGTCCTTGTAATACATGGTGATAGCCTTACGTCTTTATTAATGCTCATGTTTTGTTTGTTGTTGTTGGGGGGGGGGGGGGGGGTAGCTCCACAGGTGTTACCATAACACTGATGATAGGGTCACCCTCCTCTTCCTGCGGCTATACTGGACTCTGGTTCCGACAGATTACCTAATCGTCTAATCGTGGCCTGCTGTTTGATTTTTGTTTGTTGTTGTTTTTGTTTGTTTTTTACCCGGCTGTCTTGTTCCGATCAATGTAATACCTAATCTGGTGTCACGTTCTTCTTGATGCTTTGTTTAATTTTGTTCCCACAACTGCAGTCTCCACCTGGTGTCGCCCGCTTCTTGTTGCTGTCTTTGTTCGGTCTTTATCGATTGCTCCTATCTCCAGAATGAACCGGCTGTAATGTCGAGCTGTTTCCACTTAGCAGCAGCTAAAATTACACGCGGAATTGTTGGCACTGATTGCACGATCAGTCCCCGCGGGGTTCTGTTTTGAAAAGCAGTTTCGGTTTAGGCCGGCTATACGATAGCATTCAAAGAGCACGAAAATGTAGACAAACATCTTTTGCCAACCCAGAGTAGTGTTAACGTTACAGAACTGGTAATGAAAGAGTTTCAAGCGGGGACGGGAATGGCTCAGTGGCAGAGCGACGGACTCGTGATCGAAAGGTCTCGGGTTCGAGTCCTCGCAGAAGCGGTGGGAGAATGTTTGTCTCCAACGTCAAATTTCTGTGCTGACTCTTATTTCGGTATCCGTTCCACCCCCGTGTTACCACAGTTACCGCAGAAACGGAGCGGAGAATACGGGAGGGTGTGCAAATTTAAAGACAGTCACAGATGAGGCGACCCGGATATCGCACAAAGGATTAATATGGCGCTGAAAATAGACTCGCTTTAATGCGGGTTATCAGCAGTCATCACACACTCACTCACACACGCACGCACGCATGCACGCATACTCACACACAGAAGGGGGAAAAAAGAGCGTAGTTGGTTGTAAAAACTAAAATAGCAACAATAAAGTGTGAACAACACGTACTCTTTATCTGTCTCTATCTCTCAAGCACACACGCACGCACGCATACACACACTCGTCCGAACTTCTTTGTGTGTGTGTGTGTGTGTGTGTGTGTGTGTGTGTGTGTGTGTGTGTGTGTGTGTGTGTGTGTGTGTGTGTGTGTGTGTGTGTGTGTGTGAATACCGATTGAAGTTACAATCAGTAGCTAAAACGGGACAAACGGGGAGTGAAGAGAAAAAAGCCCCCCCCAAAAAAGCCAAGAAAAAAAGCCACAAGAACGAGGAAGTAAACCGAATAAGAGAGATATAGGTCTCTCACGTGAAGGATGTTGAAAAAAACGTGAGCACCGAGGGAAGAATTGGTGGATTAACAAGTCTTCAGCCTACCCGCGCTGCATCACTGACGTAACTCGAAGGTTGGTTTTGGCGAGTGAACTGTTGGGGACCAATCACCGACCAGTCCCCTATCGCCGGAGCCCGCTGCATGGTATTGATCAGCAAGGTCCTCCCGGACACATTCCCAAGCCTCTTAATTGGTCAGCCATGCTGGGGGAGCATAAATGAGCTTTAAGTCTAACTCTCGGGCTCGTGCTGCCGGGAAATGTTTGAGGACGACTTCATTCCCCAGAATGTGCACAGATAGATCTGTCCATCTCCGTTTACATGCCCACTCATTAATTTAGGCAGACGAGTCAAGTGCCTTCCCTTCCAATTTAAATGGCTCGTCTATTATAATTCATCGTCCTTCGCCCTTTTTACAGCTTTTGCAACGAGAGCTGTTTATAGACGGAAGACGTTAGACAGGCTTCTTCACCCATAGGGTATAATCAGTTGAAAATCACAGGCGTTGACCCTTGAATTTGGGTTTGGTAGTCTTGCAGGCGTAAAGGGACAGCCACTCAAAATGAGGTGTGGTATTAGTAGTGGTGATGGTAGTGAATATGGTATTGGTGTCTGCATTTTTTTTTAGTCATGTCCGTCCCTGGGAGGGGGTAAGGGAGCGTAGGGGTGGGGGTGGGGAGAATCAGCATTAATTAGAAAAGTAGATTTCATTACAGTAAGTGAAACGTGCAAAGCTGTATTTTGAGCTACCCCAGCCAGGTTTAACGGGGGAGCCTTTCATAGAGCTCGATTCTCATCAAAGGGTGCCTGGGGTATGTCAGAATATAGCATTGGGTGCTTCGCCTACTGCTAGCAATTCTGTCTTTCTAATATCTGCCTTCTGGGTGCATTTAACTTCATTTTGTCTTCTCCGAATTATTGCCTTCAGTCATAAAGTGGCGTGTTGCGTGAACAGTGAATAAACTTTTACTGAAGATCTTATGAAGTGTGTGTTTGCTCTGCTATGACCTTCATAGTGGACTGGGCTTTAAATATCAAGTCTCATTCATTCCAAGTCCTCTTCCAACATAAAGTTGCGTGTGCCATGAACAGTTGATTGATGATCGCTCATATAGCGCTATTTTCCCCTTTCTTGACCAGACTCACTGCGCTTGCATGTGGTTCTACATGAGTGGCTAGCTTATGATAGCGTGTTTTGAATATCCACCAAAGTGGTATACTTACAGCGCTGGCATGGCTGGTGCCACATGAAACTGCAGCCGTCTGGGCGCAAGTTCTGTGTACACCATACAACCATGCACCATGTCACTTCATGCAAAGCCACATACGTAAGGTATATGCGTGTTTAGCTGTAACCTGCTACCAGCATTTTTGGCAGAATGGTCGGGATCTTTTACGTGCTACTGCGGTAACACGGGGGTGGAACGGATACCGAAATAAGAGTCAGCACAGAAAGTCGACCCTGGAGAAGAAAATTCTCCCGCCGCTCCTGCAGGTGCGACCTTTCAATCACGAGTCCGGCGCTCTAACCACTGAGCTATCCCCGTATGCTCGGGGATAGCAATGAATCATACATTTTACTTGTATTGTGATCAATTGCCGTTTGCCCTTATATGGTATTTGCGGTTGACTGGGCGTTAAATGTAAAGTATTTAATCAAGAAGCTAACCGTGCATTAAATTACTCTCGGGGTCTGCCACGAAGAGAACTAGGACCACACTGGGGCGGAAGTAGATCAGTGCCAAGTCCGTCATTTGGTTGACGGTGCATCGTTGTGGACTGGGAGTGATTGGAAAAAACGAGAAACTGGGAAGCTAGGATCACACAGCTAGCTAACACTGCTTCCTGCATTGAGGGCATTATATTTAGATGTAGCTCTAACTGTGCGAGAGAAGGCCACTTATTGTACTGACCACTAACTAGGATGGCTTCTACAGAAGAGACCACGGCGCCGTCTATGTTGATGACTTGGGCAAGAGGCTGGCTGTGATGGATATGTCCAGTGTCCGAGTAGTTGACCCTCGCTATATGTGTCACCTTTTCGTCTGGCATCAGCGTGTGGTCGAGACCTCCGGTCTGTAAGCAGGAACTGGCCTTTTGATGGAACATTCGCCGAGTGGCGTTCGGTTTCAATCCTGTTTCCGTTGCAGAAGTCAGTAAAGTGGATCACATTGCACGATATTGATTCACACGAATGCTTTTGTGAGGTGGCTTGTTGAAGTTCGTGTAACAACAGCATTACCAATAGCAACGCCCCCCCCCCCCCCCCCCCCAAGTAAAACAAAATAGGAAAACATTAAAGGAAAATCGTTAAAGCAACTAAAGACATTTAAGGTCCATTTGCCTTGGCTGTGGCTATTAAGTTTCTGTTGTCAATAGAAACAGCAGAGCTACTGGTAAGTGCTGTGTATATTGATGATGTAAACTGCCTTTTGCGCTGTTCCCAAGGAAACAGAAAGTGTGCAGGGTCTGGCTGTTTACAGAGAGCGACGATTTGGACGACGAAAAACGAAAGAAAGAATAAAAAGGTGTCACGTTTAAAATATGCACCTGAAGTAAGTACAGAGAGTTTTCTAAACGACATGAAAGTTGGGACATTTCTTAGGCAGAACGGGTGCGCGCAGCTGCTGCCTGAACTGGTGCAAACCATATTTTCGCCATGGATTCCTTACGCGACTTTGTTTTGACGTCGTGAACCCGAGTTACCGCCTGTCTCGTCTTTTTCGTTGCCCATAAATTCCAGTTACTGTCTCATTGCCTTTTTCTAATTTCATTGACGTGTGGGCCTTGCTTGGAACGAGTCAATCCCTCCCTTTGCCCCTACCTCCCACCCCCTGCCTCCAGGCCCCCGCCCCGGATCCCGACCCGCTGGGCATAGACACGGGATGTTGAAGTGCTAAACTAGTCTTTTGACCTTGAGGACTGGAGAGTATCAAGTTGCTCTCTCTCTCTCTCTCTCTCTCTCTCTCTCTCTCTCTCTCTCTCTCTCTCTCTCTCTCTCTCACCCACCTCCCCCACCTCTCTCTCACCCCCCCTCTCTCTCACCCCTTCTCTCACCCCCCCCCCCACTCTCTCTCGTATGGCTCTAGTACGTGATCAGTGGTGGGGTTGCCTGGGCAGCCTGTACTCATTTGGTTAGAACCAGTAAGTTCTGCTCAAACCAACTCAGAACGTTGGGCTTTTCCCGTCTAATAGCAGACGCCGATTTAATTAAAGCTGTAGTGGATTACGTCTCATATTGCCCACTGAGCACTCCCAAGCTTATTAATTAATTCGTGATACAATTAAGAAAAGAAAACAAAATGAAAAAAACTATTTTTGATTCTCTTGCCTTGTGAATAGAACCCGCCCCCTCCTCTCTGCTCACCGCTCTGAAAATAAATCGTGGGTACAACCCTCGCCCACAGAGCTAACAGAGAGAGACACACACACTGTTCCTTGAAGTGGAAAAAATCCAATGCGTGTATGCACAGCACACATGCACGGATGGGAATGGCAATTAATATATATAGACTTGACAGACAGGAGAGCTGTGGGAATTGAATTGTAATATTTGAGCGACAATACAGAATCGATATAGAAAAAAAAAAAAAAAAAGAAAAAAAGGAGGAAAAGGTGCTGAGGCGATCAAGTGTGGAAAAATGCTTCTCCACTTCAGAGATAAATCCACCGCCCTCATCCTTGCTCCCGCCCCCCACCGCCACACACACACACACACTGCCACATGACGTCCTCATATACGAGTAATCGAGCACATACACGATGACAAAGCTGTACATCTGAAAATTACCAAGGTCCCACAAAGAAACAAAAGGCAATCGCCAAGGTGGGACAACGAGACCCCCCCCCCCCCCCCCAAAAAAAAAAAGCCATCAGAGGAAAACATGGAAAAATGTGCCCATCAGCTGAGAGTTCTGCCCCGTAATCTAATTCCACTCTACATCCCCCCCCCCCCCCCCCCCCCCGCGCTTTTCATCCCCCTTTCTTTTTGAGTCGATGCGGGGTGAGTAGGGAGGCACAAATAACATTTGTGTTTGCCCTTCGGCTGGAGGTTATTTTGGTCAGAGTAGAGTTTTCCCTTACGTGAGTCCTTTAGTTTAACTGAGGCAATGGTTGGTTGAAGGTTCACTTCCTCCGAAGCCATTTAAATGCGTTATTGTGTGAAAAATAATGCACTTGTCTAACATCAATAAAGTCGACATCACCATTGTAAGCTGACGTCACACACGCACATGCTATTACTACAGCTAGATGTAAATGTGCAGTTATGTGCCAGAGACGGGGGCTACTGAATGATGTGTAGTGAGTATAAACAAAAAATAAGAGAGAGAGAGAGAGAGAGAGAGAGAGAGAGAGAGAGAGAGAGAGAGAGAGAGAGAGAGAGAGAGAGAGAGAGAGAGGCATAATTTCTTCGCGACAAAAAAGCATTTGGTTGGTTTACCACAAAATTTCCAATATTACGGGATGTTTTAACATATGCTTATGTTCTTCGCACTGCAAAACATAAAAACGTGAAGCCACGGATGTTGAGTCCACTGTAAAACCACATGACGCTAGGCGCCGAATGAAAGCTATTTAAGTAAGTAAGTAAACATGGTGCTTAACGTCCACAGAAACCATTAGGCTTATTAGGGACGGGGAGAAGGGGGGGAAGGGGGCATGGAGGTGGGGGGAGAGGGAGACTATATACCTATCGCTACACTGTCACCACCAGAATGATTCCTGCATTAAGATGGGCAGCGATGAGAGCCATTTTAATGTTTCAGTAGGAAGTGATGGACAAAGTCACAAGACAGTGTCCACAAACCACAACCTTTTTGAAGAGAAAGGAGAGCCGAAGCGGTATCGAACCGAGGTCCTTCCGCTTACCAGCCTAACGCCTTACCGCTAGGCCACACCGGCTCACCATAAAAGCTATTTATATACGGACGAGAATATAATTATAGTTTAAACGTAATTTATTCCCCGCATGCGATAAGATGTTCCAGAACTACCTGTAACGCGTTCAGTGAGACAGATTTGACTTCGAAGTTGTTCTATCGTAGGAATGACCTACAACTTGAAAAGTACGCACGTTTTTCCGAACGTTTACCAGGTATCAGCCTTCAGAAGGCGGTACGTACTATGCCTCATGAGACTAGTTCCCCTGCCTGGACAACGGCTTGAAAATTTCACACCCGAGTTGTGCGCTTCTGGAAGTGTGTAACGTCAGTCTTTGAATGGACCTATAGGAACGTCTGGTGAGCCGGAGGCTTACGTCCTTTCCCTTGTGCTTTATTGTACAGTAGATTTGAGTCGTTTAATTTCTTTGATACTGCAACCATGTAACAACAGGAGACGTCAGATATATACCACCTGTCTTTCCGAAGCCCACAGCCAGACAAGTATGCATCTTTACTGGGATTGCATGCCTATGCTGACTGTGATTCGACCAGAAATTTTGTAAGGAAGACGCGACAGCTACAGAGATCGTGCAGAAACACCCGCTATGCTCAGAAGTCTTTTGAATTCCTTGGATGCCAGGAAGTCTCCGAGATAATGCTTGGTTTTGTGGAACACTATTTGCTGTCGGAACGGACGTACATGGCTGACCTGGGTCTGCCCCCTTCCTGCAGATCTTTTCTCAGAATAAACACAAAACGTGCAATTAAGTAAAGTCTGACCCAGAAGACAGCGAATATTACCCAGCCAATATTCCTAGACCCTGTTGAAAAGGAATGGAAATTAAAGTACTCAGTCAAGGCTTGAATAGCCAAGAGACATTCTCCCACGGATACGGGGTGACCTTCTCTATGGTACTAAACTTCAGAGTCGCGAGTTCAGCTTCCGGCGTGGTTGACACAGTGCACAAAAAAGGCTGCGATGACGCTGACTGTGGGCAATGGTACGCGCGATTGGCGAGAAATGTTCTTTTTCAGTTTTGGTGTTGAAGAACAGCTAGCTCCGCACAGACAGTCACGTGAACATAAATGACATTTTCCAAAACCGTAGAAGATTGCATTTACTTCCTAACTGATACAAACCAGACGGAAAGTGGAACCGGTCAAAGCGTAATTAGCTGCAGTGAAAATGTCTATAACCCAGTCTGTCAAGACGTGAAAGAAACGAAGAGCTACATGCTAGGGTGGATTAAACAGAGGAGCAAATCCTGCAAGTAGTATGCTAGCTGATATAGCTCGACCAACCCCAAGGAACAGAAAAATTCCCAAATCGATTTTGGCACCTCTGTGAGATATCCCTGTCAGGAGTCTTGGAAATACTTTGTCGAGAATAGCTAGCAGGCAAGGCAGACAAGAGATCAAGCTCCTGGGTAAAGAAAACAGCAAACCGCTGTGTACGTTGTAAATGAACAAACAACTTTCCACGGAAATAGTGTTCTGAACAACGGCAGAATGCCGAGCTTAATTGCCAACAGAAGCGAAAGCAAGAAAACCCATGCCATCATGCTAGCAGATTTAATAAACTTTCAGGTGGATTACGTGACACTGGCAGTACATGATATTCCTTCCCGTCGTGCCAATAGTATCGGGATAGGGTGCAACAACCCGTCGCTGTCCGATTATTTCTGGCAATGCCACAACTCGCCTTGTTCCAGCAAGACAATGGCTCCCGCCAAACACCCCTGGGATGAACTGGGTGCAGAATCCGAAGAGGGTCTCGTACTTGGGACATCCATGGTCTGTAACACTATCTTTCCCCAGCACGGGCATATAAATGTCAGGCGTTTCGCTAGAGGCATGTCGTCTCTACGAAGTAGATATTAGGAGTACGTCGACTCTCAGAGAGGTCACATGCGCCACTAGAGTCGGAAAAAAGTGTGGTTTGTGAATCAGTACCGTTAGTCTGCTCATTTCGTTCTACATTTTGTTACAGCTGCTGCACACCAGCTAAACACAATTTAATGCAGCCAATGCGAAATGAATTCTGTATCAATTATGATTAAAGTTTATGATTATCAATACCGTTTTTGAGTTACTCAAGCTTGAATGAAGTTAGGATTTTTTTCACCACGCAGTAAGTGAGAACATGCGTGTAGCATATTCCATTCGATTTCGATTAAAAAACAAAACAAAACAAAAAACAGGATTTTTTGAAAAACAAATTAAGTCGAATAATAGTATATTTAGTTTGACGACGCAGACCTTTGTTCCTAATATTGCACAGATCTTACAACAGCTTTTTGAGACGAACAACAGACCCGCCCCATGACACACACACACACAAACAAAAAACAAAACAAAAAAACCAACAACAACAACAACAGAATTGTGACCTTGCCGTTATACTGCACACACACGCCGGAACCGTGGCCCTATCATAGCAACCAGTAAGCTGCTTTGAGCCAAACCGAACGTAGGAAAGGGAATAAAAGCAAACAAACAGGCAAACAAAGGCAAGGAAAGAAAAACAAAACCCCGATAATTCACCTGCTTGAAGCCAGTGTGTGGAAATGAATTCTGGGGTAAGATTTCGAACGCTTAATTGAGCGCATCATTTCGCTCCGACGGAATGAAGAAGGGCGTTTGGCACAAATCGAATATTCCGCTCGCTGCAGCTACAGCCTCCCAACCATATGTGTCCATTTCAGGAGGCAGGACGCACTGCGATGACAGTGTGCGTGCCGGTGATTCTAATTTTGCTGACGAGAAGATGCAGCTGCATACTTTACTCTTAAATTGCACTTCTTCTTTTTCCCCCTTATTTTTGAACTATCTTTTTTATCACCCACATCTTCCTGTTGATCTTGTGTTGTGGAGAAGAGCCGTCGAGACGTCTGTGTTTGCTTCATTCAACATTCTTATTTGCTTCGGCCTACCTCCCCCCCCCCCCCTCCCCCCAAATTTCTCACGGTTGTGTAGGTCATTTAGAAGCGTCTCTTCTGCTTCTTCCTTGCTTCGTGCCAGCGTCTGTTTTCTGCGACTTCACTTTGTTCATCATTTTGCATGCTGTGTATTCGGTTTTTGACTCACATAAAAATAATGTAATCATCACTGGTCTGCAATCTATGGTGGAAACTTACGTATTTGCTCATCATGTTCTGATATTCCGAATGCTTCCTTTTTGCCTGATGTTGTTTCGCTCCCAACATTTTTCACGCGGCCTGAACGTAATTTGGCATATATGATCTGTTTTATAACTTATTTTCTTGTTCAGTAAAACCAGTTTCAAGCCGAGTTGATTATTCCATCAGGTGAATCGTCATTGATACGAACAGTGGTGACTTGTCAGCAGAGAAGAGGATTTGTAGGGAATGTGGAAGAACTTTAAAAGCTTGACGATGAAAGTGAATAAAACACCAAAACAACAACACTCAAAAACACCGAACAGTACGTCCCTTGTGCCATTCCCTCTCAGCAATGGAAGGGAGGGGGTGGGGGGAGATATTTCCATTAAAGCACGCAGTGTGCACCTCAGTAAAGGCATGTAACTCAGCGCCAAGATACGCGCTTCATTACCATAAGAGGACAAGCACCGTATCGGAGCTGACCATAAATCAGGGTCGGGCTGTGCTTGATTGTGGCCTCATTATTACTGGATCTGTGGACATTTAAGTTGATGGTTGTCCGTCTCTTGTAGCCAGGTTTGGGCGACGACACCACTGCGATCGATGCCAACCTGATCTGGAAAAGTACGTAATTTAACACAGACGGAATAGTTAGAAAGGAGGGAGGCAGAGGAAAAGATGGTGAAAGGATTGGAGTCTGTTGACACTGATTTAGATTTTGTGATACATGTATGTCCACTGATTTTAAATAAGTCAAGGATCAACTTTGCAGGTACAAGCAAAAACAAAACAAAAATTCACCAGTTAACACACGAAGATTACGTTTGTCATTAGAATAACTTATGCATGTACATTAAAGACTTGCACAATATATCAGTAAATATCTGACTTTTATGGGTTGATGGGCAGAATGAGTGTCAAACTTTGTATTAACGACTGCACGGCATGTAGTTTTGAAGGCAGGTATTATTGTACCCAGCATGAGGTCTCTGGCGTGTTGTCACATTCCAAGCCTAGAACAGTAGTAGTTGTGCTTTGATTGTTGCAGCTTGTTTCAACCTTTCAGAAATATGTTGCTGTGTGTTCTCAGCATGGGTGTGTGAATATACAGAAATACCGTGACACGGTTTCTGTGTCCACGGGATGTACTGATGGAGTCAAAGAGAACAGCCACGTGTTGCTCAACGCCAACGTCACCTCAAAGCCTTTTCTGTTTCTGGTTCGTTCTCGGCGAGTCTTTTCAAGGTGACTTTAAAATTCACGTCTTTGTGTCGTTTTTCTGAAGCTGCTGTCCACACAGCGCCCTTATACGTTTTATTTGAAGAAAGACGACCGGCTTGTTTAAGCACGTTATAGCCACCTACAACGACTGATTCTTCTTAAATTAAGCCATGTGCAAACATTATGAGCGATCTTACCTTTCTACTTTGTGAATCAATCCATAAACAAACAAGAAAGCAGTTGTACAAAACAGATTACGACTCATTTCCTCGATTTTCCCAGTTTTGCAACTGTCTTTGACACAGTCACCTCCAAACATCTCCAAGAACGCTGGAGACGAACCATACATTTTGTTAGCAGTTGTTAATACGAAAGGACTTGATGTATAATTAATTATTCTTCCCGAGCCCTGTGAAAGACACGGCCGCCTCTAAGCTCCAGCTGGTGGAGGGCGAGTGCTGAGCTGTGGAAGGTCAAAGGAAGCAATCCCCATCCGGTAACAGAGCTTTGTGCTGGCCCAGCGAAGAGGTTTTCCCGCCGCTTTTGTGTGGCCAGACTTGCCCGTGGGCCCGGGAGTGGCAGTAGTGGTGCGATGATCAGACTGGCTATTGTACCGCTTACCCCATCACAATGCTTCCCCCTTGATGAGGCACTCGCAATGTTGCTCAAAAAAACGTCACCGGCGGGTTACAAATCCGCTTTATTCACAGCAGCACAGTAGGCAGAGTCGTAGGTCAACACGGGGAATCTTTAGCGAGGATTTTCTGCTGAGACATCATGCAATGTTTGTTGAAAGGTTAACGCCGCTGAAGACTTTTCGTCAACATTTTGCTCTGCTATCGAGTACAATATGGTGGGTGTGGTTTTCGCAAAAATGAGACGGTCACGCTTCCCTAACAACTGTTCGCTCCGTCCTGGAGAAGCGGAGGCGGTGTAGGACCAGGTGACCGACTGAGTTTTATCCTTCCACCCCGAGCTTGACGCATGGCACATGACTGGTTCCTGTGAAGTGAATCCCATTTGTCACAGCGTTTAACAACCTCGCTGCAGGCTCTGCTCTTGTCGCCGCTGCTGCACTGTCTGTAATTTGAGTCATTTGAAGCAACAAAGAGAAAAAGAAAAAGAAGAAGCTATTATTGCAGAAGGAATCAGTTTTACGTCAGTTGTTTATACAGTCATTTTGATAATGCAGAAGTCGTCCGATGCACTGTCTTTATTATCGCAAATGCAGTTTCGATAACTCTAACGACATCCCGGTTATTAATACAAAGTGTCATGTCACAATTACAAGGGAAGGGAATGAAAAACCACAATCAGTTTCATACATTTATTTAAAGGCATATGGAAGACTGTTTGAAGGTGTGTGTTGTTGTTGTTTTTTTGCGCCAAGGATTGATAGTAGCTTTATGATCCCCCCCCACCCCCCTTCTCGTATATACTGAGAGGGTTAGTGCAGTGGGCGTACCTAGAAAATGGTAGATTGTTATATTTTGCGGGCTTTGCCAGGTGCTGTTTTAACGACTTTGACGACTCGCTTATCATGTGGTTCTGTTATTGGAGATGGTGTTTCGAGCCTATTGTATTTGGCCTGGTTTTAGCCTTGACCCGTCCTCCCATATACTGTGCTTTCAGGTGTGTATTGTTCAGAAGAAGGACACTAAGCGGATGTTCGCCATGAAGTACATGAACAAACGCATATGCGCCAGCCAAGCGGCCATCAACAACGTGGTGAGGGAACTGGAAATGCTGACCAATCTGGAACACCCCTTTCTGGTCAACCTCTGGTACGCCTTTCAGGTCAGTGACGCGTGCACACACACGTGTGTGTGTGTGTGTGTGTGTGTGTGTGTGTGTGTGTGTGTGTGTGTGTGTGTGTGTGTGTGTAAGAGAGAGAGAGAGAGAGAGAGAGAGAGAGAGAGAGAGAGAGAGAGAGAGAGAGACAGAGACAGAGACAGACAGAGACAGACAGACAGACAGACAGACAGACAGACAGACAGACAGACAGAGAGAAACACAGTGCGGTAAACTGCACATAAATAATATCTGCTCGTTAGCCCACATTGAACTTTGCCGCATCAGCTCAATTCTCCTTTTTCTCTCTATTGACTCTATAAAAACACTTGTATCTGCCTTTGTCCTCTCTAGGTTAGACTGTTGTAATTTTCAGGCTGTCGTTCAAAACTCAACTGCAAGACTCGTGCTTATAGCCTGTAATGGAGGTCATGTTTCATCCCTTCTCAGAACGATTCACTGGCTGCCTCTCCAAGAACATACTGAGTATAAGTTATCAACTCTTTGTCACTCCTTTTTCTCTGATTCAGCCCCTGTTTATCTGTCAGGTCTTCTTCGTGCGTACTCTCCATCGAGACAGCTTCGCTCCTCTTCTGGCTCAAGAACTCTGCTCATCCCACATGTTAAAACCAAAACATCTGGACATCGCTCTTTTTCCTGTGGTGTTCCGTCTGTCTACAATTCCTGGCCTCGTGACATATTCGATCAAGCACTGTATTAATACTCCCCATCAGCTTAAAACCTACAATTGCTAGCGAATTCTCTACCCACCCACAACTTGTTCTTAAATTATTTCAGTTGACTGATGTGCCCTAAGTGTGTGTGTGGGAGGAGGGGGGAAGGGGGGAATGCGTTCGTGTGTGTGCGCGTGCGTGTGTGTATGTGTGTGTAATGTGGGTCTTGCCTGTTTAGCTTGTAATTTGAACTGATTGTAGTCATTGTTCTTGTTGTTTTCCGCTTGAGGTGCCTCAACGTGGATGTAGTTTATATCTGAGTTTTGTACAGTACGCCAAGCTCTGTTGTATTTTAGAGCATTTCGCTTTGTAATCTTTTAATTATTATTTATAAAGGTATCCTCATTATTTCAACTAAAAATGTCCTCAACTGAAGGCTCTTATGCACACTATGATTACACATCTCCACAAAAAAATCTCACTTCCAGCGGGCGGACTTGAACCCCAGCTCATTCAGTCCAGGAAATAAATGAAAAAATAGTAACCCGCGCTTAAAAGCGTTGCACGTACTGCCCAAGACAGGCAAGGGTGGTGGGAGGGTAGAAGAAGAGGAAGCAGAGATTGGCGATGGAAAGGGCAGGGTTGAACGAAAGGGAAGAGTGGGGCTAGAAGAAGGAACGAAAGAGAAAAAAAAAATTTAAAAAAAAAAGGAAAAAAAATAGTGATGAAGTAGCTTGAAAAGAAGAGCAGTAAGGATGACGGGAAAAAGAGGAGGGGTGATGGGGGGGGGGGGGGGGGGGGGGGGGGGGGGCTCGAGAGAGGGAGGAGGGAGAAGAAAACGTAAGAGAGGGGGTGGGGGTGAGACTGAGGGAAGTAAAGTTAGTTAGTAATTGAATTTTAATGTCCTGTCATGGAAAATGAATAATTAAAAAAAAAAAAAAAAAAAAAAAGGACTAGGTAGAGGAGCAAATGAGGAGATGGGAAAGGGGAATCCAGTAATAGCCCTGATGTTCCATACAGGAGAGTAACATCAGATATCCCAGCTCCCCGCCGAAGGAGGTCGAAGGAGAGAAGTAAAGACTAATTAAAGATGAAAATATGAACAGGAGAGGTAAATTAAGGATACGCTACGCTTAACATAGTGAGTGGGGT
>OY757542.1:15944119-15981216 GCA_963584105.1 Alviniconcha strummeri
ATTTTTGTTTACGTTTGTATATATATATGCTTTTTTTAGGTTTAAATTTAATTATATGAGGACACTGCCGTATAAACAGTAAACGTTTGCTGTGTTTAAGTACACCGGTCAAACTTTATATACCGGTCAAACTTAAAAACCGATTGTGGTACATCCGTATTCTCGATGGAATGTTTATAATTAGTAAGGTTGAACGTGTGTATTTCAAATTTTACTTTGGTTCCGGACGTTTGCTTCCAAGTCCTTCAAATGTACTTTTCCTTTGGGTTGTTCCTTTTTGTTCACAGTCAGCCATCGATTTTCTGCACCTGCCCCCTTTCCCCCTCATGTACTGAATTTCTCCCGTGATCCGGTCATTATCCTTTAAACCGCTTGACCTTTTGCAATAAAGTTGGTCTGCTTCTGCACCATCGCCAGACGAAGTGCCACGCGTGTTAATGGACGGCCGTCTGCTTTTAACGTCGATGTTGCAGATACCAGCTCGGGATCAGAACTGAACTTAACCGAACTGAACTTGGCTGGACACCCCCCTCCCCTACACACACACACACACACACACACACACACACACACACACACACACACACACACACACACACACACACACACACACACACACACACACACAAACCTTCCCCCCACCAACCCCAGTTTTAGCTGAGAACCGCCCGGCAGAGCTGGCTGGACCTCACATATGTTACATGCTCCCAGCCATTTCCTTTATGTGTTACACGCGCAATGCCCTCTGCCATTTATACATTGCAGCCGAGCGCGCTGGGGCAAACTGATGTGTAGGGATTTTTCTTGGTTACGTCGTGTTAAGGCGGCATTCTGCTGACTGATGAACGGTCACCTTCCCACAATCAGTACTTCCAAGAAGGAATGGAAAAGAACTTGCTTTAAATTCCAGTTGTGCGCCAGTCTATCTCTGCACTGGAGCCACGTCAACTGCAATCGAATTCTCTGGGGGCCAGAAACCAAGCGAGACTCTTATCTTGTGGACCACACATATTCTGTGAACCGCAGCAGTTTGAACCTCTCTCGAAAACCGGATCGTCCAGCGACCTGAGAGCCGCACCAGTTTGAACCTTTTACGAAGTCAGATGTGCCCATCGTCCAGTGAAATCGGCACTTTGATGATTATGTTTGGGAAGAAAAAATAACCTCCGTTCAAACGGCCCAGTCATTGAGATAGAGATAATATTTTTGATAGAGGCAAAACATGCGTTGTGTTTGTGTTTTACTGCGTACTGTCATGGCCGGTTTCCGGCGCAGTAGCCCCTGGAACAATATTGTTCAGTATTGATCGTACAGATATGACAGACGTGGAGAAGAAATCAAAAACAGAGTGGCAGGCTATGCCAGCTAATTTGCTCACTCGACCTTTTTGTTTTGTTTTTCAGAGATATCAAGCCAGACAATATACTGCTCGACGAACAGGGTAAATTTCCAAGCTCTCTCTCTCTCTCTGTCTCACTGTCTCTGTCTGTCTGTCTCTCCTCAAGATTGAAAGATCATTTTATTGTCTCATCAGAAAAATAAATTTATGGCTAAATGTATACGGTATCATAATAAACAAAGATCACATATTATATTGCGTTTTTGAAACGCAAGAAGAACCGTTGCCAACACATGTAATATAAAACGGCACATATTAAAACAATCTCGTAATTGATAGTGCTGTTATACGATACTCACACACACGCCCGCACGCGCCGCGCGCGCACGCACACACACACACACTCCCCCCCCCCCCACCTCCCACCCCGTTGAGACCATCTGTGGCTTTTCACAACAACAGCCTGTGTATTAGTGAAAGAGGTGTGTTTTACCTACCTACATATTTTTTTACTTGTTCATGCTGCAGGCCACTGTCATGTGACGGATTTCAACATCGCCACTCAGCTGGGCCCTGGCGAACTGGCCACTTCTTTGTCAGGAACACGACCGTATATGGGTAACGTCTGCTGGACTGTGTAACATTACATGACCGTGCCACATTCGGCTAGGTTTTTACTGTAGAAAGGTGGCGGGATTGACTGTTTTGGCTGTGTCACTCGTCTCACAAACAGGTCACTAAGGGGACAACGCTCTTGTCGAAATTCTGTGCATCCGTTCCTCTCCAGCTCCTTCTTTGTTCGTGTGTGTGTGTGTGTGTGTGTGTGTGTGTGTGTGTGTGTGTGTGGTGTGGTGTGGTGTGGTGTGGTGTGTGTGTGTGTGTGTGTCTGCGTGCGTGCGTGCGTGCGTGCGTGCGTGTGTGTCTGTGTGTGTGAGAGAGAATGTATGTGTGTGTGTGTTTGTGTGTATGTGTGTGTGTGTGTGTGTGTGTGTGTGTGTGTGTGTGTGTGTGTGTCTGCGTGCGTGCGTGCGTGTGTGTGTCTGTGTGTGAGAGAGATAATGTATGTGTGTGTGTGTTTGTGTGTATGTGTGTGTGTGTGTGTGTGTGTGTGTGTGTGTGTGTGTGTGTGTGTGTGTGTGTGTGTGGTTTACGTCATTCAGTGTACACCGAAGGGAGGCCGGCGATGCCTGATGCCTTCTGCCTGTCTGGCATCGCAAGGCTGTCATTTGATTCCCCTTTCCTGTATCATCTCTTGTTTGTCTGCCTAGTCCTCGTGCTCCTTCTGTCGTACCATTTGACTGCTAATGGTCCCTTCTCTGGACATTTTATTGTTTCCGTCCGTTACTTATTTTATATTTTTGTTTAATCTAGTACCGATAAAGTAGACGGAATGGTAGACGATAGCAGTATGACCTAGCCTTTTGTGCTGTTTTAACAAGGGTAAAATTGAAGGGACTAACACTTCGAAAATTTGTGTTTTATGCTTGTGTACGCATGATTTGTTTTGTTTGTGAATTGACTTGAGAAAGGGTTGATATATGAGAAGAGTTTTGAAGTGTGCTTTTGCTTATGACGGAGTTTGAATGTCCTGAGGTGACCCCCCCCCCCCCCCCCCCCCCCCAAACACACACACACACGCAAGACCTCACGAGAGAGAGAAAGAGAGAGAGAGAGAGAGAGAGAGAGAGAGAGAGAGAGAGAGAGAGGTTTCTATTTTCAGACTGATCGATGGTTGCTTTGTGCATGTTTTACGACAAGCAATATCCATTAACTTCATTTCCTTGATCTGTTTGGTATAGTTGGGAAGTGGGAGTTACCTGGTGGCGTGTCATGTGTCACATCTCACGGAGAGATAGAGAGGGAGAAGGAAAAAACTGTTATTGATTCAGACAAAGCCCATAGCAATGGGGTGAAATCAGAAAGAGAGAATTTTAACAGACTTTATTAACAGTTAGTTTTGAATTTCTTTTGAATAAAGTCATGTAGTATCTCAACCCGAAGGCTACAATCAAACGCCAAAAGGAGCGGAAAATATGTGCAGAATAGATAATAAGTTAAATAATACACACAGGCATCGTGAGTTTTGTAACATGCTTTCAGTTTGAGAAACAGTTTCAAAGTTTTATTTAGTTAATTATTTATTTATTTTATAAAATAAACATTTGAGAGCATGTGGTTTACGCTGTACAACATGATGTGTGAGCCTTTGAAGTGTTCCGCAGTCCTAAGATGTGTTCAAGTTGAGGTGCCACCCCCCCTCCACCCACCCCGCCCCACCCCCCTTGACCTTTGTAGCTTTGCTAATAATCTGCCTTGTTAGCATCTGACTTGCCTTAAGCCGGCATAGGTCTAACGCAAATTCAGGAACCTGCGTTACCTAGAGCTGCGATAATTTAAATGTAAGCAATATTTCTGAACTGCTTCTCCTTTTGCAGCCAAACATGGTACATCAGCAAAAGTCTTGTGTAAAGGTTGGACAAGGTCACGGCAAAGGTTCAAAACGTCAATGAATGTTCATCTGGACGATATTTTGGTATCTATCTCCTGAAGCGCTGTCACGAGACAGCGTCAAAACGCTTTACAAAAAAAAAAAAAAAAAAGGAAAGAAAAAAAGCCAGCCTACAAACTAGAGTCACATGGACAGTTTGTAAGGAATATTCATCAGGAAGATCGAAAACGAGGTTGAGGAGAGCTAACTGCCCGCTTTGTGAAAAAAGGTTTAAAATACGAAAAGGTTCAGCAGAACGCGTATTTTAACGGGGCAGAGCGACGTGTGCAAATTCTCGAGGTGGAACCATTTTTCAAGCAACAGACACTTATTCTACAAACGATCCGAAAAATGAAATCACTTCGCTTTTATTTGGGGGTTAATTTTGGCCTGGAAGAACGCGAGCATGAGGCTGACGTGCGTGTAAAAGCTGATAATATCACGTTGTCCCATTAATAACAGTGTTCTTGCTCAACCTTTCTGGGTTTCTTCCTTGTTTCTTTAATGCTGGCAGTCTCTGTAAATGATTAACAATTTTTAGGCAGTCTTCAGCCTCGCTATCGATCAACAGACCCGTCGTGACCTATCTCACTAAGAATGGTCCACGACCGACCCGCAGAGACTGTGACCAGAATTTTACTTACGTAACTAGAATGGATAGGTAGAGGCTGATTAATTTGTAGACGTGTGACCGCAGCTCTTGGACCGACGCTCATTCCGCTTTCAATCGGTTAATTACACGTGCGGGCTGGCAAGAGTGCCACATACTCCCTTGCCTTTCAGCCGCTCGACCTGATGTGACCTACACTGTTGAGTGGCCGTTAGAAACCCCTACACAATTACCTATCTGTCTTTCAGCCCCCGAGATGTACGGCGTTGCCTTGGGCCAGAGACGTGGCTACGGCTTCGAAGTGGACTGGTGGGCCTTGGGAATTTCCCTCTTCGAACTCATCAAAAAGCGGGTAGGCCATGTGCCGCACGTCATCCACACATTTGCATGCGTGCAGTGATGGGACTGTCGCCCAGTGGGAGTTGAAGATAGCAGGACATAAAAAAAAGAAGAAAAAAAAGAGGAAGAAAGAAAGGAAGGAAGAAAAGCTGAAGAAGAAATAAGCAAAAAAGCTCACTTCCAGCTAGCGTTAAACACTGGAAGGCCTGAGTTTAGCAGGGCAGGTGTACATTAGGATGCTAGCAGTATCTAAATTAAAATTGTACTCGTTTCTGAGCATTTCTTAATTGGGACGCATTGAGTGCCCTATTCTGCAATAACTGTCTTGCGCAGGTTTGAATTTGATGAAGTCAGTCTGGGTGTTATTTATATCCGTTTGATTGCCTTGATTTTGTTGTTATTAATTGTTTGTCTGAATCTCTCGTCAGTTCCGTTGGAATTTCCCAATAATCGTTAGCTGGCTTTGCAAAAGAGACGTCTTGCACGTCTTGTCGTGTGTGTGTGTGCGTGTGCGTGCGTGCGTGCGTGCGTGCGTGCGTGGGTGCATGCGCGTGTCGTGTTTTATTTTACATTTAGTTTTTATAATTCCTGTCATTAACTTCCCCGTTCAAAATCCTGCATTGGGGTACTGGGGATGCAGAGATTAAGTTCCCTTTGCTGAGAATCCGGAGCTATCAAAGGTTCTCCCTTTAAAGGCTGGAGCAGGGCAGACTGTAGAAATGCACACTTCGGTAACTTTCAGGCATTTCGCCTGGTCTAATCATTTTGTACTTTGTACCTTTTGGTCAAACTTGTTTAACGCCAAGTTGTCGCCGATGAAGTACTGGCGGGGTCAGAGATCCCAGAAGGTGGGGGAAGAAGGAGATTACCTGTCGCTACACTGTCATCACCAAAATGAATTCTGCATTAAGATGGGCGGCGACGAGAGCCATTTTAATGTTTCATTAACTGTGACGGACAAAGTCACAAGACAGCGTCCACAGACCGCAGTTTTTAAAGCGGGAGGAGAGCCGAAGCGGAATCGAGCCGAGGCCTTTCTGCTTACCAGCCTAACGCCTTACCGCTAGGCCAAACTGGCTACGGCTCATTTATTTTGTACCGTCCCGGTCCATTCAGCTTTTTTTCTTCTTTTTTTCTTTCTCGAAATCTGCTCCCTGGTTTTTCCTTGCGTTATGTGTGGATAGCGGAGGTTTTTCTGTAGGCCTACTGAAAAATTTAGGTTATCCAGCCCGCCATCACATGCATTTGATTTCCCATGTTGGGAGCCCCGCGAAATAGAAATAAGTTCCAAAATCTGCGATGTTTCACTGTCCACGTGCTGAGCGTTCCCAGCTGGATCAGGTGGAAATGGCATGGAACTGTGTTATATACATGCGTTTTTTATGTATTGATATATCTGTCGTGTTTATACTACTATTTGTGTGTTTTTTCTCCCAAAGCTGGGTCTCGGAATGGTTGGTTTTAGAGAAAAATTAAATAAAACGAATAGTAGTACAAAGCCAGCCCGTCAACTGTCAAACGATCTCTGACAAACATTCCTTTTCCTTTTACAACCACACACGCGCGATTCGTCTCTTAGGTTAAAATCCTGCATTTAAGACTGAAACAGCAGTAGAGATAAAAGATGTTTTGTAAAAAAAAAAATTGTTTTGTTGCCAGTGGCTTTTTGAGTCGTCTACTCGACGGCAGCTGTTGAAAGTAGAAGTCAGTGATGTGACTGCGTAGAAAGGACGCTAAAACCAAATTATCCCATTGAAATGATTAATTGATTTTCGAAACAGTTTTTTATTACTCCAAACTTTTTCTTTCTTTTTTTAATCTTCACTTTGTCTTCTTGTAGCAGAGTACATGTGTAGTGACGGATACATGCAAAAACGCGCGCGCGCACACCTACCCAACCACGCCTGCGCGCACGCACACGCACACACAACACACACACACACAACACACACACACACACACACACACACACACACACACACACACACACACACACACACACACACACACACAGAGAAATAGATTAGGTCGAGGGGGAAGCAATCTACGTCCTCATTTTATTCACTCACATGTGCAAGATGTCCTCGTTCAAGGTAACATAAATTATTACTTAGTAGATGGTTTAATGGTATTCGTCGACGGCATGAGCACACACACGTTCGCACGCACAGACTACATTTGCAGTTTTCCGGGTCTCTTCTCTTTCTGTGTGCAAATCTCTGTTGATGTTCCATTCTGGAGTCTCCGCTCCCAAGTGAAGCCCACAGACAGGTTCTGTCTGCTATCCCCACGCCATTTTCTTGCGGCCTCGTACTACCTTCCCGCTATGTCTAGCATCCTTGAGTGGTTTATGAGGGACTACGACATTTTATTGCGGGGCATTTGACTGCGGACGGTTCGCGGCGGGACATTTGCCTGGGTTAGGGCACTTGCCGCTGCTACATTTCACTGCCACGTTAATATAGCGGTGTAATATCCCAGATCATCTCCCTCTCCCTTTGTGGCAGTCTTTCCAGAGACAATTCCCCGGGGTGTGATATGCCAACGTCACAGGCTTGGCCATATTATACATTTTGTGCTATTTCAGAATCTGCTCATAAACATTACGACTTCTGCAAGTAGGCACGATAGTAATCATCACCCTGGTTCATAGGGGTGTTGTAGTTTGAAGGACCTTGAACTTTTAGTGTGAAACTCATTTATAAATTATCATTATACGCAAGTAACGAAATTGTGGGGGGAGGGGGACATATTGAAATCATCGTGTCCGTGTGCCTGTCTGCCCTTGTGTCCAGAAGATATCTTCTGAATCTCTCAACATCTTGTAACCAAACTTGGTATAGTGGTGCATCATGCAGGAGCCAAAGTGTCAGGCGAAAAAAAAAAAAAAAAAAAAAAAAAAGAAGAAGAAGGAAAAAAAGACACAGAGAGAAAAAAGATTGGGTATCTCCAAAGTGAATGTCAGGGCTTATAAAATTATAATAAAAATACGACTGTTTCTATTATAGTTTCTGGACTGCTGATCCTTTTGCAATCAAACCTAGTTTAATGGTACATTATCATAAGCCGAAATGTCCAGTGAAAAGATCGGATTGCTGTGTTGGTCATGGTCTAGGTCACAGCAAAGGTTCAACATTTCAGTGAATGCTTGTCCTGATGATATCTTCTGAACTGCTGAACCTTCTGTAACCTAACTTGGCATGGTTAGTGCATCATGAGCGAGAGTGTTATACGGAAAAGCAGAAAAAAGTTTGTCATCTTCAAGGTCAAGGCGACAGCAAGGGCTTATATAATCAAAAGATGACCGTTTTTCTTGAAACTTTTGCAAGTAAATTTAGTTTTGGGTTAAGTCCTCATAGCCGGAATGCGAAAAGATTGGATTGCCGTCTTCATTGTCAGGGTCACAGCAAAGGTTCAACATTTCAATGAATGTTCCTCCAGATGATATCTTTTGAACTGCTGAACTGTTTGTAATCAAACTTGCAGTAGTGATGCATCATCATGAACCGGACTGTCAATCGGAAATTAAAAAACAATGTAAGAAAAAGCAAACAAAACCAGATTCAGTATTTTCAGGATTAAGGTCACAGTGAGAGCTCATAAAATCAAATTGTGACTGTTTGTGGACAGCAGCACTGTGATTTACAGTGTCACTAGACATATAACGCGAGGTATTTTGCCGCGCAAGACGACATACTTTTTTCTCGAGCGAGTATGATGTGTGCAATGTCAGTTTGAGTCGGTTAAGCACGTGCCAATCTTGTTCACTGTGTTGATTTCTTCACCTTACCAACGCGTGACGTTTTGTCCACTTGCAGAGACCTTTCCCCTTTCAGAACAAATCTACGCCGTTGGAAACGTGGAACATGATGCTGGCAGCAAAAGGACAACCATTTCACATACACCACTTCAGTGAAGGTTTCAATGACATCATTAGAATGGTAAGATCTCATCAGTCCGGAGAAAAAGTAAAAACCGACTAGTTTCCAGTCACAAGTGTTTCGCTGAGTGCGTTTAGAAGCCGTGTCACAGCTAGCATCAGACAGAAATCGTTGTGGTGGCTGTCTCTGTAGTTTGATGTAGTACAAGCTTTTTGTGTCTTCGTTGGTAGGGTTTTGCCGTTTGAGACTACCGTTCAACATCTGACGCTCTGTGAAAATGTGGGCTGGAAGTAAAGTTTTACTTGCCATTCGGGATGACTTTGTTTTTAGTATTATAATAAAATTTGTATTTAACAACTACTTAGATGAATTAATTTTTTCATGTCAGGGCAGAATTAAAAAGAAAAACATCATTAAAGATTGGTACAATCACTGCTTTCACAATGTGCCTACAAATCGTTACTCTATGCGTCGTTTCATTTCTGCGCAGGTAACCTTGTAACTAAACTGTTACCGTTGAAGCTTATAAGGAACAAGTTTCCTACATGTACATGTATGCAAAAGTCTATTCTATGCAGCCATCAGGCGTTTAATAGCATACGATCGTTATACCCTCTGTAACGACGTTTGCTGGAAGGGGTGTGACGTTGGGGGTGGAGGTATGGGGGTATATTGCAGTCGCTGTCCGTCTGTCTGCACAGTGTCCATGTGTCCTGGTTTTGTCCAGATATCTTCTAAACCGCTCAACCTTTTGTAAATAAACTTGGTTTGGTGGTGCATCATCATGAACCGGAGTGTCACATGTAAAAATGTCACGTTTGCTGTATTCAGTGCCAAGGTCATAACAAAGACTCACTTAATCAAAATGTGACTGTTTCAACTATATCACCTGAATTGCTGATTCTTTTGCAAACAAATTTAGTTTCCGGAGTGTCTTGTAAAAAGAGTGGATAACTATATTCAAGGTCAGGGTCACAACGAATGTTAAAAATGTCAGTGGCTGTTTGTCTGGACCATCTTCTGAACCTTTGGGCATTTTGTAACCAGAGTTGGTATGGTGACACATCACCATGAGCCTGAGCGTCCTGTGAAAAAATTGTTTTGCTGTCTCGAAGTCAAAGTCACAATGAGGGCTCATATCATCATTAATTATTTCGACAGTTTCTACTAGATACCACGAACAGTTAATCCTTTTGCAACCAAACGTAGTTTAGTGGTACATAGGGATAAGGCAGAGCGTCTTGTGAAAAGATAGGATTACTGCGTTCATGGTCAAGGTCAGCGATTGCTCAGAATTTCAAATCATGTTTGTTAGGACCATCTTTTGAACCTATGAGCCTTTTGAACCCAAACTTAGTGTACGAGACGGAGTGTAGACATGTAGCAGTTCAGAAAGGTAAGCAGGACCAGAACCATTTATACCATTGAAACACATACAAGCGACAAGATGCCCTGTAAAAGATTGCTTTGCTATCTTCAAGGTCAAGATCAAGTAAGAGCTGATTTAATCAAAATATGACTTCCTTGTGTGTGTGTGTGTGTGTGTGTGTGTGTGTGTGTGTGTGTGTGTGTGTGTGTGTGTGTGTGTGTGTGTGTGTGTGTGTGTGTGTGTGTGTGGACAATATCTACAGATCTGCTGATCCTTTCGTAACCAAACTTAGCTGATAGGATATTATAAAGCTGAGGGTCTTGTGAAAAGATCGGATTGTTGTGTTCAGGGCGAATGGGGGTGGGGGTGGCGGAAGGGGGGTGATGTGTTCGGGGGTGGGGGGTTGTCAACCGCCCTGTTTTCTCAGAATAGTTAAGAACGGCTACGAGAGTTGTAGGCCGCGGAACATTGAGCACAGATTTGTGGGCCGCGGAACACTGGGCACAGATTTGTAGGCCGCGGAACATTGGTTTTGGGCCGCAGAACACTGAGCACAGATTTGTAGGCCGCGGAACATTGGTTTCAGGCCGCGGAACACTGGGCACAGATTTGTAGGCCGCGGAACATTGGTTTCAGGCCGCGGAACACTGAGCACAGATTTGTAGGCCGCGGAACATTGGTTTCAGGCCGCGGAACTCTGGGCACAGATTTGTAGGCCGCGGAACATTGGTTTCAGGCCGCGGAACTCTGGGCACAGATTTGTAGGCCGCGGAACATTGGTTTCAGGCCGCGAAACACTGAGCACAGATTTGTAGGCCGCGAAATATTGGTTTCAGGCCGCGGAATACTGGGCACAGATTTGTAGGCCGAGGAACATTGGTTTCAGGCCGCGGAACTCTGGGCACAGATTTGTAGGCCGCGGAACATTGGTTTCAGGCCGCGGAACACTGAGCACAGATTTGTAGGCCGCGAAATATTGACTGCAGGCCGCGGAACATTGGGCTCAGATTTGTAGGCCGCGGAACATTGAGCACAAGTTTGCGGGCCACGGAACACTGACCAAATTCTGTGTGGTACACTGTGCAGCTGCTGGAGTTCGAGCCGCAGAAGAGGCTGTGTACCTTGTCACAGCTGCAGAAGCACAGCTACCTGACCGACGTCAACTTGGAGGCCGTCCTCAGCAGAAAGATCACCCCGCCTTTTGTGCCTTCAGTAAGTATGTACACACACGCACACGCCTGGACGATGCACAAGGCGTCCAGGGCTGGGGTCTCGATCGTAACAATAGTAGTGGCGATGGTGGAGGTACTAGTAGTGCAGATTATATGGTAGCAGAAGGCTGCAAGATACCGAGGGGCTTTCGTCCTCACATTCATCGGCTGGCGTTTCACGGCAGCAAGGGGCCCTGATTCGGTGCTTTTCGAACTGGGGCTCAGCACTGTCCGTTGTCATGTAATCAGGCAGGGAAACTGGACCGAGTGTCGTTTTGTTTAGATGGGGGTAGAGAAAGAAGGAGGGAGGGAGAGAGAGAGAGAGAGAGAGAGAGAGAGAGAGAGAGAGAGAGAGAGAGAGAGAGAGAGAGAGAGAGAGAGAGAGAAGAAAGAAAGAAAGAAAGAAAGAGAAACTACGCCTAAACGGAGAGCAGCGGGGTGGTGGGGGGAGCCAAGCGGGGGAAATTCCGACAGGTATTTGGCGGGGGTAGTGAGGGAGTTACAAAGTAAATGTCAGCATTTTCAGCGGCAAAGTTTCTGGACGCATATTTGTTTCTTGGTTTCCACTTCTTCGGATGAGGACGAAAAATATATCGTCTTGGGTACTTCTGGTCGCGCGCGCTCATGCACGCACGCACGCACGCACGCACTCACACACACACACACACACACACACACACACACACACACACACACACACACACACACACACACACACACACACACACACACACACACACACACGCACTATATGGATATCTCAAACAAAACAAAAACAAAACAAAAACTCAGGCAGTTGCAAATTGAAGCGGAGTAGGGGAGGGATCCCGGTTGACTTGGATTAGTAGCCGATAGTCCATATTGTGTCACTTTTCGCAACTTTCCACTCACAAAGTCATTATCCTTGAACGCTTTGATTTCGGAACAACATAAAACATGTGCTAGTGATTCCGGAATAGCATTTTAAAAAAATTGTGCTAGTTTGTTCCTTGCGTTCGCCGTTTGTTGTTCTGCGGCCGCCGTTTTGTGTTAAAGGCTTCAGTTAGCGTTTGATATTTTGGACAGTTTCCAATGGCAGGGCATGTGAACGAATAGAATACATGAAACAGAGGTGTTCTTGCGCATTAATTTTTGTCTGTGGGCTTTCTGTCGTGGAAATGAAACGTAACAGACGAATAAGACTTTCAGTGGCTGAAAATTCGCTGCCGCTAGATCAAACCATTGCCTCTTAGTGTCTGCGGCATTGTCTGGCATTTCGTAGCCTCCACCTGAACATTCCGTCCTGAGCAGTGGCTTGTGGTGAAGCACTGCATTCAAAGACTACCGTTTAGTTTCCTCACATTGTAACTACAAACACTGGACTACACAGCTTGCCCTACAGTACTACTCGCCATGCCTTCTCGGTGGCCAGTTTTTTATTCGTCACATTGTAACTACAAACACTGGACTGAACAGCTTGCCCTACTACTCACCATGCCTTCTCAGTGGCCAATTGTTGTTTTGTTTTTGTTTGTTTTTTAATCCGGAAATCGCGCACGTAATTATGGCAGCCTGTCAGTTTTGGGGAAAGTATTGCCAGGTCTTAATGTAAGGGAAGGAACCGTGCAGCCGTATGCTTTGGTATAAAAAAAGTTGTTTCCCTTACATCGGATAACCTAGTTTCAAACTGTGTGTGTGTGTGTGTGTGTGTGTGTGTGTGTGTGTGTGTGTGTGTGTGTGTATTACGTATACGCGCTTGTATGTGTGAGTTGCGCGCATGTCACTTTAGCAATAATCAAGCTTTCTACCAAGGACTGACCCAAATTACTGAATGGGAGAATGCTGGAACAGGAACAGTGATATAAAGCAAAAACTATAACACAACTTACTGCTACTGCTACTGCAGCTGCTGTTGCTGTTGCTACTACTGCTGCTGCTGCTACTGCTGCTGCTGCTACTGCTGCTGCTCCTGATACTACTACTACTACTTTAATGCTGATGGCACCGTGTGTAAAGAGGATTCAGTGATGATGGTGTATGACTGACGTGCTCAGAACAGTGATGACTGTAGGTTTCTGTTTCGTACATTTCTCATGTATAGTGCATGAAACATGACCCAACCTTATAACACTGAGCCTACAACAGTAACTGCAAATGATGGAGTCATTATTTCTTTGCTGTGTGTTTTCCACAGACGGAACGCTTGAACTGTGACCCAACATACGAACTTGAGGAAATGATCATCGAGACCAAACCATTACACAAAAAGAAGAAGCGTCTGGCCAAGCAGAACTCCAAACATGTCGTAGAGGAGGTACTGCATGCCAAATGTTAATGATAATGAGAGACAACTTTTGTGTAGAGCTATTCTCTGATCTACACAAACTCAGTGCACTTTACAACATTCTCCAACATTTTCTACTTTAAGTGAGAAAAAGATCACAAAGGTAACATTTCCAGAAGGTAATATATATGACAACAAACAGAGTATAAGAAAAATAATGTACATGTATATGAGAATCAGCAATATACAAGAAGGAAAAGAAAAGAATTTTGTTACATTATTACCTTCCCATGATTTGGTGGACAGGGGTCAAAATAAACCAAACATTTTTTAGCTGTGTTCTTAGAGTTTCAGGACATTGGTTGGATCATGCTAAGTAACTCACGTAAAATATGACCCATACCTGTCAGATGTGGTCTTGTTGGAATCAGAAACCATGTTTCTATACAAAACTGCCTTTTTCAGAGTTGTAACTTGATTGATGTTGTCATACTTGGGCCATAACCTAGCATGACGCCTGAAACGCCGTTCTGTGTCTGAAGGATTTATAGTAATATTATTTACTGTGTGCCTTTCATTCTGTGTCGTTGGATAACTTTATTAGACAGAACATGCAATGCATGTGTTTGCCCTCTGTTTTTAACCCCCAGTGTGCTTTGATCTGTAACTACCAATGACTGTGTCTGTGTTCTGTCCGCAGGACAAAGAGGCTAATGAGCTACAAAAGCTGACATCAATGTTTCGGTATTACAACAGAGACCAGTAAGTATTTTGTTCCACTCAAAGACTTTTTTGTTTGTTTCTGTTTTAATAAACACTCTAACAGTTTGTTTGGGAGGAGGGAATTAATATTTCCCCCCACAGATGCAAGATGGCATGAATATTGCAATGACCATAAGTTTAAGAAATTACGAAACATTGATTATGATGTTTTCTTTGCTTTTTGGACTCGCATGATCAGTGTTAAGCCATACAAGTTCTAGAGACTGTCAGTAATATACACATAAAAAAAAAAAAAACAAAAAAAAAAAAAAAAAAGTCGGATAGGTACCAATCGAAATAAACATAGATCCAAACACCTGACAGAGGACTGCCACTGGGCCTTGTCTGAAGGGAAAAGGGGGAAAAGAAAAAAAGAAAAAAATGGGGGGGGGGGGGGGGGGGGGGGCTTTCGAAACGTCATGGAATCGCCATTTGCTTTCGTTGGTTCTTTTGTATGTCGGTGGAACTTGCCATCTCCGTCTGTGAGTTGGACAAGGCACAGACGTTTGCCAGTGGGCGGAACTGTCTGTTTCTATTTCGGTAGGAAACTGCTAAATTCGTTTGCTGATTTCTGAGTGTATCGCGGTACAAGCGAGCTTGTTTCCAGAGCTATGCATATTGGCCCGATATAGCATGGTGGAGATGGTGTTCTTTTCTTCGCATGCGAGGATTGTTGACAAGGTTAACGAACCATTCTCCGTCTGCGCATTTTGTTGTTGAGAAAGTAGAGGTCAGCTCGCGCGTACCAGTTCCACTCAGATGGGCCAAGGATCGGTCCATGGTGCTACAGCGAACTCGAATGACTGTGGATAGGCCTTCTTTGACGAGTTGCATGTGATCTCGTTTCCCTGATGGATTCCCACACCATTCTTCGACAGCGCAGTCAAGGGTGTTGCAGTGGCACCTGCACTTTCGGCAGAATGACCGAGGTCTTTTACGTGCTACTTCAGTGACACTGGGGTGGAACGGACATCGAAAAAGGAGTCACTAGAGGAAGCTAAATCTGGAGAAGAAAATCCTCCTGCCGCTCCTGGTGCGGATCGAACCTGCGACCTTCCGATCACGAGTCCGGCGCTCTACCACTGAGCTATATTTAAGCCCAGTACAGCAGAGCAGCGCACATAAGAACCATATTCAGTTCAGTTCAGCCGTATTCAGTCCAGGCATTATGTTGGTTGCTCTTATGTTAGAAAATTGAATTTTACTTACATCTCTCACACAAATCAAATTCACATCCACACAAATGTTAGGGAAACTGACACTTTTCTTCTGCATACACGTACATCCATGTGATTAAATCTCATGAAGAAATAGTCAATCTACATCAATGCCTCAAACGCGTGACTAATACTTTTCAGTGAGCGTTATATGTAATAAAATAAATCATACTGCAAGGCGATGAAGTGACCATTTCATTTGGTTATACCTGACCAAACCTGGTCAAGGCTGATGATTTTCTTTCCTCTTCAGACGAGCATTTGTACAGATGAACAAACACAGGAGTTGCCGAATGAGATGGAAGCTTTGGGTCCACGGTTGTGTGTCATTGAGCCTTTCGTCATTGCTTTCCGAGCACTTTTTCTTTTCTTTTTACGGTTTATTGATACACGCACTAGATATGTAATGGTGCATGTGTGTGCATTTCCAGTTCTTACCATTGCTTTCACCCGGGATTGTACGTTGCAGGTGTGCAACAAAGAACAGATTTCCCCCCAATCTAGTTGTGCGTGGTTTAGCTTTACCAGCTTTTCTCGTTTGTTTCAGACATCAGACCAGCCCTTCCTCTAATAATATTTGCGTGGCTCAACTCGGCAGCCCGACCACAGTGGGATCAGTGCGGACCGTTGCATGCGAAGAGAGCAACGTCAGCAACAACACTTACTTTTGTCCAGGCAATGACCAGCCACAGGAGCAGCAGCAGCACAACTACCACCCACACCATCGACTACAGGAGGGCCCAACCCTCGTCATTCCCCCTCACGTCAACACGCCGGGGCAGAAGTCTGGTGTAGGCGTCTCGCCCTCTGCTCCAGTCTCCACCGACGCCCCGTCGTCACGAGCACACAGGGCGTCAGGCTCCGGTCAGTTTCAGCGTCAGCAGAGACTGCCCAGCCAGAAGGACTCGTCCGACGAGAGCGATGACAGTGATGACGGCGCACAGGCATCCTGTCAGCCAGACACGTGACGTCTCTCGGCAGCTGTAAACCAGACCGGCTTTCCAAGCTTTTAAGCGAAGCGAAGCGGCATGTTGTGACAGACAGCACCCAGCGTTTCTGTGCTCATTTCTCAGCGGCGAATCGTTGATTCGGGTTCATCGGTGGTGCGCCACGTTGTCATCGGGATCATGTTGTGTGGTGGTGTGTGTTTTCTTCTTCTCCTAATGCTGACGCTTGTATCCATGATGAATGTAGCTGTTGTTGGTCGCTTTTATATAACGCTGTTCTCCGCTGTCGAGCAGACTGACTGCGCTTGCATGCGATTTTACATGAGTGAATAGCTTTTTTATAGTACGTTTTTTAAATACCCACCGAAGTGGTGTACTTACAGCGCTGGCATGGCTGGTGCCACGTGAAACTGCCGCTGTCTCGGCGCGTTCTGTGTACACCATACAACCATGCACCGTGTCACTTCATGCAAAGCCATATAAATAAGGTGCATGTGTGTTTATCTGTAACCTGCCACCTGCACTTTCAGCAGAATGACCGGGATATCTTACGTGCTACTACGGTAACACGGGGATGGAACGGATACCGAAATGCGAGTCAGCACAGAAAGTCGACCCTGGAGAAGAAAATTCTCCCCGCCGCTCCTGCGGGGATTCGAACCCAGCCCACACTGCCACACATTCATGTACTGTTCGACGGAAACGCGATTGGGGGTGACAGTCACCGCTGAATGGTAGACACCAACGATGATGAAACCGCAGCGTTGGTAGATTACTATTACCATGTTGGAGCCATGACCAAAGAATGAAAGCTGTAATATTACCATTCGTGAGATAATAAAACCGATGACGCAAATACGCAATATTTTTTTCTTGTTTCTTGTCTCCAAGACCACAGCTATAGATAGTAGTTGTCTCGGCTTACCAGGAATGCCTGAAACATCCACAATACATGAATTCAGTTATTGACTATGGGATGGATTGTGTCAGATCAGAATATCGCGAGATGGATTCCGACGTGACGCCGGGAACTGCTCGAAGGTGACGTCTTTTGCCATAACAACTCATCGTATGTGTGTTTGGCATACCCATTGCTCGAAAGTGGATCGGGCCTTTAGTGACGGTTACCTGAACGTCGGTGTCGAAACTGTTAACTCTCAGCTTTGCATAATCAATAATCGTCCATTTTAGTACAGCTCGCTAAGGCCACTCATCACCCGAAGGTTTGGCTGAGTGATCAAAGCACTAGACTAAGGATCGGGACCTTGCGGGTCCGATTCCTTTAACGGCGTATTCGAATCCTGGTTCAGGCAGTAAGCCCCCGTCCCCCCCCCCCCTCCCGCCCCCCAACCTCATTTTGGTCTTAGGGAGGCTGGTTCAGTGACCTCTCCTGCAGTCGAGCGGAAGAACCGATACATACCCGTGTGTATATACTTGCGCACGTTAAAGAACCCAAAGCAGCAGAAAAATAGTGTCCTGGCAAATGAAAACTATAGAGTTCATTAAGGCTGGCTAACATGAGTCGCCTTGCCTCTGGGAAGGTGGCAAAAAATTCCCATTATCGAAACAACAACAAAAGAAACCAAAGACAACAACAAAAACAACTTTGGTCCATGAAACATACATAACGCACTCACAGCACTCGCTTGCCGTCCACAAAATACTAAATGCGACCAGTGATAAGGGTTTTGTGCAGATGTTTTGATTATGTGTGTGGTTGTTGTATAAGCCGTGTTTACAGTTTATCTGGGAGGACGGTCGCTTATGCAGTGCAGATTCTACAATAAAGGGCATAGAGTAAGAGCGTTTGCTGTTCTTAAACATTCCTCCGTATGTAGTTGAAAAGTGCTCAGGAGGACAGAGTGAGTGGCTTTCAGTTCCAACCATTTAACGACACTCTGTCTCGCTGCGTAGTATCCCTTTACCATGTAAACAGCTGCATTCTGTGTTGGAGGGTAAGAGCCGTTGTTGAAGGTGGCTTCACGATGATGGGCAAGTGTCTGACGTGTGTACGAAGTCAACGGTGCCGATGTGCATGGCTGGGATATTGGTTGATACATGTCGACGTCGGACTGAGGCGAACACGACGTTTTACGTCGTCCCAGTTATTACGGTTTCTATGGCAGTGTCGCATGCAGCAATGGTGCACAAGAACCGGACACCAGATGGATACTTGTTTGGACACTCTGTCTCTGTAGACTGAAGTGTGTGTACAATGCAGTGCCAAGGTTGATACTGCTGGACACCTGTCTCTGCGCTGTGTTGAGTTGTCAGCCTGGCAACATTGCCCGTGTGTCCAGATCCCGTTTATCTGTAAGCAGTTTGTGAAAAGTGGTGAAGAATGGATCGCACAAGGCGAAAGAATGGATCAAGACGGGATCTGTTGCTTGACGGGAATTGTTTTTCCCCAACTTTCGCAAGTTTGTTTCTTCTTTCTCTCTCTCTCTCTCTCTCTCTCTCTCTCTCTCTCTCTCTCTCTCTCTCTCTCTCTCTCTCTCTCTCTCTCTCACACACACACACACACACACCCTGACGCGCGCATACACGTACACCTCAATCGAGCGCACATAAATACGCGCACTATCTCTCCCACCCCCGTTCCCGCCCACCCATTCCACAGAAATACCAAGCTTGTTTTCACACTCATCTCCCCTGAATATTAGCGACAACATTCGCTGAAGTGACAAGTGCTGTGCGAACGCTATTGGTGCATTTGCACATTACAATTGGAAGCGGCTGTTCAAAGTAAAACTAGCAAGCGGTAATTGTTTGTTGCTGTTTTTGTTAATCGAGAAAGCTCACGACAAAAGTCATCCTAACAAGCTAGGTTTGATAACCATTATTGTTCTAAACGTTGTTACGATTTTTGTGGCTGTTGAAGTTTGTATTCTACATTTGAAAACGTTGACATTACACACGTTATTCTTCTTCGTTCATCTTGTCTCTGTGCGTGCTTGCCTGCGTGTGTGTGTGTGTGTGTGTGTGTGTGTGTGTGTGTGTGTGTGTGTGTGTGTGTGTGTGTGTGTGTGTGTGTGTGTTTGTGTGTGTGTGTGTGTGTGTGCGCGCGCGCGCGCGCTCATAAAGCAGAAAAGATTAAGAGTCGCAGGAATCAGAATTATTATTTCCATATTGAGAGTGAGTAGAAAAAAACAGGTCTGCGACGGGAAATACTGCCGATTTGTAGCCTACAGGGTGGTTTTTGAGGCAGAGCAGATTTAGCGACTGACACTATTACACCGAGACACCGCCTGCACCCATCTCCACGCTGTAAACGGCCAACTCTTGGCGTGTCTAAGCACCCATCTCTACGCTGCAAACGGTCAACTCTTAGCGCGTCCAGGCACCCATCTTCACGCTGCAAATGGTCAACTCTAGGCGTGTCCTGGCATCCATCTCCGCGCTGCAAACGGTCAGCTCTTGGCGTGTCCAGGCACCCATCTACACGCTGAAACGGTCAACTCTTAAGGTCAATTCTTGGCGTGTCCAGGCGCCGCCCGCACCCATCTCCACACTGAAAACGGTAAACTCTTGGCGTGTCTAGGCGCCGCCCGCACCCATCTCCACACTGAAAACGGTCAACTCTTGGCGTGTCTAGGCACCCATCTCCACACTGAAAACGGTCAACTCTTGGCGTGTCTAGGCACCCATCTCCACTCTGAAAACGGTCAACTCTTGGCGGGTCCAGGCGCCGCCCGCACCCACCTTCCCACAAATAGCCACCTCACGCGTCTGTCGCATCTGTCTCCACCCTGCAGATGGCATCTCTCGGCCAGTATCGTTACACAGACATTCACTTCTTTTATGAGATAGGTTCAGTGACAACTGCTGACGCAGTAAACACCTGAAACGGACAAAAGACACAGAATCAGACAAAAGGGGTCACACATGATGTGACAAAGCTAGCAGTGCAAAGAACAAAGTGGCAAAAGAACAACTCTAAAACCAAAGAGGGATGCAGGACTACGAGGAAAGTGGTGAAATTTGACCAAATCAGAATGTAAATACCGGCTGAAGGGAAGTGGTGTCTTATGTACTAGCAGAAATGTAGTGGAAGTGGATAGTTCACGCCCGATTAAAGCACATGCAGGCTACGTGCGTTCTTTTCTTGACAGTTGCAACTCTCTCCGTGGACAGTTGCGCGTATTAGGTAATTACGATTATATTATGATCGCCATTATGGCTCTTTCACGTATACTCACTCTATACAGCCTGAACATGTACAACCCGCAGCAGACAGATGTTCAGTCCATTTACGGACAAGCCTACGTGTTAAATTGTGTGCTCGTTAGGCCCGATAAGGAAAGTCATTAGTCTACAGAGGTGCCTGACGGCCTGGAGTCAGACCATCAGTGTGTTCTGATTTAGCTTGATGTGTCAGTCCTCGTCCTCTTCCCGTGCACCGCCTGGTTCACAACATTCATAGCATCGACCGTGTCGCCTTTAAACGGAACAGAGTAGCCTCGTAAAGCCCTCAGCCGACCTGTACGGTGCTACTCTCCGCTCAGTGCTAGACAAACACGCTCCGGCTGCCAAACGCAAAGTGACTAACAGAAGAATGTCGTCGCCTTGGTCCAGTTTGGTTAGCGAGGATCGTTTAGAGGAGGGATTTGCTTTCTGACGCCAGGCAAAGAGGAATCGCCGGCAATACCGTCCTGTCTCTAATCTAGCCGTTGCCTCCATGACCATTGAACATTCGTTTATTCTCAGCTCTCTGTCCATCTCTCTGACACCAACTTCTACATTCGCTTTCAATCTGCTTGTCGACCTGGACACAGCACCGAAACTGCACTTCTGAAACTAGTTCATGACACTATCCTCTCCTTAGATGATGGAAACGTTTCTATGGTCGCTCTATTGGACTTGTCAGCAGTCTCCGACACAACACACAGTAGTACATAACTCCATCGACTTCACCAAGATTTCGGATTACAAGGCACGGCCTTAGACAGGTTTTCATCCTACTTTACAAAACGCACTCAGTCTGTTAGAATCCACTGCCACACCTCTGAGCCAGCTCGCATCTCCTTCGGTGTTTCGCAAGGATCAGTCCTTGGACCTGTATTCTTTGTTCTTTATACAGCTTCTCTTTCCACTGTCATTGACAAACACTCTGTCCTTCGCCACGCATACGCCGAGGACTCTCAGCTCCAGAAATCTGCGCTTCCTCGACAAATTCCAGATCTCCTATCCAGCAGAAGTGTGCTGATGACATTAAAACTGGGATGCAATAGAACGAACATGAACTCAACTATGGCAAAACCGAAGCAATGATTGTATCCTCTTGTAAAAACGTTGTACTCTCTCTTTTTCCTTCCCATACTCTATGACTATAGGTAGCGCATGTATTCTCCTGTCTGATGGTCAAACACCTAGGCGTTACACTTGTCACTTGACCATGAAAACTCTCACCTCCAATCTGGTACGCGCATCTGATTTTGAACTTCGTTGCATTAGTTCCACCCGTCATCTTCTGTCCACAGATGCCATTAAAAAATAACAACAAAAAGCAAACAAAAAAAACCCCTCTTGTTTCTGCCTTTGTTCTTTCACGTCCTGACTCCTGCAACTCTCTCCTATCTGGCTATTCTCAGTATCTCTTAAACAAACTACAAAAGGTTCAAAACAACGCTGCTCACCTTATCCCGAGAGTTCCCAAAACTGACCATACACATCTCTTTCCTCGCCTTGGTTCTTTCCATTAATTGGCTGCCCACTGATTCACAGATACAGTACAAACTCGCTTCTCTGTGCTACAGCTGCCTCAACTCGACCGCTCCTGGCTACTTTACTGAACTCTTTAAAGTTTGAAAAAAGTTTGAGAGCCGGTTTGGCCTAGCGGTAAGGCGGTAGGCTGGTAAGCGGAAGGACCTCGGTTCGATACCGCTTCGGCTCTCCTTTCTTTTCAATGGTTGTGGTTTGTGGACACGGTCTTGTGACTTTGTCCCTCACAATTAATGAAACATTAAAATGGCTCTCATCGCTGCCCATCTTAATGCAGGTCATTCTGGTGGTGACAGTGTAGCGATAGGTATAAACTCTCCCTCTTCCCACACTTCCATAGCCCCTTTCCCCCATTCTCCCCGTCCCTAATAAGCCTTATGGTTTCTGTGGACGTTAAGCACCATGTTTACTTACTTACCCGCCAGCCACGCTCCTCTTCTAATACTACCATTCTTTGTTTTAACTCTGTGCGCAAGTACTCGCTTGGTCAGAGGTCTTTTACTTACGCTGCACCGTCTCTGTGGAACAGTCTCCATGCACAGTTGGGTCATCAAACGCGCATCTTTCAAATCATCACTGAAATTTCACTTCTTCAGGCTATTCTACTGACACACACACACACACTTTCTCTCTCTCTCTCTGTATGTGTGTGTGTGTGTGTGTGTGTGTGAGAGAGAGAGAGAGAGAGAGAGAGAGAGAGAGAGAGAGAGAGAGAGAGAGAGAGAGAGAGAGAGCGAGAGCGAGTGAGTGAGTGAGTGAGTGAGTGAGTGAGTGAGTGCGTTTGTTTTGACTATGTTTTGATTCTTTGTTCTTTGCTTTGTAATGGGCTATGGGCTCCAATTTGGAGTAACAGCATATGAAAGAATACATTATTATTATTATTACACCACACATTTCATCGACTTACACAGTCTCCAGTTAGATTTTCCATCGACTTACACAGTCTCCAGTTAGATTATCGGCAAACTACACTGGTTAGAAGCTTTGGCAGCCTAAAAACTCCCCAAAATACTATCATATTGTGTTGCCAGCTCGAACGACACTTCTAAATTGTTGACCCCACGCCCCTGTATTTTAGTTTGTTTTTTGTTGTTGCTTTTGTTTTGTTTTGTTGTTGCTGCTTTTTTGTTTTGCTTTGAGGATACAATCAGAAAAACACTTTGTTGATACTCTTGCGAAACTTCGAAAGCCGGCAATCCCGAAAACGTGGAGTGGTTTTAGGTCTGCCAGACTTTGATCGAACTGAGAGATGTGTAGGCGCGATCGGTCAACTGTTGGTTTACAAAGTGAGAGAAAGACGCATGGGTGTGTGGGTTTGTCTGCTGCCGTCTGAGTGGCGCTTGGACATCCTAATGACTTGGTCAACATGTACTTGGACCAGCGTTTGTCCGCTCTTGTGTATCCGCAGCTTAACAACTCTCTCTCTCTCTCTCTCTCTCTCTCTCTCTCTCTCTCTCTCTCTCTCTCTCTCTCTCTCTCTCTCTCTCTCTCTCTCTCTGTGTAGAGCTGCTGTCGAAAATGAAGTGCATTTCACGTTGTGTTGTTCTGCTCTGACAGATTTACGTCAAAGACTTATACCTGATAAATTTTACAGCCAGCCAAGTTCATTTAGACTTGTTTTGTTACTATCAACTGAAAATAAGGTCATTATTAAGAACTTTGCCATATTCCTATACTTAGCCTTTAAACGCAGAGAACTGCTATTACGTGAATGATGACGCGACTGTAGAGTTACGTTTGTGCACTTCATGTTTATGGACATTCATCTACATACTGTAAAGATTCTGGATATACGTGTGATTGCTATTTCTTATGTTCCTCTGAACACTTTGCTAAAGTACAGTTTGCAACTATTAGTATAACCTTTGTGAAGGCCACAGGCCAATCAAATAAACTTTTGCGTCTGCGTCTCTCTCTCTCTCTCTCTCTCTCTCTCTCTCTCTCTCTCTCTCTCTCTCTCTCTCTCTCGCTCGCTCGCTCGCTCACTTATTTTTTTTCCCTGTCGAATTTCTAACTTTCCGGTCCGTTAATTGTTTTCCCCGAATCCTCTTCCAAGTTTTGCCGTCCGTTACGAGTATAACTAAAGGCAGGCTCACGTGCATGCCCACCTTGCTCAGCGTCACAATTATTAAGCGACTAATGTAGTTCCCGTGTTGGAAGCCCAAGGAATATAAAATAAATAGGCTTAATCAAAACATGCGTTGTTTCTACAAGCTCGACGTTCGCCAATGGATCAAGCAGGTATGGCTGGAGATTGCAATATATGCATGTTACGTGTTTTTCTGTTTGTTTTGTTTTTAATATACATGTATACCCTTAGGGTACCTTCTTACTTGTATAACTATTCTTTTCTCTCTCTCTCTTTCTTTCTTCCCAACGACTGGTCAGGAAATATGGGTGATGGATCGGTCTATAGATTTATTGGTTTTCCTACTGCTTGATTAGGGAGTGTAACCTTTCTGTCATGGTGTAGGAGTTCCCATGTTGTTTGAACTGTGCCTGTAAAGCGGGAATTTGGCTATAGTTTTACGCGAGTTTGTATCTCGAGTACAAACTGTTCAATGAACTCCCTAATTAGCACAGAACATGCTGTAGCTATGCAAATGGGCAGCAGCGAGTACAGAACAGTACTGTCATCTGGACACTGAGATGGCATCGATTTTGCCCCTGCCCGTAACACAAGAAACGTGGAACGATTTCGTACACTGTTAATAGGGGGAAACCCGAATGTTTCTGTTCATGATGTAGATGCATGATGCATGGGCTCCACCAGAGGTACATCATCATCATCGGAGGATGTACTTCTGGTGGAGTTTATGTACCTTGTATTTGCACGCATGCCAGGTGCGTGGTGCCGTGGGCGACTCAGGTCTCTGTTGTTGTGTTTGTGTGTTGATTCTGCACGAGCGCTCTAGGCCTCATTCCGTTTCAGATTTGTTCCTTTTTGAGTTTTAATGTGTGTTAGTATGTGCTATTATTAGATATTCTCCAAGGTTTACTCTACTAGAGTCATAACTGTTCCATTTTAATCGGAGCTGGCCTTTTGTGATGTTCCACAATGCACATACTACGAAATTAAGTTTTTATGTGATTGTGATTAGCTGTGACTTATGGGTGGTTTATGTTTCAGAGTGCATGGTTCGTAAGTCGGATGTGCAGGTTACTCGCACCCGCCTGTACGAACTGCGAAACGTTATGCCATGTCGTGTGTGTGTGTGTGTGTGTGTGTGTATGTGTGTGTGTGTGTGTGTGTGTGTGTGCGTGCGTGCGTGCGTGCGTGAGTGTGCGTGCGTGCGCGAGCGCGCGCGCGCGTGTGTGTAGTTGCTTACATTGCGTGAATGAGACTGTTACATTGTTGAATTTAACTTTATTTATGTATAACTTTTATACATGGCTAATTGCAATGTTTTGTCTATTTGTTAATGCACTGTATGAATGGAACGTCACCAAGACAAATTCCTGTGCACATTTAAATATCGTTGGCGAATAAATATCCTTGTATCCGTAAACCACAACTACGAACCGTTAAAAAAAAGTAGAGAGTATCGTCACGCAGTTGTACTGTTTTGTGCACGGAAATATGGTTACAATATTGCGGATAGATCACAGATATTTCACACTGAAAGGATATTTCTCGAAATCCTAAATGTACACATTCCATATGCAGACCAACCCGAAGCTAAAAACTTGCGCTGGTCCCGCCAAGTAATTTCCGCCTGCTTCCTAGGCGCGGTTCTGTAGACATTATATCAGAATCGTTTGCACGTGAAACTCGAGACGAGTGACATCACATGTTGGTTCGCACGCGCATGTGGCAAGGGGCGATGCAAATGACGCTGGAACCGTAGGCTGTCGTCAGAGGGTGCTGTTGACATCAGATCAGGTTATGTGGTGACTGTCTCAGTTTCTCGGGTCAAAGGCAGGCTACGTGGATATCTGCATGCATAACAAGTTCTGTGAGGCTAAGGCTAATGCAGGCTGCGTGTTCTTCTTACTGTTCGCTGACATGATACATAGCCTTATGTAGACCACAGGCTAAAAAAAAGGCTATTGGTAGACCACAGTTAAAAGAGGCCACTGAGCCCGACTGTAAATAATAATAATAACATTGATCTACAAAGCAGCGCACGTATGCAGCACGGCAGCTGCAATGAGTTCTAAAAACGTGACACCGCCCAGTCTTGCTCTTCCGGTATCGTCTTGAGGTGACCCTGTGTGGTTGACAGGACATTAAAATCCAGCTACTAACTTGCTCGTTCACTCGTTTTCAACTCTGGAACGAAACATGCACATTACAGAGCATTACTTAAAAAAAAAAAAAAAAAAAAAAAAAAATTGCAAACTGTGGGACCTTTTTCTTCAATGAAATATGAAAATATGCGGCCTAATACTCTGCACTGGATCTATACAGCCATTAACAGCGCTTACCTTATGCGGTCCAAGAAACTTGAAATAAACTTTGTTGCCATCTTGTTGAAACAAGGTTATAAATGGCGCATACTTTATGTTATATGGCCCGTGCTATATACACATCATCACTATCACCTTCATTCTTTTTCTTCCTACCATTGTCCTATTGTTTCTCGATTTCAGTGTGAAATAATTATTTTAAGATTGTTTTCAACACCCAGATAGCTGATGATGAATAAAAAATGTAGGAAGTATTTTTCCGAAGACATGTACATACAAAGTATCATATTTAGGAAGAACGCGAAAGAGGTAAACATTTTACAACTCGACACGAACAGTTATGTGAGGTGAATTGGCTGGGTGATTTGTTGTCAACTGGTAAGCCGAAAAACCCGTTACCACGTTTCTATTAAGTTTGTGGCTTATGAACACTATCCTCCCAAGCTGACTGACATGGCCAAATGGACCACTGCTCTGTTCATCTTACAACATAAATCATTCTATCATGACTTCGCTCGTGATTCGATTCTTACAGAAAGAAAATGTAATGTAAAACTGAAATCACGCGAGGACAAATATAGCATACGACAATAGTTTACGACAATGGGATACTCAGCAACGTTTGAAGTGCTGTTTTATTGTCGGGATCCATCGTCAGTCCTTTTTACACAGTAACACATAATGTTGTTAATCAATCCATAGAATATGCTACGCAAGCTCTCAAAACATAGTTACGGTACCTCGCAAAACGCTCAATTATGTTAAGACACAAGGGAGTTATTGTGTGTTGATTTTGCTCGAGCACTCTGGGCCTCGTTCTTTTTCAGATTTATGTTATGTAAAAAATCCTCAACGTCTGAAAACATGCCTAATGGATTTTGATTATTTGATGACACATCCTTGGTGGCAGCGTGTTACAACCAACTTAGGTCACTACCTACGTCAGTTTCCGGCCGCATTACTAGTTTCCCGCCGTTCATTTCCGTGCGGGACCCACCACATTTTGCAGCTCGGCATACTGTCGCGAAAGACAACGCAGAAAACTCTGACCTGTTAAAAAAAAAAAAATACTCGTGATTATAGTTCTAAACCAGTTCTTTCCACTAGCTCTAAGCCGGTTGACATTAGGCCATCTACTCAAGAAGGTAAACAAATCAGCCAGGAATCTGCGAGTACCAGCGAAAGGCCAAGATCTAACCAGGCCCCGGTGAAAAATGTTGACTGCCATGGAGGGTCCCAAGCTCGAGGATGCCGAATGTAGTGCTGTTATCCGTCAGGCGCGCACTGAATTCTTCAGTAGGTGCAAGAGGTTGAATATGAACTATGTAAGTGCAGGATTGTTCCCTTTTTTAAAAACTCGCTGTCAGTATGTGTAGCCTCGTGTTTGGTTGCATGCTTTTTCTTTTCTTTTTTCTTTTTCTTTTCTTTCAAGACACTACGTTTGCTGTACGTAAGTTCCAATTTGGACCCCTAGCTTGAGTCTGCACTTGGCAGCGGGGGCAAATATGGAGGCCTCTTTGTTGATGCGTTTCTTTATAGAAGGGCAAATTCAATCAACACAGTTTATTAAGCTCAGTGGAAACTAGTGAAGACGCTATGGTCACAGCAGACCTATACGGGAGGGCATACTACGCTAGCTTGATAGATACCCAATTTTTATTTTGCACTGAAATACCCTGAAAAAGCGCTATTCAGGTCTGTAAAATAGCCCCCACCCCGAAACAAAACAAAACAAAAACAAAAAACAAGGGAAAATACTGAACACATTAATTTTGCTGTTGTATGAAAGAAGTCCCGCTTAACAGGTTTTTACCAGCAGAATGCAAAACGTACTCATAGCTAAAACACAGAGAGAAAAACAATACGTCCTAAACTGAGTGTGGAAGGTGGGGCATGCGCAGGCTTATAACTCACTGCGCACGACCGGAAGCTGGGGCCAACCCAAACAAATAAACACGCCAAGCGGCGTTCAGCCAGAAGCCACCAGCCCGGATCAATGAAAAACAGGTTTAAAAAGACAAGAAAACAATGCTTGCGGAGCTGGAGATGGTGTCTCCAGTCGTTGTTCGGTTTCAATACTGGCTTCCACGCTTAGGATACGGTCCATTGATGTCTAAAAGTAGCGTTTTAATCCGCTTCTTCTGACGGAAAGGAGGAAATGAGACCGTTTGTGTGCGGCTAGTTTGATGGTCGAAGATGCAGTAAGGTATATCAGGTTGACTGATGTCAGATTTTGAGTGTCTGACGGACATGTGAGTGTGTATGTAGCACCCCCCCCCCCCCCCCCCCATGCGTTGCGTTTATAACTTGATAATTGATTCATAGCAATACTCTCTCTCTCTCTCTCTCTCTCTCTCTCTCTCTCTCTCTCTCTCTCTCTCTCTCTCTCCCTCCCTCTCTCTCTCTCTCTCTCTCTCTCTCTCACACACACACACACACACACACACACACACACACACACACACACACACACACACACACACACACACACACACACACCTCATCTCCTCACCTTTTTGTGTAATTTTTACGTCACATGATATTCATTACATCATACCTATTACACGTCATTGTCATGCCAACATTCTTTCGGCTAGCACTGAACACAACAACATAAAAGATAAGATACTTCACCTCTCATATCATTTTTCACTGTTTTTAACCGTTTCACTGTTGTTTAAGTGTCTTTCTGTGGCCTGAAGAAGGGGATTTCCCTGAAAATTTGCATCGTGTTGTCTGTGTCCTAATAAATACGCGTTCTTTTGAATCTTTGATGTGTTTGGAGTTTGTACTGTATTCGTGATTCAGTGGGCATCTAGTGGAGAGAAGCAAGATGAGGAGAGATAATTTATGGTCACTTTCGGGTTCAAAATTAGCTGAGAGTACCAGATTTTTTTTCTTTATTTTTGTTCATTTGTTTTTTGTTTTTTGTTTTGTTTTTTGTTCTTTGTTTTTTTGTTCATGGTCAAGTTACAGTCTAGTGTAACACCAAGGTTGTTGACAGAGTCATACATGGGAGCACATGCACTACCTGTATTCATAGCTTCCGTCTTGTTGTTGAGTTAAAGTTTTTTTCCCCACTGTCATCCCGGTTTGGGCGTCATGAATACACTTCTGCATGGAGAGGAGATCTGGGATTTGATGAGGGGCCACAGGTTTTTGGAGATGAGAGTCAATCGGGTGTGAGTGGTGAAAGGAAGGACAGATATTTTTTTAATGACAATAGAATTAAGAAAGAGAAGCTGTGTAAAAACAAAGAGTACAGGTCATAGGACACATCCTTGTGGAACACCGAATCGGATGGGAGCTGGCTCAGACGTGTGGCAGTGGATGCTGACAGACTGAGGCAAGGAAAAAAATACAACTTGGTGTGAAGGTAATTATCCATCATTTCCATTCGACAAACAATAATGAAGCAGCGACAAGTATCTGTGAATGTAGTTCTGACCTTGTCCTCGAAATGATCAAATGATGCTTTTTAAAAGCAAGCAGTCACCAATCACTCATTCTGCCTCCGCAGCGTGCTTCGATGTTACCCACCCTGGTCTGGCAACTGTCAAAGCAGGTATGTTCTGACAACCGACTTCGTACCCCAACGTCAAAGAGACAGAGACTGAGCGAGAGCGAGACTGCTTGAAGCCTTAATTAAAACGCATTCTGTCATACAGATTTGGACTTTTTGCGCATAGTAAACGCATGGGCTTTGCGCAATTGCATGAGATGGGGTAATTTTGCGCCAAAAACGCAGTTTTTCTGCGGAAAATTTACTGCAAATGCAACGTAAGTCAAAAATACGTCTCATGTCAGATTTATTTTATTTTATTTTATTTTTTTAATACATTTATCAGTATCATCATTGTCGTCTTTCTTTCTTTTTAATACTTCACTGTCTCGGTTTAAAAAAATCCACACAAAATTCTACAAACAGCAATGTTCTTGGAGAGCACTTAAGGAATATTAAACAGCGTTTCCATTTACAGCATTAACCGAAATTGCATCTTAAACCAGACATGCAAGAGGAAACAGAAATGGAATCCAGACGGTTACGTGACGTTTACTCAAGATAGCCGAGGCAAATGCTAAAAAGAGTTTTGTCCGTTTGTCTTAGTTTCATAAAAAGGGAATTTAAACCGTCTGGAATCGGGAACAAACGAAAGCTCCATGACAAAAAGGGACGTAGACATTCGACAGTTTGAACAGTATTTTGGACTGCAACATTGACAACCGAGAAACACATTGGAGTAACAGAGCGACTGCATGAAACAGACGAAACGTGATCACGCTTTGGAGATTTCAATACCAGACATACGGAACTATTCTGATTGTTTAATAAATCTATTCAAACAATACTTTGGGATCTGAGCAAGAAGGGAATGATAGTAGTCGATTCTGGAGAGAAAACATCCAAAGCAACAAGGACAACAACAACAACAACAAATAAAAAACAAAAACAAAAACGACAACAAAAAGGGCACACGCAAGATCTTGGCTGAGTCACCACAAATATAATGACAACATCATATTTATGCTCATCTCCGCTACACTCAAAGTACATTTGTCAAGATTTGTGACGAATACCTCAAAACCACGTCTAGCTCCAGTTTTCAGCGCGTGTAAGGTATCAGTGTTAAAAATAACGCAGCATGCTAGTCTTCCTCCGCTCCCACATGCCTTACATCATTCGTTTTCTATTTTCGTCTCAGCCAACATATAAAAATGCAATACTACGAGTGGCTGGGGTCATTTTAATGCAATTTTATTTCGCTTTGCGTCGCTAGAGTTAATTCCCTTCTTGAACACTCTTTGGCGACAAGCTCTGCTGTGGCGAAAGCCGCCCCTTTTATGGTGACATTATCGGAAATCCCTACACCTGGCCCGACGACGATAATAATTGTGTGTGTTGCACTCGTTGCCTTTTTCTCTTCTTATCGTGGACATGCACACAAAGATCTCAAGCAAATAAACACGGTATTTTTAATCGTAAAAAAATAAAATAAAGGAAAGCGTTTTCCAAACCCAAATGAAAAGCGAGACAGGAAATCGTACATCTGCCTATCCTTTCATCTGTTGCTTAAAAAGCAAGAGCTCACCACTCCCGTAAACATTATCAGTGACAGCATTTTTTGTTCGGATTTATATCTTGACAATTGATTCAGTCGTTCCTTCCTGCTCTAACCTCTCGTAAATCAGTGCTTTTACATTTCAGATCACGGTGCAGGAGGCATCACACAAACTGACCTCAGAGCATAACTCTCGGGCGCCTGGTACTCGCCCAGGTCTCGTTATCACCACTGAATTGGCGCTGGGACACTGGAAAAACACTGAACAAAGTTGACTGCTAGCGTTCTAAAACGAGATGAAAGCACACAAAAGGTTTAAAAATAACGCTTGTTTTAATTAGACAATACAAAACATGCGCAAATTTTCGTACAAAATACCTGCAAGAAACAAGACAGACAATATAATTATTCCAACAAATGATGATAAAATAAAATTTTCTACTTAGCTTGCATAGTTCAGGAGCTTTGTGAGAGTCGAGATGGCCGTCCTGGGATGTCCGTCCTAACGAGCCTTGGACGTAAAGCAATATTGAACCATGCTAACGCACTGGTCTCTGCTTGTCCCTAATATGCCAACTGACATCCGAGGACATTAAGCATCACCTGGAGGAACTTAGCTTGCAGTTGGCGAGGACGTTTTGTGGGAGAATGATTCTCTTTGAAAACACGCACCAGAATCTTGCTTTCCAAACTGCAAGTGCGACCCAAAATGAACAGGAAGCGTGTCAGATGAGGCTATAATTCAAATTCTCACACTAATAATACGAAGTGTTAACCTAAAAACATACATTTTGCAAACTGTGCCTGTTAACCTTGACATAGATTAATTCATCGGGTACTTCTACATCGTAAGATGTGAAAACAATAACTAATGGGCCTAGGAAGCGTCGCCCAAACCAAGTGTGTTCACAAGAAACCTGTTTTGCACGTGCATGTGAATATTTCCCCCCGGCTCCGTAAACCAAAGGCGCAAGACATGTTTAAAATTGTGTTGTACACGTAGAAGCTGGAAAAGAGTCTAGTGCATAAAATGTTTCGTTAGTTAATGCAAGTATTGACTGTTCCCCGACAGTTTCATGCTAACTCTCTCTCTCTCTCTCTCTCTCTCTCTCTCTCTCTCTCTCTCTCTCTCTCTCACACACACACACTATATATGTGTGTGTGTGTGTGTGTGTGTGTGTGTGTGTGTGTGTGTGTGTGTGTGCACGTGCACTCTTTGCAGATGATGAGTCACCTTTTCGTTTCGACCACTTGTGCTCCAAAGGAATCACATACCTCTTGGTTTGATACTCTTCAAACTGCATGAAATTACTAAGTCTTGGACGATAACTGAACGTTTGTTTGCAATCTGTACGTGAATACACTGCATACCAATTTCCCCCGGTATCTTGCACCTGTGGTACTCCAGGCAGAGGGTAGTCGCCTCGAGCAAGGCGTGATCCTCGTGCAACAGAAAACGCCAGTTGTCAAGCTTTTCCTCAACACCTGATGTCCTTGTGCAGTTCTCTCTCTCTCTCTCTCTCTCTCTCTCTCTCTCTCTCTCTCTCTCTCTCTCTCTCTCTCTCTCTCTCTCTCTCTCTCTCTGTGTGTGTGTGTGTGTGTGTGTGTGTGTGTGTGTGTGTGTGTGTGTGTGTGTGTGTGTGTGTGTGAAATAGAGAGAAAGACTGACTGACTTAGTGACTGACTGGCAGATTTTTTTTTATAGCAAGAGGGATGGTTTAGGCTCCGATGCCTGTTGGCAACCTGTCCTTGATATAACCAAACGGGACAACTGATTGGACAACTGGTATGAATGTTGTTCTCAATATCAAATATTAAACGCATCGATTAACTGAAGCTTAACACAGAAAAAACTGAGATGATACTTGTAGGTTCATCAGTGCGTATTAGTTCGGTCGGCTGCGAGTCTGCAGATATAGGTGAAAGTTGCATTCCTTTTCAGACCACCGTTACGTCCCTTGGAGTGCATCCTGACCAAACACTGTCAATGAAACAACACATCAGTAGCCGCTGCCGCACTACGTTTCTCGCACTCAGTAGAATCGCCTCTATCCGTCCGTTCCTCTCTAACAGTTCCACAGAAAAGCTCGTTGCGTCTATGATCACGTTAAGATTGGACTACAGCAATGCTACTTTAGCAGGAGTAGCCAATGAACAAATCGCGCGCATACAAAAGATTCATAACAACGCCGCACGGCTCATCTTGAAAAAAATCGAAGCATGATCATGTCACACCGCTTTTAAAAGAACTCCACTGGCTCGCAGTAAAATACCCCATTCAGTACAAGCTCGCAACGCTCGCTTTCCGTCACTTTGACGGCACTCTTCCGTCATACCTGTCTTCTTCTCTCTGCACATATCAACTATCGCGCTCCCTTCGTTTTTCGACAGAAAGACTGCTCAAAATTCCAAAAACAGACCTGAAAACTTTCGGTGAAGGTTCTTTTGGTTACATTGTTCCGACTGTCTGGAACTGGCTGCCGGCCGACCTGAGAGCTTCTCCCTCCCTCCCAACTTTCAAAGTTAACCTAGTAACGCATTTCGTCCGTCAAGCCTTCTGATTGATTTGTTCATGCCAACCGCTACCTGTTTCATATTCGCGCGCGCGCGCGCGCGCGTTTGTGTGTGTGTGTGTGTGTGTGTGTGTGTGTGTGTGTGTGTGTGTGTGTGTGTGTGTGTGTGTGTGTGTGTGTGTGTGTGTGTGACTTGGGGGCGGGGGTGGGGACTGGGAGGGATGGAATTAAGGGTAGGTAGTAATATAATGATTCATCTTCTTTATATATTGCTGCTTCTCGTATGGCACATGTACTTGTATATTATACATTGTTAGTTGTCATAATTATATGTATTATGTTTGTGAAATTTATAAAATGTTGGAGAATGTTGTAAAGCGCACTGAGTTTGGGCACACCAGAGAATAGCGCTATACAAAAGCTATCTATTATTATTTTTTTATTTATATATTTCATTTTTTTTTTTTAAAGGAGATGCCCTCAGCCTGTGATCAAAAAACACCACTCGTTGATAGGGAACACTTTTTAATTAGGCAAAACGATATGCACTTTTTCACACACAAAAAAATCCTCTAATCTGCGTACGGCGATGAAACAAAGTCGACAAATGTCTGTGAATTACACCAAAGCAACAACAGACATGAAATTGTTCATTCGGATATCGTTTGTTTGCAAACAGGCGCGCGTGCAGCACACACCGATAGAGGCAGGTTCACAGAAAGGGGGGCGGGAGTAGTTGGGGGGGAGGGGGGGGGATATGATTGGCATCGGAACCAAAGAGTTTAGGAGCTTGGTGGTACATGGGCTGAGAGGAATAGTGTGGTTTTGGGTCGAGTTTTGAACTGGGATTCTTTTGCAGCATAGCGTACAGTGTAGGGGAGTTTATTCCACGTGACAGGAAAAAGTGCCTTGCCCTTGGAACTTTATCTTTCGTTAAAGAAATAACAGAAAAAAGAAAACAACAACAAATTTAAGTAACATTGCGTCATTGTCTATTTTTACATTCCTAGAAAGGAAAATAATATTTTTTTAAAGAAGGTGAAAAAAAGAAAAAGAAGAGTAACATATTGGTGACATTGCGTCATGGTCTATTTTTTTACAAACCTAGGAAAAACCCGGCTAGATAAATTATTTTAACAGTCGTCCTGTCCAGCAGTGGTGCCCTGGATCTTAGCGCGATCAAAAGGAATTACGCGGCAGCTATATATAGACACGGCGCACGAAAAGCAGGCATTTCCCCCGGGACAGTTTACAGGTGTGGAATTTCATCACTCGCACGTCGACGACCCCGAACAAAAAGGTGTTTGAATGAATCTTGAAAATTCTGCAACGTGTCTGTTTATGCACTGCGTTCAGCCACTTCAGTTTTTTAAGGTCTGGAAAATCTGCCCTTCTCAAACACCCCGTTCAACCGATTACCTTACGGCCGCTCCTGTAGAGAGTTCCTGTCAAACGTAGTTCACTCGTTTGAATTAAAGGAATTAGCCTGCTTCTTCCATGAATATATATAAGTGAAAGAACGAAAGAAAGAAAGAACGAAATATCGTGAAGGGGGGGAGGGAGGGGGTGAAGAGAGAGAGAGAGAAGCAACTAAAAGCGACTACATTATGTTGGCAACGAAAACAATTGTAACTAAAACTGAACCTAAAATAGACGCGATTGTCAGTGTTCATCTCAAAACACATGAACGCTTTTTATTCATACAGCAAAAAACAATATGCAAATGTATTCACCAGATTTGCCTTTTGTCACGAGAGGCAAATAGATTAGCAGGTATTTTACAAAGTAAAGATTTTTTTTTTTAAACAACAACTTATTTTCGAGCTTTGTCTGAATCTGCCAGCGATATGCGAGTTTGGAAGAGAAGCAAACAAATACCGTAGAAAAAATCGGGGCGGGGGAGGGGTGTGTGTGTGAGTTACTGTTGTTAAAATGGTAAATGTATTCCTCAAAGCTCACTTTACTCCTGGGGCAATGACACAAGTACTCAAACGATTATGTCCAGGATTTATGACTCGCCAGCTACGCTCTTCTTCTGATACTTCCGTTCCTTGTCTTCCCTCTGTGCGCACGTAGAGATTTTGTTCTTACGCTGCACCGTCTGTCTGGAACAGTCTCCCTTGCGAAGTTCATCCAACACACTCACATCTTTTAAATCGTCTTTGAAATCTCACCTCTTCCAGCTATCCTGTTGACTCTGTGTGTGTGTGTGTGTGTGTGTGGTGCGTGCGTGCGTGCGTGCGTGCGTGCGTGCGTGCGTGCGTGCGTGCGTGCGTGCGTGTGTGTGTGTGTTTTGGTTCTTTGCTTTGTAATGGGTTATCTGCTTCAGTTTGGAGAAATAACACATAAAAGAGTACATTATTATTATTATTTACACGGAGCAGGAAAGCCGATTTGTGCTTACAAAATAGCAAAGGTGTAGCGACAAGAAGCACCGCCAATTTGAAGCGGGAATTTGAAGTTACTACCAATGACAGCATTAAACCATTGGATTCGGCCGAGGACTCACGTATACCAACTATCCAGCAAATGACCATCCAGGTGTAAATTAAACCAAGCATCATTTCAACCATAAAGTAATAGACAAAAGATATGTGCACGAGAAATGCTCTTTATGCATCTTTTTGTTCTCGCTGTTAACATCTACTATTAAATTTGAAATTAAAATAAGCCTTTCAAAAGAAACATCCCGGACCCATTTTCATGTTTGATATCTTCTACAGCTTTCGAGAGAGAAAAACACTGAGGCAAACAATTCCTAAAGATCCTTTCATTTTAAAACAGAACAAAAGTAAATGAGCAACAGTTGTTCAGCCTACGACCATGTTAAGGTCTCCAATGCTTTCAGTCGGAACACCGAGTATGAGTGAAATATCTTTGGTGTGTGTGTGTGTGTGTGTGTGTGTGCGCGCGCGCGCGCGCGTGCATGCATGCGTGCGTGCGTGAGTGTCTATGTGCGTGCGTGCG
>OY757542.1:15981416-15988916 GCA_963584105.1 Alviniconcha strummeri
CAACACAACACAACACAACACAACACAACACACACACACACACACACACACACACACACACACACACACACACACACACACACACGGCACCCACCACACACACAGAGAGCAACCAAGAGCAGACTCCAAGAATGGACTATTGCCAGTAATATCCTCATTCCTTCTGTAAAGTCTGTCTGTCTGCCTGTCTGTCTGTCTCTGTCTGTCTGTCTGTCTCTAGATGTAAAAAGACTCCGAGACTGATTCTAATCCACTACCTTTGTCATTATCACTACCTTTGTGAAAAAAGGTTTATTCACTTTAAGAGAGAGATAGACAAAGGCGGAAGCGGGAGAGACGGAGAGAAGATGGCCATAATCCAAAATGTGCCCTTCTCAGCAACGACAGTGGAGCAAACAACCGAATGAACGCAAAGAGGTGTGTGGGTGGGGGGTGGGGGTGGGGGGTGGGGGTGCGGAGGGGGGACGTGTCAAAAATTCAGCATGACAGCTGGTCTTCCCTGTGGACTCGCCCCAATCTTCACAACACCGACCACTATCAGCATAATACAATCAATGATGATCAAATTGTTGTCATCCGGGGGCTTGGGCGGGAGGGGTGGGTGGTGGTGTCACTGTTGCTGAATTTCGCGTCACGCCAGTAGCCTTGTTTGGTCACCAAGACAACTAAGCAGGCTGTGGTTCAAAAGCCTAAATACTTTGTACAACTGACATATTCTGCTTATATATATTCTGCCGGTGTGTGTATGTGTGTGTGTGTGTGTGTGTGTGTGTGTGTGTGTGCGTGCGTGCGTGCGTGCGTGCGTGCGTGCGTGCGTGCGTGCGTGCGTGCGTGCGTGCGTGCCTGCCTGCCTGCCTGCCTGCCTGCCTGCCTGCGTGCCTGCTTGTCTGTCTGCGCGCGCGCGAGCGAGTGTGTAACTGTGAGTGTGTTTCTGTAAAATTTTATCAATGTAAATTATCTTCCATCTTTGCAACAGAGTCAATGTGCAGTGTAGTCATGTCTTTATCTTTGATTGTCTGGCGGAGCTTTCTGTGGCTTTATTGTCTTGTAAACGTTTTTGTGGTTTTAGCCAGTGAGAGCATATGTGTCTGCCTCACGCTTCACCTGGTCTGTCTCATACACACAGGATCACATGTACGCGCAAATACTAACACAGTCATACACCCTAAATGTCGCGTACTCTCACGAAGATACTCAGAAGACACTGTATAGAAGTTCCGGCATACTTTCTGACACACTTAATTAACCGTCACACATACTTTCACTCCATCCATCCCTAGACTTACTTTCACACAGATTTAAACAATCCCCACCCAACCGCCATCTGATGTAACAAAAAAAAAAAAAAAAAAGATAGCCCACACACTAAATTGAAAATAACTGATCATGTGATAAACTAAAGATTATTAAAAAAATAAAAAATAAAAATAATAATAATAAGACAACATACAATACAATACAACTTTATTGTCTGTGTGTAGAGAAATGCCTAACAACAGATTTCGTGTCTAAACAAATGTCATTGTCCTTCAGGTGACCAATCAGGAGGCAAAAGGGACTTCATAAACTTTCTCCGACCGTGTTCCAAAGCAATGGAATTTGCTCTCTTCTGAAATCCGTCGCATTCAATCCTCCCATGTCTTCAAAAATGCGTGAAAAAATCACCTATACAAACAATGCCCACAACAAGTCATTTCAAAGTTTGTCTTCTTACTTGGTCTCCTCCCCCCCCCCGCCCCCCCCCCCCCCCATTTTCCCTCACTCACTCCTCATTAGCATTCCTACTCTGCGCCCATGTGGGTGTAGGTGTCGAGTGCGAGAAATGCAATAATTATTATGGCTATATAATTATTGAGGTTTTAATGTGTTTTTGTTGTTGTTGTTGTTGATCTTGTAAAGCGCGATGTGCTCGCCTAGTCGGTGAGATACAGCACTATGGAAATGCCCGCTATTATTATTATTGTTGTTGTTGTTGTTGCTGTTATCATTAACAATTGCATCTACACGTGTGTTGTTGTTTTTCATATGAGTCGAAGACAAATACAAGGAAAACAATCTTTTTAGTAAACTGTAATTTATGAAGTATTGATCTAGTTTAATTTTGTACTTGTCAATGTTAAATTATTAGAGTGCTATTGGGCGTAGTTTAATGTCTGAATTAGTGCTTGGTTATCATGTATATTTTGTTTTGCCCAGAAGTGACCTACCTGGACTGGGCGTTAAAAACCAATTACATCACTGGTTTCCGCAATTACTGTCTCAGCAAACATTAAAAACAACTTCTTCTATCTTTGACCCCAAAAGTATTGTTTAGTGATTTTAAACGTGTGTGAACGTGGAACATGAGATGTTTCAGTGGTGGCAGATAATCTCTTGTTTCAAAGCAATTCCTCAGTTTCCTTCAGTTATTTTAGAATTTGAAATCATTTCATGAAGCACAGGATGCGCCACTGCCTGACTTTCTGCTACAAAATGCCCTTATTTCATGAGGGTGTTTAAGGTGTTTAAAATTAAAAATCAGCCAGAATCGATTCCCTATACCTTGTACTTAGACATGCGAGGCGAAGAAAGGAGGGGTCTCAGGCGGAATATCAGACGGTAACTTTCGATCTTTTCACCATTGCTGGAGTTACGAGAAGATCAGGTGCATTGTGGCCCGAGAATGGTTTCAATTGATCCTGTTTGTCTCCGGAAGAGCAACTGTAAACTGTCTTGTGTCTTGGGGTGGCTGTTTTTCTTTACCCGCTGTGGTCCTTGTGCATAGATTATGTCCATCGGAAGCGTCACAGCTACAGAAACCAAAACTGTTTTGGAACTAATACCTACAAATTTGCGCGGGATTCAGAATAAGTCAAAATATCAACCTGAAATCGAGGATTTTGTCACAAGTGGCCTATGCTCGGTTGATTTTATTTTGAGTTTGGAGATCGAGTTTTGTGAGTGACATTTCGCACAAAACAGCGCCAGCTGATCTAGGTCACCACCACATGGCGTAGCGTCTGTGATTTTGGGCACGACAGGTACATGATGCTCACGTCGCCAGAGGAAACAGTCAAAGATATTGCGGTGAGCGCCAGACTGCACAATGTTCAAGTACACCGGACAAAACTGTCGCTATAGTAGGAAAAACAAACTAACGGTTTCTACATCATAATCGGAAGTTCAAGCTGGGTAGTTGGATTTTTGTGTAGACACCCACAAAAACAAAACAAAAACTAAACAAGGATCATTTCCACGCGGCCTCATTTTCAGTTGTGCATTAGGTGTGCCAGCAGCGCGGGTGTTTGCTCAGTGTGTGCTTCTTCTTTACCAGTTGCTGTGGCTGCTCCTGTTCTGTAAAAGAAAGACGGGTAAAGCTGCTGTGGCTGTTCCTGTTGTGTAAGAGAAAGACGGGTATAACGGGTATAGCTCAGTGGTTACAGCGGCGGACTCGTGATCGAAAGGTCACGGGTGCGAATCCCTGCAGGAGCAGCAGGAGAATGTTATTCTCCGGGGTAAACGTTCTGTGCTGACTCTTACATCGGTATCCGTTCCACCCCCGTGTTGCAGCAGTAGCACGTAGAAGACCCCGGTCATTCTGCCAAAAGTGCAGGTGGCAGGTTACAGCTAAATACGCATGCACCTTACGTATGTGGCTTTGCACGAAGTGACATGGTGCATGGTTGTATGGTGTACACAGAACGCGCCGAGATGGCAGCAGTTTCATGTGGTACCAGCCATGCCAGCGCTGTTAGTACACCACTTCGGTGGATATTCAAAAACGCACTAAAAAAGCTATTCACTCATGTAGAATCACATGCGAGCGCAGTGAGTCTGCTCGAGAGCGGAGAATAGCGCTATATTAAAGAGATCAACAACAACAAAACTGTTTCTGGTTTTGATTTCATGTACGTATTTTGCAGGTGCAGTGTATCAAAGCATTCCGCGGAATATCGTTCATTTAATTTCATTTAGTGTTTTACTGAATAAATGCGTTAACTTAAAGACATTTTTTTAATAGAAACACACCAGACAAATCAGTGAGTCTGATTGATGAAAATAAATAATTTAAATATAAATAAATGACTTGAAAACTGAAGAAAAAAATAAATAAAAATGGACCGTCCGTACGTTCGATTGTAATTAGGTGCTGTATAAAATTATGTTGATTAATTGTTGAAAGGTTCGTGGTCTGTACTTACCGACTTAAGTAACCATAGATCTGTGTTTTGGTTTGCTGTGTACATAAGCCAGCCTGTTCATATTGCTTCTTCTTTCCTTTTACGTTCACATCTGCCCTTTTTTTTTTCTTTCTTTCTTTTTTCTTTCTTTTTTAAACCAGAAATTAACCAGAAGGAAATTTGTCTAGACACACAATCTTTTTTTATAGTGAACTTCGCATTAAATAGGTCTTAATCATCATCGTCATCATGCTCATGATCAACATTATGATGATGAGTATCATCCTCATTATCAACAACAACAGCAGCATAATAATAATGATGGCATTGCTAAACAACTCTCCTTTTATGTCTCGGTTTATCTCTCTCACACCACCTTTACCTCAGGGCCACCCCTTTACCAGCATGTTTACAACCAGGGATCTGTAAGTCTGCGCCCCCACCCCCTCCCCTTTCCCTTCGGATAACCCCTCCTCCTCGTTCCACGTGTTCAAGCTGGTGCCGCACCTTCATCGGTGACGTGGCAACAGTGATTTAGTCTTCACCCTCCATCCACACATCATACGTTGACTTTGCCAGCGCCGCCACGTGATCTCACCCACCAGTCGACGACGGGTACATAAAGCTTGCAGCCACGAGCCAGCGCGCTATTGATTGGTCAGTCTGTCGACAGGAGGGCAACAGGAGGGGCAGGGCCACGCCACACACCACAGATACCCGCCACTGCAAGGCAAACGACAAGTCCCTCAACTCCGAAAACTGAAAGCAACGTCAAGGACTTACGGAGATCGTGTGGCAACGCTGGGGGAAAAAAACAAAAAAACAAAAAACAAACAAACAAGAAAACGTTAACTCCGGAGATTTCGAAACCTTGGCCCCGTTCCTGCTAACAGTACGACGCTACCACCGTCTAAAAGAAACAGAAGAAAGACAGAAAACAGAAGAAGGCGAAGACAGACTAAACAGATTATTTCAGGTAAAAACGCTGAGTATATCCTCTCACATTTCGGTACACCCGCCTGAAAGCTGAGTTCAAACACACGTGTTTTGTTTTTTTTCCCTCCCCATTTTGGCGCGTTGAAGCCTGGCACAGAAGTGAGATTGACTCTGAACTGAAGAGCTGAGAAGAAGTTATATCTTCTTCAAACAGTCCCCACTGAGCTCACTGAAAGGGCCGGGTGTGTCCGAGCGAAGAGAAAAGAAACGTAGGTTTCTCTGGGCAAGAATGAGTTGCTCGGTGTTGAAAGTGTCTCTGCTGTCGTGGCGGTTGTGCCTGGTGCTGCTGGTGTTGCTGTGCTCATCCCACGCCTGCTTCATCAGGAACTGCCCACGGGGAGGGAAGAGGAGCATGGAGACCTTAGAGCCCTCGAGACAGGTCTGTGACTTTTTTCGTCTCTGTACGTTTGTACACCTCTCGTAAGCACACGCGCACACGCACGCAGAACGAAGGAAATAATTTATTTGATACATTTATACTGACATTTCTTTGGTTGTTCGTGATCCTGATTTTGCATTTCTTGTGTACATCATATATGTCTACCTTCAGCATCAAAAGTATTTCTCGAGGAAGGAGAGACGTACACACACACACACACACACACACACACACACACACACACACACACACACACACACACACACACACACACACACACACACACACACACACACACACACACACACACACACACACACACTCACACACACACACACACACACACACACACAGATTGATTCATTGATTAAACTTTATTTCTCAACAGAGAAGATATTAGCACAAAGGCCGACTCACATATCTGCCGTTGCTACAGTATTACTAATAACTAAGACATTCATAGTAAAATATGATGAGAGATAGAGAGAGAGAGTAGAGAAAGAGAGATCCTGGCTTCTAGATAAAAGGTTTTCACATCATGATTATTATTGTTGACAAGTAAATCCCAACACTGGTCACAGCAAAATACCATGGCCATCCAGTTGCGTGCGTTTGCGTCAAAAATCGCTCCCTCCCAATCTTAGTCCCATAATCCTTTTGAGTGGTTGCTGTAGCCAACAGCGACACGGACTGAAGAACAAATTGCATTTCCAGTCTGTCACGTACGAATACAACAGAGCTCACTCTTGTTACCCTGTCAGTATTAGAACTGTGCGCCCACGTTTGCAGAGAACTGGGTTTCAAACACCGCTCTTGTCCATATTTATTCTTATTATCATCGCTCCCCTGCTCCCTCTCCCCACTCTATGTGTTTCTCTGTGTCTAAATCCATCTATCCATGGATAATGTTACCAATACGTAAATACTATTCTCTTTGTGAGACTGAAAGATTACAGCCCCATATGCACCAGTTCTCTGAGAGTGAATTCTGCGACCGATAAATCTTGCGTGCCCGATAAAAACATCAACTTTGAATGGCTTTCTTTCCGTCAATGCATTCATTTTATCGTAAACCAAACTAGCCATGTCGTAGCTACGTGGGTGTCAAGTGCTGCGCATGATGACCCAGCTTTTCCGTTCATTCGTGTTACGCTTACGCAGATGCAAAGTACCCCCACCCCCCCTCCCCCCATTTAACGCCCCTTTCTTTCTGTTTGTTGATTTGTTGTTGTTGTTGTTTCGCTTCTCTCTTCTTTTTTTTTGGGGGGGGGGGGGGGGGCGGAGGGGGGAGGTACATGGGAAGACTAGCTGGATTGTCCTTTAGTCGTTGATAGCTCAGGAATTTAACTTTGTTTTTCTCCTCTCTTTTTTTCCTCCCCCCCCCCCCCCTTTTGTTGTTGTTGTTGTTGTTGACACTAACACACGTATCTGCATGTCCATGTATCGCTGGTGTTTCCCAAGTCACGTGCGGAAAAAAGTGTAGGTCGAGCACTACTTGAATAAAACTCGTAATTACCCGTGGTAACTCGGTTGCAATATGTTTCTGGATCCCACGAGCATGTAACGATAATAACAGTAACTATAATAATAATGATAGTGGTGATAATAATATTGCAAGTGCTTCCTCTGTGAATGGGCCACATGCGCCGTACAGCAAGGAAGCTCGTGTCAGAATGGGCGTTCCTCAGTGTGCAACTGCTGACCTGCTCTTGCTAATAATGACAGAAGTAATAACAATAATAATAATTCTTATAAAGCGCTATTCTTTAACCAGAGTTAAACTCACTGCGCTGTACAAACATCTTATCACAAAAACCACATTAACATACATTTTAGCAAACAAAACCTTAATTATTGTAGCTTTAATTACCATCATCGCCTATCGATCTACACACACACACACACACACACACACACACACACACACACACACACACACACACATACACACACACACACACACAC
>OY757542.1:15993916-16008358 GCA_963584105.1 Alviniconcha strummeri
GAGAGCCGAAGCGGTTTCGAACCGAGGTCTCTCTGCTTACCAGCCTAACGCCTTACCGCTAGGCCAAACCGGCTCACTAGCGTTGATATACTTTGTACCCCCTGTTTATGTGATTTTTTCTTTCAACGAGTGTTTTTGGTTTAAATCGATTGCTATAATGCTTGACAAAGGATCATATATCGACTGATATAATGCTTCACAAAGGATCATGTAGTGATTTACTAAATGGCTGAGCCAATGCTAGCTTCAGCGAAACAGTACAACGTTTGTAAACATGAAGCAGACCAATGGACCCCGTCCACTGATCCACTCCAGGGGAAAACGTTCCCACCTCTTTTCGCACACAAACTCGTCACAACGTGTAAACCTGTTTTAAGTGCACGGTAAACATTGTAGGAGTCGATAATATTGCATACCTACAGCTGCGACCTGGCAAGGCGAACTTCGATAGCAGCGACACACTTAAAATCATTGAGACTGCATGCGTACAAGCATGGCTGTAGCCTAGCTGTGACAGAGGAACTTTGACAACGCACTGACACAGTTCAAACTGGGACACAAAGCCAAGCCGTCTCAGAATGCGGAGACGTCAGATAAAACACGGCTGCGTTCCTTTTCCGACCTGCCCGGTTTTCCCCATGCCTTCAACACGATGACCTTTGTGATCCAAAAAACAGACAGTTCACTTCAGGCAAGACGATGATACATTTTCTGTGGTGTGGGCCTCTCAAACAACTCGATGTCTCAGTGGGTGGGACAATTTCAGTGCTGAAGGTTAGGCTATAAGTTACTAAATACCTACGAAGCTCGAGTTCTCTTGTTACCCGCACAAAGCAATCGGGCGAAAAAATAATCAACACTCATCAGGGATGGCTGCGGGGCAGGAGCTGGCTGAAGATGGCGCACAGCGCCACTCAGTGCAGACCTCCTCTTACCGTCCCGCCTGTGGCCGTAACGTCTCACTGTGGAACACTGCACAGCTTCACTTGTGGCACCATAGGATTTTCTCCCTTCCAGCTTGTCTTGAAGCAAGTTCTTTTAAAACACTTGAAGAACTTGTCTCTCATTCGTATCTTTTACCCTTATTTTATTTTATGCGCAGACCTCTATACAGAGTTTGTAGAAATTACAATCGACGGAAATTCGACGAGCGAGCGAGCGAGCAAACGAGAGAGAGAGTGAGAGATTATAGAATGAGAGAGAGAGAGAGAGAGAGAGAGAGAGAGAGAGAGAGAGAGAGAGAGAGAGAGAGAGAGAGAGAGAGAGAGAGAGAGAGAGAGTGTGCTTGGGGGTGGGTATGTGCACTTGCAAATGTGTGTGTGTGAGTGAGTGAGTGACTGTGTGAGCGAGCGTGCGTGCGTGTGTGTGTGTGTGTGAGTGTGTGTGTGTGTGTGTGTGTGTGTGTGTGTGTGTGTGTGTGTGTGTGTGTGTGTGTGTGTGTGTGTGTGTGTGTGTGTGTGTGTGTGTGTGTGTGTGTGTGTGTGTGTGTGTGTGTGTGTGAAGACATATTTAATTGAACTAATGTATGCATTTCTTCTGCAAGTCGACTCTCAATGCTCGGCGAGTTCCGCCATCTGCTCTAAGTCTTGATCACCAAGTCTCACAAACGAGATTTTGGGCCCGAATCCTCGGACTGGTTGGCCGAGAGTTGCGTCGGACTGTGACGCATGAGATGTGATGAAACAAGAGTTGTGTCAGACTGTGACGTATGAGATGTGATGAAACAAGAATTGTGTCGGACTGTGACGCTTGAGATGTGATGAAACAAAGAGTTGTGTCGGACTGTGACGCATGAGATGTGATGAAACAAGAGTTGAGCATGACCGGTCCCCGTAGTGTTTAGTGCTTCGGACTGCGAGTCGGAAGGCCTTGGGTTCGAATCCCATCCGAGTCACGTGATATTTTTCAGCCCTTGCCGGCTCCTACCCGGAGATGGGAGTGCTATGGGAAGGCTGGGACCACACAACTGAACTTCATCTACTTCACAGATGCGCCTTTGCGAGTGTTGCTCTTATTACCTGACCAACACTGCAGGTGCCGCAGTTCCCGGGCCTGGTTAACACCGGGATAATTATGACAGTTAGCGTGGTCTGCGGTCCAGTCAAATAGTCTCAAACCGAAATGGACCTCCATAGCATCATCAGTTATCATCCTCATCCTCATCTATCACTGACTGCATAAAGAATTGTCTTGGCTCCGGTAGCCCTTCTTGCCAAGCTGTCGTGGTGTCCTCAGTCTCGGTGTTCTTGCTTCCTTCCTTGCCTGAGGCAGTTCTGATCAAAGCCCTCGACGTCAGAGAGTCCACATAGGAGGTGGTGGTAGCAGTCTGTTCTCTGGAGGACACTCACTCAGTCTGATTCCGCCGCTTAGCTAACATTGTCAGTAGGGAGCATAGTAGGTACTGTCCTGCGTATGTTGAATCAGAACAGGCATTACTGAAAACCACTGAAGTGACTCGGCAGCAGTGTAGGGTCTCCTCTGGATGGCAGCTAGCCCACCAGCGATCTGGCGTCTCCCCCTGTGGACCTCTGACGGCAGGGCCGCGATGCAGAATGAGTCTTGCATGAGGCCGGTGGTAGTAAGGAAAAGGACCAAGGCGAGGAAGCTGCTTATTGCAAAGTTGCAAGGAATGTGAGGAAGGCAGCTTTTTATTAAGCTTGCAAGAAATGCCTGCGGCAGAAAAACAATTATTTACAGAGATGAAACTCAGTTGTGTGATCCCAGCCTTCCCACTGGGCCCACAGCACTCCCAGCTCCGGGTAGAAGCCGGCCAGGGCTGAAAAATATCACGTGACTCGGATGGGATTGGAACCAAAGGCCTTCCGACCCGCAGTCCGAAGCGCTAACCACTACGGGGACCGGTCAGGAGCAACTTTTCATCACATCTCATGCGTCACAGTCCGACACAACTCTTTTTTCATCACATCTCATGCGTCACAGTCTGACACAACTCTTGTTGCAACACATCTCACACGTCACAGTCCGACACAACTCCTGTTTCATCACCTCTCATGCGCCACAGTCCGACACAACTCATGTTTCATCACCTCTCATGCGTCACAGTCCGACACAACTCATGTTTCATCACCTCTCATGTGTCACAGTCCGACACAACTCTCAGCCAAGTTAACACAAAGAGACACTGACTGGCAATAAGATGTGGGTGGGAGTGGGGACAACGACAGAAAGATAGCAGAGATAAAAAAGAAAAATAACAACAGACTGGATGAAAGAGACAAAGGGATGGGGGGAGCATGAAGCTCACTTTGAACATTCGCTACGTATTGAGGACTGATTTCAGACAAATTCCTTCACAAAACTGGAATGAGTGAATGAAGGAAGAAAAGGGAGGGGGAGGGGGGGAGACTTTTTGTTTTTGTTTTGACCCTGCTGTTTTTGCTTGTTTTTGTTGTTGTTTTGTTTTATTTTCTCTCTCCAAACTTGGAAAAGGTACGGATGGTATTAGTTGTTTGTCGTTATTTAAAAAAAAAATCTATATTAAAAGTGAATCCTCAGCACAGTGCTCAACTCCTGTCAACCGTTGACATGATGGCTGAACGTGTGGACACGTGCAATCGGCCTGTCGCCGACTAAAGTGCTCTAACGTTTTCCCAGCTCTTCTCTGCTGACGGACCTTGTCACTCAACCGGCCGCTCCGGCGGTTGAGACCCCGTTACTCTGACAGAAGTATTGATTGCAGAGTTTGGGTCATTGGCGGGCTGAGAGGTTCGTGTACACAGGGTTCCAGCGCAGGACTGACCAACCCTTGTTTGAGGAGGGAGGTCACGGTTGGCCCCAGCCTCCTTGGAGATGCGAGAGTGAAAATGCTAGCAAAATCGACACAGCGTGTCGTGCGAATTGCACCAGTTTTAACCGTAAGCGCTGTAAAGGCAGAAGAAGCTTACAGGTTAATGTCTAGTGTGCGACCAGCAAGCGAAAGGAAAGACCTGGGATGAGCTTTGCTGTCGGCGAGCGCAGTTAGCAGATCTCAGCAGTTGGTGGTCTTAGCTTTGGTGTAGGGAGTCGTCCTGGGAGAACTAGGTGCATCGTTAGAAACAAATGCACCCCCCTCCCCCCACCCCGAAGGAGTGTGCCATCAGAATGGAGACTCAGGTGAAGGAGTGCGTCATTAGAGACTAAGACACGCACGAAGGAGTGCATCCTTGGAGACTGTTGGACACACATGAAGGAGTCTGTCGGAGACTGGTGGACACACACGAAGGAGTACTCCATAGGAGACTGTTGGACACACACGAAGGGGTGTCATCAGAGACTGTTGGACACACACGAAGGGGTGTCATCAGAGACTGTTGGACGCACATGAAGGGGTATCATCAGAGACTGTTGGACACACATGAAGGGGTATCATCAGAGACTGTTGGACACACACGAAGGGGTGTCATCAGAGACTGTTGGACACACATGAAGGAATGTGTCGTTTGCGACTAGCGGACGCACATTAGCCACATGAACGAGCGTGTCGTTATAGAGACTGATGGATACATGAAGTAGTGTGTCACAAGAGACCATTGGACACAGGAAGGAGTGTGTCATTATGTAGACTATTGAAAACTCGAAAGAGTGTGTCATTATGTAGACTATTGAAAACGTGAAGGAGTGTGTCATTAAGTAGACTATTGGAAACGTGAAGGAGAGTGTCATAGAGACCAATGGATGCACGCGAAAGAGTACAAGGGCCGCCGGGAGCTGCCGCGTTCACGTGTAACCAACGAGGAGGCTTCATTAAACTTTTGTATGATCAATGGAAATATGTGACCCTCTCCCACGAAACCAGTTCTAAGTCGTAAGTCGATCAGCCCTAGAATACCAAAATAATCAGCAGCAAGGCATAAAAAAGTTTAAATAAAATTACATTCAACAATGTAACAATCTCAAACGTACAGTGTAAACTAACACACACGCACGCACACGCACGCACGCACACACACACACACGCCCTCTCTCTATCACACACACACACACACACACACACACACACACACACACACACACACACACACACACACACACACTGACTGACCTGCAATAACATTTCACAGTTTCTCACATGCGGGTGCCAGCAACCTTGCACACTGAAGCAAACCACCCCAAAAGTCAAAATCGGTGACAGTCACATAAAAACTTCATTCTCTAGTACATACAAACTGGAGGATCACAAAAGGCCAGCTCCAACTAAAATGGAACAGTGAATTATGACTAATAGAACAAATCACGTAAAATGTCTAATAATTACGCATACTAAATCACATAATGGAATAGTTAGGATTGTTGTTGGACATGCATATTATAAATATTACTGCTGAAAAACAGGACCCTTTTGTTTTTCCAACTTTCGATGCCCTATTCATCCGTCTTTGTCTCCTTCCCAAAAGCCCGAATTCCTAATCTAGATCTTTTGCACGTGCCTTAGTTTAAAATGCTACGTTAGAGCGTGTGGTTGCTCTTCGTCTTCCTCCTCTATTTTTTCTTACCCCTATTCGAGCAATGTCTGCGATTGAAGTCAAACACGTTCTAAGCTTCTTCCAAAATAACTCAAAGACTGCCTTACTTCCCCACTTAGGGGTTTGGTGAAACAAAAATAAAGTCTTAAATGCGTCCGTTGTCTTCAGAAAACCCTCTTTACTGAGTAAAGTGAGCACGGAGAAGAGGAAAGCCTTTTTTGTAAAGCAGTTTCCGTTTACCGCTGTGGTGAGCAGGTAATTGACAGGAAACTAAAATGTCTAAACCACTATTTTGGATCCGGTCGTGGGGTACAAATGATGCCAAAATTATGGTTTTCCTCTATTGACAATTCAAAGTTTGGATCATAGGTGTCTTTTTATGTTTTTGAAACTTGGAGTAGGTCAGAATATAGCTCAGCATGCTTTGTCTTCCCCCTACTAATTTCCCCTTGTTAGATTCATTCTGTTTCAGCTTTTCCCAATCCTGTTCCAAAGTAAAGTGATGTGTGACACGACTGGTCAGTCAGACGTTTGCTTGCGATTTGATGAATTATGTTTTGTCCTTGTGTGACATTCACAGTTCGTCACTGGGCGTTAGTTATGCGTTTTCGATAATTATTTTTATTGGTAGTACTAGCAATACTCAATAGTTGTAGTAGTCTGTCTTATCACCGTTCTCTTGATCACTTTACTCGAAAAGTAAAATCGTCACTGGGCATTATTTATGCGTTTTCGATAATTATTTTTATTGGTAGTACTAGAAGTGCTAGTTCTAATTGTCTGTCTTATCACCGTTCTCTTGATCACTTTACTTGAGAAGTAAAATCAGGATAGCATCTTGAAAATGTGGAACGTTTCCCACCTAGTGTATCACTTAGTACGAACTGGTTTTCTGAACCGAAGTGGTGTTTTACTGAACTAGAACCCCTGGTCGCCAGAGCTATACTCTGTGTTAAAAGCAAACCTTCGCCACGAGGCAGGCTGTAGACGGAGCCCGCTAGTCAACAAGCCACACAGGTGCTGGAACAGACGTTTTGGGTGTCGCTTACGATCAGATATCCGCTGGTGACTAGAAAGATGCCCACCATAATGTCTCATCGATTGAGAACCTCCTCGTCGCCTTTGAAGAACTGGATACTTTTTTGTGAAATTAGTTCCTTGCCCAAGGAGGCCAAACGCTAGCCGAGGTAGATATTTTCAAAATGCGCCGTGCGACATTAGAGTGTCGCAGAACATAAATTTGTTGTCTCTTATATCATAGCGAGGAAACGGGATCCGTTAGAGTGATCTTTCCTGTTCAGGCCAGCCGGCCCCGAGCTGATGCCGGTGCTTTCTAACCAGACTGTAATCCACCCAGATGTGGTCATGTCAAAAATGGCAGCAAAACGTCACGAGCTTACCATCCCCAGGTTGCTTGTTTTTTTAATCTGAAAAAGTTCTCTCTCTCTCTCTCTTTCTTCCCCTCCCCCCCCCCCCCCCTTCTCTGTTTGTGCGCGCGCGCGCCTGTATGTGTATGCCTCTGTGTGTGTGTGTGTGTGTGTGTGTGTGTGTGTGTGTGTGTGTGTGTGTGTGTGTGTGTGTGTGTGTGTGTGTGTGTGTGTGTGTGTGTGTGTGTAAAATGTCAAACTAAAACCAAAAGCAATGCTCATCAGAGCAAATCATTGATTAAAATGTAAAGATGGAATGAAGGATGCTTACGCCTCACTTATTGTCTGCTTTTAGAGCTCCTATCTTCTTCGTGCCGAAGTGGTATGTCGGCAAGATCAAAGCTTCAGGTTATGTGTGGCTGGCCATTGACGTCATGTCCCTCACTTTAAAAATCCTCATACGACAGCAGACATGTAAGCGATGACGTTCAACAGTTTGATCTAAAGGTCCATTGACGTAATGTCCTTCGTGTTAAAAATCCTCATACAACAGTAAACATGTCAGTGATGACGTTCAACAGTTTGATCTGAAGGTCCATTGACGTCATGTCCTCCGTGTTGAAAATCCTCATACGACAGCAGACATGTCAGCGATGACATTCAACAGTTTGATCTGAAGGTCCATTGATGTCAAGTTTCCCGTGTTAAAGATCCTCATACGACAGCAGACATGTCAGTGATGACGTTCAACAGTTTGATCTGAAGGTCCATTAACGTCATGTTTCCCGTGTTAAAACCCAACTATAACAGTCAGGCCAGTGATGACGTTCAACAGTTTGAGATGAAGACCATTCTGCGTAAAACATCAAGTTACTGCTACCGCGACATTACACGTATCACGTAATGCCTTTGAACAAGGCTTCAAGGACGTGTTTTCCCCCTTACGCCCTTATGGGTAAAGAGAAAGTAAATAAAAAGTGCATGTAAAATACATAATCTTACAAACAAGTGGATTTACACAGGTAAAATATTCAGTAAAAAAAAATATCTTGCGTCATTTATGGTTTTATGTGATTTTGGCTTCTTTTATGAATTTTGCCAAAGCCGAAATATCCTTCTTTTTTTTCCCTTTCGTCTTTTCTTTTCTTTTTCTTCTTCTTGTGTGTGTGTGTGTGTGTGTGTGTGTGTGTGTGTGTGTGTGTGTGTGTGTGTGTGTGTGTGTGTGTGTGTGTGTGTGTGTGTGTGTGTGTGTGTGTGTGTGTGTGTGTGTGTGTGTAAATCGGTTGTTTTTTCATTACGCCGCGTGGGTTCCTCTTTCACTTGGAATGCATACGGTAATATACGATCGATGCTTGCAGAATACGTAGGCATTACATGTGAGCTTACATTATGCAGAAGTTTCTAGGCTTAAACTTTCATCGACTCGTGTTTTACACAGTTTGATTTTGCGGTTCGATCCTGATCTTGCCTTTTGTTGCCTCTCAGTCTTGCTCAGTGTGTGTCATTCTTCGGGATGGGAAACGAAATGAAACAGGTTGCGCAAGCGGGGACGAACAGCAGTGGGACGGGAGTGCCTGGCAGCTTGGATTTGTTTTATGCACTAGGACAGTTTTCACCGACGCCCTGTCAATATTGGCTGACATAGATTTTTATGTCGTTGACAAAACACACAGTACAATATAACTGTATTGCTAATTGTCAATACAACTGCACGAGGAATGTTTTGTTGTGCAAACAGTATAAGACAGCTGGTACTGGTAGGACCCGATAGCCCTGTTTGCGGCCGTGAAGTTTTTATCATTACCTAATTATGATATCGTTATCATTACCTAATTCATGAAACTGGACTTCACCACAGGAATTCGAAGAGCTGCGCACGCACGCACTCACACGCACGCACGCACGCACACACACTCACACGCACGCACGCACGTGCGAGCACAGACACACACGTACACACGAACGCGTACACACGCACGCACACACACGCAGGCCCTCACGCACACTCACACACACAAAACCACACACACACACACACACACACACACACACACACACACACACACACACACACACACACACACACACACACACACACACACACACACACAGTTGCTGGGAGTCTGCAAGTTCTCCCGCGCACCTTTGCGGCCGGCGTAAGTCCCGTTTCCACCTTGTTTGTTGCTCCCTCTACTTCATCCCTCCTTCTTTCTTTTCCGTCTCTTTGCTCTGAGCCACAGTGGCTTATCTCCGCACCTTGACTTCCAGTCCTTTGAGTTTTGCACGGCATCGGAAGAGACGATGGAAAGCGGCGCTATTTGCGGACGAGTGGGCCGGGCACACAATAGCTCTAGCGGAACGAGGATGGCCGCCTCGCTTGTTCTCCGTGGACTCGCATTATCAACACCCTAGGAAACTCGGGAAGACAAAGAGTTCTGTCTGATCCTCCTTCAACCTACGTTTTTTTGTTTCGCCCCTCGCTCTTTGAACTGCTGTGTACGAGCCTGGGGCGGAAGAAATGAGCCGGCCCGGCTAGGCTACGGGGGGAAGGGATTATGGTTATAAAGGAGTCTGGCTCAAGAACACGGACTGCGTCACCGACTGCACTCTGAGCTCATGAGCTGTGTGAAAGGTGGACATCCTGGACGTCCTGGCCTCCCTAATAGTCCGTACGGCCTTTGTGATTAAAAAGCAACAGTGAACGAACGGGCGAACCAAAATGACTTCAGAGCTCAGGAGCTGTGTGAAAGGCGAGATGGCCGTCCTGAGCTCCCCGTCCCTCGGTCTCTGTCGACGTTCATTAACACTGAACGACCGGACTGACAGCATCAGTTGACGGATTGCTGTCACTCACGTTTGGACTGACTGTGATACAGAATGTGTCTGTCAGCATAATGGTCCACGTTAGGCTGCGTACGAATGGTACAAACCATAACGTTGCTGTTTCACTCACAGTGGAAAAGGGCTAGCACTGAGGGTACCCTTTGAGCACGCGCAGGTCCATAGGGGCTCAGGTGGGAGGCCGTAAAACAGACTGGGTCCCATGTGGGGCCCGAATTTAATGTTGGCTGGGATAAATATAATAAACGTAGAACTTTGTATTTATTATATACCTTGTATTTACTCGCATACCAGGTGAAAGTTACCTTAGGCGACTCAGGTCTTTGTTGTGTTTGTGTGACGTCTTTCGAACGCTAATTAATTTCCCTGTTTGTTGATTTTGTATGATAGTTGTACTTATTGAGATTTGCCCGTCCATACCACTCACAGTGACTTTGCCACAGCGGGAATCAAACAGCTAAAAACTGACAGTTGTTATTCTCGGTACGTTTTTATCCGATCGCTATCGATCATTTGCATTTAAGTGAGACAATTCCCGACTTTACAAAAAGCTTCGTATTGGCTTTTTCTTGGACACTATTTCTCTTGGACACTGTATCACTAGAGTCTCTCAAACTTCGCACGAATATAAATTATGTTTATCTCTACCCCTCCATATCCATTTAACGTGGGAAAGATAAAACCGCAATTCGCTTTTTCTCGTTAATGCTTTTCCAAAAAAGTTCAGACCCTGCGTAATTGTTAATACATTGTCAAGATTATACGCACTGAGTTTGACATGTATTGAATTGAAAGGAGGCGATGTACACGCTTCCAGGTTTCCATCAGATACATCAAAGTTGGCTCTTTCTTGAAGATTATTTACTAATCCTTCAAATTTCGCATAATGATGACTCCCGCCCCCTCCCTGCCCCACCCCCTTTGAACTGTACACTTTCGTATCAGTTTTGGTAACCTTGACGGAATTTGAAGGTTATGGTGGCATCAAAAAGGTTTAACTGATAGCTGTATTCTCTCAGCAATGTTTCCCCATATTTGTTTTAAAACACAGTGAAGTTGAATGCACATGATGCTGTTTTTTTCATGTCTAACCTTCCAAAAAGTAATATAGTGATATCCTTCAGTGAATCAAGGGAGAGGTATTCTTTAAGTAAATTACTGGCTCAGGTGACACATCACCCCTTCTGCACTATTTGGGCTATTTCTAATTTTTGCCTTCTCACCTTGTCACTGTTTGGGGACACTATGCACTATTTACTTGGTGTCTCGTGCATATCCTGTTCGTCACATAATAATAATAATGAGAATTTCAGTGTGCCTAACCTTACATTAAAGCCCTAAACGCATACATAATCATAATTAACAGTCTACAAGGCATACAACAGAAACCATTACACAGCACTCACAAACCCAAACACCACATCACAAAACGTCAGCGCTCTCACCAGTAACAAGGTTACAACAAAAATGGCCCTAAACATTAAATCTATTAAGCACGCACGCACGCACGCACGCACGCACGCACGCACGCACACACACACACACATACTGCTAACTAACACTCACGATATATGTGTGTGAAATCATGTACATGTAGCTGACTTAAAGCAACTCACTGGGATTGCTTGTTTTTGTTGTTTTTGTTTGTTTGTTGTTTGCTTATTTGCATGTTTGTTTCTTTCTTTTGGGGCATTTTAACCGAAGAATTTTTGGTCGAAGAAACCATTGCTCTGTTTCCGATCGGGGTTACTCCCCTTTGTTTGGTTACCAAAACAAACAGCCCACAGATAAAGCATTTCCACGCAGTCAGCGACTGAGTGATTAACACGACATTATTCACGACGAGATTCGTTTTCGTTTTTTGCGGGGGTGGGCTGAGGGGGGCGGAGGAGGGAGATTCCTTCTTTTCTCCGCCTGTCGCCTGCGGCACGGACAAGTACTAATTAAAACCCCAGAGTTTTGGTGTGAACAATGAGTTGTCACTGGTCGGCACATTCGCCTCAGCAGGAGCGCAGAACAGCGTAGCTGGCAGTTGATATGGTGGACACTCGGTCAGTCATCGCTGCTTCCTGCTGATCGAGAAAGGCACCTGGACAAACTGTTTAGGCCTGCGTACGAAAAAGGTTCACGCTGGGTAGAGATGTGTGCACATATACTGGTGAAAGCTGGTTGTGCCGTTCGTTACTTTGCCGTGACTTACCAGTGTTATTAGATTTGGTTACTAGAGTCGAGTTACATTTTACATCATTTGATAAAAAAATCTTTAAAAATCTGGAACAATGTTGGCTGCTAGAGTACTGAAATAAGAAGCCAACATACAAAAGGTTAAAAAGAAGGCCGATTTCATAGGACAACACAAAACAAAGCGCAAGTTGCCGGAGTAAACCGCTTTTTAAAAGAACAGACAGACAGGTAGATCAGGTTTGTTCTGTGCAACTGTCGGTCCACTGACTAAAAGAAGCTGAGGTCTGTTCTTCTCCAGAGTCAGCAGTCATCATCATTATCATCATCATTATCATAATCATCATCATCATTGTCACTACAAACAAGAAAAATAACTATAACAATTTCCTTATAATAATTAGATGTTTACAATGGCGTCGTTTAACGCATTTCCCACGAAGAAAAACATAAATGGCCCACTTTTCACAATCCTCTCCCTTCGCCCCCGCCCCCCCTCCCCCTCTCCATCCCACATCCCCTTGCGAATAAATGATGTAGCAAAGGATGGACGCGTATGGCGGTAGGCTGCTTTTTCACGTGTTGAGCCAAACCTGCTTGTGGAAAGTAAGTAAACATGGTGCTTAACGTCCACAGAAACCATAAGGCTTAGGGACGGGGAGAAGGTGGGAAGGGGGTATGGAGGTGGGGGAAGAGGGAGATTATAATATTATACCTATCGCTACACTGTCACCACCAGAATGATTCCTGCATTAAGATGGGCAGCGATGAGAGCCATTTTAATGTTTCAGTAGGAAGTGATGGACAAAGCCACAAGACAGTGTCCACAAACCACAACCTTTTTGAAGAGAAAGGAGAGCCGAAGCGGTATCGAATTGATTGATTGATTGATGATCACTTATATAGCGCTATTCTCCGCTCTCTTGAGCAGACTCTCTGCGCTCGCCTGTAGTTCTACATGAGTTACAAGCTTTTTATAGCGCGTTTTTTGAATATCCACCAAAGTGGTGTACTTAAGCGCTGGCATGGCTGGTGCCACATGAAACTGCAGCCATCTCGGCGCAAGTTCTGTGTACACCATACAACCATGCACTATGTCACTTCATGCAAAGCCACATACATAAGGTGTATGCGTATTTAGCTGTAACCTGCCACCTGCACTTTTTACAGAATGACCGGGATCTTTTACGTGCTACTGCGGTAACACGGGGGTGGAACGGATACCGAAATTAGAGTCAGCACAGAAAGTCGACCCTGGAGAAGAAAATTCTCCCGCCGCTCCTACAGGGATTTGAACCCGGGACCTTTCAACCCATTTGAACCCGGGACCTTTCAACCCATTTGAACCCGGGACCGGAACCGAAGTCCTTCCGCTTACCAGCCTTACCGCTAGGCCAAACCGGCTCACAACGTGCCGGCCTTTCACCTGCAGTTCTTAAACAAACCAAAGAGTCAGAACACAGTGACATGCAATCAGTTTATGGCCCTGCCTGCGGTTCCGGCTTCGAGTTTTTCAGGGCCTACTGGACCTAATTTTCATTGCTAAGTGACAAGTCGTGTTTGTCAGCCTTTGACAAGGATCATTGAAACTCCGATGGAATCTATTTATAGGTGAAATCAAGGTGGGGTAGCTTTTAGTCATCATCTCCCTGGATCCTCGTTTTTATTTCAACAAACGGTTGTGGAGTCTTCACGCATCATTTCACTTTCGAGCTTCGGAGTCCGTCAGGCCGTGAATTAGCTTTTGTTGACTTTGATGATGAATCACAGTTTTTCACTCAAGTTTTCCTTGTGAGCTTACACTCTTTATTTTAACATTTTTTTTTCTTTTTTTTTTTTTCTTTTTTAATCGATTGATATGTTTCTATTTGTTTCGTGCTGAGATGAAAAGCGTTGCTGACGCCCGACTCCAGTGCGGAGCAATTTATCTCATCCTTCTGTGAGAGCGAGAGATGGGGAGAGAGACACACACACAGAGACACAGAGAGAGAGAGACAGAGAGAGAGAGAGACAGACAGAGAGAGAAACACACACAGAGACACAGAGAGAGACACACACACAGAGACAGAGACATAGAGAGGCAGAGACAGAGAGACAGAGACAGAATTGGACAGAGAAAGATAGAGACACAGAGACAGAGACAGACAGAGAGACAGAGAGACAGACAGAGACAGACAGAGACAGAGAGATTCTTTTGTGTCGAGATGCATAGAGTGAGGAAAGCGGCAGTGATTAAAGACAGCACTGGCGATGAGGAAAGACAAGGTTAAGGCGTGTCTTCGCTCCTTCGGTCCTTGTGTGGGCAACGGGAGTCCCTAGGACCCCGCCGTTTCAGGAGCGGAAAGACGTTTCTGTAGGGATCGATCTTCAGTATTACCATTAGTATTATAACAAGCGCATTTATTATACTTCTCAAATAAGTTCAGTGAACCACAGGGCTTAAAACAATTTTAAAAAACCCAAATTATTATGTGTAATTTGCATTCTACGTATCACCCGACCGGTTATTTATTCAGTCACTGAACAGTAGTATGTCAGATCTTTTTGTAAGTGATATATGACTGACATATTTCATACAATATGTCAAGGAC
>OY757542.1:16013558-16043050 GCA_963584105.1 Alviniconcha strummeri
CAGATAAGCATGTTAGCGAGTCCTCGATGGTGCCGCTTTCTTCTTCTTCTTCTTCTTCTTCTTTGTTGTTGTTTCGTTGTTGTTGTTGTTGTTTTCTTTCCTTTTTTGTGTTTCTTTTCATTTGAGGTGGCATTGCTTTGTTGGTCTCTTGGGCAGATGTTTGAATGGCATATCAGTTTGTTAGCACTTTGCCGTTGCTACCCGCCTCCCCCCCCCCCCCCCCCCCCCCCCCCCCCCAGTGGCACTAATAGTAATAGAATTGAACGCCGTGTCAGCCACACGGGGTCGCTTCAGGACAACGTAGCAACTAAGTAGTAGAAGTAGTAGTAACAGTAAGTAACTAAGTAAAAGCGGCAGTAAAAATAAGTAACTTAGTAGTGGAAGCAGGAACGTAGTAATGGTGCTGGTAGTTGGTGGTGATGGCAAAACTAACATGCAGCCGTATTCGCTCCACCAGTCAAAATGAGCTCTGCTCTTACTTACACCTGTCAAAATGAGCTCTGCCCTTACACCAGTCAAATGAGCTCTGCTCTACTTACACCTGTCAAAATGAGCTCTGCCCTTACACCTGTCAAAATAAGCACTACCTTTACACCTGTCAAAATGAGCACTACCCTTACACCTGTCAAATAAGCACTACCTTACACCTGTCAAAATGAGCACTACCCTTACACCTGTCAAAATGAGCTCTACCTTTACAAGCACAGACTGGGGAGGGATGCAAATGGCGTCTTGCAGTTGCCATTAAGTTGCGATCCAAACAAATAAATGGTTAGAAAGAACGCTAATGTCATAGGATAATACAAAATGTGACGTGTAAGTGAAATAGGCGTCACTGTAATGCCAACATTCTTCCAGACACTTTAGACATTCAACAAACCACAACCGGATAAGTGGAATATTTTCATGTATCGCCGTTTAACTGTTGTTTTGTGGCTTTCAAAAAGGGGCTTACACCGAAAACATGTTTTGTACTGTCCCATTAAATTAGCCTTCTTTTTAGCCGTTCATGTGTTTGGATCTTCTTTGAGAATGCTAGCAGTCATCCTTGTTTGTTTCTTCTTCTTTTTTTCTTTTCTTTTTTTTCTTCTTCTTCTTCTTCTTCTTCTTCTCCTCCTCCTCCTCCTCCTCCTCCTCCTTCTTCTTCTTCTTCTTCTTCTTCTTCTTCTTCTTCTTCTTCTTCTTCTTCTTCTTCTTCTTCTCCTCCTCCTCCTCCTCGTCCTCCTCCTCCTCCTCCTCCTCCTCCTCCTCCTTCTTCTTCTTCTTCTTCTTCTTCTTCTTCTTCTTCTTCTTCTTCTTCTTCTTCTCCTCCTCCTCCTCCTCCTCCTTCTTCTTCTTCTTCTTCTTCTTCTTCTTCTTCTTCTTCTTCTTCTTCTTCTTCTTCTTCTCCTCCTCCTCCTCCTCCTCCTCCTCCTCCTTCTTCTTCTTCTTCTTCTTCTTCTTCTTCTTCTCCCCCTCCTCCTCCTCCTCCTCCTCTTCTTCTTCTTCTTCTTCTTCTTCTTCTTCTTCTTCTTCTTCTTCTTCTTCTTCTTCTTCTTCTTCTTCTTCTTCTTCTTCTTCTTCTTCTCCTCCTCCTCCTCCTCCTCCTCCTCCTCCTTCTTCTTCTTCTTCTTCTTCTTCTTCTTCTTCTTCTTCTTCTTCTTTCGCCCTGATATAACCGAACTGGTTGACTGAGCGTAAAACACCAAGTTACTTACTTACTTACTTCTTCTTACTTACTTACTTACTTCTTCTTCTCCTTCTTCTTCTCCTTCTTCTTCTTCTTTACCGTTAAGTTGAGCCAGTGAAGCGGAACATGACCACGTGCCTGTGCCCTCTGCGTGTTTCAGTGCATGGCCTGTGGCCCAGGAGGTGTCGGGCAGTGTGTGGGACCCTCCATCTGCTGCGGACCGGGAATCGGGTGCATGATGGGAACGGCGGAAGCGGAAGTGTGTCAAAAAGAGAACGAGAGTACTACCCCTTGTTCGGTCAGGGGTCGACAGTGTGGAATAGACGACCTAGGCAACTGTGTGGCGGGACGGCATTTGTTGTGTAGAAGGTGAGTCCAGATACTCGGGGAAACCTGACGCGGTAGTAGTGGAGGTTGATGACCCCCTCCCCCCCCCCCCCCCCTTCCCCAACGCCTTTTATTCGGATTCGACAAGACAGTGAGTTATTTTTCGGGGGGGGGGGGGGGGGGGGGGGGGGAGAGGAGAATACTTTTTGAAAGCAGCGAACAAATAATTATGTCGTGGAAGTAGTAATACAAAAATAGTTGGTTAGTCTGTGGTTTTAACGCGCGCGCACACTGAGAAAAACTGGATACTGGTTTTAGTTGGCGTCAGATGTACGGTGGAAAGAGAAAGGTTTAGGCAGCACGTGTCATGATGTTTACTTGCCACCATGTATCTCAGACTGGCTCTAGCGCTAATTAACACCCTTGTGTGTTGATGCTAAGACTGACTCTTTTGAACTGTTCTGCCTTTCTGAAAGCAGCAATCATCGTGGAGATGTATGGAAGTGTAGATGTTTCCGCCGTAGCATGTAGAATAACTCAGGTTACTGCCTTTTAATGGCCCGTTGGTGTAAACTTCATCACTGCCTGTGTTTTAACTTTGCCTCTTCCTCCTACTTGCAGCCGCCTGTTCCTACAACTCGCTGTGGTAAAGACACTGAGCACAAGACGGAGTCCACGCGGCAAGAGTTACTCACCCTTATTCGCCGCCTTCTTGTCAACCGCCAGTACGACTGACCCAGCAGAGCCTAGCTCATGGCGGGTCACGTGCCGCCTCGCTTCCGGTCTCGGACGGACACGAGGAGCGGCGCGTGTCTCCGTGGCAACGAGAGAGAGTGCGAGTCCGTGTGCGTGAGGACATTGAACAGCAGGTGTTGGCAACGAGAGGACCGGATGTGGACTGACCGCCGTATCGCGGTGGTGACGCAGCTCCCTCTGTGGCTGAACGAGAGACCGGTGTGGGCGGTGGTCAGTGTGCTGAGTGAACCGGCGACACTCACACCGCTGCAGTACCACATGCATTTACATTCACTTCTCTCCGCCACGATATGCCGCTGTGAAGATACCTGACACTCGTGTGCCCTAAACCCTCAGCAGCCCCGATGGGGTGGGATAGGGGGGAGGAAAGGGGAGGAGCGGGGGAGGGGGGGGGGGGAGTAATTTAAGGTAGGACAAGAGGGGGAGGAGGGATCACGAGTCAAAATCACTAGGCGTTACGGTAGCTATCACTGACAATGGCGTGGACATTTCATTAATCTAAGATTACACCCCACCCACCCCCACCACCCCGATCTTTAAATACCGTGTTCCATATCCGACTCCAGACAGAAAAAAAATCAGTCAGCAAGTAGAGAGAAAGCTGTAATTTTCCCTGAAAGTTCATCTTGCGTTTGAGTGGTACTTGACTTTTTTGTGTTCCATATCCGACTCCAGAAAAAAAAAATCAGTCAACAAGCAGAGAGAAAGCTGTAATTCCCTGAAAGTTCATCTTGCGTTTGAAGCACAGAACACAAAAACTGGTTTTAAGCTCTTCGATTCACTTGTTCCGCAATAAAAGGATGACGATCAGGTTTCTCGTTTTAGTTTTCGTTTGTTCCATTGTCTCCTATGTTGTTGTATCCCACAACACGGCAAAGAAACGCTGACTACAACCTTCCAGCTGTAATGTATGCCAAGAGTCTGCGGTGGTAGGGACAATTTCTTCCACAGAAGAGAAGAGATTGACCATTGGTCATTCATATATGAAACTTTCCTTCTTTCTTTCTTTTCTTTTCTTTTGTTTTTGTTTTGTTGTTGGTGTTTTTTGTTTGTTTATTTTGTTTTCTTGAAGGGAAGCTTCCATTGTTGCAATCACATGTTGCTTACTGAGTTCCTTACTATAGAATATATTTTACTTTTTTGTTCTGATTTGATTTGGAGGGGCACTTTACAGCTCGGTCGATGAGGATGTTGTTCATGGCTGTATCTTTGGATTACATGTTTGATTATCTGAAGGAGATCAACATTTTCGAGAAGTCATGTTTTTGTTGCATCAGATTTTTTTTTATTTTTTTTTACCCACTTCTTACCTGTGGTGTGTGTGTGTGTGTGTGTGTGTGTGTGTGTGTGTGTGTGTGTGTGTGTGTGTGTGTGTGTGTGTGTGTGTGTGTGTGTGTGTGTGTGTGTTGTTGTTGTTGTTGTTGTTGTTGTTGTTGTTGTTGTTGTTGTTGTTGTTGTTGTTGTTGTTGTTGTTGTTGTTGTTGTTGTTGTTGCTTTTAATTAACGTTGTGCCAGTTTTGAAATGTATATATATGTTTGGCGTATACGGTGTTCCGACAAAATGCGTTTCGCCCTGATATGAAAAATCTCTCTCTTGCAACCGATCCCTGTCCACTGTGCTATCGTGGCATGGCAAAGGTCGTGCCACGTCCTCGGCGTTCCGTGCCCAGAACAGCGCGTCAGGTCGTGGAGGTTCTGGGCCCTAAGGTGCTGTAGCAGCGGAATGAATGGTAAAAGTGACAAAGTACCATTATTCCACTTTGCAAAATACTAGATCCAAATACATAAATGCTTTAAAAGAACAAAACTCCGAAACAGAATGACTGCTAGCGTTCTGAAACAAGAACTTTTTGTTGTTTTTGGATCTCTAAAAGAACGCTAATTTAGTATGACAATACACGTGAATATTTAATTCGTTCCGCAAGAGCCATCCAAAACAGAGCTGTGTTGGGCCCCGTTTAAGGTAAGACGGTGTCGTAATAAAGACACTGTGGCCCAAATCCGATCCCTGTGGAATCCCCACACAAGGGCCGGCACCACAGACTGCTCAAGACCTATATCCAAAGTAATTTTGCCTTGCTAATTTCTTCCAGACACCGGACACCAACACACCCCAACCAAAAGAGGACACGCACGCACACACACACACACACACACACACACACACACACACACACACACACACACACACACACACACACACACACACACACACACACACACACGCGTGCGTGCGCACACACACACACGCGTGCGTGCGCACACACACGCACTCACGAACGCACACACACACACACACACACACACACACACACACACACACACACACACACACACACACACACATACACGCACGCACACACGCGGCACTCACAGGCGCACACACGCGCGCGCGAGCACGCGCACGCACTAACACCAAGAACCTCGCTTCCCTTTCTACTCTCTTCAGGCACAGTGTTGTCATATCGTCTTAAAATGAGCACACACGCGCGCGCACGCGTTATGGACATTCATGCTCATCAGTGATCCCGCGGCAATATTCTCACACTATGGCATCAGCTACACACTGTACAGACGGATAGCCCGGCCGTTAGAACGAAGTGGTTCCTCCGTCTGGTGGTTCGGGACTCGAGGCAAATAGAACGTCTGGACAAGCCTGTTTGGACAAACCTGCAGCTCCGACGCCAGCGGACACGGTGGCAGCGAGGGGGGCCGAGGGAGACCGCTGTCAGCTGCCACTCGCCTCACTCGGCACACTTGTCGTCTGAGTCGTAGATGATGGTCGTCTCCCGTCATCATGGCGGGCTACTCTTCTTCGTCGTCCGTGTGACTCGCTGCAGTCTCTGTGTGTCAACATTGCTCTTGTTGCTGTGGCAGCAGATCTGATTGCTAGGTAGGTAGGTAGGTAGTGTAGCTTAATGTCCTCGGATGTCGGTTGACATATTAGGGACAAGCTGAGACCAATGCCGAAGCATGGTTCAATATAGCTTTACGTCCACGGAAACCAGAAGGCTCGTTAGGACGGACAGCCCAGGACGGCCACCTCGACTCTCACACAGCTCCTGAACTATGTAGATCAGGAGCTGTGTGAGAGTCGAGGTGGCCGTCCTGGGTTGTCCGTAGATCTGATTGTAGATCTGATTGCACACAAAAGGACGCTTTTGTACTACAGACTCAGGTAGAGGAGGTAAAGGGTGTTCTTTATGATCCCAAAAGACCGGAACCTTGGTAGAAAGTGAAGTGCAGCAAGACTCAACGGTTACTGGTCATTCAGTCAGTATTAGTGGGTGTACTTTCAACCAAACAATAATTACTTAAGGGTATCCTTATTTGTATCTGCCCTTCGAGATCCTCCATTTACTAACTGTTACTAATCAGCTTAAGTATGACTGAAGCCGGTGAAATGGAGGTAAAAATTGCAAGTATTGTATGTCTGCCATCGAAACAACAAAGACGTGGCAGAGGCTAGATCATCGGCTACAGACTGCTAGTCTTTCATCGTGTCACTGTGTTCGGCCCCATACCGTCCGCTCAAACCACAGGGCACTGAAACAATGATAGTCTCCCAAATAGAGTACCCCCCCCCCCCCCCCCCCCACACACACACACACAAACACACACACACGCACGCACGCACGCACGCACGCACGCACGCACGCACGCACGCACACACACACACACACACACACATCTACCCCCTCCCGCCGAGCCTGCATATACAGATTACAGATGTGTGTAGGTACACACAATTTGAGAACTTATTAACCCATGTTAAATGTCACTAAAGGGCTCGGGAGAAGGGGGGGAGGGGGGGGAGTGGCCAGAAGGAGAAAAAAAAAAACTGCTGGATAGAGAACTTTATGTAGTGATGTTGCTTAAATTTCAATCACATTTCTGTCACCAGAGTCTACCTTCGTCCAAAAACGGTTAGTTTTAGTTGACACATGATAGAGTTTCCAACCAGATTCAGTCCGCGTAAAGTGTGCCTAACCTCCTCGAAACAAAAGGTTTGTGGTCAACGGGAAGCAACTCGGCAAATTATCTACTATAGAATGTTTTAGCTGAATTGTGTCCCTTGTACGTAATCCCATTTCAGGAAACAAACGAACTTTAATTTAGGCCTACGTCATGTTCGTTATTACGAAGATGCCCGAACACTACCGAGGAAAAGATAGCGATGACGTCGTTTCCGAGAGTTTGCGACTGGTTCCGGAAATCGACGAGTTTACATGGGAAGTAAGTTCGTATAACTGTTGGAACCCGTATACACGAATTTCTTCCCTTAGACCATGCGGAATCCAATTAGCGGTTCTCGGCTAAGTACACCGAGACTTAATAGGGGTGGGGGAACGGGGGAAGGGAAAGAAAAAAAACCCACAACGAACCCGACATTTTGTCAGTACAAAATCAGTTTTTGCCACAACTTCATAAAATTCCGGCCTAGCGAGGACTTTGTTAGACATGTTTTTAACTGAACCTAAACTACAAGCCGTACAATCCCTTTAGTGTAAAATACAGTTTTCGAGTTCCGGTATAATTATTACCGCTACGATCTGTGTGTATGTTTAGTAATAAAAGAGAGCAATGTGGCCATTTTCCTGTGGGTGAGCCGCTTTGGCCTTGCGGAAATATTCAATTCCGCTTCGGCTCTCCTTTCTCTTCAAAAGTTTTGGTTTATGGATACTGTCTTTATGACTTTATCCCCAGCAATTACTGAAACATTCAAATGGCCTCCGGTTATTTCCTATTTGGCGTCGGGATGAAACTAATCCACCACACTCAACATCGCTCTTACTGCCGACAGTTCGTTGGTTTAGCTGAACATGTGATGTGTTCAACCCATCGCTGTTCATCTTAATGCAAAATCAATCGGGTGGTTAAAATGTAGCATTGGGTTGTATAGTCTCATTCTTCCCCCACCTCCTGGAGTGTTGGTCCCAGCCAGTACCTCTTCGGAGACAACTCGGCGTTGAACAAGTTTAACCTACCAATTCTCCGTTGCAGGATTGTAACACAGTTACAATGTGAAACTGGCCACAAGCCCAAGGGCATGTTCTGCAGTCCGGCTCAAGGAGCCACGGACACGGCACTAGCCCAAAGGCGGAAAATCTCCGGGGGTCTAGAACCAACTTCATCAATAACGTTAATGGGTTCAAATGTCCATCCACACACACACACACACACACACACACACACACACACACACACACACACACACACACACACACACGTGCGCATGTACACACCTCAGGGAAATGGGACTAAACAAAGGTCAAAAACAAGAAAGGTTTTCAAGGACGATTTCACAGCACTGACAGAGACAGCATGACGGACAGAAACGGGGAAGAGAAAGAATGCTGACCAGTGGACTTTAGGCGGAAGTTGCCGGGAAGAAGTTTAAAGGTGATGAAGTTTAGAAAGGTATGTGGGGGGTTGACGAGACATGATCTTAAAGGAAAGCAAGAACAATTTGTATTCGATCCTCTACTCAGTAAGTAGTCAGTGAAAAGAATGAAGCATATGAGTGACGTGAGCAGATCTGAAAACGAGTTGCAAATCTGTTCTAGACCTTGGCGTATAGATAGAAGATAAGTCAGCCTGCCAAAAGTGAGATGCAGTAATCTTGAAAGAACAAACGCACATAAGTGTGTGTGTGTGTGTGTGTGTGTGTGTGTGTGTGTGTGTGTGTGTGTGTGTGTGTGTGTGTGTGTGTGTGTGTGTGTGTGTGTGTGTATGTGTGACGTCTTTGAAGAGATATATGTCTGAAAACAATCTTGGAACGCTGAAGCAGAAATAACACCCAGACTGCATAGCGCTCATTCAGCACTTTACTTTCGCATTTGTCAGTGAAACGCAGATAAATACAAGTCCTGTCAACACCACAAATCTGATCTTACTCTGTTTAAGGTCTTCAGGACCTTTTATACTCACGTTTCCTGACCCATAACACTAAATAAAGAATTGTCTGGAACAATGGGTTGAACGTCTTTTGGTTTTTATGAGCAGTAAGCCCTACATCCATAAAAAAATAGTTGAGCGAGAGAGCATGAAACAACTCAGTACAACATGGCTAAAGCTACTCAGCCATGGCCAAACATGACAGCACCCTTGCATTGAGACATGCCACATGAAAAAGTTGTGAACAATATCCCATAATTCAGCTACTCGCTTGCTTGTTTTTCTCTCTTCTACACGTCAGTCTAAATAAATATATATGTACGCATGATGGGTCCAGTTGCACAGAAGTTTTTTTTTTTTTACTAGCTCTGAGCTACCCAGACTGCAAAAACAGACGTCGTTCCCTGGGGGGATGCCTGAGCCTGGAACCGGAAGTGAGGTTGGGAGGCAGGGGATGGGGGGTGAAGGGTGCCAGAGACCCCTGGAAAAAGGATGAGCAAAAAGCAGTGACAGGACCCCCTCATTTTCCAGTACCCTTCCCCCAAGGAAGGTGGTTGCCCGAGAGCGAGGCTTGGATCTCGAGCTGATCTTTCTCTCCGTGGTGGAGCAGGCATGGTTCAGTAGCCAGGCGCTACTGCTATGCTGGCTAGCAGAAGGAACTCCGTTGATTCCACTTGGGCTTTTCCCTCAAGGGCTGTGGAGTACTTCTGTCCCTGACCCCCCCCCAGCTAACCTTTACAATGCCTCGCACAGCTGCCCATCTTAATGCAGAACTCCAATGGTCAACGTGAAGGGTCAGGTAGAATTTCCCCCTTCCCCTGGCACCCTTACATTTTACATTGTTATACAATCATCAATCATGGTTAGTTTCATCTCTGACAAAAAGCCAGCTGGAATAAAGTTATTGGAAAGCCAGGAAAAGAACCATATATCACCCTAAATAATGCCAAAATTGACGTTTTGTCTGTGGTCTATATAAATAACAACCACAAGATGCTTTAACTTGACCAAGAAAGAAGAAAGAAATGACTGCCAAATCTGATAAAGAATGGTGAAACAAATGTGAAAAACAATTCTCATGAATTATTTTTCACACATTGAAATGTTTATGCTTAGTGAGTAGCAGGTGCGTGCATACATTTGCAGGTGGGGATGAGAGGGCTAGGGAGAAAGAATTGGTAGTTGGCTGCGGCATGCAAATCCTTTTTGTGGGGCAGGACAAGTGCATTTCTTTCCAACACACACACACACACACACACACACACACACACACACACACACACACACACACACACACACAGTGACCACCTGTAGGCATTGATACACACCTAACAAGTAGTACCATCCAACACACACACACACACACACACACACAGAGTGACTCTGAAAGTCTTTGATGATAGAAATTTGTTTTATTCTCTCAGTTTTCATGTTCATTGTTGTGTCAACTAATATGTACACACAGAGTTCTTGGCACAAACACATGTCAGACAGCAGAGACAAGAGCACAGATAACCATAGACTTGACAGAATCCTAATCATTCTGGACTCTATGTAGTTGGGACAAATGACAGACCTCATAGAATTTTATCCTAACCTTTGGTTACTTTTTTCTTCTTCTCAAAAAAGAACATAAAAGAACTGTCAATGGGTAAACTGCCTCTTTCTCATTCTTTTATCTGACAAGTCTGATAAATGACTGAAGATGTGTTTTTCCTTTCTAAGCCAGTGCAGGAAACAGAAGTCAACAATCACCAATAAGATAATGGAAGAAACCAGACAGATATCCTTCAACAAATCAGCTGAAACAGGTATACTTCTCCCCCAGACAGAACATTTCTTGAACACTGAGTTTAATTTACTACCATGAACAACTCTAAAAAGATTTAAACTTAACATTTTAAACCAGCTGTAACAATAATTCTAATATATATACCAAGAGGCTGGAGGAATGACATCTGCTGTTGTCAGAAGGTAAAATGTCTGACAAAAGTTCAGAAAAGAAAAACTGTCCATTTTTTTTCTTCTTCTTTAAAAACAACCTCAACTAACAACTGTGGATGAGCTTGTATTTACTTGCATGCCAGGTAACAGTTATTGAAGGTAACTCAGGTCTTTGTTGTAATGTTTGTGTCACATCTTCTGAATGCTAATTAACTCCCCTGTTTGTTGAAACAGCTATAGAAAAACAAACAAACAATGTACTAAAAATCATAGGTCACTCCATAAAAGTATATCAGTAACCATTCTAAATAATAATCTTTATAGTAGACTGTTCTGCCTGTTTGTAACAATGACATGAAAGAGTGCCATGCTAAAATCCTACACTACTAAAACATAAAACACCCATGGTTTCTTCATTTAGCCTGAAGGTGACTGCATTAATGGCCAAGAAATCATCCTGAACCACACACAAGAATGTGCCAATAATTTCTGATGATAGGAGATATTCACAAAACTGTTGTTTCGATGGTCACATGGTTGGGCAACTGAGAGAGGGTGATGGTGATACAAAAACACTGATGACTAACATGGAGGGGGACAAGGATTTACGTTTTCATTATTATGATTGAAGTGACAGGTCCAATACAAATGGAGGAGTTGAACAATGCACAATGGATGGAATGAATGGACAAAACAATAATCTATGGATCTGTACTATCTGACATACTGTTGTGTCCATTTCAGCATTTAGAACTTGTTGCCAGAAGTTTGCAGCTAGTCACAAGATGTTAGCATGTCCTGCAGCAATGGCATTGTATTTCTTCAGACAAGACCAGAATGTCTTATCATTTTATCACTGGGGAAGGGGGGGGGGGGAAGAAAAGAAGAAAAAAAAGGGGGTGGGGGGAGGGGCGGGAGATGGGTGATTCAAACAAACTACCAAATCTGCCTTATAACAAAGCTGGAAACTGATGATCATACCATAATAGTGTCTAAAGATAAGTAAAAGTATCTGAGCACTAGTCTGACAACTGAACCAACCTTTCTAGTCACACTCAACAGGTAAAGGACATCAACGATAATTCCTCAGAAACCTACATTTTCCTTTAGCATCCTAGCAAAACAGATACCCGAATCAAATGACAGTAACCTTTTTTCCCTGGGTTGGAATAGTACAGGTAACAATAACACCAGGATCAACACCTCAAAAAAATAATAAATAAAATAAGGAGGGGTTGCAGACAGCCCTTACTAGATGGCAGCTCAGCAGTGTATATGTAACACTAAACACTTTGAGAGGACAATAAAGAGTGCTTGATGACAAAACCTATTCACAGGATGGTTGCAGCTAGCAGCTCTAGTGCAAAACACTGAGCATCTTCATGCAATAGTTGATGTCCACGACAGTAAAACACAGTTATACGCAACAACGATGATGTGAGAACATGTCTGTCCACAGAGTACATGAACATTATATACACAGAGGCACGCACATCCAAGGCTGCTGCTGCCATGAGCAGAAAAATTGCCCCATCACTACTAACACACGCCGAAAGCTTGTCAACCAATCATTCTCAGTACACTGTGACCTGCCGCTTGGAACAAAGCAAGCACAGTCCCAGCAGCCACTCTGATGACAACAGCAAGGACGAGAGAATGGCAGAGCTTGAAGACAGCACACCAACTACACTACGGTAACAACTAGCACTACAAGGTGAGGATTGATGACTGGCCGACCTGACAGTCTATAATGATGTGCGCTTCCTCCCAGTCTGATGCAGGGAACACAACCAGACCAGACAATTGTGTACAAACATGAGGCTTCACAATGATGCAGGCGGTCAGTCGCCACAATGGCCCCTACTCAGGTACTGGTCTCCCCTAGTGGCTTGGGAGGTTGAAGCCTCTGGTCGTAGAAAATGGAACTCAAAAGAACTGGTAAGTTCAACTAAATCTATCCTCCGTTTTTTGCTTTCAACAATGTGCCGGCATGGGTGTTAACATCCAACAACATGAACAACAAGTACAACTGCATGATTCAACTCCACGCACACGGAGGTGTAGCAAATACTTTCAAAGAGCTGCACCAGCATCACAAGAAAACAGCCTGGCAGCCAATTGCAACACAAGACAATTCCAACAGTCCAATCAGACGGTGAGACGCACGCACAAACAACAATAACAACAACAAAACAATGTTCCAGTACAAAAAAGGTGCATGATGATGATGGGTTACATGGGTGTTCAACACATTCAATGCCAGTATGTACACACAGTTACATATCAAATATAGTCTTGTCCTGTCACACAATGTGGGCAAATACAGTCCTGCCCACGCCACACACATGGTATCATCCTTGCAAAGAGCAAACCTGAGCTTGATGGTGATGAAGGGAATGGGAAAACCAAACACTTTGAACCTGGTTAAAGTTTTGCACTTCCTCACACCAGAAAGTAAGCAGTTTACATGAGACAACTAAAGGGGGATTCTTTCACTTTGTATTGCATTTGAATATAAACACACTGTTCAACAAAGTTGGCAACTGACAGTGATGTATCTTACACAGTGGGAACTCAAAACACTGAGATGTGTGTCAAGGAAAGAAGACAAGATTCCTCGCTTGCACCACACATCTGATCTGTAAATATAATGGAGACAGAGAAAGCCAGAAAGAAGTAAATACAGCTGCAGTCTAGTCGCTAATTAGCCAAGCTACCAAGATTCAACTGCTGATGTTTGAATGATATGCCCTAGACATCTGCCAGTTTCTTTTTCAGCACCATACAGACCTTGACAAATGAAGAGGTCACAGTCTCAAAAGTGTGAGGAAGCGGAGCTATTTCTGACTGCTACTGAGAGTGTTTACCCTTGTCATCACCACCAAGACACACAATCATACACAATATTTAGCCCAGTGAATGTTCAAGCTCAGTACATTACAGTAATCATACATGGCAAAGATTGATTTACCTTTTTGCAAATCTGACTACAATCTACACATTTAAAACAGGCACACAGATTGACCTTCTTCTCTGTTTTTTAAATATTTTTTCTCTCACCTCAATGCTTTCAACCTTTTTTCTGCACTTTTTTTTTTCTCTTCCTTTTATTTTTTCTCCATCTTCAGTTGTTGTAAACACTTAAGCAGGCACACACGAACACACATCAGACCTATTTCTACGGCAGATACATCACTGGATATCTATATACAGCATGTTTTAGTCATCAACAAACAACAAGATGCATGTCCCCACCACCAGTCAGTCAAACCCACGACATCTTGTACACAATGGAAAAAAAAAAAAAAACCACAAGGTGACAAATCTCTATCATTATTATTTTCAGCATCATCAAATGTTCATACATTATAATCATCAGGTCCCTCCCCACCTCCCCATTTCCCTACTAACAGCGGCCCACCAGTTACCAATAGCCATTGCATAACCATGGGCGGTGAAGCTCCCTCCTTGCCCTCCCACCCTGCCTCACCCCTATTGCCCACCCCTGGCACCCCCACGTTTATGTACACAAGTAGTGGCCACCACAAGGACATTGGCTGGCTTTCAAATCCACATTCTTGTTGCAGCAACCAGAATGGAGTCCACTGCCCGGCCCACATGGGCAGCAAAGGGCACACGCAGCGTTGAGCGAAGCGGAGAGCAGGCAACTAGCATCTACATGAAGGTCACTGTCCCAGGAACCCTGCAACAGGCACAGAGCAATGCCGGGTTACATCTCTGTCTGCAAAGAGAAGCAGCAACCCTAGCTGGCCAGTGTCCTGGACAGGGAAAGTTCCAGTCAACGATAGGATGCGCAAATGCAACATGAATGTCAGTGGTCTGGTTACAGCATAGTGTTGGATGTCATTCACGGTCATTTCCATGGCCACCGGATGTCGATTGTGAACACCACAAGCCTGATGGCACACAAATTCACGAGGAAAAATGTCCTTCCCCATTAGGTATTCACTCTAGTCTGTTTCCTCCCCATATCCATTATCAGTAAGTGGTTCAGATGAAATAGGGTATAAACACCTGTAACACTAACAGGCCCCCATTAAAGGCTATCAACACTGTCATTATCACCATTGCATTGTCCTAGCCAGAACATTTGGAGCAAGGGAAAACAGGAATCAGGATGGGACAATATGACCATTTCAAGACCCATGTTGTTCTTATGGCCATTATTTAGCAAAATACATGTAGGATTATCAGGCTAGTTGGTGGCCAACAGAAGACAAAGGCATGCCCTTCTTTTCACCTTTGCCAGGCTGCCCACATTTACCAGTGCAATTAAAACTAGGAACAGCTGCTCTGAAAAATAAAATCATACACACTTCTGGGGTTTAAAGGGAAGCAAAAACAACAAAATACGTTTAGTACTGAACACGCAGAAAAAAGAAAAAGAAAAAAGAAACACCTGTTACTAAGCACTGAGCTCAACACTCATGCAATATCAGCAACAGTTGTGAACATGGAAAGGGAAAAAATGGAGCAGATTCAATAACAAACCATGAAGATCTATTAGCAAGGAACATTTAACACTGACTGGAAAAAAGTTAAAAGTAAAAAGACAAACTATTTGATCAGTCATAAACCTGAAATAAAACAAAATAATAAATCACAATTCAAAGAAAAGCAATATGTAAAGTAGAAGAAAAAGAAAGAAAGAAAATGAAGAGACCGTAACTCGTCTAGATGTAAATTAAAGGGGGAAAATAAAATGTTCAAGAAAAAAAACATGGAAATCTTACCATCTTACCTCAATAGCGCCTACCCTCTTGCCTCTGTTGAGCTCTTTCCTTTTCTAACATGTCAACAATCCAATCAGTCATTATCTTTTTGTTAAAAAAAAAAAGGAAAAAAAAGAAAAGAAAAAAAAGAAACATCAGTTAAAATTAGTTCAGAACAATGAACAACAATGATTTGTATATATTTATATATGCTCTTGGTTGTTATTATTAACAGCAAAACTGGTCAGCAGTGCTGCATTTTACACTCAAAATGATTACCATGGTTACATCTTTAGAACCAACCAAACCTCACCAGTTGTCAACAGTTCAGGTAGAAGTCATGCACGAGTTTGCTCACTGAGATGTACCAACAACAAAGACAAAAAACAAAAACAATCACATCAACTATGAATAGGCGCCCTATACCAGTCTAAACCAGTGAAGTGCTGTACAAATTACAATACACACATGTAGCAAGGCAGGGCTATTAGGACAGACTGTTAAACAGAAATATGTTGGAAAGGGAGGCCATCACACTATGACCAAACGTTGACAGATGCGGGTACAGAATGTGGGTACAAAATCTACTGCGAACTATGGATACATGGCACCATTCCGACAGGCCTGGAGAGGAGACAGCCAGCTGTAGCCTGGATAATGCAGTCCATAAAGCCCGAGTTACACCACTAGACACAGTCATTTGGACTTCACAATCCCAGACGGTAGCAAAAGACCTGACACCAATGACATGACAAATGGGAATCTCTCACAGAGCTGTCACATCTAAACGACAGAGAAAAAGGACAGACGTATCTCCACTTCCAGAGGGTGACCGACTTGAACAGTTTGACTGTCATGTCACTTGATGTTGATGCTTGCAAGACTCAAGGTCCAATTCAGTACGATTAAAAAAGAAAAGGCCACACAGTTCTTTAAAGTTTTCGCTCTTAAAATAAAATACTCCCATCCTCCTTTAAAGTTTTCGTTCTTAAAATAAAATACTCCCATCCTCTTTGCCTGCAGTTTTTGTTATCTGGTCCTTGGTGTTATCCATGTTAATGCTAGCATGTGTGGACTACACCCCCCTCATTTTTCTTAAACAAGTTACATTAAATAGCATTTAAAACAACTGCTCTTAAATTGCTCTTAAAACAATGACTCCAGTATTTTGCTCTAACAATTTCACAGGAGCACAGCTCAAACCTATGCATGCATGTTCACCGTAGCTTGTTACTGTAGCTTTTCATATTAAAATTTGTAAAAATGACAGGTAGATGAAGTAGGTTTTTTCTTTTTTTAAAGCTTAATCAAAAAAGCTATAATTGTGAACAAGAGCGGTAATACGGAGCAATACAAAGAGGGCTTTTTTCCCTCCACAACGTTTGACTGGTGACCAGACAGAAAAGGGGGAAAAAAAGAGAAAAGAAGGGATTAATAATCATACAGACAGAAGATGCAGAACAGGGACAGGCAGGCAGCCCTCTCACGGAGCAGACCCTGTGCATATAATGGTGACAGATACATGGACGGACATCCAACAGAAAGGACCGAGTACGTGAATACTATTAGGCACTCCACTCCACCCCACGCCACACGCAAGACAACCACTAGTAGTACGTTCAACTGGCCCAGTACACAGTATGCAGAAGGTACAGGCACACACGCGTTGTGAGTAAATAACGCACTGTGCATTCAGTCATACATACACGTGGTTCTTTACTTTTTTGCCGGGGACCCTCTGCGAGTGTGTGTATCCATTTCAACATGCTAATAATCAACAGAGCCATCTAAACAGAAAAAAGACAGAAAGTCAAATCATAAGTGAGCTGCACAACAGAACAGCAACATAAAATAATTGAACAGAGTAACAACTGAATTTATTGTTTTACATTCAAATAATTGACAGTGCACTGCATTTAAACAAAATGGATACACAATGCCAAGAAAGAAAAAATAATCCACCCTTAACCTATCTCCTGACAAAAGAAATGACTGAAGCATCATAATACACAAGACTGAGACATGAGACTGAGAACTGTACATTATATGATAGATAAAAAAGAAGAAATGATAATCATTTGAGCTGTTGGTCCGCAGAGAAGTTCCCATGGAACAGCTTGAAGCACAGGCTGATCATCCACTGCTGATGTAACACCTCAGAGTGAAATTCTGTGTGCCGGTTCATCATGTTCAATGCCACGGACAACCTGAGCCACAACTAACAACCTTCACTGCTTCAGCCAACAGGCAAACATGCCAACAACTACACATCACTTCATCAGGCTTCCCTCAAAAGACTTACTTCCATTTCCCTGGGTGGGCAGACAAATCAGATATCATGGACGACAGGAAACAGACTGTTAAATTCAACCAATCTTTCTAAAACTGGGAAACAGTAGTCAAACAGAAGTCATCTGCAGGCGACAGGAAATAGACTGCTGAATTCAACCAATCTTTCTAAAACTAGGAAACAGTAGTCAAAACAACTCATCTTCTCCTGTCTTCCTTTTCAACAGCAATAATACATACGTTCCACAGTGCTATTCCCTGCTGTGTGAGCTCATTGCACTTATTCACACTGACATGATATTTTAGCCCAAAGAAAAGATGTTACACTGACTGCAAGGACATTTCATTTCAAGGTCAATCATGCCCCACCCCCAGTTCACATAGCATACTAAAATATATCATGAAGTTGTGACCAATTCTTTATAAACATAAGTAAACAAATTTAGAACTGGATTAAACTAAAAACAAAAATCAGAAGAAACAAAATATGCACACAGTCACATACCATTAACAAACACAAGAAATATGTAATTGTGATAAAGAAAAAACTTAACAAACCAACAACAACAAAAAGAACAATCTTATCAGTTTTATCAAGAATTCTTCCACAGCTTCACAGGATTTCAGTATGAAAAATGACAGGAACAGGCAAGAAAATGCCCACTGCCGTTTTACTTGGAAAGGCAATTAATTTTGTGCGGAATGACTAATCACCACCTGTTCCATACATCAATGAACGATAACCACAGAGAAAGACACAAGGAGCCAATAACTTTTTTTTTTTTTTTTTTTTTAACGAATCACAACTGACAGGTCAAATGAGGAAACATCTACAGTTAAATGAAAGCAAAAATGAAGAAATAGTTTACTGGGAAATCTACTACAGGAAAATGCAGACAAAAAGTTGTTTTCATGCACTGTGGTGTGTCAAAGTTGTGCAGTTATAAATTTTTGGATCTCTGACCAATGGATTACAACAGGTTGCTTCAATACTGATGCCAGCAGTGTGCAGTAAATTCCACTTTATGCCAAACTAAACATGTCACTGAGCTGACTAGTGTTGTTTTCTACTCTAAAAATCCCAGGCTCTGTGATTTTGCATGGAAGAGGGTGACAGATAATGTGCTGTGATACTTTTTAAATTTTGAATTTTTATCCTTGTATGTCATGGTAGCTGATAAAGTGCTAGTGGAACCACTGTCTTTCTCTCTCTCTATACAAAACCACCCAAACAACACTAAAACACTACTACAGCCTCCGTGGAGTGGCATACTCACTCCTTAACTGGAAAACAAATCAGCTGGAAATCACTTATCTGCTTCCAGGTTTTAAACTGCTATGGCCTCTAAATATAACCAAAGTCACTAAAACTAGAACAAAAGTGAAAAGCAAAGTTTGAACAGATCTCACTTAAGCAGTTTCTAAGGAAGAGCCACATTTAAAAGAAGTTTTTGCTCAATCTGGAAGCATGCCAATTATCTCCCTTCTGCCAGATATGAGATTATTAATCACATGGAATGGTCTGAAATCCCTTAAACTCTTTTGGTAACACACCACATTAGCCAAATTTGACTTTCAGTACCTCAATAAGGGAAAAAAGAAAAGAAGAAAAAAAGTTGATTTTTTAGAACACTGGCTGGAGATTCTCGGGTGTGCAGGACACATGCCTAAGCCATGAAAGTTAGTGGGCACGTGACATGTTCCATGCATGTAACAGCAGTATAAAGTTTAAGCTTGACCAGGTAAAATTATCAATACATAAAACAAACTTTGACCCTTCTGATGCATCTTTGACATTCAAGCAAGGTCCAAGTCTTCAAACTGGTACAGCAGACAGAGATGAACTGAGACTGTAATCCCAGGAGTTTTAAAACCCTTCATCTAAACAGGTTTGAGAAGGACTACTGTTCTGTTAAGTAAGAAAATGCGCCAAGTATTTGTTTTGCGTATTTTACTGTTTGATGCAACTGTCACCTTGAAATAAGGTCAAGGTCATTGGTAGTGATACAAACAAGAAAAGGTCAATCAATAAGTACAGCTGAAGAAGCACCAAAAAACACCAAACAAGCCCACACATAAACATAAAGCACACACACTAATACTAACAAAATAACAATAATAATGAAAAACTTGACAAACACAGTATCAATAAAAGAAGTGGCAAAAATATCATGTCAGTGTATTACAGAAACCAAATAAAGCCTCAAACTTTTATGGCTCTTTATGGCTAGTTGTCCCCCAAAACAAAACAACAACTGCTATTTGCATGAAACTTAACCAGGGGACTGACCAACAAGACCCATGCTCAAAGAAATGAACATTTCAATTTCCAGACAGACCCTTCAAAATTGCCAAAGTGCTCATAATGCAGTTTCAAACATCTTTTCATGACAGCACCACAATAATGAACCAGGAGAAGTCACCAGTGTTCAAAATGCACTTTTCAACAGCTCTGACAACAGCACAACAATAATGGAACAGAGAACGAGATTAACAAAGTGCTGAAATTGCAACTTTTTAACATCTGATGACAGCACCCAAATGAGAACCAGAGAAAGACTAACTGTATTAAAAGTGTGAAAGTACTAAAGTAATGGATCCAGGAGAAAAAGTGACAAAGCAATCTACCGAGTTAGTAGTGAGCCCAGAAGGCAGGGAAAGCAATTCAAAGAAAAGATATCAGTATACAAAAGATAAAACATAAAAACATTTAATGGACAAAACCCAAGAAAAACCCAAACAAGAGAAAAGCCTACAGTTGATGTGGATACATCAGCACAAGCTCTAGGAATGTAAGGAAAAGACAAAATGCGGGACTGGAAAAGTCCAGCATGCAGCTGCCCCAGGCCAAAGAGAGAGACAGTCGCATCAAACCAAAGCCCACAGCGTAAAATCCCTTCCTACACCAGTAGCACAGCACATGCTGGTTGAAAAGAGGCAAAAACCAAATTTGAAAACGCTCACCTTTGCCTAATTATCTCAAAAGTTTGCAAATATTTTCCCTCCCTTTTTCTTTGTGTGGTTCATACTATAACTGGTGGCTGTAGGAAGTGACTGTGGAGAAAAGAGTTGTGGGGTGGGTGGGTGCAGCAGATCACAGATTAAGAGTAAACTACAAAGGAGGAAATAAAAACAGGAAACCCTAACAGGCAAAACATGCAAGGCTACACATGTACCCAAATTCACATGTACCCAGATTCCAGGCCATTTTAAAAAGGGAACTGGACAGCCCTTCTTGGGACTATGGGAAACTCTTCATTTTTCAGTTGGCAGTCTCCCACTGCAGGAAATCACAGAAGTGTGCCAACATCTAACCAAGCATCTCATCTCCACATACAGTGTTTTGAGGACTGGGGCAAGGGTGGGTAAGAAAGCACTCACTGATCTAGAAAGGTACGGGCAAAACTGTGAATCTCACCCTGCTGCATAGGGTAGGCGACGATTCCCTGCTGCTGGTTGAACTGCTGCTGACTAAGCTGAGGTACCGGCTGGCCCCACTGCACGTTGGGCATGGATCTGACAAGAATGAAACTGTGGGTCAGATATCAGCACCAGGCAGAAACGCTTGCAGACACTGGCTGGCACGCAGACACATCTTTCTTATGTCTGTGAGCCTGACACTATCATACGCATCGCCTGTCATACCACATAGGGCAAACCAATTATGGCTGGCCTATATTGTAACTAAAATAACAAAACTGGCATCATAGGTGATGGACATGCATAGATGACGAGAATCTTGAAAAGAATTCATTATTCATAGTATATGCATGGAAAGAAAATTTGTCTTGTGGTTCACTCAAAGTCCAATGTGAAACAACTGAACAGTTCAAAATAACATAGGTAATAGTAAAAATGTACAAGTCTGGTAAAACAGATTAAAAAAAACAGCTTGAATAGCTTGTGGTCTTCAGTGCCACATGAAGTGGTGTTGGTCCATACAAGTGTTTGTTTTCTCCTCAGCAGTAGCCTTTGTTGGTAACAGCAGCATTGAACAGCCATTTTTATACAGCGCTTTGGCTGCTAAAATGTAGGATAAAGTTAAATGCACTTAGGCCCACTTACATTAAGTTACAGTCCTATTTGTGCTTCACAAATCCCAATTATTTTTCAAACGCGATTAAAGGGGCTATTAAAAGCATCAATGCACACATGATTTGGAATTTTTAAAAAAATTGGGGGGGGGGGGGGGACCTGCAGAAATCCTCCTGGCACAAAGCTATCATGAACAAGGTTTTCAGTCCAGATTTAAAGCAGGAAAAAGTGGAAGAAATCAACCACAAAGCAGGTCATGAATACCATTTTACTCATGTGGCTGATAGCAGTCCATCCCACCAACCCTGGTGGCTGGCTGAGCATGTTCCAACCCATACTGCTTGCTCGTGGCTGACTGAACACTTCTCTCTCAGCTGTCAGTGCCGAGTACCTCCCACCTTCCCCAGCCGGTGGCTGTGTAAGCTACTACATACCCATATGGCTGATAGTTGGCGGGGTAGGTCGGCTGCCACTGTCCCATATTGCCCGCCTGCAGGTACTGTTGCTGAGCAGCAGCAGCACCCACAGTGGTGCTGTAGGTGTTGGGGTAACCGCCACCATTCCAGTACGCTCCCTGCATGTTGTAGAACTGCTGACCATAGGGCTGGGCCTGCTGCAGTGACCCTTGCTGCAAACACAATGCCAGTGAGCAGGTGAGTGCCAACTGAAAACCCAACCATCCTCAACTCCAAACTAGCAAATGAAAAATATCTGACGTTTTATTTTTTACTTCTAAGCCTTGGGGCATACTCGGCACATCTTTGGGTGCAATAAGAACTTCACTGGGTCATATACCAATGGCTGTTCCCAAGCCTAACTTCCTGCTATGCAAGGGGTGCTGCTCAACAGGCAGTATTACTATTAGCCAGGTTGTACAAGTTTACAAAACTAATTATGTCTTGGCCAACTGTAATAAACAGCAACCCATTTTTTTCCCCCACATGACATTCTGCTTCACAAATTATGCACACTACCATACCAAGTTTGGTTTCAAAAGGTTGAGCGGTTCATATCTTCTGCAAAAAGTCTGGGCACACAGACAGACAGACGTGGTGGTTCCAGTATACCGCCTACTAACTTTGTTACAGGGGATATAAAAAAAGTTTTAGTGTCCAGTCACATGAGCTCAAAAAGCCAAACCTTCATATTTTAATAATTTGAGCAAACAAAGAGAAAAAAACACTTTGTATGGTGCCAGCATGACTGGTTAGCTAACCCCAGCCATGTCCTCAGGTACATTTACAACTGAGTGAAGTGAAAAGGATTTCTGCCAGATACGAGACAGTGCCAAAAAAGAATCACAGAAATGGCACAATTGAAGCTGAGAATGTGATGAAGTGCTGTAGAAATCAATTCCTTAAAATGTTGCAAAGAGCAATAAACACTTGAAACCAGTTATAATTCACTTTGCTGCAACTGGAAGCGCCAGCATGGTAAAACTTGAACCACCATTCAGACATTAAAATGTAATTACGAAAACAGTAAAAATGGGGGGTCGAAATAGAAAGCAGAGAAAGACTGCACTTGTGCCAGCAAAACAATCCAATTATTTACTCTTTGGCTCGGACAATTCTTCTGCCAGCTTTACCCATTGTGGGACACATCAAGAGGAAATGTGAGACATGTAAAATGAAAAGCCCTTTGTCTTCTAGTAACTGCCCCCAAATCAGGCATAATTCTTAGCTTGCAACAAAACTGCAAATAAAACACCCCAGGAAAACAAACTGAGAACTAAGGCCAGGAAGGTGTCATATTTCAATGCTGTTTGAAATCAACATTACCAACTGAATACAAAGAACAGTAATCTTATCTTCTGTATCTATTTAATCTTTTATTTATTCATTGGTAATAGTTACATTTTAATGCAAGCTTCTGATTTTCGTTATCATTCAAATGACCCCATATGCAGAGAGCTCACTTTAGCAGACACTCTTATCCTAATAAGGGCATACTCCCGCATTCCTAAATGATGAGCCAGATATACGGTTGGCCTGGTACGTAAACAAGTGAACGGTCAAAACCCCCCAAAAACAAACAGTACTCTCCATCCTGGTAAAAAATTGCAGCCAAACAAAGACTGAGAAGAGATGAAAAGGAAACATACCACAGCTGGCTGGGCCTGATTAGGGTCATTGGACTCCTTCCCCCATGAACACTTCACCGTCTGGTCATTGATGGTTGTACCATGAATGGAACAGATTGCATTTGTCGCTGCCTCTTTTGAACCAAACCTGCAGACATTGATCATGATTACAGCTTGCATGAGTGGACCAAAAGTGAAAACCAAGCCAATGAACATTAAACAGATGGGATTTTGGGTCACTTTGACTCCTGTGTCAGTGTGTGACTGTGCCACTGCAGCTTTGAAAATGTGTTGCATTGTTTACGTTGGGTTGTTTGTCTTGGTGAAAAAGTGTGCTGAGAATAGCCACTATGGACAAGATTTCGTGGCTTTATAAACACTTTAACTGTTATTTTTATTACTCAAAGTGTGTGGTCATCATCACCTGCTTAATAGATTTTTATGGAGTATTTTTCATTCCTTTTTATAACGTATAAATTTCATGCACAGAATTTAAGTCTCAAGGGTGAATTTAAGGTTATAAGTCATGAAGGACACGCAGACCTTTTTTTTTTTGGGGGGGGGGGGGGGGGTGGCTGGACACAGAGAGAGTGAGCTAAGAGTGAGGGGGGGGGGGGGGGGGGGGTGGGGGGGGGTGAGTGGAGTGGGGGGGGGGGGGGGGGGGGGCTCAGAACTTTATTTCAACAAGGATTAAGATTTTAGGCAGTTGCCTATCTTACAAGCTGTCCCTGCTAATCTACATGCCAACAGGCGACACAATAGTAACAACACTGACAACCGCAGTAATGATGAAAAAGGTGATAATGTCTCGAGGGGAGAAAGAAGCGAAAGATGGTAATTTTAAAATCAGAGCCAAAACCTGACGACAGAAGAAGAAAAAATTATGAAGATGAAAAATATGGTTCAGATACACAATGAACAAACAAAGTATTCAAATGACAGTATCACATAGAGATACACACAAAAACACTGCTCAGACAAGCACTGTGATTATTATAAATAATGGAAGCAAGAACAGTAAGTGTAGGCCTGAATCAGACACACAATAATTGAGAAGAGGCAGTAACAATGCGAACTGTTCAAATAACAATAGTGTGTACGGGGGGGGGTGGGGGAGGTGGGGGGTGGGGGGGAGTTGGGGCACACAAGTATTAACACTACTGCTAATGGAAAGGAGATGTTTCAATGTTAATCGGAACATATATATATATGATAAAAATAAAAATGAACCATTCAAATAACAACGAGAACGCCCCCCCCCCCCACTCCCCCCACCCCCTAAAAAAAAAGCATTTACATTTTTTCTCTTTTTACCAATAATGAAAACAATAACAGTAAATATACACCAGCACAAAAGTTCAACAAACATAGTTATACCAAAGATCTGAGAGATAGAGAGAGGACAGAGAGAGAGGTTTGGAAAACACAGAAAGAGACCACAGAGAGATGCTGTATACCTGATAAAGGCATAGCCTTTGTCCTTAAACACTCGAACTTCTTGGATGTTGCCAAACTGTTTGAAAGTGCTGCGCATCAGCTCATCTGCAAAAGACAATCAAATAAAATTACAACCCAAACCAGCACCCCCCCCCCCCCCCCCCCCCCCCCACCCCCCCCCCCCCCCCCCTGGCAAAAGAACAACCCAGAACAATTCCACAAATGCATGTAGCAGTCTACACTTGTATCACATATGTCTGAATGATTCTGCCCGTGTACAGAACAAAAAGGTCATGGGATTCAGCAGGACACAGGCACCATCTTGCAAGCTACCTACAAAAACCCAGCCCCTGATCAATAGAGTGAATTTGCCCATTCATGTTGACCACAGGGAGGCTGCCTGATACAGAGGACCCAAGCTAAATATTTGTGCAGCTCTGGGAAGCTGATGTAGGAGCGCATGTGGCAGTGGAGCTGGGCCAGCCACTTAAAGACTCCCCTATAAAAGGACCATCTGACATCCTACCAACCTCTCCTGCTGCCTTTGTTTTCACAGGCCACTGATCAATTCCTCTATTATTTTCCATTTCCACTGATCACAGAAGACAAGTAAACATTTGAAAAAATATATAAAAATTAAAAAAGAGAAAGAGAAAAGTTGTTTGCTTCTTTTAGCAGTCAAAACTTGCTTCATACTACATAAAAGAAAACCTGGAGATCATGCATGAAACAAAATCACCTTTGTATTTGATTTTGACCGAAGTTAAAATCCTCAAGTCAGTAAATTTGAGGTTTGTGGTTGCAACCAAACTGAGGGAAAATGTGTTCATGTAAATGTTCTTCTTAAACAAGAGTAACAGCCCTACAAACATTAAAACAAAGGAGGCCTGCCATACATCTCTTACGTGTATGTATCATACACTGTGGTTGAGTGCACTTACCAGTCAGTCCATTGTTGACACACCTCCACAGTAGACAGTGCAATTTGTGTGGTGCTGCTCTGATTGAATACTTCATCATAGGACAACTGCTTTACATCTGAAAAATAAAATCCTGGTTCCAAGCAGTCTAAATCACAAGAGCAAACACATTACATTATTACTATAACCAAATGCTTTTTCTTTGACAAGACACTGCAAATTTTCAGCATATCTGCCTTTCATGAACAAAATCAGAAATGGAACTATTATTCATGGCAGTAACGGATGATGTTATACTCACTGGTGGAGCATATAACCTTGGTTGAGTTTACTCCACCTGGTATCATACTACTCGTAATTTGTATGTCAGGGTGTACACATGCAATAGTTACTTAAGGCAATTCAAGCCTCAGTTTTGTCCCTTGTTACAATTTCAGAATGTTAACTTCTACCAGCTCTTTTGCTGTTGACTGAGGAATTTAGGGGTATACATTTCAAATCCATTGGAAGCTAATTTTCAGAACATGTTTTTTCCCCACTGGACAAATGAAAGCAGACTGACAGTGACAGTTTTAACTGACACATGTGAAAATGTGTTCAACAATCTTGCAGTTTTATCATCACTCCCCCCCCCCCCCCCCCCCCCCCCCCCCATTAAAAAAAAAAAAAAAAAAAAAAAACCTGAATCAGTTTTACCAATGTGTAGCCATGAGTTACTCTGGTTCTAACTTTGGACACTACCACCATAAAAAGTATGCAGTGTTTGCTTCAACAGCTCTAAATACAGACTTTAAAAAGGTTTAATGGTTTTCACTGCATGTGGCCAGCACAGTGCTCACAAGCTTGCTTCTTGCTTTCTTTTCCATTGAATTGTTTTTCTTTTGAGTAATATGTTTATTTTCAACATTCACATTATTCACACTTATGCCCATTAATACTACCCTAATGGTAAATACACTTCAGCTAGCCTGGTTTTGCAGAAAGCCCAATCTACATGTTAGAACAATGGCCCACTCTGCTCCTGGCTCCACAAAATTGGTGCTACTCATCCTTTAAGTTCAACCTACTCTCTTTGGGCATCACAGGTAGTGGTTTGCGTGTGGCCCAGTTTGTCCGTATAGGTCTGTTGCCAAGCCATTGTCCATTCATGTTGTTGATGGCCTGTTCTGCATCCTGCACACACACACACACATACACAGTTACCTCTTATGTTAATTGAAACAATCTGTAAATATTCTCACTTATTTGCTGCTTTGCTTGCATAGACAAATATGGCACACTGTCATGCATGCAGACATAGTATAATTACATGTTCCACACACACACTGAGACATACCACCGACCCAAAAAACACATACACACAGGATTTATATACTGCAATAGGTGCACACACATACACACAAACACACACACACACACCAGTTCATGTCAAAGAACACCACTGTCAGTGTCACACATAATATGCTTGATATTACGGCCATCACTAAAGCCTCTCTCCCTCCCATACCATTTATCCAATGAATACATGATGTAGACAAACATGTTGATCTCAGCTGCCACTGTGCTGAAACAACTGTTTAAATAGACAGGTCAGTAAGAACTGACAAGATTATTACTGTATGGTGTCCTTAAATAACTGAAACCAATACACAGTACATTTGTTTTACATCCTGTCAAAATGTTGTTTTACTTTCTTCTTTTTTAAAACTTAGGGGGCGGGGGGGAATGACTAAACAATGGTCCATTTACCTTATTCTAAAACCCTGTCATGCTGTTCCCTCCCTCTTGCATATACTTTCAAGACCATATATGCCCACACCAGCAGTACAACCCAGAGAATAACCTTGCAGCACCTAATGTGCACAATATGGGCAAATGAAACTGGAAAATCAATTGCTATATGCTACTGGTCTCTCACTATGCATCTGCAGCCTTCAGAGGGACTGGCTGGCAGCTGTTACACACAGGACACAGCTGCACTCACAATGAAATTGTTTTGGAAATCATCAGCACTTAATCACACACTCTGCCATGCACTCTGTGAAACTAAAGGCAGGAGGTGGTGGTTGTGGTTGCGTGTGTGTGTGTGTTGTGTGTGTGTGTGTGTGTGTGTGTGTGTGTGTGTGTGTGTGTGTGTGTGTGGAAGGGGGGTGGGGGTGGGGAGTAACACAGGGGATGAGAAAATATCTAATAGTACAAGCTGACAATATGTGAAAGCATGCTAAGACATGAAAAAGGGATGGAATATGACCAACATTAATATGCCACACAAAAAAAAGAATCAATAAGTTGTTGCAACTGGATACACATGGTAAGTATGGCAGGATGGGAGGAAATGGGCAGGATAAAATATATGCACACCACCACCCCCTTCATAAGGTGGAATACAGCTTTAAAACATAAAACAGAAAGGGGCACTGTGGAACAAAACAGCACAATGCAGTCAATGTAGTAGAGAAAGAAAGACAATAAAAACGAAAAAATAAAAAAATAAATAAAAAAATACTGTCAGGGTTCTCTGGAAAAAAAACTGAGTAGTTAAAGCATGCAACACCTGTCCTTGCCTTAGAATCAAAAGCAGCTCTGGTGCGCCCCCCCCCCCCCCCCCCCCCCCCCCCCCCCCCCGCCTCAGAATCTGCCAATACCCACAATTTTGCCTCCCCCCCCCCCCCCCCCCCTTCTTGTCTTCAGTTACACCACAAGCCATACCCCAGACATAGTGTGACAATGCATTGTTTTCCTAAACAAACAGCCAACAGAATCAACTGTTGTGAAACTTGCTGAGAGAGAGAGAGAGAGAGAGAGAGAGAGAGAGAGAGAGAGAGAGAGAGAGAGAGGTTATTCTGTCATCACAAACTTTTGGGGACACAGATGAGCACTGCACTGAGTTGTCGGTGACAGTTACGGCATAATGTAGATGCCCCTGTATTACTATTAGGGGATGTCATGTTCTTTAATTCCAGTTCCTCCACACGGCAGCAAGAGGGGGAGAAGCAACGATCTGCGTAGCGGACCTACAACAATTGCTCAACTCCTTTACCCCAAATGGCATTTTGTGATCCATAGGAATTTCATTGTGCATCCTGCCTCCTATCCCACAACGACATGCTCGCCCAATAAAGGCTCCCAGAGCCGCACAAAGGTGGAGCACGGACAGCACGTGCGCAGCTCAATTTGGGACCCTGATCAATTAGGGACAGTTTCTACTCCAAGTGGCAGCTGCTGGGGAGAACGGGCCAGCTCCCTGAAGTGTGGCACAGCAATTGGTCCCCGTGCCGCTCCGCTGCCGACTTTTCTGCAACACTGACCAGCAGCAAGCCGTGGAATATTGAGAGCAAACACAGGGGCACCGACAGGGGTGGGATCGATCGGAGCAAACCCACACCCGACCCGGTTGTAGC
>OY757542.1:16043250-16069779 GCA_963584105.1 Alviniconcha strummeri
GGCCGAGATCAAAATTAGCTGGTACAGTTCATTTCTGACGTGAATGTGTCATTCCGTTCTGGTGCAGTTCAAGACACCAACCACAGCTTCTTCTACTTTTTTTATTTCCTTTATTGAAATCCTTCATTTGAAAAATAATCAAATTAATTTCTCGTCCCTTTCCAAGCTTCATTCAAGAGCAACAGTAGCGGTGTCCATATCCGATGCCTGCGTGCTGGCCGGCCGAGACACGCAAACACACCGTTACCCTTCAATCTCGCACGGCCCCTTGCCCATCAATCCATCCCCTGAATCAGAGCACAGCTCCATTCACCCACCCAGCTGAAACCGGCCCAAATCCACCCAAATGCATGCGAAACATTAGTAGGAGGCAAAAAGAAATGGAAAAAACAAACATTACTTGGGAATTAAATTTAAACTTAGGAATTAAAGCCAAACGCAAGCATGCACAAGCGCCGCGTGCACGAGAGAGAGAGAGAGAGAGAGAGAGAGAGAGAGAGAGAGAGAGAGAGAGAGAGAGAGAGAGAGAGAGAGAGAGAGAGAGAGACTTACTTGTTTGGTGACAAAGGACACGAACCCATATCCTTTTGACTTCTGTGTCGTTGGATCTCGGATAATCTTGCAGTCTCTGTAAAATACAAAAAAAACAAATCACAGATTAAAAGGGTGAAATATGACGTACCAGTGACATGAGTTAGATCATTATAATGCACGCTAATCAGCACAAAAGCCAAGTGCGCCACCTTCGCTTACACGTTTCAACTTGACAACTTAAATGAAGCGGGAACGAAAGCGCCCTGGCGAATCCCACACAAACTAATCTGGCTAATGTATAGAACTTTATAGATTACATTTTTTTTTTTTTTGGTCCCCCTGTTCGTATTCGAGTACTCTCCCCCCCCCCCCCCCCCCCCCCCCAACCCCCGCCTTAGCGACACAACGCAAGGAAATAGAGGAGGATCGGGAACAAATTAAGTTGAATGGACAGGGAATGGTGACGTTAGAAAAGTTTCAAAGCTGTTGGAGAAGCATGTCCTGACCCTACCGAAGGCTTTAAAGTGAGAACCTTTGACAGCTCTGGGTTCCCAACAGAGGACCTTACTTTTTGCGTCCGCTCGTGAGTGGTGGTGGTTGGGGGTGGGGGTTGGGAGCCGAGATAACAGACAGACATACATTTGGGTGAAATGGAGTTGGACAGATGGCGGTAATGCTATTGTCCCTATCCCTGTTAGCCTCTCTATTCCGGCAACAATTGGAAACAAGATTTGCGGTGGAGTAGAATGAGTGGGCTGGAAGCAGGGAAATTAGCCAATGAAGAGACAAGTGGCAGAAGAAAAAGGTCTCGCCCAGCCCGTTCTATAAAACCTATCGTTTCGTGCTGCATTCAACGTGCCAAAAGTTTTGCAGCAAAACAAAGACCCCCCCCCCCCCCCCACACACACACACACACACACGGGGGAGAGATGTGTGTGTGTGTGGGGGGGGGGGGGGGGGGGGCTCCATAAGCAGGACCAGGAAGAAAGGGGCGGGGTAAGGGTAGTGGGCTAGCGAAGCGGGTGAAAGAGAGAAAAGAAAGAAAAAAACTTGACTGAAGGCAGATGAGCCAGGAGGGAAGAAAAACAAAAGTAGGGGCGGAGAGAGAGAAGTGGATAAAAAGGGAGGAAGGAGCGAGGCGAGTTTCGTGTAAGCAAGTGGTGACGGGGGTGACAGGGTGTTATTGGATGAGCCCCTGGTGAATTATTTCCCCTTCATTTCAGCATTTTCCGCACGACATGGACTTTACTTGGGCTGGAGAACATTCTAGTGAAGAAGACTAGAAGAAGGGGTGTGTGCGTGGAGAAGGGATCGATCAGTGTATGACCAATGTGAATGGGAAGCAGAACCAGTTGTTATCAAATAAAGCAATGATTACAACGATTAACTGACAAACAGCAGCAGCAACAACAACAAACAAAAATAGCAAATCTACGATATAACAAGAACAAAGACCATCATAATAGCAATAAGAAAAGAAAACTTACAAATTCGAGAGAGGGGGGAGGGGGGGGGAGAGAGAGAGAGAGAGAGAGAGAGAGAGAGAGAGAGAGAGAGAGAGAGAGAGGGAGAGGGAGTTGGTTAAAAAAAAACAAAAATTAAAAAAGGAAAAGGAAATAAGAATATGACGCCGTTTCTTTATAAACATTCAAATCTATACAGCGGTGGAAAATGGTGTATGAGCAACAGTAACTGAGAGTAAACCGCAACAAACGGGCTTTAAATACAATAACAGTTAATTTCTTCTTCTTCTTCAATATAATGTGATGATCCCAGTAGTTTGGGTAACATTCCACAACTGGTGTTCCGCAAATATAGTTTTTAAATAACTTGTTTACAGCATGGGATTTTTAAAAGTGGGATAATAACTGGCAATATAATACAATTTGTTTGGGCACTCCTCAACCAGGCCTCAATGACGGGTTTGTGTGCACGTGCTGCACATAATCTAGTTTTACAATGCAAATGTTCCTCTCACCTCCTGCACCCCCTCCCCCTATTGGGAAAAAAAGAAAGAAAAAAAGAAGAAAAAAAGTGACAGGTGAGGACCCCACACTGCACACCCTGGGACACTCACTAGTTACAAAATGGAAACAACAAAGCGCTCAGCACACAAAATAAATCTACTCATCATAAATTCTTCTTCATCTGCGCTGGGGAACACAATCGTCAGTAAATAATACATTACCCACACAGCCGCTCTCAAAGCGGAAATGCGAGCCGGGTGGAAGAAAACAAAGCAGATTAATCAAATATGTATTTGCCTCTTTTATGAGCATTTATGGAATTGTTACCACAGAGGTGTGTGTGTGTGTGTGTGTGTGTGTGTGTGTGTGTGTGTGTGTGTGTGTGTGTGTGTGTGTCGGGGGAGGGGGGGAGGGGGGCAGCACAAAGAAACTAGTTCGATTTTAATGATCGTTGCTTGCCGACAGTGATGGCGGACAGAGGGGTTTGTAAATGATAAAAAAAAAAAAAAAAAATCCAAGTGTGTGTGTGTGTGTGGCCGGGGGGGTGGGGAGTGGGGGGGGGGGGGGGGGGGGGGGGGTTAAGAGACAAAAAAAAAAGAAAAAAAGAATCAAGAAGGAAAACTGTGACAATCGAGCAGAAGGAGAGAAAAAGACACATACGCACGCACGCACACACACACACAATCCACAGACAAATTCTATGAGTGGGGAGGAAATGAGAACAGGCAAACAGCGAATAAATTAACCAATTTCACTGGCTCGTCATTCTTGTTCTAACTATTCTTGTGGGGCATTACATTAATGTCACATTCTGCCTTTATTCTCTCTCATCCAATCAATCAATTTACTGTATGTCATCAATATCACATGCTTAAACATTTTTATTTGTTCAAGTGCGTGCGTGCGTGTGTGCGCGCGTGTTTGTATGCGTATGTTCGCGCGTGTTCGGAGGCGGTAGTGCACACTGAAACAGTGCCACGAACAACGTTTAGCATGTGTTTTTTAAGAACTGATTCACTCTCATAAAGTGTCTTTCGTAAAGCAACAGTCTATGACATGGGATGGCTGCATGGTGAAGTGTTTCTGTTAAGACCACCCCAATGTCCCTGACTTCTCAACCAAAGCAAATAAATAACCTCAAACAAGAAGTGCAAATGCACAGCTGGACTCATTCGAAGCGGGAAAATAGAATGCTCCGTCTCTCTGTGTGCTGCGGCTTTCAAAACCGGTCATGGTAAACAAATGTGGTATGAAAGTGAAATGTTCCACAGAAAATATAATCATGTAGAATGTAAACAACCGACAAATGCCAACGTTAAAGTGTTAAAAAGAAAAGGAAGGAAGAAAGAAAAAACATTACTGCAGAGCCAGAAAATACTTCAGTTATCTCTCTAAAATACACACTGAGGTCACTCAAAGAGTTGTGTAGGATCCTACCCACAGAAATATGTAACAATAACCGACTTTTACCTGACTGGATAAACATTTCGAAAGGACACAAACATTCTCAAGAAAACGCGATTTTCATTATCGTCTTTCTTGCGGCGCTGTGACATTGAAACTCGTGTTGTTGTTTTTTTGCCCCAGACCCTAAATTCGAACATTCCATGTAATCGTGAATACTTGCAGACATCCAACGCCAACACATTTTAACTTGGTCGAATTGGAACTTACTCGTTTACCGACAAAAGGCAAGCTGCAACGCTGCCTTTCTGATCTCATAAAACCAAACCGGTAATGAGGATGTAAAGATCAACGGATTATACTATAGTTGAAGGATCTCGCTTACAAAGTCTGCATAACAACAACATTAAAGTTTTTTTGCCAGGACAAAACACTATCATTACATCCTCACATCTATATATATTTTTTTTTCTTTCTTTTTTCTTCATGTCAACAATACCCCCACACCCCTTTTTTGTTTTGTTTTGTTTTTGCAGCCTAACCAACAATCCCAAAGAACAGTCAACTGGATAGACATAATAAAAGTAAAGGACAAAATCGCGAGTGCCAATAGCACAGCAAACATACACACACAACGGTTTATTGATCGTGCCCTTGAGAATGACATTGTATTGTGTTGTACACCGTGTCGGCCGGGGACTCGGGTAGTGAGTGCAAGTCCGGCTCTCTCGCTGCCCGCCAGACAAGCTGGCGGACCCGCGGTGGCAGGCAGAGCTAAGCAACGACAACTGTTCTAACTCTGTGCCACTGGCGTTGTCTACACATCCGAAAATAACGAACCTCCATCCGCACAACACGGAAGACCGCTACCTTTACAAACTTATCGAACGGTTCAAAGGCATTGTGAGAGGGCATAGGGTAGGGTGTGGAGGCGAGGAGGGGATCGGAGGTTACTTCTGTCTCTGTCTCTCATTTCTTTGCGAGCAAGACTTAAAGAGTACCCTGGTGTTTAACGTTTAATGGATTGAGTGACATTTCTGGCCAGAGTCGTCATTCTGTTGCGCAACTGTGACTGGATGTCAGTCATCAAAAGAGAACGGCTTTCTATCCATACCTACATTACCCTCGTGAAGACCTCCAACGGTTAAAAAGCTAAAAGTGGGCGCAGGGTGCATGACATTTTCTTCCGCTCACAAAGTCTTTCGAAACAGTGCTGCCATACTTTCACCTACACTTTTCCACATTAGGGGCTACCGCCTCTTCGTCACACGACTTTGGCTGTCACTGCAAGGCCTCGTTTTCCATTTCCAGACCAAGTGAACATGTCCCCATTTTGTTAACCCCATTCAAAGTGCAAGAGATAATAACATGAAATATGAAATAAAAAGACCAAAAAACAAACGAAAGTCAACCCCCACCCAACCCAAAAGAAGAAGAAGAAGAAAAGAAGCAGCCATGAATATAAATACATAATCAGAATGAAGAAAATCGAAAGGTAAGGTGAACCGTAAGGGCGCAGACACAAACAAACAAAAACAAAAAGAAAGAAAGAAAAATACTAAAGAGCAAATAACTTTGAAAAAAATCTACACACAATAAACATAAAACTGCTTGAATAAAAAAAGTTTTTAAAAAAGTTAGTAATTGGATTTTAATGCCCTGTCAACTGCAAAGGGTCACCTCAGGACAGTCAAATTCATGTCATAAGCAAATCTACATTTCAAAACTCTTCTCATATTTGTCAAGTCAATCCACAAAACCAATCACTACACAAACACATAAAACAAAACATACATAAACAAATTTCAAAGTAGTTAGTCCCTTCAATATTACCTCTGTTGAAAGAACACACAAGGCCGGTATCATCGACCATTCTAATTTATTGACACCAGATTAATGTTTTATTTCAGTTTTAATGAATGGACAGAAATAAGAAATAAAACCCCCAAAATCTTATAATGGAAAGTACCAGTGCCATATGGCTGCAATCTGCTACCTACCAATTTCTTAGATGTTCAACAAGAGCGATCCAATGAAGCCTAACTATTAACGAAAACTGTTTAAGAGTTTTCTGGACAGAAAACGTTAGGCGAATGGACCATTGTCAGAAAAAAAGACAAAACAAAAAGAGCAAGAGGACTAGGCAGAAAAACAAGGGAGGGGATAGGAAAGGGGAATCAAATGACAGCCCTGAGATTCCACACAGGGGTGCAGGACATAAGATATCCAGGGCCTTCCTTCAGGGGACATGTTGTGCATGGATCTAGTACAATCCATGGTCAGATTTCAGACGATGGAAATGCCGAGATAGAGACAAAAGAATGAATTAAAGTGCTGATGTTGTTTTCAAGTGTTCTCATTCACTTCCAGGCACAATATACCCGGCTTGCTTTGTCCTGTTCAATTGGCAAGCATAACTAATTAGTTTGTTCGAGTGGTTCTCTGTTAACAAGATCCCTGGTGAAATCAACTGAGTAGCATGGAATTAGGTTGCAACAACAAAATTGCTTTGACTTCAGTTTTTTCATTATTCGTTTGTGTTTCTAACGTGCCTTTTTTTAACCACTCACCCTGTACCCAAACCCATGCTCTCCAACAGCAGGTCCAACCAATTCATCTCTCCACTCCTTGTTTCTCTGCTAAAAAGAAGGGTGTTGTTGTGTGTGTGTGTGTTTTTTTTTGTGTGTTTTTTTTTTGGGGGGGGGGGGGGGGGGGGGCGGGGCGAGGAGAGAGAAGCACACCTAGCTAGAAAAAACTAAAAGAACGAAATCATGAAGAAAAAATAAAATGCTGCGCCATAGAACTTCACGTTGCTCATTCTACCACTCCTACACGAGCTCGATCACTGCATGGGAAAATGAAACATTCAGCTATGCGAAATCATTAGCAGCATGCAGCTAATAGGAGGGCAAGAGGAGTAATGTTTCAAACATGAAAGCGTTCACTCATTCTGGCGAAATCAAAGACCAACTGTGGAAAAACAACCAAAAGAAAATAAAGACCAAAGAAAACAGGTTTAGAGGGGAGACAATGAAATCCAATACATGTATAAATATCACTAGTATACAAATAAAATACGAAATGTGGCTTGTAAACAAATAATTATATGCAATAAACAGGATCATTAAAGAATGAAGAGAAAAAAAGGTGAAAAGGAAAATTTCATACTATTTCTTAGTGTGGCTTTTTTCCATGAGCGTTTACAAGGCTGAAGTCCAGGGGACGCCTGTGTTCATCAAAAACACCAAAACACACGTTTTCATTTGCATCTTCTTTTTCCCTCTGCATCCCACCCCAGCCCAAAGTAGCAGTACCCACATCCCACACTTGAGAGTGAGCCCAAGGCCACCCCCTGTCAATGAGTGAGTGAGAGAGGGAGGGAGGGAGGGAGGGAGGGGGGAGAGGGAGAGAGAGAGAGAGAGAGAGAGAGAGAGAGAGAGAGAGAGAGAGAGAGAGAGAGAGAGAGAGAGAGAGAGAGAGAGAGAGATTTAATTTTGAAACTTAAAATGCCAACCAAATGCAGCTTTAGAAACAGCCATAAACTGTAAACTCCAGAATGGCATAATGCAGAATCAACTGCACACACAATCTGATAAAAGAGTCACATCTTAACACTCTTTTTGCATCAAAGCGCTCAAGAATCAACATTCAAGGTGCTCTGAGTAACTGGGGAGCTGGTGGGGTTGAGGTGAAGTAATCGAAAGAGACAAAAACTGAAAAAGTAGGTGATTGGCAGCAAAGAAAAACATTAAATCCTGTAAAATGAAAAAGAGCAGAAAAGGGTAGGGAAAACATAATCCTGTAGAACTATGAGAAAGGAAGGATTGGGGTTGGGAGTCAGAGAAAGAGGCAGGGAAGGGGGAAGGAAATGGGGAAACTGACTAACTGAACTTTATTACACAACAATTAAAGGTTTGGATATGAATGCCTGTTGGGCAACCTCTGCGTGTGCGCGCGTGCGTGCGTACGTGCGTGCGTGCGTGAGAGAGAGAGAGAGAGAGAGAGAGAGAGAGAGAGAGAGAGAGAGAGAGAGAGAGAGAGAGAGAGAGAGAGAGAGAGAACGTGTTTTGGATCAGGTTTTGCGTTCGCTCAGCTAGCCTAGCTCCACCAGCCAGGAAAAACTCTGAAAGTGAATTACTCCAGAACAAGTGGCCAAGCATTCCACTTCGTGTTAAAAATCAATAACGTTCCAATTTTCCTCGACCCCATCCTCCAGTCCCCCACCCCTTTTCCTCCCGTCACAGCAGATGCTGCGGATCAAGTGTATGAACAGCGGCGAGTTGAATGAAGTGCGCTCGCTTCACGCGCACAAGGTCTGTTTCGACTTTCTCCCCTCCCCTCATATCTCTTTTCTGCCCACTCCCGTCTCCCTCAGCCTCCCTCCCCTTCCCCCGTCGCTGGGCAATTGAACTGTCAGGGTGTGAAACGGGCGCTCTACACCCATTTTCCCGTTCACACGCAACGAGTGGACCTCCGCGAACTGACTGCTGAAAACCCCGTTCACAGGAAATTCAATATCAGCGTGAATGAAGACAAAAACTAAATCAAAATGCGTAACCGTGGCCTTTTTCTCCCTTTCCCTCCCTACCATCTTCAAACGGAATCCATAGCAAGTGTGATGTTGAAAAGATGGGATTGCAGTTGGCGTCACGTTTCCTAGCAGACAATCAATAGCATTTGTAATGGCAGGGAGAACTGGCTGCAGGATTGTGTTGTGGCGGCCACCTTGGCTGGCTGCACGCCACACTACTTACCGGCAGCCAGCACACTGCTTGTTTACATCATCATTTCTTGTTATGCAACTCGGAATAATACTGTATTAGAATCGGAAATTTCCAGGAATCCAGCGTAAATGCACAACATGTACACTGACAAAATAACGGCCGCAGACAGAGAAAGTGACAGACATTATATAACATCAACAACTTCGCCCACCATAATTATTTTATATGCAAAAGTCAAGGCCCCCAGCTGATGCAACAACGTCTGGTATGAAAGCCACAATAATCAGTTCAAATCCGTAGTTTTCAAAAACAAATTTCTTGACCGGGTACAACAGATGACAACCATCAACCTAATCCTTCCAACCGTGATGGGCCATCGTGAAGAGTTAGTCCTGGTGCTATCAGCTCAAAAACAACAACAAAAACAACTGCTCCCACGTCGGTTGACCGCTTTCATTCTGGCTATATGGTTGGCTACACACAGACTTGTTCAAAGCCTGCCATAGTTCAGACTTTCTACCGGAAATGAAACAACAGAACCGATTAACAGGAGTGGAAAAGAAAGGTAAGACTAAGCAGCAGTTACACTTCAAAGAAGGGACACATAAGGAAGGACAAAGGGCCAACACAAAGAGAGGTTTGCAACACGTCTTCTAATGGCATTGTGTATGAGTCGGCAAGTGTGTACAACCAACCCCTAAAGGCAAGAAGGGTCAGTGGTAAATCACAATGACGAATATAATCATTATTCCAATGTGCAGCATCGTCGTCTGCGTAAGCCGCAGGCTCTCAACAATGGCTTCTGACTTCTGAAGCCCGTTGCCAACAGGTGAAACGCAAAGTAACAACGAACAATTAGATCTGTAAAACACTACCTACCTGTATAACCAGAGGAACTGGAAAAACGAGTCTGAACGAATTAGTGAACCACAGAGAAGTAACCCTGGAGATGTGGAAGCAAAGCGGGAAGAACGAAGACATTAAGCCCGATATTCGTCACAACACACCAAGACTACCACCACCACCCTCATCTCCACGTGACCCACTGTCTACAAGGTCTACTGGGGGCGGGGGGCTCCCCACCACCCCCAACCATTAATTCAATAAATAAAATCAAGCTATAGAAGCGCGTCTTTCTTTTCTTTCTTTTTTTATTAAAAAAAAAGAAAGAAAATGTTCAATAAGAATCCTGCCGATACTGTACTATAATTTCGCTAATCATCTAAATTGCCATCATCTTCAGTCACGAATCCCTCCATCCGCTGGCTAAGCCACTCCTTTAACAAGGGGTCAGGCTTCAATGTTTAATTAAGGCGACCAATCAGTTGATTCCCATGAAAGACGCCCCCCACCACCCCAGCCCGCCCCCCGTTACACACACACACACGCCCAGCGACATCTAAGTTCGAACAGTCTGTTATATTTCACGTTACAGCAGAAGCAAGCTGGGCGAGATGAGATGAGCTGGCCAAGCGTATAACGTGTTCAAGGGAAAGGCAACTAACGCCACATTAGGTGGCAGGGGGCGGGGGCAGGGGGTGGGGAGGACGAGCCGAGGAAAAGCAATAGGAAAGTGTTTTGCTGCACGAGCCGGGGCCCGGGTCTATCCTCGACCCAAGAGAAAGGCCACCTCCACGGCCTCATCAGCCTAAAAGCACGAAGCTGGAAAATGTTGGGAGCACATTCCAATTTCATCCAAGTTTTATTTCCCTTGTGCCTGGGCTCGGGTACCCAGAGGTCTCGCATTATGACAAGCACAGTGGTCAAATTGATTACTCTGTGAGCACAATTAGAGCGAGGGGCGTGCAACAGGCTGAAGGGGGAAGGAGGCAGGCGGACAAAGGTTGAGTTGTTGCCTTTGAGGCGGAAGTCCATCTGAGCGAGGACTGCATTGTGCGCGCCTTCACTCCACCGGCCCTTGGACAGACGGGGGGGGGCAAAAAGCACTTGATGAAACGGGGGTCTCCTGTGAACTCCCCGAGACTAACGGGAAAAAGGCCACGTTATCGATCCAGAACCAGTCCCACCCCGTCCTCTTGACTTATATCGCCATAAGAAGCTACACGGCCAGGGCTTTTGTTATACTGATGGGACACTTTTTATTGTGCTCCTTTCTTTCTTTACTCCTTTATTCGAAGGCTTCCCTCTTGGCACAAAGGAGGTCATCCTTTTGACAAAAAGTCGAACTGAACACGAGCAACCGGCTTGATTTATTCTGTATTCAACACTCTTCCGATAGCCTCTAGACAGAAAGGGCCGTGTTAAGTGTAAGACCACTAAACAAGCCATTTGACAAGCGGCCCAATAACCAGCTTCAAGGCAGGATAAAACAAGGCCCATGTTTAAGACTCTCGGGCAAACACGGCATCAATGTAACAGACAAATCCATAAATCAATGGGGTTTCCTTTACACCACCACGCATCCTAAATGTTTGCTTCTGCTAGGAATACATTGATCAGCCATGTCTGCTGCTCTCGGGCAGTCCGGACGGGCGAGCCAAATGGATGAAAGATGTTTTTCTTGTAGCTAGGGACCCTACTCGCGTTTTGATAGCTCTGTGGACAGACACTCTCGGTCAATCCAACTTACATCCCCACCACGACATCTGAAGTCTGTGCATGTTGTACGCACTCTGTCACACGCGAAAAGAGGCGGCTGCGTGTGAAAGAAGCAATCGGGGGTGTCCTAAGGCCAGACGCCGGGGACCGACTCGCACTCCATAATCATTGTAGATGAAAAACTCGGCCTGTCCCGGACCTTTTGTGTGTAGGTGGATAAAGATGGAAGTTTTTGTGCTTGCGGGCCAGCATGAGGTACGGGTTGTGTGAGACCTGCATACTTCATCCACGTTTAATGTTACGGAACAGTTTCCGATGGTCTACTTTTCATGTCATAGTTAGGGGTTTCGTGTTAAAACCCATTACTTAGAGCCTGCTCTAAGCCCTACACACTTTTGACCGACAGTCCCATAATACTAACGTTTCTCGATGTTAAGCAACAAAAGCGTAACTATTAAAGATATATATGTAGCGTGCAAGCGTGTGTATAGTCTAAAGAAGGTCGGGGGTTACTTATGACTATACCAAATCAAAATTAAAGGCAAAATCGGCTTATTTTTTGATTCCAAGAGCAAGTGCTTTCTTCCCCCAACTGAGTTTAAATCAATGGAGTGGAGAAGCAGTTACAAAGCTGCGTCACAACAAACAAAAGTATACGTACACACAGAACTTTACCGAACTTCAACTTGGTCAAAGTCTGGCAGCACACGGAGGGGGGGGGGGGGGGGGGGGGTGGGGAGGGAGGGGGTCTGAGCGTTGTCGTCCTGGCAAACAATGAGACTAGAGTGGGATCAAAGCTGGAGACTCCGACACCTCAGCAATATCCCCGTTTGACAGCGGCTATAAAGCAGCAGCCCTCTCTGGAGGTGAGACCTCCCATTTTTCTCTGATCCTTGGTCTCGTGGGGACGGCACATCCGCAATGACCCATCGCCAATCACTAACACACTGCTGCTCTCTTGTTTGCCATAAACCCTGCCCTCCCTACACGGCCGCATAGAAGTAGAAAACATTCTGGACCACCAAACTCCTCCAACCCAACCCCATGATCCCCTCTCCTCGGCTCCGATGTCTGACTGACTCGCCTACGCGTTGTGAGGGTGTGGGGATGGTCTGGCAGTTTGATATAAAGAAAGTTGAACGTTTAATTCTGGCTTCGACCAACTCTTATTTTTCGTGCTCCATTCTGGCGCTTCTTGGCCTCTTCTGTTACTCAGATCATGATCACAATAGTCGTGATATGTAAGTGTGGATTGGTGTACATTTAAGTAAACGCACACCGTGTACGTGTACGCAGTGTGCATGTATATCACAGTGCATGTGGAATATGTGTGCCGTCGCGCACATGTGAGAGAGAGAGAGAGAGAGAGAGAGAGAGAGAGAGAGAGAGAGAGAGAGAGAGAGAGAGAGAGAGAGAGAGAGAGAGTGAGAGAGAGAGAGATTGAACTTTAATTACGCAAGGATAGACACAGCTGGTAACTGGATTTTAACGCCATGTCAAATCGAACAAGACGAAGAGATAGAGTACTCCATGTGAGCTGGAAGCAATAAAACCATTGACCTAAACAAAAAGCTCTTGACTGCCCTATCCCAGGCCTCCTCGGGGTCTTAAGAAAAAAAGATAAAGGAAAAGGGGGTGGGGGGTGTACCACCCATATCACAGTGGGGACATCTAATCCTGCGAATCCCCCTCTCCCTAACCTTCAAAAAAATAACAATTCAATATCAGACTCAAAGAAATACAGGCTTGTGATCGTCAAATCCAATCAGCAGCCATCAGAGGTCGAGGAAACTGAGGAAGCGCCTCGCATCTTATCTAGTCTCCTCCCTTCTGCAGGAGACGGGAAGTGATGTTGGCAGCGCAATCATAGAGCACTTAATCCACTCGGGGTGTTGCTCCGGCCGTCAGAACGTAATGGCCGTTTTGCATGGATGGCTATCTGGTGCTGAGCAGGACTCGTTCGACGATGTTTTTTTAACCTTACAGCCCTCCCCTCACCCCCCTCCCCTTTTCATTTCTTGAGACTTTTAGTCTGGCTGCTGCCAGCGGTCCAGCGAGCGCGACCGATGGGAAGCATGCTCTAATAAAACCTAATGTGGGCACTAATGGTTCACTCCATCTTGACGGCGACAAAACAGCAATAAATCCTCTCTAATTCTTTGGCCGCTTTTCCTTACAGAGTGATTTTCTTTTCTCTCTTTTTTCCTTAAGAATATAAAACCAAAAACATCACTTGTCGATTTTGTGATTGCTTAACTACTTTAATAACAAAAACGTCTTGAGACTGGTTAGTTAGTTAGTAACTGGATTTTAACGTCCAGTCAACCGAAAGGGTCACCTTAGGACAATCAAACTCCGTCATAAGCAGATGCACATTTCAAAACTGTTCTCATTATGTACCCTTTCTCAAGTCAATCCACAAAACCAGTCCCTACACAAACAAAACACACATATATATATATACAAACACCAAACACACATTTTCGAGGAAAAAACAGCACACAAGGCTAGGACGTGTTAGTATCGTCGACCATTCCGTCTAATTTATCCCACAACGTTAAATCAACGTCGACAGGCCAGGCGTCAAAACCCCGAGAGTCGATGCCTGAGTGTTGATCAAAAGGAGCCAACACAAACAATGCTCCACCTCTAACCTACACAAGGAAAACTCAAACTGGGAGGGGCGCTGGGCTGTCGATATTCTCACACCCACGGGACTTGACAATTCATGTAACCTTAGGAGTGAGCGCATGAAGGGAGAGAAAGAGAGAGAGGGAGGACGGGGGGTGGCGGGCGCAGCGTAGTTACCCGTTTAAAAAGTCCTCCTGGTTGGCTCGTACAAAGAATAGCTACTAAGAGATCTGAATCCAACAAGCGCAATTACGCTCAACGACTCACATTTAAGTGCAAAGCCGGAGAGAGAAAAAATTAAACAAAACAAAAAACAATCTAAATAACAACAACCATCTAATGCAAATTATTTCCATTAAATAGAAACCAGACAAACTATATTTTGAATAATTTTGCATCACTGTAAAAAAATTTTAAAAATGTTTAAGTACGTGGAAACCATATAACGTTTAAGGTACACTGGACAAAAATTTAAAAACACTATTTCAGTGCTGTTTAAAACATTACTGCGACCGTGAAACAAAGTCAAGGTCATGAAACTACAAGCAAATCGCAACGTTAGTCTTCAACATGACCGGACACTCAATCAACCGGTCGGCATAACAGTAATCATTACAAGGACTTTTTTTCTTCTTCTTTTTTTCAAGTGAATGAAGCACATACACTACACTACCCATCCGTCAGGGGTGGACAAAAACAAAAACGTGTGTGTGTGTTGAGGTGTCTGGGGCAACTGAAGGAAGGGGGTGCGGTAGGGTGGGGTGGTCTATATGTCGTTGTGAAATAAGTTTTTATTGTGTTTCACTCATTTCGTATCTCAGAAGTATTTGACAAGGCCCCCAAACACAAACCGGCAACAACAACAACAAAATGTCCCAGACATGAATCGCTTCAGGGAGTGTTGAAACTAGTAGTACAGTCACCCATTTATTTCTAGTAAGAAACACGACTAACGCAGTAACTGGACAGCCATACTGGAAAGGGGAACGGGGAGGGGTCGGGGGGTGGGGGGTACATAATTATAGTATACTCATGTCTATTACACGTGTATAAAAATAGTTCTTAAGAGTTCTAGACGAGACTACTACTTACGAAATATCGCCGAACGGCGAAAAGGCTTCTCGCAACTGCTGCTGTTCAATATCTGGGCTGAGGTCCCCTACGAAGATATGGTAGTGTTCTGAAACACAGAAACAGCACGTCATGAACGACACACAAAGAAGAATGCATGGAAATAGTATACGATCATAAAACTAGAAATTACGTAACTACTGTACAAGACAGACGTACGTACGTAGTAACTGTCGGTGGAGGGGGGTGGGGGTGGGGTGGGGTGGTAGTTGTGTGTGTTTTTACGGTGGCAAGAGTCGGTGGGGTGGTGGGGGGTAGTTGTGTGTGTGTGTGTGTGTGTACGATAGTAAGAGTCGGTGGGTGGGTGGGTGGGGGGAGTAGTTGTGTGTTTACGGTGGCAAGAGTAGGTGGGGTGGTGGGGGGTAGTTATGTATGTGTGTGTGTGTGTGGGAGGGGGGGGGGTCTATGGGGGATGTACGGAAGTAAGAGTCGGTTGGGAGGGGGTACTTGTGTGTGTGTTGGTAAGAGTCGGTGGGGGGCGGAGGCGGGGAGGGGTATTTGTACAGATGAAATTCAGGTCTGTCACACGCGCCGGCTGGCCATCCAGCGGGGTTTCCGCTTGGTTTTCAAGTTTGTCAACGCGAAGTGTTTGGTTTAAGAAACAGCGCATTCAGCCGCTGACAGAATAACCATCGATTTCATGAGGCACTGCAGTACAGCCCCAGCACAACAAATAACTCTGAAAACGTATCCTTCATTTTCCGAGTGCAAGTTGATTCGTATCCCGGGCACACAGACCGCGCCAAGCAAGACAGAGGGCCAGCAAAAACGCAAGCGACAGCCGTTAGTTCCCCAAGGAGGGGCGGGACCTGTGGGAATCCGTCACAAGCCGTAGCCAGAGAGAGAAGACGGGAGGGGAAAGAGAGGGAGGGAGGGAGGGATGGAAAGGCAAAGAGGGAGAGGGGGAGAGGGGGGGGAGAGGGAGAGAGAGAGAGAGAGAGAGAGAGAGAGAGAGAGAGAGAGAGAGAGAGAGAGAGAGAGAGGTTATAATCATTTAAACAAAAGTGGCTGAGTGTAATCGATAGATCATGAAGTCGGGGGAGCACCCACACAAGCGGGGTGGCGGGACAGAGACTCGACTGAGCGGGCAGTTTTGATGCCCGTCATTCATCAAAGCTCGACAGTCGTCGCTTCCACTTCCCCCTACTCTACTCTGACTCATTACCGTATTACCAGATGGAAAATTATGCTCATGCTCAGCTCACTTCATACACTCAAAACCAGAATGTAGCATCGCAAGCCATATCTAAACAATGTCATGTTAAAAAGCTCTACAAAGCTTTAATGATTATCTCCTGTTCATAATTTAACCATCAGTCATTCCTTCACCAGACGCTCATTATCTAGAGTTGAAGCTTTCTCATTATTCCATTCTGCACACTTTCGACCCCCCCCCCCCCCCCCCCCCCCCCAATGCGAGTGATGATAACTTGCAGTGGTATATGTTTTGCCTCTGTTTATTACCAGTTCACCTCGGAATATGTCAATCTGACCGGTGGCGGATTGTTTGACAAATCCTAAGCAGCAGGTATGTGCGAAACAGCGTTAGTTGTGCTGGGTGGCCTCGCCTATCAGACACAAACTGGAAGGTCGATCATCTACACAATAGTAGGCGCGCGCGCGCGCGCGCGCGTGTGTGTGTGTGTGTGTGTGTGTGTGTGTGTGTGTGTGTGTGTGTGTGTGTGTGTGTGTGTGTGTGTGTGTGTGTGTGTGTGTTAGAGGGGAGCAGATATATAATCAAAAGCGTGTTTGGTTTATGAATCACTTCCCATAAGAATGCGATGAGGATGAACTTTCTTTGTCACTGCCATCATCGGATACCTAACGCATCAGCAACTCATCATCAAATGCATCACGCGGTGAGAGGCACTCTTCCTCACAGGCACTAGTTACGTTGTTATAATTTTAATGAACAATCCGCTAATATCTTCCCCATTTTCAATGCTGTGAAAGACTGCTTCAAGGCAACACTGGTATTTCTGTACATGTCAACACCAACTCAACCTTTGGGTCCATCGAAAGATATTTTGAAAATATACACTGGCGATACAAAAAAAATATTTTAAAAATCAAGAAAAGTAACGAGTCGCATTGGCCTGTATCGCTCCATGCAGGGTGTAGATTTGACACGTCATAACGAAGCAGCACCAATCCGTCACAACACTGTCAGAAAACGTGGTCCGTCGCTTCACGAGCGTCATGGGAAGGCTCTCTGATTTAATGATCATGGGAATTGCAATGACCTCCTATCAATCATGCATACGATCCGAGATGAAGTGAATTTCCACGCCAAATAATTCATCCCTCCGGTCCGTGTCCAACTTTGCTGATGGGTGTGAGCGTGAGCGTGGCAAAGCCGTACCGCAGTGCAGTATCACTGTGGTTTCCCTGCCTTTTACCGCAGTAATGTGCACGTGGCACCCTCCACTTCCTTTACTGACTACGTGGAGGTAAAGATGAGAGTGATAACTTGTCAAATTCCCCTCCCCCACCTCCTCTTTTCCTCGACGCCGAAGCAGTAATTCGCAGTCAATGTTTATCTAGCATGCGTAAGAGACTTGCTTTGTTATGGATTTTCTGTTTCATACTCTCTTGCACACAATCAGCCCACCCATACTCTTACACTCAGCCCTAGGATGCAGTTCAAAACCCCTCCTACTAACAAATCAAAGAAATTCAAAACCGCTTTTTGTGGATGAGTCACCACGTCGAAACACGTTCACTCGTGTCAGCAAGCATAGGTACCGGGTTCTGGTGACATGAACCGCGCGTCACGCTAAGTTGGACTTGAATGGACACCAAGCTCGATCTCATTATCCAACATTCCCGGTCAATACACACACAGCGGTATTAGCTATCACTGAATCTGCACAGATCACTTTGCTGTATGCCAGTACGATGGCGTAGTTCAATAATCTTACCTGAAATACGCTTTTGAATATTTTTTATTCTGAACTCCGAATTAACATTGCTAAAGTTTACAACGTGCGTTTATAACTTACGACAACACAACTGTATTTACGATAACACAACTCTTTATTAACATAAGTAATAAAATTAAAATTAAAAAAAAAAAGGGGGGGGGGGGGCGCACCCCCCCACACACAGAGCAGTTATTTAATGTTAGTTTTTATTTCATACGCGTGTGCAAAACTACCTTGATTTATCGTCATATTCCTAACAACACAACTTAGCTGCGGGTTGCCATCATGCCTTAATTTCTGATCACAATCATGCCGCACCTTAAATGTGAACTTTTGCTGGATAAAATCCGAGCGCAGCATTTAGTTTAGTACTTTACACTTATTGTATTCAGCTGATAGCACTGAATAAACCGATAGCCACAACGGCAATCCTACAAAACACGGTTACAAAACGTACAATTTATCTGCTCGACTAAAAGTGCTTCATTTTCTTCCTAACTATGATGCAGCAAATACTTTGTATGACTTCAAGATCTAAACTGTTTGCTTTCTTCGGTTCTTCAAGATAATCAAAACAACAGGGTTTTTCCCTTCTGACATTTTCCTATTCCTAGCATGTCCCAGTTCTCATGCCTTCAAGGGATCCAACTGGCAATTTCCGTCTTCGTTTCACGCTGCTACACTTCTCTGCGAGCTCGTACATAAGGGCCTGCAGCAGTTCCTGATCAAAAAGCAAGCAGGCTCTATTCCCCCCAACCCCCCACCCCAATCCATCACAGAGAGACAGAGAACTCGAACTCAAAAACAAACTTTGTTTTACAAGGGGGAGAGGGAGGGAGGGAGAGAAAGGGGGGGGGGGGGGGGGGACACACACAGAGAGAGAAGGGGCGCTTTAAAACTAAAAGCAATTCCTACATATATACGCTGAAGTTGGACTCGTATGTCCCAGTACCAAGGCTGTGAAATAACAGAGCACTCACAATGGAAAGGTCAAAGCATGTGCACACGGAGAGAGATTAGGGGGTGGGGGGCGAGGGGGGGGGGGGCGCGAAAGAGAGTGGTTTGTTAATAAATGGACTGCAACGTCCTGTCAACCGTACTGGGTCACCTCAGGACGATCAAACTGTCATAAGCAATGCACATTTCGAAACTCTTTTTACATTGGGGGCGGGGATAGCTCAGAGGTTAGAGCGCCGGACTCGTGATTGAAAGGTCGCGGGTTCGAATCCCTGCTGGAGCGGCGGGAGAACCTTCTTCTCCAGGGTCGACTTTCTGTGCTGACTCTTATTTCGGTATCTGTTCCACCCCCGTGTTACCGCAGTAGCACGTAAAAGATCCCGGTCATTCTGCCAAAAGTGCAGGTGGCAGGTTACTGCTAAACACACATACACCTAACGTATGTGGCTTTGCATGAAGTGACATGGAACATGGTTGTATGGTGTACACAGGACTTGCGCCGAGACGGCTGCAGCTTCATGTGGCACCAGCCATGCCGGCGCTATAAGTACACCACTTCGGTGGATATTCAAAAACTAAAACAAAACAAAAACGCGCTATAAAGCTAGTCACTCGTGTAGAACCACATGCGAGCGCAATGAGTCTGCTCAAGACAGCGGTGAATAGCGCTATATAAGCGATCATCAATCAATCAATAGTATACATACAGCCGAAACCCTTTCTCTTTGACAGTCAAACCTACAAAATCAATCTCTACATAAGTATTAAACAAAACATACATACACAAACACAAATTTTCGAGTTAGTACCTACAGTATTTCCCTTGTTTAAAAACAAAACAAACAAACAAACACATAAGGCTAGGATATGCTGATATCCTCGACTGTTCCTTCTAATTTATTAATAGAAAAGTACATCCACACCACCCCCATAAAAAAATATTTAAAGATATGTAACTATATAAATGTACACATGCATAATGCTAAATACCAGTGCCATTTGGCAGCAACCTGTATATACTACCTACCAACTACCATCTAGAGTTGCTCACCAGGAGCTACGAAAGGAAAATCAAATAACTATCATTGGAGGGAGCTGCCACAAGTATCATATATGTCGCGACAAAGTTTTGTTGCAACAAGCACATGTTCGTGCTTGTCGTGACAATACACGTCTTTTGTCGAAACAAAAGCATGCTTGTCACAACAAAACTTTTGTCACGACAAAATATTTTTGTTTCAACAAAACTTTCGTCGCAACAAACATAATTTTGTCGCAACGTTTTGTCACAACAAACACATGTTTGTCGGAACAAAACACGTCTTTTGTCGCCGCAAAATTATGCAAGTATCTTTTGTCGTGACAAAAATGATATTTGTGGCAACTCCCGCCAATGATAAACAACAGGCCTGAGATTCCAGACAGGAGCAGAACAACAGGCATCCCCTGCCTCTATCGAGGAGGGAGGAAGCGGGAGAGGGGGCGGAGGAGGAGGGGTGGGGGTTGGGAGGGGGGGGGGGGGGAGAGAGAAGCGTGTGTTGCACTGCTCTCATAAACGAAACCCAAACAACCTCTGAAATTATGCTACGTTTACCTGTGCTGCATTCAGCTTCCCACTTCTAACAAACGTAAAAACTGTTGGAAATGTAGCTTAATTGTGTTTTTTTCTATGTTTTTTTTTCTCTTTTTTTTCTTTCTTAAATCTAATAACCTAGCAGGCAAAATAATCTCTGGTTTCTGCTGATGGAGGTCACAAATATACACAAGACCATAAACATCACTGTCTCTTTGTTCCACGCTTTTGTGTCGGCTACCAATTTCATGCAACTCGCTCGTCGCTCTCTATCATGAACGGAAAAGCAGAAAGAACGATTAAAGTTTGATGCGGTATTGGCCAATAAACAAATCCTGTCGTGCGTGGAGTTCTCTCTGTATCATGATCTGCCCGCTCCATAAACAACTGGATCGATCAAAACCGCCATTTTTTGTCGGCAGCGGGGAGGCGGGGAGGGCAGAAACGCTTAAAAGTGCATACAGCGCGAGGAGGGAGGGAAGGGGGTGGTGCGGGGTGGGGTGGGGAACTGTCGCATTAAATTTACAACACTCGAAACTGGTGGGCAAAGCACAAAAAGCAATTGTTCTACTCACTGGATGTGTCAGTCTTTGGAGCAAGACTAGGAGCTGATGCCCAGTTGACCTTCATCTCCTGAAACAAAGACAAAATCGGGGTAAAGTATGTGTGTGTGGTGGGGACAAAAGCGTCAAATAAGACGTCTGCATCCTACGAAAGCAAAAATCAACAAAAGACGCACCGACTCTGATACTATTCGTAACAGAACAAAGCCGTCGCCTAAAAATAGGATAAAACTCGATAAAATAAAAACAAAAATGTGTGAAGGATACTCAGAATTCCAAGACTTCTTTCATAGTCTTGCTTGAAGGCTTGCATTACTTACGCCGGAGTTAGCTATCAGAGACTGACCCATACAAAGCCATAACTTCCTCAACGTTCACTCAAATTACAGCCAACCGCGCAGTCCACCATTGTACTGAATGACATCATGCAAAACAAGCGGATCACCCACCCACCCCCGTCTGCCAGTCTTCCGGCGCAAAATGCTACCGTAGCCAGACAACTTCCGGGTTTGGAGACCTTCAGAATCGAAATACGGTTAGAAGCAGCTGGCATGAACGATCTCTCCCATGAAAGACCACATGGGGTTCAAGTTCTTTCACAGGGCTAGTGCGAGCGAAGTGACGCTAAAGAGTCCACAAAAAGCTCAGCGGGTCTAGTGTCGCCAGATCCAAGAAATCTAGTGTCGCCAGATACAATAAATACAAGTCCTAAATGGCAGCCCATCCGCCTCTTCAAACTGGCGGATCTGAACGAACCGATCCCCCCCCCCTCCATGTTCAGAAGCCGAAGAAGACTTTTACACACAGTCGCACATCGTCATTCACCTTCTCACCCCCACCCCCTTCCCGAGCAGTCAAAGAAACGGGTTTCCAGTGCCTGCCTTCATTCGATATGTTCAAGGTCATAAAAGACAGGCACCTTTAGAAAGCGGAAGGCATACACCACAAGGAAAAGAAAACTGGGACTCTGGGCTGACTGCTCAGTCTACTTTGTGCAATAAAGTACTTTCATCGGCACATTGCTTTATATCAAGAGACAACAGACATACACTTGATTCTACGTCCGAGTGGAAGAATGCAAGAAGAGCTACAATATGAGGCTAGTGAAAATATGCTGGCCACATTGTCAATTAGCACAAGATGGCGATATATTAAAGGAGAAAGTTTCCATTTGATACGCCTCGACGGCACTCAGCGAATGCTGACGGAGAAAAAAGTAGCGGTGTCACTTGGCGACCCCGCCAAAGCGCGAAGAATCAATAAAGAGTCGACTGCATCCTGAAAATGATACTGGTGACTACAGTGTTGGGAGGGGGAAATCCATCAGCTCTAAACACTTGTGACAGGAAGCCCTGGCGTTTTCAGCCCGATTGTGGTGGCCAGCAACAGTTCAATGGTCCTAATTGCCACCCGCAACTGCCCATCACAGCGCGCGCACAACTCTTGCTTGGTGGCAGGCACGTGCCGGACGAGAGAGGGAGCTTCTTTTTCTCTTTTTCTTTTAAAGCACTTGCTACCGAACCTGTAACAGGTTTATCATTGATTTATTAACTGCTGATAGTACGAACAGATAGCACCCTGCCAGACATTGCTTCTAATTTCCTGTCCCTTTTTCAAATCATACTGAACGAGCCCCGACGCTGATTGAGAATCTGCTGAAGCGTGCAATAACGGTTCCCATCACTAATGCAGTCAGCCAGCACCATATGCATGGAATAAACTAGGTTATAAAATATTGCTGTATTCCATATACCCCCCTCTCCCCCAATCACAAAACACGCACGCGCGCGCGCGCGCGCACGCACGCACACACACACACACACACACACACACACACACACACACACACACACACACACACACACACACACACACACACCAAGCCAGTACAAGCGGGAAGCGGTAACTCCCTCACACTCCCTTCACTGCAAAAAAAAGAAGAAGAAAAAAAAGAAAAAATCTTTTTTCTCATTCTTAGCTGCACGGAGTAATAAACCCGGAATTCTGGAAATCAAAAATCACGCCATTCCCTCATTCCACCGTCTAGCTCTGCAATACAGCAATATCGCAGACACAGAGCCCAACGCCAAAACAGTAGCGCTGGCAGTGGTAAGCGATGCCGGCATTCAGGGGGAGTCCCCAAAGGAGCTGGCGTAACGACAGCACCATGGCAACGACGCCCAACATCCCTCCTGAGGATCAGCCCCTGTGGCAGGCCTGGTGGCAAGTAGCAGCGCTGTCCCCCTAAGTCATCCCTCCATCTCCAGCCATATCTGTGTGGAATGGGACCTCTACATTGCACCACCTTCTTATCCCGCTCATCTCTATCGCCACCCCCAAGGTACACCAACACAACGCGCGTGGTCGATAATGAAGGGGCACGGAATAAATGGTCTTGCAATTCCGCTGAAGTAATGGCCAGAAAGTCGGACAAGAAGATACCGGAAATCCACGGCATCGAATTTTAAACAACGCAAAGCAGCACGCTTAAATGTAAAATGAACTGTTTCTGTTAAACAGTTTGTTCCGATCTTCCTTTCCACCCCACCCTTTTCTTTTCTTTTTCCATCTTCTTCTTCTTTTCTTCTTCTTGTGTCCAGATCAGTACACCAGTATGGTAGAATTTCAGATCGCGACAATAGCGCGGTGTACATGCATCTCTCTCTCTATGGTTAGTCGAGACTAGTATGCACTAAGATAAAACCAAGAGTTTCAAACAGCTCTGTGTGCCACCATAAGGAGAGAGAGAGAGAGAGAGAGAGAGAGAGAGAGAGAGAGAGAGAGAGAGAGAGAGAGAGAGAGAGAGAGAGAGAGAGAGAGAGAAGTGCATTCGATCAATTTTAAGGTCACTATGAATTCCCAATAGAAGTGAAAAGTGTCTTGTTTGGGCAGAAGTTTGAATGACAAAAATAATTTAAATTATGTGATTCTACGTTGTTATGTAGATGCGGTTCTACATGTCACCATCTCCTAGAATCATGACGTTGATTTTGTTACAGAAGGAGAGAACACAAAAAGCTACTGAACATCAGCAGAAACACACCACTAGATGTTACTCCATTCTTGTAGTATTATATATGCCCTAGTTCCCCGTGATCACGAGCGTCTTCCCCCGAATGAAAAACTGCACGCCAAAGTTTACGAGCAAAGTTAAAAGGGATAACGTGTTGTGCGAGAAATTTTCCTAACAACCGTTTGTTCCTTATCGATCGTTTATTTTGAAATCAAACCACTTTTACCGTCAGCAAACTCAGAGAAAGCCATCGCAACACGGGCCGTTGTTTGTTTACCACACAGAGAACACGCGGCCCTGAAAACACAGAGGTGGATGGAAGAAAAGAGGCGGGCAGGTGGGAGGAATGTGGGGTGGCGACGCGTGTTTCTTCGTCAGTGCCAACACAATGGAAAACACGCTATAGAGGTATGGGCATTGATCGGTGGGATGTCAATGGTACGGTGTTTGTTTTCAATTATCCTTTTCTTTGTGGTCCACGTTGCATTTTGCGGGCCAAACATTGACACATCACTCGCCCAGCTTCCAACAACTCATACACGCCGAGACCGTGTTGTGTATATGTGCACATAAAAAAAACAGGATCTTACATACACAGGAAGCACGAGGCAGCATCCAGAGCCGTCTACACCGGGTGCCCTGCACCGTTTGCTTGCAACTTTATTCCACACAGCTCGAAGTACATCAAGAAAGGAGTACACACTTTATTGTGACTGAGATTTAGTGTAGCATTAATCCGTCGCGCAAAAGTTTTCATTTTATTCCCTGCCTTGGTCATTAACGCCATTGTTCCACTGCAGTATGGATAAAGACTGACAGGACCCAATTTGAAAACTAAAGCATACCGGGCGAGAAACAAAAATTTATGAACAACTCCGCTGCTATACTAGCCTTGCTTAAACCACGAATCCAATAGAACGCCCTCGACACATGAGGCAACAGTGTTGTACAGAAGGTAAAAGACACGAGCCACGCATCTTTCTCTATTCTGGAGAAAATACGGTTCTGTTTCCTCGGCTGAGTAAAAATTCTGTTTCGATTCAACGTTTGAAAGTAAGGAGCCAAGTCCCAAGACGACAAAAGTACACAGAGGCGAGGTCAACAGCAATCAGACAAGTCAATGCTGAGGAACGGGAAAAACATCAAAGCCAATGGAAACCAATTGAAGATGCAAATGTCGTAGACGCCGGCCCAGCAAAAGCGGCAGAGTCCATGCAAATTGTTAGCGACTACAGAGCGGCCAGTTTTAGGACTGACCACTCGGGGCAAAAAGCCACATTTCCAGAACAGCGCTGGACATATCCAGTTTGTCGTCTGGAGGGAATAAATGTTCCCGTCCTCCCCATATCCCCCCCCCCCTCTCTCTCTCTTTTTTAACACCTAAAAAGTGTTGTTGGTTGTTGTTGTTTTATAACCTAAATCAGTTATAAGTGTGGGCGCATGGGTGCATGACGACGGGGGGAAGAAACGGTGCAGGTATTTTATATATAATAATACTTTTTTTTTTTTTAATGGAGAAGTCTTGGTTTGGTCAGTACCAACCAGTAAGTAAATAAGGAATGGGCCACAGCGATTCACATTCTACACATACTTGCATTTCACAATTGTAAAGAACATGGCGGACCTGGCGACTACAGTGGGTGACACGACCGCCTGTTTCCCAAAAGAAGAGTGGGCACATGGCTGGCACTACTTGCTGAAGCTGATTGCAGCGTCGCCCCATTCTGCTGTGCTCAAAACAAATCGAGTTACTACACATTTGCAAGTTCGACTACAACAAGGAAATCAAAATTAATGAAGAAGGTGGTAGCTTAAATCTACTTAGACTTCCTGGCAAGTAGAAGCTGGCTAGTTCGATTTCCAGTCTTCTTGTGCGGCTGTGGGCTTAGTAATCATGCAGGCACAGAGCGTGAATACACTTAGCTCATGGCACTAACACTTGTATTTTACGAAATATAATTTTCATCCCAAGTACAAGTTAAGGACATCCGGGGAAAAACAGGCGAGATTCTTTAGAAATTCCGTCAACGTTTGCGACTGATTGAAGTCTGGCTAGTGCAAATCTGTTGCCGTTGCCTTTCCAGCCTGGGGAGGCGACCTAAATAAAACCACACGGGAAGGGTACTAGTGCAAGGGTACTACTGGACTACTACAAAAACAGCACCAGAGTAGTTTAAAAGAAGAGAAGAAGAAGAAGAAGAAGAAGAAGAAGAAGAACTGGTAGGAATAAAGATGCTTTCATTCTTTTGTGTACAAACCTGTACATGTACATTACATTGCTTTGAAATAGGGCGAAAAATCAATTAAACCTTTTCCACAAAGAAGGCCACAGAAACAAGAAGCTGAAACATTTTGTACAAAGACATAAACACGAATGTGAAAAACACACACAGGCGCGCGCGCGCGCACAAACACACACAGACACAGGGCTATCGATCTCGCACGTCAAAAGAAACACTGGAACATCGGGAAGCTGGGTATCGAAAGGCCGGCAAACAGACCCTGCTGATTGTCTATGAGCTTAATTCAATACACTTCTATTTCCTAAT
>OY757542.1:16069979-16159722 GCA_963584105.1 Alviniconcha strummeri
GAAAGTTTCGTCATTCTTTACACATGACCATTTCTGTTTCATAACAAAATTCACTGACTTTAGTTAATACCGTGAAAACACAGAAACACCTCTGTTGTGCGTAAGGCTAGGCAGTGCAAAACACATACGTACACGTATACATATTACTCTGATTTGAAAAGCCGCCACCTAACAGACCCCTCCCCCCCCTCCCCCCCCGCCCCCTTTTTCTTCTCCATCTCAAAACACATTTGGAGTTAATTGAGTCAAGTCCCCAAAGGCTGCAGACTGATGGGGCCAGGTTTGGACACAGACAAAATTTTTGCAGTGGAGCCGAGTTTTGGCTGCCCATACTAATGGAGCCATTATGGTGGGGGTGGCACTGTCTCCTGGGACCCGTTGGCCCCGCAATCAAAGTACGGCCCACAGTCACCATGGAAATGCAGCACAGAAGGCATGTGCCAAATCAGAGGTCATCACAGACCGCCCCCCCCCCCCCCCCCCCCCCAAATCGATCGAGCGTGAGGCAGTTCAACTGATTCAAGACCAGCCGGTCTGTGAAGAGGATCACATTCTCAACACCCACCCAGCCCCTCCCCGACAAAAACGGAAAATAATTATTAAATTGGATTTATATGATTTGATAAAATCAGCAATGCAAAACGAAGATGTTGGAGATGGTTACTGGGATTGTCACTGATTACGATACCATACAGTACACGCATACAAGCACACACCGAACAATTAAGCAGTCACCAATGCTTTAAACAGCAACGACCCTGGTCAGTTCAGTGTGCACTTACGCCACCATTTACAGTCCCCATCCTCCTTCCCTCCGTAGTCCTACAGTGACTCTGTGCGGTTGACGGGATGTTAAGATCCGAAACCTAACGAACTAACCACCCCTCTGAGAACGTTAAACATTAGCTTGAAGGACACAACCAAAGCTTTACCAACTCTGTGTGGACGAAAGCGGAAAGGAAAAATACGGTATGCAAATGAACGCGAGCACAGACCTTGAGTATTGTCTGCGGAGCAGAACACAACAAAAGTCAAGGCAGACTCTGGGACAAAGCAAACAATAAGTAAGTGCAGTGGGCGTGTTACTTCGCAGTTAAGGCAAATGTGGAAACGCACCAGTCCAGCGTTCTCTGTCTACTCAATTACAATGCAGCTGCCAGCAGCCCACAGACAGCTACCATCAGTTGGAGACAGCTGTCCTATGGAATTCACGACAATTGTTTTGATGGGGCCTCGCGGGACGAAAGGTAGGGGGGCGCTGGGGGAATAAAAATGTAAAATGAATGGAAACCAGCGGCCCAAACGGAGAGAAATATCAATATTTTACATGGAAGCATATTCTTTGCCCGGCGCTCTGGCTGTCATTTCTGTAAGCAATCAATTTTCTTCGTCACGATATTCTCTCGCTCACTGCCTACATTTTGCGCATTCAATCCGACCGTATCTTACAATTTAATACTGATCTCTAGCGGCAAGAGTGGGTCTGTGTGTGCTTCCCAACAGTTCAGCCAGAGCAGCAAATCAATTTGGATCCAACCTTGCAAGGTCCATATCTAGTACACAACCTCTCCCTCCCCACCCCCGGCAATACAAGCAGTCTTGTGGAACGTGCATAAAAGTCGAACGTCAACTGACGTAATAAATAACAGAACAGATGATCGTTTCTCCCATCAATATGCTGCTTTGTCTTTTGTCTTTAAGCTGTGCATTATGTCAACTCTATTTCTTTTTGCCAAACTTCAAAAAGGTGACCGACTTAATTATTAACGATGTTTTTTCTCCGAATGATATATCGTCTTCAAAAACTATCACTGATAAATAAACAAGAACAACAGTTTCCCGAACAAAGTAACAGAGCAAGCCCATGGGTGGTATGCGAGTGTGTGATGGGGGTGGGGGTGGGGGGGGGGAGAGAATGCGAAGCGACAAATCAACAATTGTGGCCCATGTATTGATCCGCTAAAGATCTCCAAAAGCCGTTAACGCCTCACTTAATGCATTAGTCCTGCGCTAGCTAAATTATGGATGATAACGGAAATGGTGTTAGGTAAATTTGCTCTGCACCACTGCTGTTTCACAAAACAGTTAGCATCAGCAGACCAGTCCGAAAGGCAAATGCCTGCAGCCCGGCCCGTTTGCTCTTCGACTTTTCCACTGACCAAAGTTCAAAGCATAACTTCACCAATTTACGTGAGAAAAAGGCGTGTGTGTGTGTGTGTGTGTGTGTGTGTGTGTGTGTGTGTGTGTGTGTGTGTGTGTGTGTGTGTGTGTGTGTGTGTGTGTTCGGCGGGGCGTGGGCAAGCCCTGGATATCTAGACTAGCTGGTATCAAAGTATCCTATTTTCATTAACGACGTAGGAGATGGAACGGATAGGTACTTTTTTTCCTTTCACCCCCCACCCCCCTTTTAAAAACAAAAACAACAACAACAACAACAAAATAAACTGAACGTCAAGCATGAACACGGTTCGCGACTTTTATAATCACCAATCCTTTCCAGCTTGTCTCTTCCATACTTTGTAATGACCAGCTTATTGGTAAGGCTGATCTGAGATCTGGTTGTTAGGTGTATTATACGCCTAGCCAACCATTGCGGTTATATCAGGGCGAATACTCACGAAGTACTGCCAGAACTATTCAATCAAACTGCTTTTCTAAGGCAGCACCAAGTACAACCAAAATCAGCAACTTCCACTCTCTCTACCAGCCCTTCTTTGAAAATGTCAATGGCTTATCTGGCAGCATTTTTTTTTTTTTTTTTTTTTTTAAAGGTACAATTACGAAGCTGCCCCCCCCCCCCCCCAAAGAAAAAAAGAAAAGATCCTGCCTAGCCTGGGTGCAGAACGATGAAGGAAATCTGTTGCAGCAGTGGACCCGTCACGCCAGGGCCATCTAAAGAAGCATTAAAGCACCTTGACTAAATTCTGCTCCCCTAGACGGTGGGCACATCGCGGTGATTACACAATGGACGCTAGTACCAGAAGAGAAAAGCCAGCTGATGACGCCCCTCTGTACTTCCTGCAACGCCACCGATAGTGGGCACTGGCGAAACCGCCGACACTTCAAAGCAGCATGGCCAATTTTCATTTTATCTGCTAAATTGACGACAACAAGCGTCGTAATTGATTTTGCCTCTTCACTGTCAGAAAAAAGTCTCACTGCCCTTTTCTCTCTCTCCCTCTTCTCTATAATGGGTCCGTTTGTTGACTCCGAGATCAGGAGGAGATGCCAGTACAACGGCAGCACTAAGTCAATACAGAGTGACGGAAATTATCAACCCTATGTCGACGACCATTTCTTAAATTGCTGTCCATGCTATGAAGGACTACAGTACTTGACACAACGGCCTGCTCTGAAGTGAGATCATTGTCAACATTCATCCAGACAAACACAATATCTATCAGTGTCTAAGGTCCACACTGTCCTTAAAAACAAATATGCGTATTGCATTCATGGTCTTTGAGTACACGTATCACCAATTATTCTTTGTTGACTGGCATTTTCCCATCGACTTTCAGAACAGCTGTTGAAAAACCTCTCCTAAAAGAAAAGCTCTTATCCCACGAAATTAAAAAAAACTACCACCCTTGTTTCCAACCCTTCTTTCTTGTCAAAAATCACGCACAAAACTGTTCTCCAGTAGCTGTTCACATATCCTACTGAATATAATCTCATCTGTCCTTCTCAGTTTGCTTACTGTCCTTCGTGGTGAAAAGATGGGCAGAAAAGATCACTGGTCGAATAAAAGCCTGGAATTCCACGGAATGTCTGTTTATTTTACAGAACATTTCTATAACCAATATTATTGTATCAAATAATGCTTATGATATCAGTATTTCCAGTCTGTTGTTGCGCACTGTAAAATTCAGATTTTTTTGTTTGTTTTTATCATTTCATTTATGTTGTTTGTTTTGCTTTGCTCGTTTCTTCAAAGGGAACAAAGAAATATTTGGCTTGACCTGACAAATCAAAATGGCTGACTACCGACAAACCTCCTGGTAAATGCACCACCAAACCAAACAATCTAAAAGACTAGTCTGCAGTAAATTAATAATGGGGACAACTGCAGACTAAGCATCAATTGCACAGAATTGATAAAACAGAAGACAGAAGAAAGAGAAAAAGAAGTGGGGAAAAAAAGGGGGGGGGGGGGGGGGGGGGGGGCTGATGAGGCTCAACACTTATTCCTTACTGTGACATCACAAATTGAACTGAAATGTGAAACTCCGATGGATGTTTGAGCCATAATATAATTATATAACTGACATTAACAGTAATATAGAATTTATACTGACGTTCGGTGACCCAGAGCGCTTTGTCACTTAATTAAACAAAAGCACGGAACAGAAATACTCACGCAAAAATCAATAGCATAATAATACATTACTACACACGCCTGTGTGTAGTAATGTATTATTATGCTATTGATTTTTGACTTACTTAGTCATACAAAACAAAGTGAAACTGACACACACTGAAACACAACACCCTTGCACTCACAGACTTGCCTGCACACACTCATGCACATGCACAGACACACATATAGGCTGTATGTGTGTAAATTAGGATGGATATGTAACCTGATGCACGCACATGTTCACAGGTTTCCGTGCACGCATCCACACACATGGAATTTATACTCTGAGTTTGGTGACTCAAAGTGCTTAATTAAACAAAAGCAAGGGATGCACACTCACACAACGATCAATAGCATAATAATATATTACCACACATACTTAATCATACATACAAAGCAAAGTGAAACTGACACACACTGAAACACAACACCCTCGCAAAAAATAATAATAATGACAATGACCAGCCAGGTGCCACAGCTTCTTTCTCATCAAACTGAGTGAATGAACTGGAAATGTTACTAAGTCTGTGGGCATCCAAAATGATTCAGTCAGGTCAGATCTCAGTACAGGTCTAGTCAGAGCCAGTGCATGGAGGAGTTGTAGAACTTTGCAGTTGACCCTGATTGGTTTTTGCTGTGCAACAGCCAGATAAATGAAAGGGATCTATTATGAGCAGGAAAATATGGCCGCAGCAAGCGTGTGCTGTCAGTTGAAAACAAACTGCTATACAGTCCGGCTGCCGGTCCCAATGACACATGGAAGACATTTAGCCAGCTAGTCTCAGTTGTGGCCTCACTTCCCATAGAGAGGCAGACTGGTGTGTGCCATCTTTCCACAGGTGGAAATCTTTTGTTTTGATTATACAAGCCCTGTGACCATGAACTTCAAGGCTGAGGACATTTTATTTGTCTCCACATGACATCCTAGCTTATGGTAAGGCATCACTATTTGGCGATTTAGGCGGGGTTGTTCACTCCCTTGACTTTTGCCTGGCATTGCTTAAGTCCCTTGGCTGCTTTTACTTCTGGTGCATACTTTCTTCACAATGGAAGGCAGTGACAGTGAATTTTACACTGCCAACTTTAAAGGCATTTTTGGAGGCCCGTAGTCATAATGTGTCTGGCAATAAGCAATAACTTGTTGCTCGTGCTATAGGATGCCCCAAAACAAAAACATTCTATGAACTCGCGATCTTCTGGTCAGCCAAAAAATGATGCAAAGACCAAAAAAATTCCACCATCCATTCCCTTTCCATGGTAACTTTTGCAACTGCAACAATATTGGCATTTGTACTGCTTCACGATTCTAGGTTCAACTTTCACAGTTATACACAGCATAAGCAATACCTACTCAGAAATCAGCCTGGAAGTGCACTGCGACTTCTTACACGAAGGATTACAAAGCGTATTCACTCTAGCAAACCAGCTTCGCTGAACTGCCCAATACTGTGGTATACAAAACATTTAGCCATTCAGAAGATTTTTTCTGGACAAATCTTTACCACACCCGTTTGAACCCCCACCCCCCAATTTGGAGTAAGGCAAAAAACAGCAACCTTAAACAAAAAGAGTAATTCCAAAGTAGCCTAGTGCTTTCACATTCTACACATTTACTAGTCTGAGACACTGCTTCACTGTGACAGTTTGATGTTCTCAAAAAACTCAGAATGGCTGGAGTCAAGAGACCACCAGCAAGCATGGATGTGTGCATGTATCCCCCCTGCCCTCAGAAGACCGTAGAATTAAAGCTACTCTGTGTGTGTGTGTGTGTGTGTGTGTGTGTGTGTGTGTGTGTGTGTGTGTGTGTGTGTGTGTGCGTGCGTGCGTGCGTGCGTGTGTGTGTGCGTGCGCATGCTTGTATAAAGCAACAAATAAACATTTTCACCCACACTCAAAGCTTTGTTTTGGAGTAAGAGTGCAAGTCTTGGTTTTTCTTGAACTCAGCCTCATTTCATCTAATATGGCATGATGCAGTTAATAGCACTGGAAATACAGTGACCCACTGACTGTGATGTACTGCTACTTCCATAAAAGTCTATACACTTACCTTACATTTTAACCCTTACCTGACATTTCAGACACAATCTCATGAGTTTTCATAATGTCTGCAGAGTTACCATTCTTTGCACTAACATTATTTTACATTTTAATGTTTAAGTCAACAGTCTAACAACAAATTAATCCTTCCCTGGCATGAGAAACATATTGCAATAATATTTGCTACACCTCTAATAGTTTTTGACATTTTTTCCCCTTCCTTTGGAGCTACCTGGGTATGTCAGACACAACAAGCAGTTACCTCCCATAACATAGTACTTTTGCAACTTCTAAAGTCAGCTGTTCAGCAAGTATTCCTTGGCATTAAAACTGCAAAATATTTGTAGTACCTCTCATAGTTCTTTACATCAAATCTCTTCATTCATTTACAGCCATTTCAGTATAGCAGTCAGGAAGATTCTGCCTTACTGATGGACCATACCACTTGTTCTGTGGAAATGAGCCACACTGCCTTCTAAAAGTCCATCATTCACTATGCATTTGACTTAAAATTGTAATCCATTTCAAAGTATTGTACTGGTGTAACATGATCACATGATGTGAAAATGTGTACACATTATGCAAAAATCCTACAGTAAAACTGGTCTGATTTACTGACATTTTGAACTTTTAATGTGACCATGATCGTGAACACAGCAATCCAATCTTTTCACAAGATACTGCCAAAAAACTAAGTCGGGTAGCAAAAGGATCACTGGTTCACAAGATACTGCATATTTTGAGTATATGAGCCCTTATAGTTGGCTTGACCTTTGTCAACAGCAAAACCACTTCAAGACAGCAAAACATTTTTTCTTCCTTTTTTCCCCCTTCACACTCTGCCTACTGATGATGCACCACCATACCAAATTTGGTTACAAAAGGATGCAAAATATGGAAGATATGCTCTTTCAGACAAAACCCAGACACAGCAATTCCAATATCCACACTCCCCCCAACTTCATTAAGGGGGCATGAATATATGCAAACTCATGACCTTTTTTAATTCACACCCACAACACTGACTTACTTTCTATCTACAACATAGGGTGCACGATTCTGTTGATTTTTTTTATTGATTTTTTTAGTGTAAGGACATGAGAAAGTGGTGAATCCCTGTTGTTGTTGTTTTGTTGCTCCAACTAGTTCCACCAAAACGTTGACTCATAGTCATACTGATGGATATATCCTGTACTGAAAAGCTGACATCACAAATGCATTTTGCTTGTTGGATAGCAAGTTAGTGACTGGATCTTGTCTGACGAAGATTCTGAGACAGAAGCAGCTCTGGAGTCTGAGGCAAAAGTGGTTGGTGAATCCTGCTCCCAGTCCTGCTGAAGCAATCAAATTCAACAGCAGACAGCCAACAGTTTAATCTTCCACCCATCCAGCTGCTTCACTGACTTCCTGTAATCCCACACCAGTCACTCCCCTTTCCCCTTGGGGGACATTGTATAGACATCGTGTGACCACAGTTGTGGTCAACATTGCACAAAGTGACTGGAAAGACCAAGACATTGCTCTGCCCCCTCCCCCCCTCCCCCTTTGTCTCTGGGGTTTTGCCACCTCTAATTTGACAAATGTCACTCACCTCAGCCTGTAAATTTGAACTTTCCAGGTCACTATCCCCCCCCCCCCCCCTCCCAAATGCAACAAAGTGGGGGGGGGGGGGGGGGGGGGGGATCAGCCAAAGCCATCACCATTTTTAACCCACTTGTGGCTGATAATTCTGGGTGTTGTAAAAGCATTCAGTTCTACTGTTGTTATAGAATATTCTATTGTTTTGGGAAAGACAAGGCTAATCCCAAAGAAACACTAAGTACATCAAACCTCAAGAAGAGCAAACACCGTGTCTTGTTGTAAAATAATCATGAATCATAGAAAGTGCAAAATTCTGATTAAGTAACTCCGCACTCAGTCACTGCATCCTTGACTTCAGAGATAGCAACCATTATTTTCACATACCACTCTGGAATATAGTTATAGGTGCCAGAATAATCGACATGTTGATTGTGGGCCCTTAAATGAAAGAAGACGAAGAATCATGATTATGCACCACCATACCAATTTGGATTACAAAAGGTTGAGTGGTTTAGAAGATATCTTGCAGACAAAGCCAGTGTAGATAGACAAATGGATATGATAATTCTAATATATACCCCCCTCACCCTGATATAACTGTACTGCTTGACTGGGCATAAAACATAAAGTTTCTACTTACTCCCCACCCCCTTCACCCCAACACTTTGTTACAGTGGTATAAAAATTCATATCAAGTTAGCAACCACCATCAACATCAACAACCAGCCATGCAGCAGACTGTCTTTACCTTTCCGAGGCACATTCTCTTGTTCATGGCTGCCAGGGCAGCAGCAGCAGACTGGTGGTCGTAGAACTCCACAAAAGCATAGGGGTCATTGCCAGCCTGAAACACGAAGATATTTTGGTTTGTTTATTACAAGCCGCACATCAACATCAATAAATCACTAAATGGTTACAGCATTTAGTGATTTACATTCACTTGTCAGGTGTAAACTTCTCCAAGTTTCACCCCCTCCTCTCTTTTTCCCCATCATTGACAAAGGCATCAACAGTCAATGGCTGAATGAATAGGAATCACCAATGTAGTATACAAATATATCTACAAAGGTGCTTGAATGTCTCTCATTCATTGTGCCAACTGCCATCTCCACCCCAAAGAAAAAAAGCTCTATTCTGGGGAATAGTCACATGTAATGCAAGCTGTACAAATCGGGTATTTATTTCATATAAACACTTGTCAAGCGCCTCCTCTCACATCAGCTCTAAGCGCTTCATAATGGTAACTATAGCACTAGTCTCTGCTTCTGAGCAGACCCACTACACTCTAGTTGTATGTGACCTAATGGGTGATTACAGTGCATTTTGAACAGCCACTGAACTGGTTACAGCGCTGTTTAGTTGTTACATGGCTGGTAATACATGCTGCCATCTCATCACATGTTTCGCTTACACCATACAACCATGCACCAGATTACTGTGTCACTGAACTGGAAGCCACATATGTGTGTATATATATATATACAGAGTGCATGTGTGTTTGGCTGTAACCTGCCACCTGCACTTTTGGCAGAATGAGGGGGACCTTTAACATGCTGCTGCCATAACACATAGGCTCCTTCCAGGTCTTGAACCTGAGACCTTTTGATCAAAAGTCTGGCACTCTACCACTGAGCTACCCCCACTCCCATGGATGAGTAAAGTACATTAGTAGATGTCATAATTCTATGCACAGATCAAACCACCCTACAATAACAATAACAACATACTTTATTAATCCCAGTGGGAAATTAAAGCTGTCATTCGATCACACAACAAAGAACATATCTCAATAATTCTAAATCATGAACCACACACACACACACACTCTTAGACATATGCCCCCTTTCTCTCAATCTGCACACACTAATACTTAGTTATAGCAAACCCAAAATGACCTGGAATAATGCTTTCTCTGTGTCAAACCAAAACACAGAAACTCTCAAATAAAAATCATTAGGTTGACACATTGCCAACCCTCCATTAGAAACAGTGTTCAATTCCAAGAAAGAAAACGAGAATCATGGACTTTGTAACAAAAGTTCACACTTTGTACCAAAGCAGGCTGAGCAGCCAAACAATTTTCTTATTCCTGTTCTTCTGAGCATGCATGTATGTGTGTGCACATACAAGAAATACAATATGTTTATCTATATACTGAAGTTTTACATGAACAGTTTGTTGATTTTTGTTGACTGTGCAAAATGTCATGTGCTCACCCTTGTCAGTGAGATACCATGCTACAGAAATGACCATTATTATTATTATTCATAAGTCATGTTTTAACATGTGACTCCAAAAACAACAATAAAACCCAGTCTATAATGCTCACCACCAAATCTAAAATGGAAATATTCTCTTGACAAAAACATATCCCCTCTCCCAAGCCTGGTTCGATACCCACAGAAAAGAGCCAAAACAAACCACAAGCGCAGTTTATCAACTGAACACAACTGGTAAAGGCAGATGAAGATAGGCAGAGAAAATCCAATTTGCATGGCAAATCAAAACTACAACAGCAAACATATCTCATTACCAAGGATGCTGACTTAAAACCAATTCATCAGTCATAAATACCGGAAGATTTCAATTCTCTTTCACACAATCCCATTTTTCTCTGAAGAAAGCCTGTGATGAGTGGCCCTGAGGCCAATTTAAAATTCAACAGGGTAAAAGAGAAGGAGAAAAAAAGGACTGCTTCTAGCTTCTCCTGGCAGACAAGGTAATTTCAAGTTCTTCATTAGCTGAAATGTCTGCCTGAAATCAACTCCAAATGAGCATCATGTTCTCTGGTGTTTGACATCTTGAAGTCAGAGGAAAAATCAGAACACTACCAACTTCAAAAACAAAAAATGAAACCACCTTTTATCCCTTCTTCTTTACAAACTCAGAAACATCCACAATATTTGTATGTCTGAAAAGTATATTTTGGGGCAAGCGAATCATTATTATATATTGATTCCAAAAAAAAAGCTTCCTGAAAGCTAAAAAATGTCACATTTGGAATGGTTTTGTCTGCTTGTTTTGCTTTCAATCAGAAACTGTACAGAAGTTAGGAGTGGTAATCAATCACAATACACAAAGGACTGCTGTCAATCAGTTATACATGAAACGAAGACAGCTTGGAACCAGCCCGCAGTAACGCCACAGCCCTTTAGGGAACTCAGAACTGGCCCCTACATCAGGGGGTAAGCCAACAAGTTGGGGTCAGCATCTCTAAAAATTAGATGCTGTACTACTACTAGCCATAGCATGTTACACCCTGCAACTCTAATTGATCACAGTCTTGACATAAAAAACCACCTGCCAACAAAAGACTTTAATCGCTCTGCCAGGCCTACACAAGCACCATCAACAGCTCTTTTTATGATTTGCTCTGTATCAACTCTCATCCTGAACGGCCAATGTGCACAACTGTTTAATCAAACAACCCAATACCCATTAACCATACTATTATTATTAACCATTCCCATTAATTAGCTACAACCCAAAATCAAGTTATTTATACTGGCTTTATATTTGCCTGGAAGATGATGCGCTTGCTGGGGGAGGGTTATATGTTTGTGTGTACTGCATGTGTGGGGATGTGCTGAATTTGTATATATATATATGTTGTGTTGGAGGGAGAGGGGCAGCACATAAAAGTTTACAAAAACAAATCACACTACATACAAATCCCAATTCTGATGTACATTTGCTTAAATGTGAGCAGTTTAAATCTGTAATGGGTGCTTTTGATTCTTCCTATGAAAGAAATATTTCAAACATGTTTTTGTGTACAGCATGCCATACTGCGCTACACATTTTTCAAATGGGCAACATGTATTAAGTTGGCAAAAGTGGTTCACAGAATTCATATTGACTGGTCAGATACACAGCTGTCCATACTAGTTCTACTAGCAAACACCCAGCTCCCTTCCCTCTATAACACACACACAAAGCCACATGCATTCTCACTGAGATCAATGAGAACCAGTCAAACAAATATAGATAATCAGTCTCACTAACAATATAGTCTGACCAATTTATTTCCAGTATATGTTGATCTCAACTGGTGAAATACTGGAAATTACCAGTTAATGCCAGCCCCACATGTAGATATGACGTTCAGTCTAATGTACTACATTGAAAACTTTAAGGTTACCACCCCAAAAATACACATTTCACTACAAAAGCAACTAACCAATCCCTTTGGAAATAAATGAATTATTGTTTGTTATGAACATAATCAGTATTCTGTTCCAAAAGATGCAGTGCACTTCCAATGCACACTGTATTTGATTGTGTTTGTGGTTTCTGGATAATGGCAGTATAACCATTATGTGATCACCAATCATAAAAACTAACTGTGATACCACAATGCTGTCAGCAAAATAATGTCTGTACAGGACAAGTCAATAAGCAACCAGCCACACCTGGTCTCTCCTTTGTCACTGATACAGTGGTAGCAGTGTTTGCGGTCACAAACTCAAAGTCTAATTTGCACAACAGGTGCAAATCTTGTACAAGTCTTTATCATCTAAAAAAACTAGGAGCAAGCCATCGACCAGCATGTTCAGTTGTGACACTGAGCAATGCTGTATATGAAAACCACACCTGTTGGATGGTGTCCACCTGATGAGTTGTGCAATGTGTGAATAAACCTCTCACATACAAATACACAACAAAACACACAAAAGCATGTATTTCCTGACAGACTTGGCCAGTTCAGTTGTATTTTTACTCTCAAGGTGTGAGGGGAAAAAACAATGTTTCTGAAAAACACAGACTTACACTTTTATAGTCAAATGCATTGAATATCTTTACAGTTATTCAGTAAAACAAATCTGCATGCAGCAGTTCTGGAAATATTTTGTCCTGTCCCCATGACGGTTTACCAGTGTTTAATGATCCAAACAGCATTAGTGAAGTTGCAGACAACCTGAACTATTGTACCACTTCCAGTGTTAAAAAATACATAATTAATTCAGTCACCTTTCTCACAAAATGACTCCAGAATTCATTAAACCAACATTATATAATTTTAGTTTGTTTAGGGTGTAGTACAGTATTCACAATATGTACTTTCCTGCTTCTATGAGCCCAAAGAGCTGTGCACCTCACCCAACAAGACACACTGTGTCAAGATAAGACAATGGCCTAGTTCACCAGCTGTCAATAGAAGACAATGCAAGCTGAGCTATCTGACATGGCCCCAGGTGTTGCCCACACCACACATGCCCCCATACGGTTAATTATTCACCCCTAATAGTAGCTACCCATTCAAAGATGCATGCAAATCAACACCCACCATCAGAGTGGCGTAATTGCTATACACAGGGTAGATCCATTCCACAGTTGCAGCGTCCATGGGACTGGAGTGAGTCTGAGTCGAGGTTTTGAACCAGGAAATTTGTTCTACACACCAGTGAGCTGGCAACTAAAACACTTATCCAGGTCACAAGCCAGGGAAAGTTTGGGTTTCAGTTCCCAGTCCTATTCTGCTCAGCCTCAGACTGTCAAAGTAAAAAATGCTGGAAGGAAGTAAAAACAGAGTCACGAAGTCAACCCAGCACAAATTTCCACATGACACGTTTCCCTTCCACCACACAGAACAATCCACTTGTAAAGATCAGCTCAGTATCTTTGGTGACTGGTCCATATCTAATAAAACTACAAGTACAACCTACATGTGTGTGTGTCTGTAGGTTGTGCAGCAGTGTGAAACCCAGCACGTGTGTGATTATTGTATAGCTGGGTGAGTCACTGTCAACAAGTGAACTGGAGCAAGTTTTGGTGGGGGGGAAAAACACACAGAGCGCCCATCAACAAGTGGGAGAGAGAGGTAGGGTGTCAAGAGGTGCCCATTCCCACACAAACCCTCCTTCAGCCAAAGCCACACAACAGTAGTATTTTACCAGAACATCTCATTACAGTAAAATGGTGCAGTGAGTTTGCTTGAAAGCTGGACTACCACTGGTTTGGATGATGACAATAACTGAATAAGTTATAATAATGTAAAATATACTCTACAGATCAAGCATTTAAAGTATCCAAAGCAGTTGTTACTAACATATATATCATTATATAAAATTAACCCAGTTGCCCTGCCACAGAGTATATAAATCCTTCATATCTGAAACTAGTAAACAATTTATTTTAAGGGTTATACAGTGTCAGTAAGTTTCAGTATTATGGTGCAATTTAGCTGGCCAAGCACTGTAATTATTCTCAAACAACTGGTTTTAAAGAAAGCTGCATGAAGTCAAAATCTCTACAGCTAGTTCCAGTAAAATGCAAGTAATAATACATATTTACAACAATACCCAAAACCAACACAAATAAATACAAAAATGAGCCATAATACACCAACCAGGTGCCTATGGCCCCAACCCTCTCACATCTCTCCCCACCCTAGCCTTTGCACCACTTAATTTATTTTTCTCTCCACAATTTTTCCTGGCTAGAATCAGGATGTCAATGCAGCCAACAATGGTAGGTCAGACATGTGAAATTAATGGCTTTTGTTGCCAGCTCATCCACACAAGCCCTAAAGGAGGGTGGAAAATACTGTAACATTTTTCACCAGCAAAAACTGTATTTCAATTTACATCTGTAGAACATGGTCCCAGTAAATTCATTTTTTATCTATATCCCCATCTGATCCCTTAGTGACTTCAAAGACCTGAGCTTGCACCAATTGTCTCTTTGCACACTATACAGACACATACAGATCTTTTTCAACATGCTTGTGTAAAGTAATGTGCAGGGACAAAGTAAATTTTGTTACAATGACCCACCAAACTAACAATGAGTGTTAACCTAGTATGTACATTATTTTCCCATACAGCTAGCACAGTAAGAACTGACCCCTGATAACCCCCAAAAGCAACAGAAAGAGGACAACTGTGAATTGTTTCTGTGGTGGACAGTTGGTTAACTCTTATATGTGTCATAGACTGAGAAGGGAAGGAAGATAACACACACCACTACAGTAACTCCAAATCCAGTTCAACACTACTAAACAAACCCTCCATATCCGTATGTGATTTTTTCAACAACCACCATAAAACACACATGTATAGCATGCACAAAACAACAGGAAAAGGAGGTGTGTGTTTTTCAACATGAAGCAACAAAGGGTCATCTTGTGTGGAAAAATACCAGTTTTTATAAAGTTTTTTTTTTTTCATAACCTAAACATGGCGGGGGGGGGGGGGGACAAGCTGAGCTGAGCTATGAGCTGCAGAAAGAAAAGGACTCCCCCCCAAAAAAAACCTGGTGTCACTGAGGGAGATAGATCAATGGCAGAGGAAAACAAAACCAAAGTATGGAGCCCAGCATCAGTCACACCCAATAAAGAGCAGAGAGAAAATGTGGGACAGCAAAATGTCTGAAGAGCGATTTGCCTGCCATTTGAATGTCTGCACAAAGTTAGTAAACTGGATTTTAAGATCCAGCTAACTGCAGTCACCTCCGGACAATCAACCTCTGTCAGTGGCATAAGCAACACACATTTCAAACTCCTCATATGGGTCATTTCCTTGAAAACCGGACCAAAGAGGTTGCTGCTTTACTGATGAAATAATAAAATGTTCAAATTTTGCTGTATTTCTGATGTAACTTGTTTGGAGAAATAAAGCAAATGCCCCACTGTGAGAGCAGTTCATTTGTTATAACAAAGTTATTTTTGGTACACATCGTGGCATTTTCATGGCTGCCACTGTGAAATGGCTAAAGGAAGGAAGGAAGGCATTTCCTTCAAAACATTCAGGATTAAATAAAACCTCAGTGAGCATCATGATAACAAGACTTGTTCACAAGGAACTTTTTTTCATTTGCATGGCACATCAGAAGATGTCATCCAGACAAACATTCAAATCTGAATGAAGATTGGAACCTTCGCTGTGACTTTGAACACAGCAAAGCAATCTCTTCACCAAGACGTGGTAGCAAAAAGATCAGAAATTTTTAAAATACAATAGAAACATTTTGATTATAAACGGCCCCGTGATTGCAACCTTCCAGATAAATAAGAGAGCAACCATTTTTTTCTCATGACACTCTGGTGGCTTGTGATGGAATATCACAATACCAAGTTTGGCTACAAATAGCAATCATTTTCACTGGACATTTTGGGTTATGACGACCTACCATCAAACTAAGTTTGGCTGCAAAATATTCGTTCAGTAGATATAGTAGAAAGTCATATTTTGATTGTATTTATAAACCCTCACTAGGATTCCCCCCCCCCCCCCCCCCCCCACTTTTTGTTTGTTTTTGTTTTGTTCTGAAAACCACAAAATGGAAATACTTGAATGATCAAGAGCACTGAAGAGCTGACAATTTCTTTTTGTATTATTATGCCTGTATAAAATGTTGCTGGTCATTAATTTGTTTTGTGTTTTAGTTGTACCATATCATCAAAACTCAACAACAAAAAAAGAGAAAACAAAAAGGGTTAAAATAATAAAAAGAACATTGACATTTTGATCTTATTTCAAAATGCTGTTAACTTTGTTTAATTTTTGTTGCTGTGCTGTTGTTGTCTTTAACATAAATATCAGCTTTGTGTTACAGTTTTTACGCTGACAGCCAACCAGCAACCGTTCTTTTTTTAGAGTGACACTGACTGTGGCACAAGTTTTATGTTCCTGTCATCATTACACATACACTGCATGCAACACACAGCTAGGTACAGTTAATTCATTTTCACACGGGAACAATCCTTTGTCAAGAAAAAGCACACTAAAAAGTGAATGCTGCCCAACTGATTTTACCTAGCAGAAACAATGTATTTGTTTTTTCTAGGTGAATTCAATTGTTCATTATGAGCTGGCCCACACATATGCTGTGTTATGCATTGGCCATAACTCCTGGCCTCAATTCATTTGCATGGATATAACTTTATAAAGCATACATAAAGCATACTGCAATAACATGTGTTGCCACTACTGGCACTAGTAACAATTCAGTCACAATGTGCACAGAAAGATCCCACTGGTAGCCCAAAGTTTATGCAGCACAGGAACATTAACACTAAATATAGGAAGTGCAAGTCCAACAAGCTGCCAGCACAGAAACTGTAAAAATACCACATACCAAAAGTTTAACTAAAATGTAAGCAAGTGCTAACAAAAGCACTAGTAGAAGTAGTAATTGGATTTTAATGTCCTGTCAACCACACAGGGTCACCTCAGGACAGTCAAACTCAGGTCATAAGCAAATACACACCTCTAAACTCTTCTGATGTATATATAGGCCCTCTGTCAAGTCAATCTACAAAACCAATCACCTCACAAACTTAAAACATACACACACAAACATCAGACACAAATTTTCGAAGTTAGTCCGTTCAATATTACCCCTGTTAAAAGAGCACATAAGGCTAGGACATGCTGGTATTGTTGACCATTCCATCTAATTTATCAATACCAGGTTAAAGAAAAATATAAAAAAGGAATGGAGAGACACAATATAAAATAAAATAAATGTTATATAAATGCATAATGGCAAATACTAATGCCATATGGCAGCAAGCTGCACATACCACCGACCAACTATCATCCCCTAGCTGCTCAACAAGAGCCATACAAAAAAGCCTAACCCTTAACGAAAAATATTTGAGTTTTCTGGAAAAAAAGTCAAGAGAATGGACCATTAGCAGAAAAATGGCAAGACAGAAAGAGCAAGAAGACGAGGCAGAAAAAAACAAGAGAACAGATAGGAAAGGGGAATCAAATGACAGCCCTGAGATTCCAGACAGGAGGGTGACATCAGACATCCCCAGCCTCCCTTTGGGGGGGAACAAAAGCACTAAAGGCCACAACAACTCAAATGGTATCAGCAAATAAAAGCAAACATGAAATAATATGCCTGTTAAGAAAAAAAAATGATGTTACATTATAAACTTCTTCTTTTTTTTGGGGGGGGGGGGGGGGGCAGGGGGAGGAGTGTAGTGTGTGTCTGGTGTGAGGGTTTGCAGACAGGGCTGGTGGAAGAGTGGTTGTCTGAGTACACGTTGTTATAACCTGGGGTATAATCATATTCTTCAAAGTACCACTACATATGACAGCACGTCATGGATTTACAAACCAGCCAGGTTTTAATTTCCCATCGCACAAAAGCCCACCAAATTCAAAGGCTGTCAGTGATCCAGCCAGCCAGGAGCAGCTGGTGCCCACAAAGTCTCTTTGTTGATGATCACATTACCTACTATCCTTCGTGATCACAATCAACCCATTACACAGTGATCATCGGCTTTCCCATCTGCAGCACTGTTTGAACAGACCATGAAGACAAATGCAATTTACCCTACAGACTGTGACACTGACTGCATTAAAACTGAAAAGTGCTGTCCTTTTGCCTCCACTACAACCAACACATTTATTGATAAAATTGTTGATACTAATTATATGAATATGACGCACTTGTGCCATGGTGTTTTGAAATACATGCATTTGATTATGAACTTAAAAACATTCTCTGGGATAAGCTCCAAGTGTGTGTGCATGGCAATACCAAACACATTTTTGTGTGTATTTTAATGGTACTTGGTGAGGAAAAGCCCCCCCCCCCCCCCCCCCCCCTTTTTTTTTTTTTAAACAGCCCATGGCTGATTTCTGGTCATGTCTTAATTTGTTTTTATATCTTCAAAAATTGTTCTTGGGTTTGTTGATTAGTCCATGCTACTGTTCACAGATCAGAAAGTGGTGTGTGTGTCCATGTCAGAGCACATGATCTGCTTAAACCCCCCCCCTTTATTTCTTCTCTCTCCCTCTCTCTCCTTTTTTTTTTTTGTGTGTGAAAAATCTGCTGTACTGGACATTTTATATCTGGAATGGCTTTTGTTTTTACTTTTTATTGGAACTTCCACTTGCATCACATAATTTATAAGCCTGCATTTCGCTACTGCAGATGCAAACAAAACTTGTTATTTAAACTATTATTAAATAATAACATTACATTCTAAACATATACTGGCTGGACCGGTATGGCAATTTACAAAATGCCCCATCCGCATGTGATCCCGTGTGGCTGATACAACATTAACATCCAAGAACGCTAACTATTGCATCAGTATATTCAGACAAGTGGTTGGTCTAAGGGAGGTAACCACTGCAACAGTTGCAACCAGCTAGTGTTCATCTGTGCTGATATTGTATAAATCTAACTTGTTAACTATTCCCAAGCTTAGATTGTAAATACCATTTTCACTTCAATCAATTACTTCCAAAAAGTAAACTTCAATCAATTACTTCCAAAAAGTAAACCCACAAGTACAAGTTAAAAAAAAAAAAAAAAAAGACAAGAAAATCACCTTCTTTCATCTTAACTCATGGGGAAATGTTCCACAGCTGAAATAATTCATCAGTTGATTGACTGATCAACAGTCCACGCTTGCACAGTGCCTAAATTGGTCCAAACCTTGGTGCTTATAAAATTTTGGGAAGAAAAGCAATTGTCCAAAAAATATGTGTGTACACACACAAGTTTCAACATGGTTTGTATGAATATATATATGACTTAGTGCCAAAAGGTGCGCAAATGGGGGGTCGGATTTCTGACTGTCAATAAAATCTGTTTCAAACACTTTGTCTTGTTGTTGCTTTGTGTGTGCGTGCATAATTGGTCAGTATCACAGTGGAAACAATATGAGTTCCAAATCTGGAACAGCTGGAGAAATATTATTTTTTTGAAAGTGAAAAGCGCCACAAAATTCGACCCCTGAAAACGGACACGCTCACGGTGAGTACTTTCAATGCTTTCATTCACGTACATGATGAATCAAAACATTACCTCAGTAACCAATTTGCACAGAGGAGATATTGCTTTACACAGTACATATAAAATTGATTATCACTAAGTTTTGTTTTTGTTTTGCTCTGAAATATTCCTCGGTCGAACGTTATGTGCTGAAATGTTTCGTGACCAGCATTCGCAGACAAAGTAGTGAAGAACGGACTTTCTTTCGTCAAAGCTTCACTCCAGTTGCTGTGGTACGTCACTGCATCAGGCGCCAATGTTTTATTTTACTGCCAAATGTCTGGGTAGTTTTTAAAATATATTTTGCCCTTCCGAATAAAATTGTTGCAATAAATAACGTTCAACAACGTATTAGATTAAACAAGCAAAAGGAAAAAAATAAAGTTTTTGTGCTTTTGTACTACTTCCGGTCGGCCATGTTACACCTCCGGGTCATTTGCTTTTTAGTACATGGCTGCATGGAAGAGACGTTCTGATATGCGAAAGGTGCGTGGTAATATTTCTGAAGACCATAACATTCAACTTTATTTAAACGTTCATCGCAGATTTGGTGGAGATTTTGTCAGATCTTCCGGTTATACGATGATATTTATATTGGTATATGCCGAATCTTTTAAAAGTATCGGAATGTTAGCATACAGTGTGAGTTTTTGTTGCTGTCGATCTAAAGTTTGTTCAGATGCTTTCATAAATTTGTTTTCACCGAGTTTCTTACAACATGGGTGCGTGTTGAAATCGTAATGTGCGACAGCAGATTGGTTATAAACAGTATATTCTGATCGTACTCTTTACATTTTTTGCTTGCACTTAACGCAGTTCGTTTTGTTTACAAACTATGTCTTCAAACAAATCATCATATATGATAGTCAATGCATCAGGCGCCAATGTTTTATTTTACTGCCAAATGTCTGGGTAGTTTTTAAAATATATTCTGCCATTCTTCATAAAATTGTTGCAATAAATAACGTTCAACAAAGTATTAGATTAAGCAAGCAAAAGGAAATAAATTAAGTTTTCGCACTTTTGCACTACGTTCGGTTAGCTATGTTACTCATCTGGGTCATTTGCTTTTAGCACATGGCCACATAGAAGAGCTGTTCTGATATGTGAAAGGTGTGTGGTAACATTTTTGAAGACCGTAAAATTTGAACGTTCACTGGAGATTTAGTCAAATCTTCCGGTTATACGATATTTATATTGGTATATGCCGAATCTTTTGTAAGTATCGGAATGTTAGCATACAGAGTGAGTTTTTGTTGCTGTCAATCTAAAGTTTGTTCAGATGCTTTCATAAATTTGTTTTCACAAATCGTAATGTGCGACAGCAGATTGGTTATACACAGTATGTTCTGATCGTACTCTTTACATTTTTTTTATTGCACTTAACGCAGTTCATTTTGTTTACAAACTACGTCTTCAAACAAATCATCATGTATGGTAGACAATTCAAATTTACACAGGTTAAAGTCGTCAAATTATGTGTTGAACATTACGATGACAACACGAGCTGTGGAAATAATAATGTTCAACATAATTATAGTGACCATGACTGTCTGCCTTCCAGAGTTCTAAAAATGTAAGGTGCCGATCTTAATAACATTATTCTTTGGCTGTGATATTTCTAGTAATATTTATTACGATTTTTTGTATTTTATTATTATTAATTCTTTCACTTTTAAGTTAACTGTTCAACTATATTTGTCCTAGGCACCCAAGTCAACATGACCAAGAAATGTATGGATGACAGGTTGCGTGTGTGTTTTCCTGTGACACCCAAAAGCAGATGTTGCACTCACTCTTACTTGCTCCATTTTCTCTTACAAAACACTTACTTGTTTGTTAAATAATAAGTATTACTTATTTTGTTATGAAAAACAAAGTACCATGTTGTCTCATTAACGTTATGTTATCCACTACAACAAAATTAATGCAGCAAAAACTGTTCACATGGAAATAGTTATGTCTTTATACTTTACAGTAATAAAAAGTGACTGATTTATCATTTTCATCAAGAAACAAACAGCACTGTACATCTTGTTGAAATAGTAATGTTCAACATATTTCTTACATCATTTGCTGTTTATGTCAAGAAAGCTTAAATTTGAGGGGAAAAATCATCAAATCTTCCTTGTCACATATTGTTCTATTAAAGAATAACTGTTTATGTTTCAAAATGTGTTGCTTTTTATTCATTTAAAAATGTTCAAGATTGGCTGTATGTTGAACGTTATCTATTACAAAAAACTATGCATAGCATGCTGTTCTGTGTGACACAGAATAACAACAATTCACTTGGTAATACTCATGTGGATCACATCTTGTAAGATCAGTTGGGTGTTCGCAGTTAACTGCATGATTAGCAGCACAGTGATGGGGGCTTGTTGTAATGTGTAATGTTCAACATCTTGTCATAAATCATACTGAAAGTCAAATTTCTCAGGAACAATGAGTAGCACTGCCTTCTCCCTTCACTGGTGGATGACTTCACACGTGTTCATTAAAAAAAAAAATGCATTACTCGCTCACATCCTGTCAACTTTATTTTCTAGTACATCTGTCCTCTTTTCTTGCACACCTTTTGGCACTAAGTCATATAAATGCATGTTCATGTATTTGTATGAAACTGATTTGCATGTGCATTATTTTACATTGCATGTTTATCTTTGATGAAGTTGTAAAGCTTTTCTCTGGGGTGGGGGAGGTGTCTTTTTAGGGTGTCATTCCTATTTTGTCACAAGGACTAATTAATTAGCCCAGTTTAGACAGAAATTTGAATGTTAGTGACATCTTGTCTCTTCTGCTTATAAACATACTTCACTCCTTCAGCAATGGTAAATCTGATGGTATTAACACGCATGGCTCACTGATCAACTGAGGTTATAAAATATAATCCTGCAAAGAACAAAAGACATCTCTTAAAACTTCTTCATATGAATGCTTGTCACAGGATGAGTCCCAGTGCCTCACAATAGCAACCATATAGTGCTAACCCAGGGTTTGTAAAAAAAAAAATCCTTTCAAAATTCACAAACTTTTCACAAAACCTGACATGATGCCCGCAATATGGTGCAGAAAAGCAACACAAAGGTACGCAACTATTCTGCACATCTGGTAAAGGTGCGCAACCCTTACTGTAGCCAACGCATTCTATCAGTCAAAACTGATAGGAAGTGCATTCTTTGTGACTTTGCATAACAATCGTTTTTAATCTACTGTCTGGTCTTCGGAAATGCAGTTTCTGACAGATCAGCTGATAGTTTTTCCATAGAGCTCAGAAGACCACAAAACTCACAAACTTTCACAGACCCCACTCAGTTTTCCCAGACTTTCAAGGCCTTGAAAAGCCTGTCCTATATTTTTTCCCCACTCTCAAAGACCTTCAAAGACCATGCGAACCTGTAATCTCTGCTTCCAAGCAGACCCAATGCATTCCAGTCAGATGTGCCTCTGAATCACTGACTTTACTCAGCATGTTTTTTTAATATGCACTGAAGCAGCGCATTTACGTTTTAGTTGTCTTTACAGTGAAACTGCTGCTGTCTTGGTGTGCATTCTGTGTACACAATACAACCATGCACCACTTAGTGTCACCTCATTTGAAGCCATACATGTATGGTGCATGTCACCATGTGCTGTCAGCTCTAACAGTCTGCCATTTGCACTTTGTTGGAATGGTCAGGATCTTTTACATGCTCATGTGGTTAACACAATGGTGAAACAGATACCAAAACAAGAATCAGCACAGAAAACTGACCCTAGAAAAAAACAATTCTCCTGCCAGGAATCTAACCAGTGACCTTTTGGTAACAAGTCCAGCACTCAATTACTGAGCTATTCCTGCTTACCAACTATGTCCAACAAAAAAATTTTTGTCAGGTTAAGGAACATATCAATTTTCTCCCTTAAATATCCACCGGAGAGAGAGAGAGACAGAGAATTATATATTATAATCTAGTTTATGCTTCAACAATCATACAAAGTTTGAACTTGACTTTCTATACAACTGTCATGCATTTTAAATTTAACTGTGTGATGCCACTACAAATCTTGAAATAGTCAAGGCCATTACAGCTTAGTAATTATAAACATTATTAAAAGTTTTATCCTTCTTACACTTGTAAAGGGACTAGCCCATGCAGATCTGGCAAAAAAGAAGAAGATTTTTGGCACGGATTTTTATTGTTTTAGGTACAATTTTTCTGTAGCATTAATTTCTGCTATGGCACCTTTGAAACATGCCAATTTAACTGTAGTGGTCTAAAAATAGATTGGGGATCTCCCCACTGCATATGTACAGCTATTTACCAAATGCATATTACAGTATTAAATTTCATTGTTTTTGACGTGTTTATTTAGACTTGGCCTGCAAACAATGGACAATGGTGGTGTCTTGGGCACATAATCTGCTCAGGCCTAAGAATTTGTCGGGCAACATAACTGATGATTTTGTGAATAATTTTATACCTTTGATTTGAACAAAATTTTATTCAAGACAAAATAAAGATACAAAGAATCATTATGTGCTCATCAACAAGCTGTAGCTTATAGGCGATGAGCTCATTATATTATAGTTGGAAAAAACGCACAATGTAAGGCGGACGAACAATTTCATTTCACTAACAAAAACTGAGTAAGAAATAACAACAATAAAAACGAAAAACAAGAGAAAACAAAGAAAGAAAAAGAAACAAACAAACTACAATAACAAAACACAAAAATACAAACAGTCACTAGAAAACAGTCAAAACAAAATAGTGGAAAAAACAAAACAATGTTAGGTGGATAGATAGATTGGCTGGTGGCTTAAATAAATACTAGTGAGAGAGAACTGGAATGTGGAGACAGAGAGGGATGGGAAAAGGGAAAGATGGTTTGAAGTCATTTTTTTCTTTTTTCTACAGTAGCATAATTATTAATTTTTGACAAAGTTCAGAGGTATGTGTAGGCAGTCGGTCATTTGTATAATCAAAACATATAGTCACATTTACAGAAGGAATTAATTCTTGGATTTTTAACGTCCCTTTAGTATACTATGTTAAAAGGACAAATCACATGTGCACAAAAAGTCAGTATATATTGTCAAAAACAAACAAACAAGAGATAATCATATTATACCTTTCTTTGAATAAATCTCCTAATTGTGCAATGTGTACCTCACTAGAGTGGATAAGAAAAGTAGCTGCCATTTACTAATAATGCTCAGCAATGGACTGAGGTGCAAGGTGTTGGGTGACAAATTTTTCTCAGCATACTGATCCAATGCTACTACAGGAAAAATTTCAAACACCATTTTCAAATAAAGAAAAGAAAAACCTACCAGCTGGTGGCATGCCAGAAACAGTTGCAGAATATTTAATATATGGTTCCGGTATACCTCTCCTATCAGTCAAAAAAGAAGTATTGGGAACCTTTCCTTTCACTTGTCCAGTAACAGCTTTGCCAGTTTCCTATCAAAGATGTCTAACCTTGTGCACAGCTCTCTCCACCTGGTCACCCAGCCTCGACTTGTATAGATCTATGTTGTCAGTCTCCTGCCAATGGAGCTAAAGGTTCTTTTTATTTTGGTCCTCCAAAGATAAATGGTAGCAACTCCAAATCTATCTCTGCTTTGACTGCATAATCTTGAACAAAATCAGAAAAGAACTACGAAAATATAAACACCACTGTATCATTTTCAGTTCTTTGTTGCTTTCGTTCAATGGGCTATTTGCTCCACGTAATAGCACATGAAAGAATGCATTTACTTTTTATTAATACAAAAGAAAACGGCACACGAAACATATGTCCCATCCCATGTTCTCTTTTGCACATATTCCTAGTCATTCTTTTCAGTTTTGTCATTCTTACCATCAGTAACTACTTATAGAGCCATTAGAGAGGGTTAGTACATGGGTGGTAGTGGTTTGGGAACTATTTGCTCTCGTGACTCCAGCGATTTGTGTGCGGATCAGAGGTGACAGGTCAGAGTTTACAAAGTCGTTTACCACACGGCTCAAGTTTTTTGTCTACTGCTGTGTTCTTACCACAGTGGGTTTGTAGGGACCATTTTCACTTTGCTGTGTAACATTAAACTTATACTTTTCTTTGTAGATTAGCATCGTATGCTTGTATGAGATTGTAATCTGGGTTGCTTTTGTTAACTGTATTGCTGTTTTAGCGTTATGATGCAACCATATCGATTTTATCCGAAATCAAAATGGTGGACTGTAGCGGTGCAACTGATTGAATTAACCCGCTGCCACTGAATGCATCTTTGTTGTCAGTTTTACAAGCATAACAACTACTTGACCAGTGACGCCACAAAAGACTAATTTGTAAAGTTTGTCACTGAATGGCCTTTCTCAAGTTACTCTACTGTGTTAAGGGGCAGGTCAGTGTTTAGGTAGCGATCTGTGTGACTCTGGCTATGTTACACTTGAGGCACACGCACAAGCATAGGTAGACAGTCAGGTTGCGCCACTACCACCTCCACTACCACCCATGTACTAACCCTCTCTATTGTTTCCTTTGACTCTTCCTTCTCCTTTCTATAATCTTGATGTCGAAGTATTAATATTGTAATGATGTCAAAATGATTTTTGCCATCATTTCATTGATCCAAACACATAAAATGTTCAAAACAATGCTATTTATTAGGACATCATTTCGTTGTTCGTCTCTGCAATTTCAAACAATTTATTTCTGTTTTTATGCTGTTCCCCATAAAAAGGTTAGGAAAATTAAATTATTTCACACACTGTCCACACAGGGGTCGCACTGTCTTTTAGCGATTTGTGTCAACTGACGTGAAACATAACATTTTTGCACCAGTGATAAGAAAAATGCATGCAGCATAATCTAGAATTAGCAAACAAACAGCTAAAAATGACTGAGTAATTTGACTGCTGCAGTACTGACAATTTAAAAGTAAGCAGATGAAACTAGTTAAAAGAAAGTCTAACCATGCACACACACACACAAAATTGACAAAAATAATTTATATGTGACATGTACGCAAAACAGAGAAGTTCCAGTATCCTATCAGTATCAATAATGTCATACTAAAACCTGGGAAAGAGTTCATGAAGACAGTGTTAGTAAACTGTCTGGGGAAGTCCTCTTCTAAAATCATTATAAAATCAACGGCACGTTTAGTCACAAAGCTTTTTAATGCAGATCATGTCCGTTTAACCTCCTCTAAGCACACAAGGAGTTTAGCCTCCAAAGGAGAGTTCCTTTAAAGCAATCATATTTGCAAATTGCCAGTGACATTAAAAATGTGCACAGGAATCTCTTAGCAATGTTCCATTCATACTATTAACAACCAGCAAAGTGTATTAACAAATAGTACAGCACACACCAATGCAATAGGCCATTTGCCACGGTGTTATTTTAAAATCGTTCTGATGTTACTTTCCCTGATTTTGGGCAGGCTGTCCATGCCTGACACAGTAGACAGTGTTGTGACATGCAATGTTTTTGGGAAACTAGACTGTCACGGCCTTAAGCAATATCTTTGAAAACAAGGAATTACTACAATAGGATTGTGTATCATAGAAGCAATGTTTAGTTAGGTTATCTACCTATGTGAATGATATTTCAATTGAATTCAAGGCAGTCAGGCAGGCATATAGCTGAAGAAGCCAAAGACAACAAAAAGAAGAGGGAAACGATGGTGGAAAAGAAAGGGCAGCCAACGTAAAGACTTGTACCCTATTACTTAATAATAATGCCAATGGGCCAGCTGTGGTGAATCATGGATAAGAAAGAAAAAGATGAAAAGGAAAGAAACAAGCTGCAATTACACCACAAAAGGATAGGCCTACATGGATGTAGCCAGGCCCCTGCCCAGGGAAAGGGGAAAACCCTTTGATCACAACAATGGTAGCCCCGTAATGAGATTCAACTACTGATTTCTCACTGAGGTATCACAAAAAGAACCAAAAGATTTATCTTAAGTTTGAGATCAAACTGGAGTTAACCGTGAAGACATGTTGCCGGCTTAGTTATAAAGGAAACAGCCAACCCTTTGATACAGTAATCTGATTTATTAATCATATCATAGTAACATTATTATATGACTTAGTGCCAAAAGGTGTGCAAATGGGAGGTGGGGGGGGGGGGGGGTCAGACTTTTGACTGTCAATAAAATCTGTTTCAAACACTTTGTCTTGTTGTTGCTTTGTGTGTGCGTTCATAATTGGTCAGTATCACAGTGGAAACAATATGAGCTCCACATCTGGCACAGGTGGAGAAATGTTATTTTTTGAAAGTGAAAAGAACCACGAAATTTGACCCCTGAAAATGGACATGCTTACAGTGAGTGCTTTCATTCACGTATATGACAAATCAAAACATTACCTCAGTCACAGATTTGCACAGAGGAGATATCGCTTTACACAGTGCATATAAAATTGATTATCACAAAGTTTTGTTTTTGGAGTTAGAGGCTCTGAAATATCCCTCGGTCGAACGTTATGTGTGTTCAAATGTTTCATGACCAAAATCTAGTGAAGAACCGGCTTTCTCTTTCGTTGAAACTTTACTCCAGTCACTGTGGTATGTCAATGCATCAGTCAAATCTTCCAGTTATACGATACTTATATTGGTATATGCCGAATCTTTTATAAGTATCGGAATGTTAGCATACAGAGTGAGTTTTTGTTGCTGTCAATCTAAAGTTTGTTCAGATGCTTTCATAAATTTGTTTTCACCAAGTTTCTTACAACATGGGTGTGTGTTGAAATCGTAATGTGCGACAGCAGATTGGTTATGCACAGTATGTTCTGATCGTACTCTTTACATTTTTTGCTTGCACTTAACACAGTTTATTTTGTTTACAAACTACGTCTTCAAACAAATCATCATATATGGTAGACAATTCAAATTTACACAGGTTAAAGTCATCAAATTATGTGTTGAACATTATGATGACAACACGAGCTGTGGAAATAATAACGTTCAACATAATTATAGTGACCATGCCTGTCTGCCTTCCAAAGTTCTAAAAATGTAAGGTGCCGATCTTAATAACATTATTCTTTGTCAGTGATTTTTTTATAATTTTTTTTTTTGGGGGGGGGGGGGGGTAATATTATTACAATTTTTATATATTTCATTATTATTAATTCTTTCACTTTTAAGTTAACTGTTCAACTATTTTTGTCCTAGGCACCCAAGTCAACATGACCAAGAAACGCATGGATGACAGGTTGCATGTGTGTTTTTCTGTGACACCCAAAAGCAGCAAAAGTTGCACTCTTACTTGCTCCATTTTCTCTTATAAAACACTTACTTGTTTGTTAAATAATAAGTATTACTTATTTTGTTATGAAAAACAAAGTACCATGTTGTCTCGTTAACGTTATGTTATCCACTACAACAAAATTAATGCAGCAAAAAACTGTTTACATTGAAATAGTTATGTCTTTATACTTTACAGTAATAAAAAGTTACTGATTTATCATTTTCATCAAGAAACAAACAGCACTGTACATCTTGTTGAAATAGTAATGTACAACATATTTCTTACATCATTTGCTGTTTATGTCAAGAAAGTTTAAATCTGAGAGAGAAAAAAATCATCAAATCTTCCGTGTCATGTATTGTTCTATTAAAGAATAACTGTTCATGTTTCAAAATGTGTTGCTTTTTATTCATTTAAAAATGTTCAAGATTGGCTGTATGTTGAACGTTATCTATTACAACAAACTATGCATAGCATGCTGTTCTGTGTGACACAGAACAACAACAATTCACTTGGTAATACTCATGTGGATCACATCTTGTAAGATCAGTTGGGTGTTCACAGTTAACTGCATGATTAGCAGCACAGTGATGGGGGCTTGTTGTAATGTGTAATGTTCAACATCTTGTCATAAATCATACTGAAAGTCAAATTTCTCAGGAACAATGAGCAGCACTGCCTTCTCCCTTCACTGGTGGATGACTTCACACGTGTTCATTAAAAAAATGCATTACTCGCTCACATCCTGTCAACTTTATTTTCTAGTAGTAGTACCTCTGTCCTCTTTTCTTGCACACCTTTCGGCACAAAGTCATATGTGTGCATATGTTGAAATAGAATACCCCACTAAAATTATGCATACACTGAATTTCTTTTTCATTCTGGACTTACTTTCAGTCAGGAGGATAAAATAAAAGCGGAGAAATCTGATGAGCGTCATAGACAACAGTGTATGAACAAAACAGTGCACTCATGCGCTATTATTTTAAATACATGTCAAGAAACATCTTTTAAAGTTTACTCTTAATACTGCTGCTTGTCAGTAACAAAACACACACATGCATGTGTGCGCACACATACATCACATGTGCTCTCAATGCCTCATGCATATGTAATTTTCAAGAATTGTCTGTTAATCAAGGAGTAAATGTTCAAGAATGTATTTGCACACTACAAAAGATTAAAACATTTTTTTAGTGTAAATGTATTCTATATTTTGTGTGTGTTTCTAAAGCATAAATAGGTATTCAGGGACTGCCCCCAGCTGGAAAACAAAAACAAAAACTGAACATAAATTGATTTATGTGGAGAAATTTGTGAGTGCTTTTAGTGTTACCAAAATTCAAGTGTGTACTACATAAGAACTGCTTCATGTTACATGTATGTAAATCAAAATGCTTTGTACCATATGGAAAAGCAATCAATTTTTTTTCAAGATGTAAAGAAAGGGCGTTTAGAAAATGTGTCAAACTCTGAATTAAAACATCTACTTTTTTCTCTCTCCATATTGTAAATGAATAACAGTAAACAAAAGTGGACTGTATGTGAACAAAAATACATACATATTACATACACACACAACGAAAGAATGATTACACTGTATTACAGTATGACAAACATGTGAAACTGCAATGGGTGGATGTAGTAAAATTATGGTTTAGAATATGAACAAATGCTTATGGAAAGGAAGTAGGAATGAGTGTGAAAGCCGGCCTTACTGCAGAGGATGTACTTGGCCAAAAAAGATTTTTAAAGAGAGAGAGAGAGGTCAAAACTGTAAGCTGCCTGACGTCTGAGGCATGATCAGCCATGTCAGGGCTGCATTCTCAAAGGACTGAATGGGAAATGCTGCTAAGTCAGTTACCCTGTGGGTATCCAGACTAAATGGTCTCTTAATGCCTTGACTCATTGTTGCATATGTCCTATGTGCAACACTAGCTGACCATCCCGACACTCAGATGTTAGTATAAACCATGCATCACGGCTCCGTGCTAAATCAAATAACTAAGTCAATATCATTTCTGAACAGATAAATCTGTTCAAATGTCAGCAGTGTGTGTGTGTGTGTGTGTGTGTGTGTGTGTGTGTAAATTACTAGTTTGTTTATTATGTAACTTTTGTATTTTCAAAATATAAAACGTGTTACTGTGTGCTGTGATGTGGTTAATGTTCAGCCACACTTTAATTTCTCTGATGAGACAATAATCTTGAATCTTATGGAGGATCACAAAAGGGCACCTCCAACTAAAATTAGTAAAAAGGAACAGTTATGACTCTGGTAGAATGAACACTGGAGAATATATATGATTTTGAGATATTTAATATCACACGTTTTTCATGCAAGTCAAAAAACAAAGCCACTTCTGTACTGTAAGACCCAACTTCTTTTGTTTTCTAGTTGCAACACTCCATTGTCACCCTCATCAGAAGTTGTTAAATTAGACAGCCATTATAATCAAGGTCATTCTTCTCAATCACGTTTTCTTTTGTAACTACATGATCTGATCATAATTGTAGGCTACACCTGTGAAAGTGGCACTGCAATAGTCCAATCTCAGTGATTATTGTTGTTTCAACCCTGGTGGTGGAACAGCCAGGCAGGAATTAAGGCATTTTTTGCTGTTTGCATGGAATGTGGTCTGGTAGAGGCTGTTGATGTGTTGTTTCATCAATCATGTCTGATCAAGATGTACTCCAATGTATTTAACAAATATGTATCACAAACATTGTCACTACTTTAATGTAAACTGTATCAAAGTCAAACAAATAATGTGTCATAACAGATGACATTTCATTCCTTTTCACATTCACCAACACCTTAAAGTATAACATGCGCACCTGCAAGCGCAAGATCTAATAACATTTCCTGGCAAACTGAGTACACCACCATATGTAACATCTCTGTAGTCTGCATCATGACAAAAACAATCTCAATTTTGCTGGCATAGGAAAAAAAATATATGGCCAAACTGAAGTATACTATCTGAACTGTCTCCTTACCATTCTTCATGCAGTAAAAAAAGAAGCCTTGGTGAAAGTCTTGCAACATCAGTCCCTTGAGCACACTAGGCAAGGTGTCACTTACTTAGTTTTGGTTGTATTACTAGGCATTTATAAAAAATTCCAAGAAGGCTTTCTGGCTTAGGAGGAATAACTGCATACAATACATGTAGTGTGGTGTACATCGCTGTGAGGAATAGGGACTTTGGAAAAGACAAATCTGCCTGCCTATCCATCATTCATTGCATATAATTATATATCTAATCTATAACCAGGCCTTAATTGACATTCATTCACAAACTGACTTGCCAGTACAGCATATCAACCTATGCTGAAACTGAATGCTGCTGCAGAAACTGAATGCCCCCTAATGATGCTGAGAATCACTACCAGACATGTTATGCGCTATGATCAATTGTTCCTGCCCCCCCCCCCCCCAATTCTTCCTAGAGGATCACAAAAGGTCAGATCCAACTAAAATTAGCAAAAAGGAACAGTTATGACTCTAGTAGAATAAACCATGCAGAATATCTCATTGTTATATATATATATAGAGAGATATATATATATATAGCCCATATCAATCACACTTTTTTTTCATGGAAATCAAAACAAACAAAAAGCCACTTCTGTAAAGTAAGACCCAACTTCTTTTGTTCTCTAATAACATTAACAACACTCGCCATTACAAGAAAAGAAAGGAAAAAAGCACTTCTGATGATCACAGGCAGGTCATTTCTCAACCCATTTCCATTATGCTTTGATGACAATAACAATAAGAGATAACATTTATATAAAGCTGTTGTCTGAGCTACATAAACATACAAAGACAAATAACCTCACAAAAAAGCTTCCATCAAAAACAAAAAAGCTTCACATTTTTATTTAACTGGAGAGCTTTATGTTTTGGTCTATCACTATCAGATATAATCTTAATATCTGGGTCAATTTGCACTTGCTAGGTATTAGCATTAAAAGTATGTAGATTGGGAGACAAAGCAAAACACTACAATATTCCCAGTCCTGCTAGTTCTGTATTGAATTCATGTCACTTTAAATACTGATGATGTGCCCTTCTGCCTGAATTTTTTTTAATCTTTTTAGTCATGAAAACACCTTACTGCCAGAGACTGTAGTGGAAATCTGACCAAATTAATTTTAATATTTAGAATGTTAATGTGTGTTTTATCAAATAAACTATGCCTTTGCATTTTTGCATATAAACTGTCAATAAAGATGGTTCATGGTACAGCAACAAAATCTAGGAATAGGTCAGATGTACCAGCTGTTATTTTTTCTGACCAGTTCTCAAAACAGAACAAAAAATGCAGCACTGAGATGAGTACATTTGGTGTGTTGTGTGTGTGTGTGTGTGTGTTTGTAGATATATGGGGATGGGAGCAGGCCGTTTGTTGGCAGAGCTCTAGTAGTAGTATTGGGCGATTTAGCGAAGCTGGTTTGCTAGAGTGAATGCGCTTTGTAATCTTTCGCGAAAGAAGTCGCGAGAGGTCGCAGCACACTTCCGGGCCGATTTCTGAGTAGGCGTTGCTTCATGCTGTGTATAACAGTGGAAGTTGAAATTAGAATTGTGAAGCAGTACAAATGCCAATACTGTTGCAGTTGCAAAAATTACCATGGAAAGGGGATGGAGTGTGAACAAAAAGTGTCTTTGTGTCGTTTTGGGGCTGATCAGAAGATCGCGAGTTCGTAGAAAAAATGTGCTTTTGGGCATCCCAAAACACGAGCAACAAGTTATTGCTTATTTCCAGAACATTATGACTACGTGCCTCAAAACATGCCTTTAACGTTGGTAGTGTAAAATTCGCAAATTCACTGTCACCGTCTTCCATTGTGAAGAAAGTACACACCGGAAGTCAAAGCAGCCAAGGGACTTAAGCGATGCCGGGCAAAAGTCAAGGGAGTTAACAACCCCACCTGAATCGCCCAATAGACAGCCATGTATCTGACCAGTTTCTTTCTAGCATGACCACTGTAAATATTTATCACTGATGCATGGTTGCCTTTGTTTTGGGGACTGTTCTGAACAAAACTGACCATGTCTGAGTCCCATCCAAACTATTAAAAAAAGCAAGAACTGGTTTTCAACATTCTTCCTCCAACCACTGCCATAATAACTAATTATGCCATGCAGGTCTCCGAAAACTGTCAGCTAAATGACAATTTTTCGTTCATGCTCAACTGACTGTATATCAGGCTTTTAAAAACTTTTTTTTTTTATATATATAACTGCCCACATTGCTTGTGCTGATTTTTTTAAACCCAGGGTGGATGTGCTTGAATGCTACGTTACTCCCACAGTCTGATCAGTTCTGAAACTTTTTGGAAGGTTTTGCTTTCAAAACTCACCTCTACAAGATCAACAAACAAGGGAGTTAATTAGTGCTTGAAATATGTAACACAAGTACAACAACAAAGACCTGATTCGCCTATGGCAACTCTCACCTGGCATAAATTCCACCAGAGGTACATCTCACTTCCATGAACAGTACCACCACAAGCAATTTCAAATTCTGTTTTCTAACCCAACTCCCCCCCCCCCCCCCCCCCCCCCACTTTACGTCACTTTTACAGGCCTATGTGTGTGAGTGTGTACATGAGTGGTGAGTAAGAACTTAGTATTATGACTATAAAACTGTTATTTTTGAGATTTTAATGTATACATGCAGGGTGTGCTCACCAATGTTGGTGAGATATAGCACTATAGAAACGACTGCTATTATTATCATTAAGGTGCTAACAGCATCATAGACAGATGCACAGTCATAAGGAGTGACCTTTCAGTGGTGTTACCAGTTATGGCAAGAGTTTGGAGGAAGAATGCCAGAAAACAGATCAGGTGAGCACTGAAAATTAGAATACATCTGGCACAAGTTACAAATAAGTTATTTTGTTCAGCAAATATTTTGGATCATTTTGGCAATGGGTGATGAAAATTGCCTAATGCAACTTTTTCAATATCTTGAAATTTTCCATCTTCTGTCCTACCCGGAAGAAGAAAAAGATCGCATAAATTCAGCCTCTTGTGTTTTCTGTCATCATGTCCTATTGATTCAATGTCCTACTAATTAAGGGAATCAGTGTTTCAGAATGTAACATATATCATTATATGTTCTGAGCTTTGGAACTTTGGGATAAAACATTGCCCTAAAAATATCTCAATGAGAAGGGAATTCCAAATTCTGACAAATGCAGCATATGCCATCCAGGTGACAGACTAAATGATAATGGAACGCTTTTTCTTCACATGAGCCAAGGCAAAATGAATCAGAAACTTGTGGAAAGTGAGAACAAAAACAAACAAAACAGAACAGTGAACATTACTGAAAAGCCTTAATCAGTTAATGGAATTACACCAGAACAATTTACTGGCATCACAACTTAATATCACTGACCACTGAGTCATGATAGCAATGATGTGTATCAGTAAATTCAGGTATGGTGAAACATGCAGAGATCTAAACTTTGAAAAAGAGCCACTTCTCTGGAAACATTTGTTGAAACATACACATACTATATATGAACACAGGTATGTTTTCTACTTGTGTCTTAGTGTGGGTCCTGTGTACTATAAATATGAATGTTGTACAGCATGATTAGCTCCGTTTTTTTTTATATTAGAAGTTTGCCGTTTACAAAAACAAATATCATTATTATATATTCATAAATAATCATTCCTGTTTGTAGTGATAAAATATCATAGGCATGTTCAAGTAAGTGTAATAATAATATGCACAAATTATGTCCACTGGCATTAGCATGACAGAAACTTCATCTCAATGTTACACATTGTAATAACAGCAAAATATTTGAATATCTGTGCCCATCAACATAACTTGTGCAGTTATGTTACTTTCCAATGCTCATGCCTACTACATAAAAATGTATGCCTACAAATAGTGCAATGCTTGTTATTTAAAATACAAAACAAATTAACTCACATGCATGTCTGCAAACACCTGCACACACATCTCATTCTTTCACTAGTTTCAGTTTAATCATAATCATATACTACCGTTATGTTTACAACATGTCCATACACGATACTGATAATCAAGATGTGTCAGATTATTTCTGTTTTTATGGTCTAGTTAGACTAGTAGGATGTGACAGTAATTGATGTGAAACAATTATATTTAACTTGATAAATTTTTGCAAAGCAGTCTGAATGAGTCAGTCAATCTGAAAGGTATACTTAAATTGTGTAACTGATGGAATCGATGCATTGTTTTGACTAAAATAGCAAAAGCTCCACAATGATGTGCTTAGAGGAAGAAAAGAACAAAATACATCCTAATCATGGTATAAACACACCCACCCCATGCATAAACTGCTCTGTGCCAGCATTAGCTTGCTGTTGGGCACACTTAAGTTATGTATGCCATTTATGACTGTCACCAAAAGACTGGTTTGGTTCATGTGTACAATCTGACTCAAAGAGATCATAACTTTCCAGACTGAACAAATCGGCTGGAAGTGTACAATGATCTAGGATTATTTCATCGTTTTAGGTTTCTACACCATCATCTCCTTGAGGTAACTGATGAGTTGCAGTACCTCACAGCAGCAATGGGGAGCTGTCTGCTCTTGCTGATGGCTGGAACTGTACTTGTGTGTCTCTCATTGTACTTCATAAGAGCCAGATTTTTTCTCCTCATTTCATGGTGTAATTCTGAGGAAATTCTAAAGCATCTTGAGCCTTTTTTCTTTTTGCAGAAAGTCACGACGCTTTAAATATCATTATTATTATCAAAATCAGTGTCAGTAATGATCATTTTTCAGTTTTATGGAACAGGTACTTTTCAGCTTGTGCCAATTATAAATTTGTTTGGTCATTGGTGTCAGTTTGCAGTGGATGTGAAGGAAACTCTGTAGGGGTGTCCAGTCACAGTTAAAACAGACAGCTGTACACCATTGCAGTTTTAACTGAGAACATTTTGTGCATCACGGCCACAGTTTGGTGGGGCTGTCTAACTTCAAATCTAGCACATAACTATAACCACACATGGGTGGAGGGCTTTCCACAAGCACAGTTTGTAACCATCTTCATTAAACCGGCTCACAGACTTAAAAAAAAAAAAAAAACAGCAGTACTATGGCAGATAGCAAGTAGCCTACCATTTTATTTTTCAATAGCATAACAGAGTAGTACATTTTGCTCGGGCATAATATTTATGCCCAAAGGCTAAGGGTTACCACCCCTGCCTGTGCTAACATGTTAGTTATTTTTCACACTAAATGTCCAGAAATGCCAGCCCCCCTAGCACAACTGTAAGCACTGCTGAATGCAGGTTGGAAGATTGTGCTGTTTGAACCCCACCAGTCATATAGGATTTTTAGCCCTGACTAGCTTCTATCAAGAGGTGGGAGTGCCATGGGCCCAGTGGGAAGGCCTGGGTCACACAAACGAGCTCCAGCCACTTGATGAATGCATCTGTTTTTATGTGTCAAATTATTTGACATGCAGCATTTCCCAGGCCTGGTTAACACTAATAACAGTGGATAATTGTAAGTAAGCCTGGTGTGCAGCCCTCACATGTCAAGTAATCTCAAACCAAAGCAGGTCTCAATAGAATCATCATTACTATCCATCACCGTACACAAACCTGTCCTGGCTTCTGTGGCACTTCAGTTCATGCCATGCTCTTATGATGACCTCAGACTCAGGGTGCTTTCCTCCTTCAGTTCTTTCTTGCCGGAGGCAGTTCTGATCAAAGCCACAGTCCACACTGGGAGATTGACTGCATGATGTAGTGGTGGTCTACCTTTTATGGGGAGGGAGTGGGGGGATGTGGTGGAGGACACACACAGTCTGATTCTGCCAGCGCTAATTAACATTGTAAGTACAGGGCATAGTATGCTGGTAGGCACTGGCCACTGTCCTGCATATGTTAAATCAGAGCAGGCATGACTGAATACCACCAGAATAACTCAACAGTTGTGCAGTATCTCCTTCATAGGGTAACCTACCAACCACCAGAATAACTCAACAGTTGTGCAGTATCTCCTTCATAGGGTAGCCTACCAACCACCAGAATAACTCAACAGTTGTGCAGTATCTCCTTCATAGGGTAGCCTAGCAACCACCAGAATAACTCAACAGTTGTGCAGTATCTCCTTCATAGGGTAGCCTACCAACTATCTCAGTATCTGACATCTAGTGTGGGCCTCTGGTAACAGGGCCATGATGCAGAATGTACCTTGGGTGTGGCTGGGGGTAGGGATGCCGGGTCAAGCAGCATGATTACAGATTAGTAAGTTGTTGGCTATTAACATCCTGCCAACAGCACTGGGTCACCTCAGAACAACAAGCAGCACAGCGCCAATGAAAACACCACAGATGATGGGACAGCAAAAGAATAAAGTAACAACTATTTAAGCCCAAAAACATGTATTCTAATTTTTAAGGCTGAGTTATTGATCTGTTTCTTATGATTCTGACCTCCACCATGTTCTGCTGTTATCCATAAAAAAGGGAAGAAGAAAAAAGCTAGTACTTTAGCCCACAGCACATGCTTTATGTTAACACTAACAGTGGTTGCAGTACTTTAGCCTATGAAAACTGCCGTAACACTAATAACAGTACAGACTGACACAAAAAGTTGTTCACTGGGGACAAAATTTAGAAAGACTCTTATCTTCTAAGGTGATCAACAGTGTCAACAGCACATTTCAAAATAAATCCCAGATTGCAATGCTGCTACTGTTCTACATTCTCAAGCATGTGAACGAGCAAACTTGCTTTCTGATCGGCCAGACACATGTTATATTTCAGGCAAAGAGCCAACATCTGAGCTCTGAAGCTGCATAAACAGGTGGTGCTGGGCTCTCATACGAGTCATAGTTGGATGGATTGTCTTGCTGCTGAGGTGTTGTCAACATTTGTTTCTGTGGACACTGTTTTAGTAACTCACTGTGTTCCCTACTAAGTATGACTGTTCAAACACTCAGGGCTCCCCATTTTTTATTACTCAAGGGGGTAGACTCACCCCTGTCTTGCAATTTAAATGGGTATTTTCACCCTCTTAAAAAAATTCTAAAGTTTATCTTTTTTGCTTGTTTCATGTTTGTTTGTTTTGAAGTTGTGTGTCAGGACTCCCCCATTTTTTTAATGGGAACACTTTAACATCAATGAGCACATCAAATCTGAAGTGATCATAAAAAGGTAAACACAAAGTCCACTCCAAGCTTGGTGTAAAACACTTACACTGTTACAGAAAATCTCAACTTTCTACAGAGATCTCTGCATATCAGCTTGGTGCTGCTTTGCCAGTACATGTCACTACATTTTTGATGTCTTGTCATGATCAGGACATTCTCAACAGCAAACTGTATCAGGGCAAAAACAATATGTTTCATATTGGGAACTAACAGCCACAGCATAACTGTTGGTTCCCACACCTTTTCTGTTTTCAGCCCGTTTACAGGGGAATGACCTTCCCCTCCATCAGAAACCCTCTCTGGACTCCTTTAAATCATACCTTTAGACATTTCTTCTCCAAAAAATACACCACATTTTCTGCTCTGCATTGCTAATGCTATCTAATCTTCCTCCACCTCAAGCCTCTGTTTGGTGTCTGTTTAGCTGTGTTAATTTTAAAAAAAATTATAGTCAATATATACTTGTGTGTGTGGGTGCCTGTATGTGTGTGTGTTACTGTATGTGTATGAGTGTGTGTGGACGTGCTTAAAATAGTATCCACAGACAAGATTTTGTGCTTTATAAATACTTTAACTATTATTATTATGTGTAGAAAGTGTGTTAGACTTGTACTCACTCTGTCACATATCCATTTAGAAGTAATATCAAGAGACATCAAGAAATTCCTGGGACATTTTAATTGCCATTTTGGGAAACAAACATTATCAGAAGTGACTGAATATTTGAACATTTAACTTTTAAGCCCAAATTTGCATCAAAAAATGAGTCTGAGTATGTAAAAGGTAAATTATCAGTACACGACCAATCATCTTGCAGACATAGCTACTGAGGAAGCATGCACACCACTGCTCGGAAATTAGATCTTGGTCAAATGCCAACGGAGCATGTGCATGCTCAAAGATCATTTTAAAAATCACATTTCCTTCCAAATTTTGACTACATTTGCTAGAATCAAACTGGCTTAATGATTCTAAGACATCCATGACCCACATATGGTGTTTAAAATGTCCTAGGACCTTTCCAACTGCCTCTTTGGATATTACCTAGGTTGAACTATGTCTAAAACTGCAACAGTACTTAGTAGTATACTAGTAATCTGAACACTAAACAACAGTATATTTTTGTCACTTTTTTATCTCTGCATAGAACTGGTCAGAACAAAAACAAAGTCCTTTAACAGAAATGACTGTTAATAATTTGTAGCAGAACTAGAGGCTAGGCGCACTTTGGATCTAAACAACAGATCTAATGGCCAAGGGCAATTTCAACAGTTGTCTGTGTGGAGTTTAATGCAGCCGGATGTTCAATGAGACACGACTCGCAAACCGGAAGTTGACACAAAGGCAAGTTTAAAACTTGTTTTTGATCTTATGTTACAATATAGACCAAAAATGACTACCAACTGTAAATGAAGAACATACCACTCTCATTATTCAACACTGTTCCAAATTCTGCAACATACATCACTACAGAATTCTGATTGCTTTTACTGGATCTTCTCTGGGTCATTCTTTCACTGAAGGGGAGCGCTTTGTGAACTGGTATGGCATCAAAAAAATATTTCTTCCACTTACCTCATGAATGATCTTGCAACTCTTACACGGCCCAATTTGTCCAAACAGAGCCATGAGCAGTGCCTCTGTCACTGAAGGATCAAGGTTTCCGACATACCTGCAGAAAATACATCAATATGTGAGCTTTACCGATTGTGAAAGTTTGAGCACTTCACGCGGTCGGTTCGGTGTGTTTATGGTCGAATTAACCAGAAAGTACAATAAAGAGAATTCTACTTACAGTGTGCGTGGCTGGCCCTCCTCCATGGTGCCCTAAAAAATAAGTCAGAGTATTAGTTTCGGGTAAATTTGACACAAAACTACTGAAACTTTGAATGGAGTAGATCTCACCTGATTGTAGGATAATGGCGACTATACACACGCGAGAAATCAACTTGCGCATGCGTACTGTTGCATTGTGGGTGAAAGCGCGAATCGCCACGCTTTCCGGTTTTTGAATGAAGCAGACGACGCATGTCTGAGACTGAATTTTTTTTGCAGAAGCGTTTGTTTGTACTTCTATTCATGTATGTTTGTTACGTTCTTTTTCTTCACGAGCACATGAGTACGCGCCAATCGAAAAAAATCGTAAATTATCTTATTTTAATCAAGGAACTGATTGTTTAATCTTCATCTATTTTTACAGTCTAGGATATTCACAATGCGTGGGGGTGCTCATTGTTACATGTGCGGTTGGTGTGTAGTTCGTGTAACTAGTCGTACACGGTACATTTAAATAAACACATAGCGGATCTACACTGTTTTGTACACTCAAAAAAAACCATCTCACGCCAGCGGGTTCAAAGTTTGCGCCTGTAACAAGTTCATAAAATCGAATTTCGAATTTTTGGTAGACTTCAAGTACCCCCGCAGCTTCCCCCATCCCACCCCACCCCTTTTTTTTTTTTTTTAAAGCCTAAAGTGCTTCGATGTTGAGCGAACACCACCGTTCGCAAAGTTAGTGCACCCTAAAAGGTCCCAGCCTCCAGATTTATAATAGAAATAAAGCAGATCAGCAGGTGGTCCTGAATGGCGCACACTCGTCCCCGACTGACTCCAGTCCTGTCTGGTGTACCCCAAGGTACAGTTTTAGGACCTCTTCCGGCGTTCCTTGCTTACTATCAACGACCTTCCTGATGTGGTCACGTCCTCCAACGTCAGACTGTTTACAGACGACAGCATTCTCAACAGGAAAATCTGCAACTAGTACGACCAGGAACTTCTGCAACAGGACCTACAGCATCAACTGTCTGGGACCCCGACAACTACAAGCACAAAGACACCCAGCTGCTTCAAAAGGTACAGCAGCAAGCAGCAAGGTATACCTGCAACAACTTTAGAGACAAGACACCTGGTACTGTACAATTGCTGCTCGACAGTCTGAAATGGAACAACCTTGAACAACGCAGGCTCCGCAACCGATTCCAGATGCTGCACCAGATCAGCCGTGGGTTGGTCAACATCAACCTCACCAGCTTCTGCCACCATGCAGACCCCAGGACAAGAGAAGCACAGTGTCTACACCAGAAGCGCACCAATCATCCTATCCTGTTTAACTTCCTTTCCTGCACCATAACAGACTGGAACCATCATCTGACTGCCATCACCTCAGTAACTTCACTCCAGTCATTCCAGAACCAACTTGGCGGCAGCCTCCACAACCTGTGGCCAGCTAACTCCCACAGCCTCATGCCCAATTCCCTGTAAATATTATTAACCCTTTTTTTTTCTTTTTTTTAAGTGGCACCCAAGCCACAACAAAGATGCCCAAGGAGGCTCGGCTCTTAAAGGAAAGAAGGAACAGTAACATGCTCTCCACTTGACTACCTCAAGAGGTGACTGTCAGCCCATGCTTGCAGTCATCCTCACATATTCAATAAACATAACAGTTAATTGCACCAAATCTAGCTATACACTAATATCGACCAGACTGGCGTGTCAGTGTTGACATCCTTGAAGGCTCCTGCGAATAAACTGCCTAGGACATACCAGAGCCCAGAAAAATTACCTCCATTGGCTGGAAAAGCAACTATCACAAGCAGCTTTTATCAGAATATTTTTACTGTTTTATCAGTGTGAGACCCTTATATGTACGCATGCACAAAGCCAGAAAATCCAGCCATCAATCACCTGGTGGAGAGAGGCATAGAAAAAGGAAGTGCTTCACGATCTTCCTAGAAAGGATGAGAACAGGCCATTGGCAATCAAATGATCACTGGTGCTGTTTGAAGCCAGTGCTTTGAAAAGTTATGAGACAGGGTGGAGAGCATATAAATTATAATGGATTTTGCTGAAATTGTCAATACCATCATGAATTGAACTGAGCTCACTTCTTCCAGTTCTTAACTGAGCTAGTTACCAGTGCTGTTATCACAGATCTTCAGTGTGCAAATATTTTCATCTGCATGCTTCATTTTGTTGTTCTCATCTGCATGCTTCATTTTGTTGTTCTCATCTGCATGCTTCATTTTGTTGTTCTCATCTGCATGCTTCATTTTGTTGTTCTCATCTGCATGCTTCATTTTGTTGTTCTAGCAATATTTGTGCAAAAGAAGTAGTACTCTTTTGCTTTGAATTTGATCTCAGGATGCAGCCATGTTGATTTGCTTTTTACTAATTAATAAAGATCAGGAAAATGTTTGCCCATGAGAATATAAATACTTTTGTCACACATTCCAACCAACAGCTTCTGATACTTCCATTCCTTGTCTTCCACCTATGATTATATGCGCACACACTTGCTCGGTGAGATTTTTTTTTTTTTTAACCTGCACCATCTTTCTGGAACAGTCTCTCTTGCAAAGTGAGATCATCAAACTCACTCACCGCTTTCCAATCGTCATTGAAATCTCACCTCTTCAAGCTAGTCTATTGACTGGGTGTGTGTGAAAGTTTGTTTTGACTGTGCTTTGGTTCTTTGCTCTGTAATGGGCTATGTGCTTCAGTTTGGACAAATGGCACATAAAAGAGTAACATTTGTTTTATTATTATTCCAGTTTTGTTTATATCACACAAAATGGCAGCACTCACAGTTGTGTTTTCATGGCTGAAACTGCATTTATTTTTAACAGGATGAGAAATGGAGTGAAAAACTTCAATAATTTTTTATTACATTCCAGTTGATAGGGCCCTGATGTATATGTTTGGTATGGTTCCCTTAAAACACATTTTTTATACTGTATTTTGGCGAGTAATAGTTTCCAGTGTCCTTTTTGGTGCTGTGCATCAGTGTGCCCTTTTTCATCATTATGTGTGCACATTTCATTATGCTTTCAGTGAATGTATTATTATTTCATTATTTAAGCATTCATACTTTTAATGTTTTGTTAAGTTGTGAAGTGCCTTCCATCACTGAAATTGCTCTATAAATTCCCTATATCATTCTGCTAATGTGATTTCATGTATTGTCTGTGTGTTTACATGCCACTAGCCTTAGGCCTTATGAAAAAGTGAGCATGGGATCTTTAACTTGCACATTGACCATGGTGTATGCTGCACATATGAAGGGAAAGTCTACACAAGTGTTGTTCATAATTCAGAAGAACCAGGCACTGTGCCCATTTCAGCAGAAATTAATGAATAGTTATTATACACATACTGAAAAATTGTCTCACTATAAAAATAGATATGACTCAGTTTTTTTCTCTGTGTCTGCTCATGTTGATGAAACACATATCAACTACTTTTCCATCATTTTCATAAAAAGTAACTTTGTTGCTTTGATACCCACATGCATCTTTCAATGAAAATTAATTGTCTTCGGTTCTGTTAGAGGAAATAATTTGTTCATAACCATTTGTGTTTTGAACAAACATCACAACTGACTACAATTTGTACAAATCAACTTTTGGGTCATTTATTTTATGTAGTTGAACAATGTTTTTTGTTTAAATTAACTATATTTAACATTTCTAGTCTGATACTCTTATGAGTATCCTTGTTGATATCTTCTTTTTTTTAAACCTATTTTTTCATCTCGGTGTACATTATGTGTGTATGCTGGTTCAGTGCTTTGAGCCGCAGTGTACAAATTTCCATTATTATTATTATTTTGAGAAGGGCAAGTGCTGCACTAGTTTGAAGTAATGTACATTTGAATCATTCATGTAATAATGATAAAACTAAAAGATAACTTCTTACATACACAACTCACTCTCTCTCTCTCTCACACACACACACACACACACACACACAGGGTCAAATATACATGTATACTTGCACCCACACTCACATGTGCACACAGAAATGTTTATAATGACACTTTTAATGTTTCATTCATTGGCAGATCAAATGTGGCACGATACAGACATAGAAAACCCAACATCAAGAACCAGGACAGCAACACAGGAACAGGGGCTGTGACTGATACATCATGTACAACTATGCAGTACTCGGCCCCAGGGCATCCTCCATGACTATCAGTATTTTTGTCAGCACAGGGAAAACTGGTTAGGAGACTCTACAGACACTTGTAAACTGCAATGTCTGAATAAGTGTACTGCACTCATAAGACCACTGAGCATTTTGCCATAAGCCTCTAGCAAAGTGTGGAAACATTCTGGGATATGTTAGAAATTAGACAGTAAACATTCATTCAACTGAAACAGCAATAATCAGGTCCTTGTTTTATGATACAATTTCAGTACGTTTTCAAGGGCAGCCAGAAGTTTATTTGTTCTCTCACTCTTCATTTACCATCTTTAGCCTTTGAGATGGCCAGAAGGATGTCCTGTTGCTAAAAGACTTTGCAGCACATGAAAAGTTGACAGTAATGACGCCCAGGCTGTTCTCAAGTGTACTAGCAGTCACAAGTCACTTGTCATTTTCAAAATGTTACTGTAATGTGAACAGCTTCTCTGGTGGGAGACCCTGTCCTTGAACTTTATTGCCCTATTTGTCAGAAAGAGCATGTTCACAAATTTTCATAGAAGGTTTAAATACAACTGTGTGGGTGCAGTGTAGGTGGAAAGATGGCAACGTGGTGCACTCTGGATAACTGTGCTGTACACTATCATGGAGAAATGATTGTGTCCTGCACACTGGGTGATTTCCCAAAACAGGTGCAAAGGAACAGTAGGTGATCTGTCAGCTTGGTTTCAGCCACCAACATGAATATTTCATATGCCCATAAAAATAACTGCATATAATTGTGCCTTTGCTTTTATTGTTTCAAATCATGTGATGCCGATTTTATTTCACTTTACACTCTCTCCCTTTCTAACACACTGGCACCAGGTTTCATTCCTTTTCTGCCCATTTCATTTAGTCTCCACCCCCCCAACCCCCCCTCCTTTTTTTTTTTTTTTTTTTTTTTAACACAGAAACAGACACCTGCAAGAAAACAGAAAAAAAGCCAGAAGTATATCAAAAACCGGCCCAAAGAAATGCACAAGCAGAGAGTCACACCATTATGTACAACTGACCCTAACCAGTCCTCAAGTTCTTGCCAACATAAGCATTGCACTTAATGACTGGGAAATTGTCGCACTCAGTACCACAGCTGTGCTAAAGCCCCCCCCCCAAAAAAAAACAACAACAACAACAACAACACACACACACACAAAACATGCTCTGACCTTCAAATGAAATAATTTTTCAAATGATTTGCACACAAGCTCAGCTGAGCCATAATTTGAAGATGGGTTGATACTCTCTGTCCCTGTCACAGCTGTGATGATCAGCAGACCCATCAGTTTAGCCCACACACAGATTCAGTAACAGTATGGTGAGCTTTTCCCCCTTTTTAAAGAAAAAACTCCTCTAGACCATAAAATCATGCATTCTTTTTTGAGCTGGCGTGTAAGTTCATCAATTTGCAACAAGTCTAGACTTCTCTGTGGTGGAGATTGTGTAAGTTGATATTCTTAGTGAGTTAAAAGCAGTTGCAGTCTAGGAAATATAGTCTGAATATACCTGGCAGGAACAAATTCTGCACAAGATCTTCTTCATGCTGCTACTAAACCCTAGATGAAATGAGGCTACAGTGCAGTGGATTGTCCATCAAGTCTACAGCTAAAACAATACAATTAGACATCATACTGCTGCGTTATACATCATATTGCTGCACATCTTCCAGGTGTTCTTAATTACTGCAACGTTTCTTGTGTTGTCAGTTTTTAATAACAATAAAAATTAATAATTTCTGTCTATCAAATTCTTTTGACAGCTCCATTACAAAAAGAAAATAATAAAAAGCTGGCACTGCCAACACACGTCAAACCAAACCAGATCCTTGCTCGCAATGTTGTACTTGCATAACTGTTGAGAACAAAACACATCATAGATACTTCACACCACTCCAGATCATTGTACATTTTTATAGAACCTAGCCACACATTATTATACTATCAACAGGTTAACATAATTATTGAACCATTTACATTTAGTCTGTGTTAAAAAAAAAAAAAAAAAAAATCCCTTCCATGTTTAAAATATATATTATTAGACTTGCCAAGAACAAAGCAGTTCTTCCATACACCAAAAATGTCATCAGTTGCAATTGTACCAAGAACAAAAAAGTTCTTCCACACATCAAACATTTCACCAATTCCATTTCAATTGTAATCAACAATTTCACAGCCATAAAAGTATTTGTTTTTATCAGTGACACTTCCTGCATGCATGACAGAACTAGACTGGACAGACATATGAACCCAAATGATGCATTTTCAATTTGCACTGTGATGTACACAATACCTGTACTCGGATCATGACATGTACACATTACTTGTAAAGTGGGATCCCTAATAAAAGACCATCATCCTAAAAAGCCTGTGTAAATGAACTACTTGCCAAGAACCACCCCTCTTTTTCCACCATTTGTAGTAATTTTTTAAGAGGGCTTCTGCCATGCACATACAGTCAAAAATGCTTAAGTCAACAACACTAAGTCAAACTTCGTGTAAGTCAAAGCTTTTCTGATTTCCCGATCAAAGCTGCATTTCGAATGACTACAACAGGGGAGCCCAAAACCATCAAGCTGAACTTTGGCCAAGTCAAACGTGTTTTCCCCTTCCCACACTTGGATAAGTTGAAACCAAGCACTTGAAGTCTATCTTTAGTGAGGAAAAGAGCTACTTTGTTTAACAAGCAATTCTTGTGCTCTGACTTCCTCACTGGTCAGTTCCTGGTAGTTAAAACTGCATCCAGCATAAACTGCCACATCATTTTTTTAAGCAAAAGTAGACTGACTCTGGTTTTGTGGTTCTCATTTTCATTTCGTTGTTGTTTTTTAATTTTAATGTAAGAGATGTCAAAAAAACTGAAAAAAGTCCATGACCACCATGTAGCAAGTACCTTTTCTTCCCATTTAAATGCATACTTGATATGCATATCTGATCCACTCATGCATATTTGATCCACTCATCAAAACTATCTGGATTTTTTGCTTTCCCAAGCTGTTTCATTTACAAAATATAAACTATGCATTAAAAATTTAAGTCAACCTATAACATATTCACACCAAACCTTTCTTTGTTATATTTTAGACTATTTTGTGCACAATACAAGTGGATATGTTATTTCTTTGTCCAAGTGGACAAGTTTAAATTGTGAACGGAAGTCACTGAACAATAAAAGAAAGAAAACTTGCTACGTGTCACATGAAGCTGGCATGTATGTCTTTCAGCTATATCACTGAGCAATAAAAGAAAGAAAACTTGCTACGTGTCACATGAAGCTGGCATGTATGTCTTTCAACTACAGCATTACTCAGTCCATTTTCATATCCTGGTTGTTTCTTTTTAAATGCCTACAGCTCCGTATCAAGTTGTGTGCTAATTTAATGACTTCTTTACTTAATTTTTCCATTGGTCAAAACTGTTAAAAAAATAAAAGCCAACTTGCCATCTGTAATTTGACTGTGCACATCCAAGGGTGTAAGCTGCAACTTAGAAGGAAAGAAAACATGTCTGGCATTAAAAGAGACTCACACAATCACAAACTTCATGGAGACAATCAAATGCATGCTTGCACCCACACACACATCCACACACACACTGACATTAACAGAGAGAGTGGAAAGAGAGCAAAGGAAAGCTGTAAACACGCAGCACAGACACCGTAACTGCATTAGTATTATTACTGACAATGTAGCTTCAGAAAGGAAAACAAAGCGTTTGAAGAAATTAAAAACTGAAGCTTGACTTCCCCAACAGCAACTGGTCAATAAACGATGCAATTATCATCTGTGCCAAGATCCATTAGTTTCCACTGCAAAGTAGGAAAGAAAAAAACTATATATGTATATTTTTTTAAACCACTGAGATGAAAGTACTTTCTGCCAATCCTGACTTTTGTTGACAGGTCAGTGAAATAAAAGATAATTAATAGAAAACATAATTTCCCCAGCATGTTTGACTTAAGCATACTTGACTGTAGTGGGTTTTATCCTCAGTGCAAACAAGTCCATGATTTTGTAGTCTGCATATGAAAGCAGTAGTAATGCCCATAGGGAGATAATTTTTCCTTCAGTAAATACCCAATTCGTAACAGGCAAGCAAACTAAGCTTGAACTGCCATCTTCCAGCTTGAGGACAGGTGTGATATTTGTGCTTTCATAATTCAAAAATCATTTTCTTTAGTGCATGCCCAAGGCAAGTAATAGTCCCTCAGTCAAAACTGTTCACGTGTATTGTTTTTTTACTTCCAGTATTTTACAATTCACTGCTCAGGAAATGAAGAGAGGTGGTTGTGGCTGCAGAACAATGAAGTTTTTTGTCATGAACTCAAGAAAGAAAAGTCTAAAGAATCCACAATGTGGACTTACAGTGATATCTGAATCCAAAAAGCTGGAGAAAATATTAATCTGGAAGTATTTCATGAGCACGCAGGGTCTTTCAATAAATAAATAAATAAATAACACAGTCAGTTCGGCCCGTTCTGCACATCCTCATGACTTCTTCCCTTCTGGTGAATCCACTTTGACGATTTTGAATGTGATAAGAAACTCTGGGTACGCCTGAAACACAGCAGAGATGTCAATTTACTGTCAAACTCTGTGTGATTGTGGATATAAACGCAGTAATGTACTAAGCAGTAAATTAGATAAAATAGTTACAAAATGTCATAGTCATTATAAAATAGGAAATGTGCAGCTCATGTCAATGGGAAACTTTACAGTTACTCAATATCTCATGTCCAGTCAACTGTGTAGATATCAGAGTGAATTACAATAAGAAAAGATCCCAAAACCTCAGACATAAAATTCTAACATGACCCCAATGTCCTCGCTGTGGGGTTGGAGACTGCACATAAAAATCAGTGCTTCATTCTTTTAGGATGTCAATTGTTTTAAGAGTAATAAGAATAGTGTGTGTAGTGCATGAACTGTGATAAGTGCCAATTATGACACAGCATAATGAAAGCCATATTTATGGAGGGCATGCATTCTGAGGCGAACTGAAAAGCCTGTCACAAACCTGTTCTCCACGGTAGATGACGTATTCTGTGTAGTTGAGACCCCCCTGGGAAGGTCGCCCTGTGACAGAATGATGTCCTGGCGGAGCATGGGCCATCTTCATGGCAGAGAACTGCAGGAAGGACTTGCCCAGAGTCACTCGACACAGTAACAGTTGTCTGCAACACAAGTTAATGCCATGATTCATCTGTCATTTTACAAGGATGTGGTAAGCACTATTGTGATTTACTGACGCACGTTGGTATGTGTATATAATTGTGTAGAGCCCTCAGAACATGGATACCTGTAATAGCACCTTTTTTTTTTTTACAATTGCAATCTACATAGTATCCAGAACTTGTTTTTACTGTGCTCTGTTCCCCAAAACAAACAAACAAACAAAAGAGGTTGTAGTGTTCTGAACTTAGATATTGATACTTTCACTCACCTGTTACAGACGTAGCAGGACCTATCTTTATGTACAGGGCAACCAGTACCACCACCAATACCATACACATACTGGTTGCTTTTGGAGGAATTCTCGGCGAAATATATACCTGAAACAGATGTACAACAGAGATGTATGTGATCAAAAAAGATGTCCCAAAGATCAGGTCCTACTGCAAACCTATATTTATATACTTCTGTTACAGTCTATAATGAAGTTGAAAATAGCAAATTCATCATGGACTCAGAAGCCGATCCTCCTGGCAAAAACTCCACCCCACCCCAAACCCCCAGCCAAACCATTACTCATGCCAAGTAAATTGCAAACAGCAGTGGAATATTGTACCTGTAAATTACCCATGGTGACATCTGAATTCCAAAATATATTAATGGAACCCTCCTTACCAGCTCCAAACATGCCCCCAATATAGGCATGCCGCTCATCAAAGCCCTTGTGGACAATTGCACTGATGAAGGGTGAGCCATGGAACAGCAGCTGCTCATTGGGTTGACCATGGTTCTCCTCAGACACCTCTTTCTTCCGGTGCTGGTACTTTTCCAGCAGCCTCTTGTTGCGAATCTTCTGAACCTAAAATGCAGACATCAAAGAGTGCTAATGCCAGTTGGTAAACTGTGCCAACGAGTCACCACTAGGAGGTTAAAATGTCTGGCCATTTTGTGAGAAACCAGCTCCTCAGATTAACCGTTTAACATTCCAGATATTCCATTAAGCCCACCTACATCTTTTGCTTAATCTTCTCCCTAATGAGTAATAGAATGCCCCCATGGCAGCATAAAGCATTTGTTCCCAATGAGATGGCATGCAGCACACAGGCACTGGAGTAGTAGCAATGTACAGGCAGTTTATCCCACAAAACACTCCTTTGATTGCTTTTCACTGAATTGTATGCAGAAATTGATTTTTATGATACCTACCTGTGCCTTAACTCAATTTACCTGTTATTCACATGTAGATGTAGTTTTTATATGCAGGCAAAACTGACAAACCCAACTGATTTTTTTCAGAGTGAGTCTGCATGTATGCAAGAAATATTGATTTTTTACAATTCTAAAAGTAGCACAATTTTTAACACCATGTTGCATTCCTCATTCACTTTCTTTGTTACTTGTCAATAGTCATATTTTTGGGAGACTATATGGACATATGCATATGGAAAGTCTGCTCAGAATGCCAAGTCTGAGTGATGGGGATCAACAAGGTCTTCAGCCTCTCAGCTTGAAAGAGTTCAGAGTATCACAATAATAAACAGCATTTACATATCTCTCCCTCTCTCTATATGCACACAAGCATGTGCATTGTTTATCATGTTTGGGTTCCAACAGACTAAATCCCACAAGCATCACTACCCACATGACCAAATTTGTTTTAAGCAGTGAAACAAGGTTTTACCTTGAGAATGTCGTATCTGTTAAAGATACCTCCCACATTGTCCTTGTGATCTTTCAATGTACTCATCATCTGCAAAACAAGATACTGTTTACTGCAGACATCTGTTATACAATAATTATATATATTAAAGCAAACACCTACCAGAAGAAAATGTATGGTTCACTGCCACTTGGAGTTTCAAAAGACCCCATGATTAAGTAAACAGACAGATTCATGACAAAGCAAGACTAATTCTGTAAGTAGACACCACATGTATAGCCCAAAGGGTACCCAAAGGCAATGACAGGAAAAGACTGACAACACAAAGAACAGTAATCATTCCAAACAACATACCTGGTCAGAGACGGTGATAAACTCTGTGTCATCAACAGCAAGGTCTATCAACACTGTGCCTTGAATGGGCACCCCCACCACAGTACTTGACATACCTGCACAATGAATGCTGCACATGAACAACTATGACTTCTCTGGTGTTTTGGGCAGGCTTTCACAAACCCATCCAGTGACTAGGCAATAGTGTGTGTTTGCCTACTCTGCCATATTTACTACCACACCAGTTTTGAGCATCTCTTGCATAAACTGACTTCTTGGATGCTCACAGAAACTGTACATTCCATTATTATCTATTGATATGTCTATTGATATGCTTTATTGAAATAAAATATGCGTAAAACTGATTGTCACAATAGAGCATACTTTTTACTGTGTAGTACACACAAAAGGCCTTGAATCAACCATGTGTGTATAACGCTTGGTCAGCAGTGCATGCACAGTTGTGACAGTATGCCAGTGTTTGAAAGTTAGTCCATTCTAGAATTATTTCTGATGAAATAACGAAAACAGTACATACGTGACAAAAGAAAACAAAGCATCAACAAGAAAAACAGCGTTAACTTTTGTTGGTATTTAATTAAAGAAAAACAGACAAAATGTAATAAGGTCCATTTGATAAAACCCTTAACAATAACTCATTTTTGAAATAATATCTCCCTCCCTCTCTCTTTCTCTGGAGTTAGTTCTGAGCAAGAACAATGCATCTTGCAATAAGTCACGGGTAAAAGAGTAAGCAATGTCCTGAATCCTGTTACAAATCACCTCATAAATTGTGTTAAGAACCACATCATGCACTGGACTATACAACTCTGTGCCACAAACAGCTGACACACATTACAGACCTCTAGATGCCATCAACTTTTCCATGCCCTTGAGGATCTTGTGGCGATGACCGTAGGCATTGATGCCAATGTCTTTTAGCTCTTCGTGCCCCATCTCCATCAGAATGTCCATGGTGATCTGCTCTCGCTCAAAGATGTCCCGCAGCTGCTCCAGACCCAAGGAACCAAGAAAGGCGTACACACTGACCCCTTCCAGGGCTCGCTCTCCTTCTGCCATGGAGCGTTCCCCAACGCAGCCATCTCCCATGCCAGGGACACCTCCCACTGCACCCAGGGTAGCTTCTGTGCTACTGTTGAACAGGCTACTGTTGACAGAGGCATATGAAGTTTGTTAGTGCCTGCATTGCAATAAGCAGGCATTTGGGAGATGAGGGTGCTCATGGAGTGAGGAGAGGCCTCATGATGGACTAAATAAGACATATGAAACAGTCACACCTAAAATGAATAAAGTTGTAAATAAACTGGCAGAGATGTGATAGTCACATAATCACAGACAAACTCAGAGGATGTTCTGCAAGTGGCAGCATTTTGCACCAGTCTGGAAAAACACAAGAAAATTTAAAGCCTAGACAACAATCATCAGGTTTAAACCATCACCACCTCATCAAAAACATTTTTAACACTGTCAATAGTAAACAAATATTGTGATCTGGCTTTTTTTCTTTTCTTTTTTTTGCAAGCTGATTAATTAAAGCATGTCTGCCTTTCATTCTTTACAGTGCTGTGAACACAGAGATTAGCCTCAACAAATTCATGCTAGACACTGAGCCAGCAATCATCAACCTGTAACCTGTCTCCCTCTACACACCTCTCCCCTGCTGCTTCACAGCAGCCAGCAAATTAATCTATCTCTCTCTCTCTCTGAACAACCCATTCCCACAAAACTTTGCAGCAGCCAGCAAATCAGTCTCTCTCTGAACAACCCATTTCCCCACCACTTTGCAGCAGCCAGCAAATCGGTCTCTCTCTCTGAACAACCCATTCCCACAATACTTTGCAGCAGCCAGCAAATCAGTCTCTCTCTGAACAACCCATTTCCCCACCACTTTGCAGCAGCCAGCAAATCAGTCTCTCTCTCTCTCTCTCTCTGAACAACCCATTTCCCCAACACTTTGCAGCAGCCAGCAAATCACTCTCTCTGAACAACCCATTTCCCCACCACTTTGCAGCAGCCAGCAAATCAGTCTCTCTCTCTCTCTCTCTCTGAACAACCCATTTCCCCAACACTTTGCAGCAGCCAGCAAATCAGTCTCTCTCTCTCTCTCTCTGAACAACCCATTTCCCCAACACTTTGCAGCAGCCAGCAAATCACTCTCTCTGAACAACCCATTTCCCCACCACTTTGCAGCAGCCAACAAATCAGTCTCTCTCTCTAAACAACCCATTTCCCCACCACTTTGCAGCAGCCAGCAAATCAGTCTCTCTCTGTCTCAGAACAACCCATTTCCCCAACACTTTGCAGCAGCCAGCAAACAAGACCAACCCGGCTCCCTGTGCAAAGGGGAGCCATTTCAAGACTCACACTACCCTCCATGGCTGGACAAGTCCAGCACAAACACAAACTGTGACAGACGGGCAGTGATGTCCAACTGGACAGAAAAGACAAGGGAGCTCACTTGTTGGAGGAGGACTGGCTGGAGGCCATACTACTGCCAGCCTGGCCTTTGGGAAGAATGGGAGGCATAGTTACTGGTGGCATTGCATCTGTCAGCAAGGCCCTCACATCATCTGCCTAGGAACACACAAAACAAGTTCCATCATTTCACAAAAGAAAACAAAAGTGCACAAATGTAATCAAGCTACAAAAGAAGCCTATAACGAGCCTGTACTTTCAAAACTCTCAAGTAACAACATAATGAGAAAGCATACAACAGTATAAACAGTGGGGTGGAATTGTTACAGTTCCCTCTGGCAGAATGCTGCAAAGCTTCCAGTCCTAAAGCAAATATATTCATTCCTAATAATGCTATCATCATTATTATTCTCCCTTTTAATTTTTTTGTTCTTGTCTTAAGCATATCTTCTTCAAAAGACACATGCACAACAACAAAAGGGGGATAAAATAGCTTCACTGGAAACAAGGAGGTCCACACAAAATACAAATAAATGGAGACTGACAAATACACAGCAGCTTACCTGAGCAAGGTCAAGGGGTGTCTGTCCCTCTTGGTTCTTCATGGTGGGGTCAGCTCCATGAGCCAGCTGAGAACCAAAATAATTATCCTTAAAAATGGTAAAAGCCACACTGCCTTGATCTGATTAATCACCATTCAATCTACTGTCAATACAGCCAGGCTTACACTCATAGGACCAAACATCAGGGGATCCACTTTTCATTTTCAATACTAGACAACTATAGGCACATACACAACCAGCAAAATGTTTGACCATAATTGCCATAGTAAGTCTGGTAGACGCTCTGTGTGTGTGTGTGTGTGTGTGTGTGTGTGTGTGTGCGTGCGTGCGTGCGTGCGTGCGTGCGTGCGTGCGTGTGTGTGTCTGTGCATGTATCTGTGTGTGCATGTATGCGTGTTGTATGATCTGAATCCAGAAAACATTTAAAGAATGTGTAAGCGCTTAGGGCAGTGCGGGTTAGGCTCTCAAAGTACCATTATTAACATTATTATTACTGGTATTCCCCTTGCTAAGTCTGCTTGGCTGCAGAAACAGCAAAACCAAGGCAGGCTCATGCCAGACATGCACTGCCTCCAAACAGCAGCACAGCCATGTGCTTCCATCAGCCTGCAGTTGGTCAGAGTAGTATGATGGCAGGGCACTTTGTTAAATACATCTTTCAGCTTGTATAATTACTGATGTATGATACAGCAAGTGACATGGCCAAGTGAATGTGAATGCTGCTTCAAAGGCCTGATTGTCAAAGCCATGATTATCAACAGGAGAGGCAAATATATTTTTAACTTTCAAAAAGAAGAGAGAAAAAAAAGTCAAACCAGAGCAGTCCTTTTAAATTTCTCATCACATGATCAATTTTATGGCTTCTTTTTGGCCAGTTTTTCACCTAAAAAGACAACTTTCACCCTGAAAAATTTGCCATCTTGGCCTACTATTAGAAAAAGGTCATCCTGATATACTTGTCCTGGTTGACTGGACGTATCAAACCAAGTTACTTGAGAAAACCATTTTTATTTCTACACAGCAAGATTTCAACCATGTTCTACTTTTGAGCTCTATGACTTGGTCAATCTATTGACTGGCAGGTCATGTGCACTCAATACCCACCAATAAGGCACACAGCTGTGTTCGTCCTTTCTGCGCAGCTTCATGCAGTGGTGTAAAGCCCCAGCGATCTTGTGCATTGACGCAGGTGTTGAATTTGATCAGCAGGGCTGCAATGTCCACATGCTGAAAGAAAAGAATGCAAGACTTTGCACTTCATAATGCTGATTATATGCTGCCCTTGTACTGAAAATAAATGGCTTAAAAAACAGAAACAATTTTTTTTAAGTACAAAGAACATTATTGCAAAGTTATTCTTTTTTCACTCTTTTATGTTAATTGAACACAGAATAAATTTCAGTACACAAATTCAGCACACTGAGAACATCACTGGTAAGCAAAAACAAAATATGCAAGCACTAAAAGTGACATGAATCATTTTTTTTTAAATGCAGCTGCTGTGTTCGAAGTTTGTTTTTAGGTATATAGCAGCACAAATTTGCTCCTGTGTGTGAACAGTAGTGACCTGGTTTTGTTGTAAGAGTATATTCCGGGGCATTTTTTGTTTGAAATAAAACAATGAGCACAGAAATCACACGATCCACTATATAAAAGCCTTACAGCCCAAAAATCAACTGTCAGTGAGTCAGTATAACCAAAAATGACTAAAAACAACAACACAAGCATTACACAAGTATGTCAATGTTTGCTGCATAACCCTTCATAAGGCTACTGACCCCGTAAGAAGAAGCATTGTGGAGGGGGATCAGACCCCCCTTGTCCTGTGCATTCACATCAGCACCATTCTCCAGCAGGAACTCTGCCACCTCCACATTGTTGTAGCCAGCTACAAAACGCAACACAGAATTGGCATCATGCTATATTGAATACATACCTCTGGTTCTTCAATACCAACACTTAAGCACGATTATTACAAATCAGAGGGAATAGAGATGGGAGAGCAGGTCCAATCATCACAAAAAACATAAAAAGGCAAATTCAGCATTCCAAAGTTTTGTTGTTATGCCTAACAAAAAAAAAATCATGTCCCCCCACCCCCCCATTATTAAAATGTTGGAAATAAAAATAAATCTTTCTTTAAAAAAGCTACAAACAGGAACCAAATATATCAGTGGTACTGTGAACAGAATGAGGCACACATGAGAAGCCATGCACACACAAAAGGCAGCACTATGTGGGGAAAAGCAACAAAACTGATCCAGAGCAGTTCATCTAATCACTTCACAGGCTTAACAATTAGATGATATTCTCCTCCCCAGTATCCCCCCTGCACACAAGCAACTGCAAATGCTGACTGACCAGCCAGATGAAGAGGTGTTGAGTTACGGCCCTGCGTGTCTCGACAGTTGATGTTTTCTGTGGAGGCCAGTTTCTGCACACGAGCCAGGTTCCCCTTCTTTGCCGCCTCCAGGAGGGCAGCATCCCCTGCAAGTGGCAGCCATAGCTACAGGTGAGCTTCAGCGTAAATCAGCTTTCTTTGTAACTGGACCATATAGCCTGTCCTATTATCCTTACATTACTCTTGTTATGCACTGGTACTCATTTTAAATGGTCTGAGCTTGTTCCCCAAATGAATACCTTACTTTGATGTTCATCTTCTTTAGTGTTCAGTGCTTTTACCCCTGTTTTGTCTCATTTCATTTTCTTGGAGTTCTGACCTAGCATATCTTGAACAGAACAGAAAAGCATGTCCTACAAAAATTAAAGCAACTGCATAAAAAGGCCCTGTTGGTAACAGATGTCTGAGAGGGAAATGGCTTACATGAGCAGCTGCTACAGTCACAAATGTACAATGCTTCATATGACTGTATTCAGTAGCATACATTTATCCAAAGTAGGACATTTCATATTTAACAATATTAATAATCAGGCTGATGGGTACATTTACCATGATCTTTTCAAATCAGATCACATCTGGGTGTTAGCTAACTGAAACCTGCCATCCTATAGTTCACCTTTAGTTTTACTGGAACGCATTCTTCCAAAGACAGCGTGCGGCTGCCCATGTGGAAGGGTAATACGAAAAACCAAAAATCAGTCACACATACAATTCTCTCACCCTATGGAATGCGTTCGTCAATGTACAATTCATATACCAGGTGACCCCAGAAGTGTTCAGCTGGGGAACAGCAACAAGTGTACAGAAATGCTTACTATTTGGCAGTTATATGACTACAGAAACATGTAGTCTCTGGCAATTACATGACTGTATAGAAACACTCTTTGGCAACTGTACAACTCACAACTAGCGAAGCACTGGTAAACGGACTTCTATCCAAGAGCTGGGAGCTTTACATCAGCAGTCCATGGCACCCCTTCAGGGATACTAATGCAAAATTATCTAGTACCTAGACAAAATCCTTCAAACTCAGTTCCAAAATCACTCTCACCTACTAAAGGTGACAAAATTCCAACACAGATGATGGGTCAAACATTGACCAGTTAGAACAAAGATACAGAGGAAAACAGTTCAAAAAAGAGAAAAACAGTTCAACACCAGTCTGCGTCCAACTAAAAATTAAGTCAGTATACACACACCTCTGAGCAAATCGGCAACATCCTGATCACCTTCCTTGACTAGATCCAGCGGTGTGTGACCATCACGGTTCTTCTTATTGGCATCTGCTCCATGCTGAAAAAGCAACAGATTATTTTAATAAATTACAAAACTTAATGTCAGTGACAACAGTTTGCTTTGAACTACCTCTGAGCAAGACTGAATCAGGAAAGAGTGGCCAGGAGGCCAGTGACCAAGCTGCACCTACCACCTACCATCTCCTAGCTGTTCAACAAGAGCCATACAAAAAAAAGCCTAACTCCAAACAAAAACTGTTTGTTGTTTTTTAGAGAAAAAAATGGATCATTAGCAGAAAAATGACAAGACTGAGCAAGAGGACTAGGCAGAAAAGCAAGAGAGGAGACAGGAAGGGGGAATCAAATGACAGCCCTGAGATTCCAGGCAGAGTTTGACATCAGCAGTCCATGGCACCCCTTCGGGGATCACTAACGCAAAATGACAAAAATACACATATACATAAACCCTGCTGTCTGATGTAAGGACATTCTCACCTTTAACAATAACTTGCAGATTTCAAATTTCCCTTTGGATGCTGCTTCATGAAGGGGGGTGAACTTCCACAGGTCTGCTACATTCACACAAGCTCCATGCTGCAACAGACCCACCACACATAACTCTACTGTGCTAAGCATCGCACTACACCGCACTGGTGATGTAGCCTGTCTCTCCATTCTCTCCTGCCTGGCACCAACAGAGATCATGTCAGGATCACCTGTAAGTGTTCTCTGGCTGACTTATTGCTCAAGACAGTAAACAAAACATATGTAACACGTCAGAGTTAATTAAATGAGGCAACATGCTAATCAGTAATGAGTAATTTTGGCACAGCTTTAGAAAAGTAAAAAATCACAACTGTTGCTGAATATTAAAACTAAGCACTATTCTGGAAAAAAAGAGTGCACTGGTCCACATAATTATTCCAGAGGAATCGTTTGTGTTCAAATGTGCAATGTTGCATGACAAGCATCTGATACAAAAGAAACTGACCCCAGCTGTGTAAAATAAAATTCACCTACACGCCAACATGCAATCTAATAGATGACTGAGTGTTTCACACTGGCAAAATGAGTCATCAATTTCTGAGAACATGATTAGCATCTACAGTATTAAAAATGTTTTTGTTGCTGTTGTTTTATTTGCAGAAGAAGCAAAAACATATCCAGGGTTCATCCATGCTTTGGGAAGTAAAGTTCAAGGACTTTTCAAGGGTCAGTTGTTGTTTTTCTTCAAGGACCTAACAAAAGGAGAAAAAGGAAAACCTACTTTTACAGTAACAAAACATTACACTCATGTTAATCACTGGACTAAGTTAGGATTAGACAGAGTAAGACAGGGGGTAGTACTGATCAGACAGGAAGGCATGTTTTTCAGTGTCACAGACTTTGTCAGAAAAAAACAGGCTGAGAGAGAGGCACAGGTAGTGTCAAGACAGTTTACTTAGCACACAAACTCACATTTCTAGGACTTTCACTGTTTCAGTTTATTTAACACAGCACCACAATTTCAATTTTCTAGAAAGTGTGAAGTAACAGTACAGACCTTGATGAGGAGTTCTGTGACTTCGTAGTGCCCATAGGAGCAGGCATTGTGAAGTGGCACCAGACCCCTGCAGCAGTCATTCAAAGCAGTCAGTGAATTACACACACAGCATCACATGATCAGTGATCTAGCTAGTGTAACTGACAGAAAAGACGTGTCCCAAGACAGCCTTCCAGTTGTAGCTAAAATACAAACACAACTCTTAGTTTCTGTCTCAAATTCAGAAGCTGCCTCTGTTTGTTGTTTTACAGCTTCCTTGAAAATCTCTCTTTTAGAAAGCACACACACAAAAACACTCTTCTTCAGTCCCACTACCCTGATGTGTGTGTGTGTGTGTGTGTGTGTGTGTGTGTGTGTGTGTGTGTGTGTGTTCAGATCTCATTTTAACACACATATGCAATGTGACTGGCGTAACTGCACATGTGTGATGCAACTGACATGATTGCATGTGTCAATGAATTAAGCACCATGCCTCCTACCATTCCCCCCCCCCCCCCCCCCCAAGATTTAAATGTTAAAAATAAGAACCAAATAACCAACTGCAGCAGCATTATATTTAGATCTGGAATATTTTAAACAGAGTAAATCTGGAGGGGAAAAAAAGAAGAGTAGAATGTTCCACTCCCTTCACAAAGAGCCTATTGAGAGCACCAGTCCGTCCATGAGCCAAATCAGATTTTTGCTATCCGAATGCTTACTCCACAAACAACATGCCTCATTCCTTGAACAATTTTGTCATCTGGCAGTAAATATGTATTGCACTGTATTGTTGTGGAACTACAAACTATGACAGTCAATTTACCTCCCATAAAGCCAATAGATTTTTTAAATGTGAGAAATGAGAATAAAAATATGCCAAGAAATAAACAGGAAAAGTCCTTAGCTACATGCCCAAACAATGGCATTTAATTCAGCACTTGCCACAGGGTGCTTTACAAATTTCCTTTATTAACATTGTGGTTGTTTTTCATAATATGCTAAACATGACTGGCACATCATTATAATATACTTCTCACTCAAGTTCATGAGGACCATAAGAACAAGTGAACTGGCATAGGCAGGAGTTGGGGTGGGGACAGAGAGAAAGAGACAGAGAGAAAGAGACGTACCCTTTATCTTTCGCATGGACATCAGCACCATGTTCAAGAAGGTATTCTACCACGGCCACTCTGTTATAGCCAGCGGCAAAATGTAACGGGGTTGAATGGCGTCCATCCACATCACGACAGTTGACTGCATGGACATTAGTCGTCACCAATTTCTGGGGAAAAGACATACTTCAGAACTGAAATTAACCCCGAAAACAGTATTTCTATCAACTTCACAAAATAATATTCAGACAAAAAGGCTTTTTTTTTTTTTTAATGATCAAATTAAGATGGGTGGGGGCTGATATATCCTTTTAGCTAATCTGATATAATTACTGGGTAAGCATTACAATCAAGAGCATGAGTGTCAACAGGAAATTTAAGATACTGATTTCAAAGGAATTGTATATTGAAGAGTTTCAAAATACTGTGGTAAAATAACCCATGCAGGAAGACACCAACATGCACACATGCCCACACACACCTTGACCAGTTCCATGTCCCCAGCCTTGGCAGCTTCCAACAACTGCAGATCTATGTCTGTGCCACCCACAGGAGGCTCCTCTGCACAACATAGCAAAACCAACAATCAAAACACAACACAGAATTCTAGTTCCATAGTCTTTTCTCTCTCAAATAAAAGTCATCTACTTTTAATAACTCTTACGCATTAAAAAAACACATTAAAAAACACACTTCAAGAATCCTTAACAGAAAATGTGTGCTGCCTTACACAAGGCTGCAGCAGCTGCCCGAGCAGTGCTGTTCATTCCTATCAGCATATCCGACAAGTCAGCCATGAAAACATCTACTCTTCAATTTCCTACAACCAAAGGATCTTTTACATATGCAACCAGCAGAACATAGGTCCAATATGCTCTTCTTCTTCAACAAAGGGACCAGACTAGGATATGAAGCAAAGAGCACTGCTGAGCTTTAACTGAGGCAGGAACAAAACTTTGGACTCCTGCCATGTACAACAGTGACTACAGACTGTCAGAATAAAAAAAAACTGTGCCACCTTGCCTCTTCCTCTTGCTGTTTCACCTACATTACACTACTCTATTTCACTTCGATGGTTGATTTGGCATTAAAAATTACAAAAACCAATTATCTACCAATCTACACCAGTTTATTTTTTATTGATTATTATATATATTTTCCTGTTTACATATATAAGCACTAATTCAGTTATCTAGCTAGTTATTCATATATATTAACTCCAAGATTCAACAAAACACCCATCATTCTCATCTCACAGTAAACTGATATGCTACACAATCCTCAGTGTGTATAGTGTACTATGTGATAACAAACCAAAAATACATAACTCTTACCCTGCAGTAACTTCTGAATGTTATCTGTGGCCAGCTGTGCAGCAGTGTATCCTTGGTGCGACACAATGCTGGGGTCAATGGCGTAGGACATGAGGAGACGACAGGCCTGCATGTTGCCTTGCTGGGCCACTCGGTGTAATGCTGTCTGTCCCAAGCTGTCCAGCGCGTTCACCTGCATATTCAAGTGATGCTTAAGCTATGCAGCAAACAAAACCAACAAATTCCTGTGCAAGAAGTATACCTAATAAATTTCACCAGCACATTCAATGATGCTTAAGCTATGCAACAAGCATACCCAACAAATTTCACCTGCACATACAAATGATGCTTAAGCTATGGAACAATCAAAACCAACAAATTCACAAATAAAGCACAGTAAGAACAAAGGCAGTGCTGGAGAAAAATGCAGCAGCAGGACGTTATTAGACAATTTACACAAACTGGCCCTTTAAAGGGGATGACAAGCACATTAGTTTCAGGACAGAGACAGCACAGCATGTGGCCCAATGAAACCAAACCTCACTCAAGAGTAGACTGTACCTGTCACTGACCAGTGGTGGAAGCATAACATACCTTAGCTCCATGCTTGAGGAGCACATCCATCACATCATAGTGTGCTTTATCAGCTGCTATGTGTAGTGCTGTTAGGTAGCTGCAGAAATACAAGAACACACCAATCAGATACCCAAGCAAAGCCCAAACATACACATACACACATTTGAAGGTTTATATTTTTCAAAATACTTAAAATAAGCAGGGTCCAGAAACAATTCAGGATCATTATCTGACACCCAGGGAGAAAACTCTTGAATGTGTGACATTAAAACACAATGTGTGACATTAAAACACTAAATGAGTGACATAACAGTCTAAAGCTGCAGTATACTCACACAATACTTAGCTCCCCTCCTCCCACCCCCACTCACCAAGAATAAAACATTCCCCATGTTTCTTTTTTCTTCTCTTTTCATTTCTAGGGTCTTACAAATTACAAAGCTTAAAGAACTGAAATTCAGTGTACAGCAGCATCAAAATGCAGATTTTTCAACAACATTTGGGGAAAAAAATACCCCCCACCCCTCACCCCATCCCCCACCAGGTTCATGTACACATAAATATGCACATGTGATTAAAACTTACTCTTTGTTTTTATCATTGAGGTTGCCTCCCTTCCTGACGAGCAGCTCCACCACCTGTTTACGTTTGGGGAAAGGAGAGGCCGCCGCGCAGTGCTACATCAAAATCAACAGTGAACGCAGCTTAGCAGAAAACCATGCTGTGAACATCAATACCATGCAATACTGGCCGAGTCTTCTTACAATGCACTCAACTAGCAGGGGCCAGAGAATTAAAGGAAACAAATCATCAACAAGAAGAGAGAAAAAATAGAAAGTTCAAACCTGCTCATCTCAATTTGGAGAAATTGTGTAATGATCAAATATGACTCTCGACAGGCAAACCAAAGACAGTCTCACTGCTAACCTGATTACTGTACACTGCCATAACAGGTAATCTATTTACTATTCAGTATATTATACAGTACCACAGAAGCAGATTATGAATCATGTGTAGTTTGACTCTCAATATGGCATGCTTACTGCTAAGGATTTGATGACTTTTGGAAATTTACTTAAACTCACAAACATATATTTTCATTTTCACATGAAAACACAGGCTATTTCTCATATCAGGCCCCAACTACCTATATATTATTCACTGACAAAGACTGCATTCCAAAGACAAGCATGACATGTGCTCCCTCTTACTCATCAGACCTGGACCAAAAGGGTCAAATTACATCAGATCAGGGACTCACCAGTGCAGAGTCTCCATTATACGGATGTTTAAAGTTGACAATGTCCACAGCAAGGTACTTCTTGACGCGTGCAAGATCTGCTTGCCTTGCCCCTTCCAGCAGCGAGTGACCCTTGTACTCAACTGAGTACAAACAAAACAGGATGTGCCAGATGATAACAACCGAGTACAAACAAAACAGGATGCACCAGATGATAACAACTGAGTACAAACAAAACAGGATGCACCAGATGATAACAACCGAGTACAAACAAAACAGGATGCACCAGATGATAACAACTAACTCGGTACAAACAAAATAGGATGCACCAGATAAGAACAACTAAGCAAAAGAAAAATTGTAGGCACTGTTTTAAGCCTGGAGCAAACTTACAATGCTTCTCAATTTTTTAAGGGGTGGGAGGGCACTCCATCTGTGGGAACCGACTTACATTTTGTACAACAACAAAACGGCAATGGGAGGTGGGGGTGCAGCCACAGAGCTACACCTCTCCTGTGAAAAACGAAGCCCAGCACCAAGCACCCCTTTTCTTGGATTTTGTTATGTTCCTGCATGTAATCAGACTGCACTGCCCCTTGTGGGATATATTACCATCATGGTTGACTGGGCATCAAAAACCAATTATCTATCTATCCATGGGACGAATAAAGTGCTACCAGACTGAACTCAACTTACCTCTCCTGCCTTTATGACTTAGCTGTGATGACAGCTGTAAGAGGAGTTAGAAATTGGATTTGACTAAATCCTCCTCTTACAGCTCCTGTCACAGCTGAGGAGGAGGTGTGCAACAGACAGACAAGAAGGTACATACATTGGATGCGTTCAGACAGACAAGAAGATACATACACTGGATGCATTCAGACAGTCAAGAAGGTATGTACACTGGATGCATTTAGACAAACAAGAAGGTAGGTACACTAGATGCATTCAGACAGGCAAGAAGGTACATACACTGGATGCGTTCAGACAGACAAGAAGGTACGTACACTGGATGCTTTCAGACAGACAAGAAGGTACATACACTGGATGCGTTCCTGCAGTTCCCGAGTGGGTGCAACATCAATGATAGACTTGGAGTGGCAGTTGACCAGGTGAGGGTCTGCGCCATGGGCCAGCAGCAGGGAGCACACCTCAACACGTGACTTGGAAGCTGCCTCATGCAGTGGGGTAAACTGCCACAGGTCCACTGCATTCACACTCGCGCCAGCCTGACAATCATCAAGGAATTCACAGCACTCACAGATAAGTCACCTCACTGACAATTCATGACTTGTACATTATACCTTTTATTAAGCCTTCCCATATCCAGCTACACAAAAAGTTTATGCAGATGCAATTCTTGGTGGCTGAAAATTTAAAACATCACAACCTCACTTAGGCATAACCATAATCATTTAGTAACAGAAATTTTTGTTTTTTAAAATGAAACTTCCTGGCATTTAAACACAAACACATTTCTTAATTAAATGGAAAAACAACAACAAAACAGTATTTACCTTCAGAAGCATTTCAGTGACTTCAAAGTGGCCATAGGAACAAGCATTGTGCAGGGGTACAAGACCACTGGAAAGCACACAAAAGACACACATCAACACAGTAAACAAGTAATATAATTATGTTTACACTTGATTAAGTAAGCAATGGAAGCAAGACAAATCATCCATAATTTCATAACTATTCTCAAGTCCATTTTCTTAACATCTGATGGTTACCATAAGATGTGACAGCCTTCTATCTTTCATAAACTACAACTTTGCTGTGAAAGCACTGATTATATACAAATATTAACTACTAATCTAACTGATGAAAAGTTAAACCCAATTCAAGATTTTTTTTAAAATGACCTTTGAACCACAAGTAACATTTTGGGATGTTACAGACTCATCACCAACATACTATAATCTTTAATGATATGAGCAGCCAGTCTCCAAATAAACCTGAGACAGAATGGCTGAAAGCACTGAAGCTTGCTGCTAAGACCACAATCATCTTTACAAGTATACAAACATGCATGCAAGTTACTACCCATGTTGTCATATTTACTGTCTAGAAGTAATTTTATCTTCCTTTACTTTGGTGGAAAAGTAATCTTCCCACTTTAAGAAATACAAGCCTATTTCCAAAGAAGGGTAGGACTAAAAAAAGAAAATCACCCATCTTTACTTAAAGTTACAAACTGGTATGACACATTGCAGGGCAGTATCTGAAGCCTCAACGCATTTACTGCAATAATGGTAGTTTTTACAATGTCAGTGATATCAGGACAAGATGTGCCTCACAAAACTGCATCAGTAATAGCAAATGCTAACCCAGGGTTTGCATTTAACAGTAATTTCCAGTATTTTACAGGTTAAGATCAACATATTTTGGAAAAACAACAGCAATCGGTTATTTTTCACCAATTCTCCATAAACAAAACCAAAAAAAGACACAACTGCAGCCCAGTGAGAGAGTGCCTTTGCATGCATATCCATGTTTGAGCATACATGAATTTGTGCATGTACATGTGTGTGCTCCAGAAGGCGAAGAAAGCTGGGTCTGGCGTTTGCTAGTACAGTTCTAGCAGTGGTTTGGACGGCTCTGTCTTTGACAGGTTACCCTGGTTTCAATGAACCACTTTTGCCACTTTATAAATGTCAGAGCGGTCACAGTAACCTGTACTTGGAGTACAACCAAGTTTCTATACATAACACAGTCAACCTGTGCTTGGACCCAGCACCTGAAAGATGCAGGAATTGGTGGTCTGTGGTAAACGTTCACCTGCTCACCTAGTTTACACTAAATGGGCCTCTGAACTCAATGGTAGAACATATAACAAATGAAAAACAAAACTTGCCCTTTATCCTTAGCATGGACATCAGCGCCGTGCTGTAGGAGCAGCTGCACGATGCGTGTTCTGTTGTAGCCAGCTGCTAAATGCAGGGGGGTGGACTGGAATTAAAAATACAACTTCACATTCATTTCATCATCACAGCCCCATTTCATTTTTAAGTGTTGCTGTGTTTTGTTGTTGTTGCTGGTGGTGGTGGTGTTGCATTTAAAAAAATTTAAAACAATGGGGGGGGGGGGGGGGGGGCAGTATTCTGACGGAAGTTAAACTCAGTTAAATTCTGTGATCATAGTGTACTCATAATGCAGTAATAATAAGCCCACTAAAAAGGCAGAATCTTTTAGAAAACATTGCCAAAAACAATTTCTCATCTATGAATCAGTGTTCTGCTTCTGCTGTTCTAGTCCATGGAATTTTATAGTGTATGTAACTGATTAGACAAAACCTAAAAAGCACTGGCAACTAAACATGGAGCTGAACAAGGCTATTTGAAGATTACAGAGTATAGTATAAGTTATAACTAACACACTACTTTTCATGAAACAGGAACTATCAATAACAATATCCAGCAACAGGACACTGTTACAGTGTTACTATTGTTAGTCATATTTCATGCACTAAAAAGATTATCAACTTGGTGATAACTTCCTTGGACATCTGAAATGTGCAGCATGAGTAGCAAAACTCATTTATCTGTAATTATACATGTGATGATGCAACTTAGTACTGCAAAGTGAAATTGCTCACCAAGGCATGTCACTGATTTTGCAACCAGAACAAGATTTTTAACATACTGAAACTGCAAAACTAAAACTAACTTTATTCATTTTGAATTATTTCTTCAGCATTAACAAGCAGAAAGGGGTGGAGAAAAGGGATGGGGGGAAAGGGTATAACCAACAGAAAGGGGTGGAGAAAGGGGATAAGGAAAAGGGTATAACCAACAGAAAGAGGTGGAAAAGGGGGAAAGGGCATAACCAACAGAAAGGAGCGGAGAAATGGGGGGGTGGGGGGGGGGGAACCAAGGCTGACTACAAAGCAGACAGCAACATCTGTATCATGGTGTAATATATACAGGCATCAAAATTGGCCTCTTGCAAAAGATGTCACCACAAGTGTTCCCACCTTCCTGCCATCACTGGCATGACAGTTGACATTGAGTGGTGTCAGCAGTGCCATCATCTGTTCCTCATTGCCACTGCGAGCAGCCTCCAGCAGTTCATCCTTCTTGTACTCGCCTGGCATAGTCAGAGAAAAAATATTCATAATACCCAAAATCATCTAATAAAGAACTACATCATGTATATATGGCATACTGCTAGCAGATTCTTTTTCCCACTTAATTACATTACTGAAGTTGTAAATGGACACACACACACACTGACACACACACACAATTCAAGAATATTCAGACAGCATGTGTACTGTTAAGTTTCCCTTTTTCTAAATTGTTTTATTAGTTTTGTATATGACCCATTTTCAAAACCTGAACTCGGCTAATGGTCTCATGTTTGCCCACGCTAAAAGTAAACCTACGATTATGCTATGCATCTCAATTTTGTTTTATTGTGTTATACATTCAATAAAGAAATACATATGGTAACCATGTGTTTGTTACTTGAGCGAAAGTGTGGTTTATTTGTGTGAATGAACTGAAATTTGTGTAAACACTCCACGTGAAAACGTGACGCTGGCACCGATGTTTAAACAAACTTAAAGTGACTCGCCACTACTGAGTTCTATCAAGAACTAAATTGTTTTATGGATGAATAATACTTTTATTCTTCATCCTATTTAAAAAATATAAAAAAGTGGAAATTTTTGATGTGTTATCTATATTATGGGGTATTGAATATTGGCAATCGGTTGTGACGCGTCCTGTCATCAGTAAGAATAATTTTTTTAAAGCTCAACTCGGCTCATAAAATGAATAAATTTCTGTAACAAGTCCATCAGTGTGTGTGTCTTTACAGCAGGAATAGTCTGCATCATTTATTTCAACTGTTCTGTGGTTTATTTAGCTTTACTCTCCATGTTTTTTATTTTGACGATAGTGTCTTGTCATGTCATCACAACCTACTCAAGGCAGCAATATGTTCCGATCCTAGTTTTGTAGTACCAGGTGACCCAGAAGTAGTCATCTTTGTTTTGATATAAAAAAAATGGCGAAAACTAGGCATGGTTAGTGATTATTTTTTTTTGTCATCGACAAATCACGTCCAAACATTACGTCACGTCCAATCACACTTACAGCACTTTTACACAAGTTTCACACTAATTTGCATGTATGGAATGATCGATGTGGCAACAACGTAGTCCATGTCGAAGGCCGACAGTTTTGGTTGCACACTGTTCAAATTTGAAGACGACGAGTTCAGAGTGACAAAAAGCGAATTCCTGTCATAATCACGACCGAGCACTTGGTCAACTTTACCAAATTAGGACTGAGATTTCATCAAAATGCTTCTTTAATTAAAAAATGCTTATTGTAATTGTGAAACACCAATCTTGTTTCAGCTTTTCAAACAGAATTTGGCGACTTTATTTTAAAAAGGGAGAAAAAAAAAGTCAATGAAAGAAAAGAAAAAGAACAATAATAGATGTATAATAGTAGGTAGGACCAGCCTCTCTTTAGTGCTGGGTAACATGGTCGTCGCGAGGCAAATATTGCTCATTTTCAACTTGTCATATCAGCCTTGTTCTGTGCAGTTTGTAAATAAAAACTACTGTCACGCAAAAAAACGATCTTTTTACAACATGTTGATGCCATTATTTTGTGCATGAATGATGTATTGTGAGTTTGGAAGAAGTTTTAATGAACACACCAAGCGGTCGGAAACTGAGCTTGGTTCTGACGTTGACAATCAGATGAACGAGGTCGGAAAACGGTTGTGTTCGGAAAACCGTTGGGAACTTTTACAAGAAAAACGTACAGACATGAAGTTATACTTTTTAGAAAGAGGAATTCCCGTAGATTTATCCATTATAAGATTCGTTAAAATTCTTCGTTTTCGACTGCAGCAAAAATTAAGTTGAAAAATACGTTCATTTTCACGTTAAATTTACACCAAGAAAGTTTCAATGCACCATATTGAATTTGGTATCACTGGAAACAAAAAATTTCGCTCTTTAAAACGGTGTATCGTTTGATCCGGAAGCGAGTTCTTGTAAAAGTTCCCGTGCAACGGAAATTGGAGACCCCATAGATTTTGTTGTCTGCTCGAGTTGCGTGATCGCCAAAGTCTGCGACTACGCGTGTGGCGCAAAAGATGCTCACCCTGGAGGAACTGGAAAGAAACTGTGGTAATTTTTTTATTTTAGTGATAACTAAGTGAGTTTCCAACACAACCATAACTGTATTTTTGTGCTATTTACATCTCTTTGAATGCAATTGAAGCAAATTCTTTGTGGTCTGGTCGTAGTTTGAACAACATTACAGAGTTATCTTCACATTAGTTCCTCTGAAATGCAAACCGCTGTAAAAGTAGTTATTTCTCTCCTTGTAAATCCGAATTGACAAAAACGTGATGTATGATGTATGTTCTCAACAGTGAATTTTTTTAAAGGAAATTTAACAAGTGAATGATTTAGAAAAAATATATTTGTTGTTCTTGTCAAGGACAATAACTCTGATTTAGCTAGTAGACGATGCAGTCACGACCCATATGTTTCTTTTATAGTGGATCTGCTCATCTAGACAAAACAAAATAAAAGCGAGCCACCAGCCAAAATCAATGTTATACTGAGAGCTTGGAATTGTATTTGCTTCTAAAGAATTTATTTCTTGTTTTTTCCCCTTCTTTCTCTTCCACCTTTTGTGCACATAGAAGACCTGGCTTCTTAAGAATTTATTTCTTGTTTTTTCCCCTTCTTTCTCTTCCACCTTTTCTGCACATAGAAGACCTGGCACACTGGCTAAGAAATTACATGATTCTTTCAATCTTCGCATATAATATATATTAATAATAATATTTACAACAGGGGTGGGGGGGGGGTAGAAAAAAGAAGAAGTAATAATGACAAGTTTTTTGGGTTTTGTTTAACATTTTGCAAGCATGATTGACTAGACAAGACTATGGTAACAAGACAGAAGTAAACTAAGTCAGTAAGAAAAACTGAACAAGAAACAAAATGAAAGAAATACACACACACACACACACACACACACACACACACACACACACACACACACACACACTTCAAGAGCCACATCAAATGTGGGGGTGGTAAGGGGTGGGGAAAATAAAATACTCACAGAGCAACGTTAAATACAGTTTTGAGCATGTAAATTTTTAATGGAAATGTCATTGACGTGGGACTCCAAGTTTTGTTAGTTTACTTTTCCTTAATAATCCAAGTCTTTTATCTAAACTAAAGTAGGGAAGTTTTTTTGTTTTTAAGTATTGTCAAATAATGGTGAGAGTGACTCCAGTCGGGTTTTTGCTTCTGGGATTGTTTCAATAGCTGAGACTGGTAGTACGTAGTAGTCAGATACCTGAAATTAGTTCTTGTCTGCTTCCTTCTGTTTGTACCTTTCTGATTTATTTATTTCTCAAGTGATTACTGCATGATTCACAGAAAGTCAAGTGTTATTTACAACTAAACATAAGAATTTGATGATTTAATCGGTGAGTATTAAGTGGATTTAACTGGTGAGTATTAAGTGTTAGTGTGCTGTTTATGTTGAAAAAAATATATAAAAAAATACCTGTTTGTTTATATATTTCTTTGTTAATGATTTCAGAGAATGATCAGTTTCATCATCTTGAGGAGAGAATTGGTCCTAGAAAGTGAGGCAGGCCTCAACATCTACCACGAGGCCACACCTGGACTGCAGTTTTTAACTTCTTTTCCTCATTCAAACAAGTCTACATATATATATATCTAAAATTTGCCTAAATTTCCATTTGCTGTGCATTTCCCTTCTCTGATTAATGCTGAATCTGCAGATACCAGAACCATGGTTGTACCTCTTTCCATTCCAGAGTTTGATTTGCTTTAATGCTATTACCATCAAAGATTCACAGTATATTTGTCCCTTTTTTTCTCATGGAAACTTGCCTCTGTAGGTAAAATTTAGCTTGCACTTCTTTAGACTTGTGAATTTGTATTGTCTAATTAATGCTGAATCAGTTGATACCAGAATTATGGGTGTACCTCTTTCCATTCCCATGTTATGTTTGATCTTGTCATGGTACCGTCAAAGACTGGTGATTGGACAATGTCAAAATTAGTGATTTTTCCATTTTTGGCACTCTGCATCTCCAAAATTTGAGTAAAGATGACTACTGAAAAAATTGTGTTTAGTCTATTTTGTGCAGACATTGTGTAAAACAAGCTGGGCGGATGTGTGACCAATACTTTTTATGCTAGAGCCATACAAAAATGGCATTTTGTAAAATGTGCCTGAAACGCCTAAAATGATGACTATTTGAAGGGTGATATCTCAAAAAATATTAAAGATAAATTAATGAAATTTGGTTTGTGTACTTGCCTTGTGACCCTCTTTAATATCACATATTAATGGATTGCATTGCTTGCTGTTCAAAATTTGGCTGGACCTACCTAATAATAGTAATAGTTTTTAGCACCCTGCTATATCTGTCATGCTTGTATGATGCTGCAGTGTCAAAGGTTTGACTGCATCAAAGTAGAAATAAATCAAATGTCACAAATGTATCACATAATTCATTAACAAACTGTTTTGAGATTTTTGATTAGACGTGATGATGACGATTTTTTCTTTCTTAATCTCTCATATTATTGAAATTTCTGCATTTTTTCCTGGTTGTTATACCGCATATGAAATAAACAGTATTTTTACCATGTATAAGCTGTGTTTGTTATTTACTGTCAGTATTCTGCTTAATGTAAAGCACAAATAATTAAAGGACTTTTGTTGAACATTACTGATGACATTTTCATTCAAAATCAATGAAAAAAATTCTTTTATAAGTCTTATTTCAGCTGGTGACTGCAACACACATCTTTCAGTTAATGTATATTTAACAACATATGCTGATTATGTCAATACTTTGTTTGACTACTTTTCATGTCATCAGTCACATCCAATCAAGGTAGGCAGTTTCAATAAAATCGCCTTCAACATCAACAAATGGCCACAAACTATCTTCTAGCTCTTATATTTAGACAATATAAAAGTTAGACAACCTACTAATACTAAGATTTCCATTTATATATGCTACTGATTTATTCCCTCTTGTGTCATACTTCATAGATGACGTTCTGAGAATGGGTCATATATATGTATATGTTTTGTTTTCTTTCACCTTTTAATTATTTGCAAATTCTTGCTTTCATTGTTCTTTGACTTTGTCTAAGCTAAATTCAAGCACTATTTCTGAACTAATCTCAAAACTGATCAAGAGATTACTTATTAGCAGTGACCTCTGTATGGCACACAGACCTCAAGAAATGAGTCAGACAACATGTCACATGTAAAGTAGGATCTGTTATAACACATGAGAAGTCTCTCTCATAATGTCATAAACAACCACTTGACCTTCATACCACAATGTTCATACATCCTGCACAGGCTGTAACTTCTAAACTGAAACAGCCATCTTGTAAAACCCTTTATAAATGCCTCACTCAGTCACTGGTAGCAAAAACTAGTAAAGTGAAAGCAACTTTACTCTCTATATAATTAAATTTTCCAGGGAGTCCTGGGACTGGAATGCAAATAAGGTGAAATGGTGCCTACCTGTAAGTACAGCCTTAGCAGAAGCATCAGCCAAATCCAGTGCTGTCTTTCCATCTGTGTTTCTGATGTTGGGGTCAGCACCATGTTGCAGCAGAACTGTTGAACAACACAGCAAAATAATGTGGGACACACAAACAGTTCTAAGTAAGAACTTGCATGCAGCAAACAGTGAAACACAGTGTCATGAAAAATGCATACAACCAACTATGAGTTGTATGACAGCAAACACATTATAAGTAATGAAAGAAAAACTTCTGCCTGTTGCTATTTTGCAATCAGCTTAAGATTATGGCAATATCACATTTACTCTTATGCTTACTTGATGAAACAATAAAAATATTTAATTTCAGAACTTTGGTTTTTGTAACAAAAGAACTTAAGAAGTCACATAATTTAGATGACAAAGTCTGGCATAAATTTCACACTGCTTGAACATGCATTTTTTGTTTTATTTTATGTCTGTTCACATTGAGGTGATATTAGATGCACATGCATGTAATTAAATCAAAACCAGCTGAATCAACACACCTGCTTACATTTTACAGTACAGATCATCGTTCATCATTGCAAAGGCCTTTCCATAAAACCTTTTTAAAGTCAGTCTAGACCAAACTGAACAGACTCTCCAACTGACCTATGCAAACATCAATCTTTCCCTTGATGGCAGCCTCGTGCAGGGGAGTATAATTCCAGTTATCCCTGGAATTGGGGTCAGCCCCATGACGAAGGAGGAGCTGAACGACCTCAGCATGACCAAAGGAACAAGCATTGTGCAAGGGGATGAGACCCCCATCATCACGGGCATGAACATTGGCACCATTCTCCAACAGGTGTTCAACAACATCCTTGCGACCAAAACCTGCCCAGAGACCAAAACAAAACAAAATCAACAGGAGTTCAAAAATATATTTTTAAAAAGAAGAAAGAATGAAACAAAGGAAAAAGCCATAATTTGCACCAAAGACTTTAAAATGACTAGTTATCCAGTAAAGTACTCTTTACTAAAAAGTGTTGTGTTAACTGTTAATGATATATGAACTTATAATGTTACATATCACATTTAGATTACTCTATAACACTATTTACATGAACAGTTTAAAACTGTTAAAACTAAATGTAAAAGAACTCAGATTGAGAACAAATTCAACACTAGTAAATGAAAAAAGCAACAACAACAAAAATTGGAACACATAAATTTTTCTTTTGTTTTTAGGATTATTATATTCATAACACTAATGGGAATGGAAGACCTAAAGTTTTCAAACTGTGTACATAAACCTTTCCGTCTTCTTTTCTTTTATTAATTAAAAAAATATTCTTTCCAGCATAAATAAGGAAGCAAAAACACTGAAACCTAACACAGACACACACACACACACAGAAGAACTTTGCAGAGTTGTGACAAGCAAGCAGCCAGTTGCTGCAATTAGTACCAGAGCTCTACCACCAGCAAACACCCTCCCAGCTCCCTTCTCTGTCTAGAACACCCACACCAACCCACACAGTCACACACACTGTGCTGGTTTTGTGTGTGTGTGTGTATGCGTGCGTGTGTCTGTGTGCATGTGTCAGTGTCACACTCCAAGCACTGCTTTCCGGCACCTTCCTCCAAACTCTGCCAGATTTAGTTACGCCACTGAAGGGGCTCTCTTTATCTCCACGCAGCTGTCCAGCAACGTGGTCAGCACCCTCCGAAAGGTTCCAGTACTAATATGACTATAGAAGCAACCTAGCACCAAAGCACGCACGTAAACATGAGATGCATCCACCCCGGGTAAAAAAAAGAAGAGTTCCGTCGCGATTCAAACGATTGTGGTTTTATTTACAAGTGGTGGTGTAAACTTTGTTGTGGAGTTGTTTGTAACAAACTTACTACTGTTTGAGCACCAACAAAAAACTGCTCGTTAGCTGACAGTTTTCTGGACCTTATGGCGTAACTAAATACTGCAGTGGTTGAAGGAATGATGTCGTAAACCAGTGCTTGGAGTTTGTGTGTGTGTGTGCGCGTGCGCACGCACGCCTGCACACATGTGTTTCTACCAGTATGTTTGACCAACTGCCAGTTTTATTTCCTGTTATATGTGCTGATCTTAACAGTAAAATAATGGAAATCACTGATTAATACAAACCCTGAATTGACAAATATCAATCTTATTTACTGACTTGCTATTTCTCCAAAAACTGATTATAAAAACTTCCTCTGTTATCATTCACAATGTGCTGTTTGATTTACGATTATGGATTATGTATCAAACTATCATGCCATTTCAAATTGTTGTTGCCTTGGGGAATTTATCAATTATAATTTGGCAACATGCACTAAAACAGTAAAAGGTACTAAAACAGATTATAAATTATACAATTATTAATATTATTACAGTTTCTTCAATCAGATATGCAGTCCACTGATTCACCCCATCCCACCCCCCTCCTCATTCCTTGACCTTGTGGCCCTTTAAATAATAAAGCAATAACATTATGTAACACTAACAATGCATGACAACTGACATGTATAATAATTTAACAAGTCAAGTGAGCACTGTATAAACTAATAAACTTATAAAATGTATTCAAAAGGAACATCTTTGCCACTGCCAGTATGATTACTATGAAACTGTCAACTTATGTGAGGCATAATGCATACAAAGGGGCCTCTTTATTTGCAAACATTTCCGAGTTTCTGTGACTGTACCTAACTTTTTATTATTCTTTAACAATTTTGTACACAATTGTAGTAAACAGCTGAGCACATCCAACCGTGTAGTTTTATTATGTAAACGGTTTCAAATTCAATTAAAAGAGACAGAACAACATCAACTTTCATCTTCCGAACGAATTTCATGATACATCAAATTTTTAAAGGTAAATTTCCAGGCTCATGTATGTAGTACTGATGTAGTCCCAAGTCCGAATAACTACCCGAAGCAGTAATGTGAGGGAAGAAAGGCACTAGAAACAAACCTGCAGCAAAATGAAGAGGAGTAGACTTCCTTCCTGCTGTGTCCTTCGCATTCACATTGCTGGATGAAACAAGCTTTTTAACTTTGTTGAGGTCACCATTTCTACACGCTTCAAATAATTCTCTGCCGGGGTCGTTTTGTGACGGGATGTTTGAATCGTTAGTAAGGGCTGCGCGACGACCGGTCGCCATATTTCCGTGCTACCACCTCGCACTCTCTCGTAGTGAACGATACTTGGATATTTGTGTTTTTGTTGTTTAAAATCTAAAAGAAAAAAGAAAAAAAAGAGAAAAGGAGTAAAATACCATACATTCAAATCTGTTGCGTCCAAACAGTGAATAGCAAAAGGCGGTTCACTCGTGTGTGTAAAGTTTGAATAGTCATCAGTATCGTTCCGTGTTTACACTTTGCTAGTGGTCGGACCGCTAGTGGTCGGTCCCTTCCGTGTTTCCTGCTACCAACAAAAACACGCATGAAAACAAGACGAAGGGAAAAAAGAAAAAGAAAAAAGTGGGCCCAAAATACTAAACCAAAATGTAGTCAAGACGTCTGAAACAAGTAACAAGTAAACTGCATAAATGCGAAGTAGGCCTCAATCAGAAGTAATAGTTTGAATAAAGCTTTTGTTTAGCGATCCATAATTTAAAATAACATCGCGGGAAAGTTTCATTGACAACAGTCGTGTATTTATATTTTCTGACCCGAACTGGGGTTTTTTGAAAGCACAAAATATGGCTGATGTAGGCATCCTTCATAATCATAATGAGGAAATTGGCGAGGAGGAGGAGGAAGATGTTGAGATGACAGCAGCGGAAGTTTTAGATAAGTTGGAAGAGGTACGATCTTGTGGTATCAATGTGTGCGTTTGTGTGCGCGCCACTGCCAGCGACTCGGTGTATACTTGCGTGTGCGTGCATTATAATTTATAGATCTGTGTTGAGCTCATCTTCAAGTGCCCTTACTAGATCTACTTTTACTGCTAATAATATCATTTAAATTGTTTAAATTATTTGGCTCAGTAACCGTAAACCGAAGTCTTCATAAGTTCATTCGGCATTTCCACTGCCACGCTGGTCAGTTTTACAAAATTACAAGTAACTTAAATACAGAAGCAGAGTACTTAATCTAACACTACAGCTAAGTAAGTAACTTGATGTTTTACACCCTGTCAATTAACCTAAAATGACTTCATGAATGGCATATTATTAATTAGCTAATGTGCTAGACTGTAATTATAGTGTAAATCCAAAGGCCAGGTTTGACTGCTGAAAGTGAAAGGATAAAGGACCATCTTTCAGTTCTGAGTTGACACATTCACTTGCCAGTACCTAGGATTGTTACCACATTAAAGATCTGAAGACCACTTTTGACACAGCATTAATCACACTTTAACAGTCATGTTTAAGGTTTAGGCCATAGGGGTCAGACTTGGTGCAGACATTTTATTGCTGAAATCTCAGAGGGTTACACAACTTCACAGGGTTATAAGAATATAACCATTGCTGACCGTGCCACTTACCAGAGACTTTTATTGTGACTCACAGTCATAGTACACACATGCATGCAGGCAGAAACACGAACAGTGAAACAAACAAGCCACAAAAGAAAAATCAGTTAATAACATTAACAGTTATTAACACTGCCATTGACAGTGTGCCGCAACCATGTGACTGATGCACTAGCTGGTTTTGTAATATGTACTTCTGAACGAGTTTCAGTGCACCACTGTTAGGACTGAGGTTTTGTCATCATCTTTTCGATTTATAGGCATGGCTGAATGAGAAGTTCTCCCCAGAACTGCTAGATGGCCGCATGGACCTGTTGGACTGCATGCTGGACCAGCTGTCTGCCATGGAGAGCAACCTGCGTCAGGCCAGCAAAGGGGACCTCAAGATCAGCCTTCATCGAATGGAGGTACTGTGGAGAGCATGTGTGTGACCGCAGCTCACTTATTCAGAATGACACGGTGAGACTCACTGAGAGAGGCAGTGGAACATGACCAACTGATGACTCCCACATTAGTCATCCTATTTGCCCTGAACCAACAGTTTCCGAAAAGCACAGAACTGTTACAGTGTTATTGTTAATGTTAATGCAGTAACAACATAGTAGGAATATAATTATGAGTATCTGTTAGTATTACAGATGATGTGGAGCATATTTTATAATCAGTTATTCAATAGCTGTCTTCGGTGCTCACCATAGCTTTGCATTAAGAGATGTAAGATGGTAATGCTGGGAAAGCTGGTATCTGGAGAGGCCTTGAAGGTGCTCCACATCCTTGTTTTTTTACTTTCTTCCGAACTACCATCATCCTTTTTTTTCTAGTACTACTAGTACTAGTAGTAGTAGTAGCCATTCCAAACACTGTGATTAGCTTAGTGCATGCATAATAATTATGGGTGTGTGTGTGTGTGCATTCATACACATCTGTGTGTGTGTGATTTCAGTAAAAAATATTGTGAGCATAGGTCATAACAAATTAATGTTATCTTGAAGCTGGTTGTAATCATGAAATATGTATAATAAACACATACATGAGTATGTAATTTGTAATTCACTAATTGTAATTTTTGTATGCAAATGCTACAGTATTTTTCCTCTATTTTTAGGTTGACAGGATCCGGTTTGTTATCAGTAGCTACCTTCGTCTCAGGCTTCAAAAGGTTTGAACAATTATGTTTATATATTACATGTGTATACTATAATACTATATAATATATATTATACTGCACAATGGAATTATGTTTTGCATAAATGATGTACTTTTTTTAAAGGAACCAGGCTTCAAAGTAGGTTTCATTCCACTGGTAGAAGAGATCAAAATAGAACTTATGATCAAAATAGAACAAAATAGAACTTATGATCAAAATAGAACTTATAATCCCTTGATTTATAGTCATTTTCTAAACTTCATTGGTTGGTGACAGTAATTAACAAGACTGGTTGCACACAACAAGCAGTGTCCCAGTTTGCCCATGTTGCACACAACAAGCAGTGTCCCAGTTTGCCCATGTTGCACACAACAAGCAGTGTCCCAGTTTGCCCATGTTGCACATGTTGCCCTGTGATGCCAGGCACACAAGATGTCTGTTCATGTTGCCTGAGGCACACACACACACACACACACACACACACACACACACACACACACACACACACACACACACACACACACACACACACACACACACACACACACACAAAGCAAAAGTCAACAGAGCATGGTATTAATATGTGTTGAGCTTTAGCCTATTCCAGTGACTTTTAACTTGAGTGACATCAAAAAGTTAAAACTTAAAATGGTTTAATTTTTTATTTTTTCATATAAATGTTCTTGGTTAGTTTTTGTCGAGTCAGATTGTAGCTTGATGTTGTTACAAACATGTAGACTCTGGGTCACTTACACAAAGCTTTTTGTGACAAACCTCTATATCTAACTTTTAACAGGGCAAGGTTAGACACAGTTTTGGCTTCTGCGAAATGTTACAGTTAGCAGTATCTCAGGCACTCTTTGAACTAGATCCTATAGTTTTTGTCGACTGTAAAGTACATATTTATGTCCATCACAGCATTTGTGCACTGTGTTTATGTGTTGTGTAGATTGAGAAATACACAAGTCATGTGCTGGAGAGGGAAGGTGAGAAGTCACAAACCGAGGAGCCACTGATGTCAGATGCAGAGAGGCAGTTTGCTAGAAAGTCAGTCTTTCCTGCTTCTTTTTTTTTTTTAATCTTTTAATTTTTTTATTAGCTTAATCAGGGACGTGATTTCTCCTCAGATGGGTAGATTTTAGCAGAGGCATAGCTTGATTGTGCATGGGAGAAAGGTTTGCACAAAAAACCTAAAGCATTCATTAATTTTTGGACCAGCCACTTGCTGGTTGGTTGGATTGTTGGGTGCATTGCATTGTGGGTGGCTACAGTGCGTTATGTTGTATGCCCCAAGTATACTGAAATAACAGTCTTGTTTCTGTGTCTGCTTAACAAGAAGAGCCGTGTAAAAACTGTGAATGAATGGTTTTGTTCAGGAAACCCACTTTTATATGTTCAGTTTAAAATATTTTATGACCTTTTATGTAAAACTTAAGCTGATATTGCAGTCACCCATACTGCATAATTATTTGGACAAGCCCATGGCAGAAATTCACCACCATACGCAGCCTTTAACCAACAACAAAATATTACATAGCCACTGAATAGTTTTCAACCAGTTACAGGTATTTGGATATATTATATTCCTGCACAAGATTTTGCGCTACAGATACATTTGTGTTTGGTCAGTAACTTGTTTTTAGTGAAGCATGCTTCAAGGGCACTTGGGAACCATTACTATTCAGGTTGTCTCCCTTAGGCTGTAAAGTGTTTATTTGTAGTCTCCTCCCAGTGTTGACTGCTGTATATATGATTATGAACGTACATAATTGTGAGTCTGTGATTGATCACCTGACCTGTCAGATGATCTATTAATGACAGATATATATGTGTGGGTGTCTTAATATCATTACCAACAATTCATGACCACCACAATATATTTTGAGTCATGAAGCAAGTTTGTATTGATTAGTGACTGGCACATCAGTCAGTGGCCCGTTTTTGTTTTTTTTCTCTTCTTTTTTCTTTTTCTTCTTTTTCTTCTTATGTTTTTAACCTTACTCCATCATTAACTGATTAAACTCTTGGGATCTAACCCATCCTTAGCAGAGGATTTGTTTACATGGAACTCTAGGGTTTGAGAATGCATGGTTTTCAAGTGTGGTCCCATTTCCTCTGTTACATCTGTACAGTGTCAACAGATAAATTGTTAGATTTTTTCCCTGATGTTTTTTGTTGTCTGTAGGTTCCTGGACTGTAAGAAGAACCATTTCAGCGCCCTGGCTCTAAAGTACATGCCCACCAATATGCAAGAAGCAGAAAAAGAGATGTCAGGTATGATTTTCATTGTCATTTCATTGTGAAAAAGGTAGTGGTACTAGTAGACTTGACCTTTTGCATTTTTTTCTTTTTTTCTCCTGTATTCTCTCTCACTCTCTTAGGGGTTTGGGTTAAATGGTGAGTCACTGAAAAGATTAGTGTAGCTGGACATGACAAAACTGCTGATAGACATTTTTTTAATGAACACCTTTCAAACGGCTCATCTCAGGATGAGCCTTTAAGTGCTTCACAGTGGCAACTGTAACACTATATACTTTGCCTCCAAAGAGACCCACTGTGCTCTAGTCATATGCAACTGAGTAAGTAAGTGACTGTAGCTTTACACAGCTCATTTTGAATATCCACCAAAGTGATTACAGTGATGTTTAGTTGTTACACAGCTGGGCTGGTGCCATGCCTTAGAGCTTTGAGCCTCACATATGTATAGTCATGGAGGGATTTGGTGCCTTAGAAAAGCATTTATTATTATTATGTGTTGTCTGAAACACTGACATTTTTGTTTAAAATGAGGTCATTCAAATTCTGTGTGTTTGTTGTCTTCTTTAGCCTTGGAGCTGCCCATAGGATGTCAGCACATATGTGACCCACTGATGAATGAGTCTTTACTTAAAATTTGGCAATTTGAGATATCTGCATGTTTCAAATCTGCAATTTCTGCTTGTTATTTTAATACTTAAATCATGTTTCTACTCCAAACAATGTGGATGTGACATGTTTCTGAAGGTTGCTGAAGCCATTTGGAGAAAATCAGCTTTAAAGTTTTCACTGTGCATTGAGTAGTTTTTCCTTTAATCCTTGGCAACAGGAGGTTTAACTGTATCAATCTTTACCAATTTTGGCACAGGAACATATCAAACATTGAGGCACCTGAAGAAACTTGAAATTTCAGCATTAGTTAATTTAATGTATTTCGTTAATGTTTTTAATCCCATGCTCTTGGTTTAAAATGAGCAAAATTGATGCTGGGTAGGGTGAATAAAATGTGTTTTAATTATATTTATTCAACTTTTTAGAGCAAACACACCAAAGCTTAATGCTTATAAACTTTAATTTAGCAAAAATCTGAAAACACCCAGAAAGACCCCCCCCCCCCCCCCCCACTGCTTTTGCCTGTTGCACAGTAAGCCAGCTGCGATTTAAGACTCATTTGGTGAGAATGGATCACATATGAATAGTCTTTTAAGTCAAGTGATCTTTATTTGCCCAGTTCAAAATATACTGTACATTCAGTCTTAATGATTTCAGGAGTAAAACCCAACCTGGACAGTTACGTCTTCCTGCGTGTGAACGAGAGCATGAAGAATGTCTTGATAGAAGAGGATACTACAGATACAGGGTAAGTATTCATCAATTTTTGGGCATTATGCTAGGGGGCTGAGTAGTTACAAGGCTGCCTCTCTTGAAGAAAATTGAATGCCAAAAATGAGCAGGTCACAAAGCCTTTAAAGATCTTGCCTTTTCCACACAAGTTTTATCCAAGAGGTAGAAGAGATCAAGATACAAACTTCCAATAAAGGATTTTGTTTTAAAACATTTCCACTGATTTTATATTAATTTTCTATACTTCGTTTTGCTAGAAAAAGCTAAGGGGACTGGCTGCACACAACACTGCAAGTGTGCTAGCTGTTTCACATAGAGCAGCATGCTCCACACTTTCATTGCCCAAGGAACAAGATCAAATAATAACAGCTTTTCTAAAGTGCCATACCCCAGTAACACTGGACTCATTGCAACTTACAAACATTTACTAAAGCAAAGGGAAATATGGACACTGATGTAATACTAAAGAAGATTAATACTAATACAAAAAACTAAACAAAAACTAAGGCAAAACTTGAGAGATCAATTACCCAAACATGCACACTGAAACATAACAGTACACAGAACTCTGATGTCAAAACAGGTTACTGACAGGTCCAATTTAACTATATTATGCACCAAACGCAAAATCAATTACTCAAACACACACATACATGCATGCACACACGCACATGCACATGCATGCATGCATGCAAATGAGATTACAAGAAGAGGATTGGAAATAAATTCAGCTGGGCATTTTAAATCATATGTTCCTAGAGAAAGTGGCTTTCATGTAGTGGTTAGCACTTCAGAAGGTGAGTCTGTAGGTCATGGGTTCAAATCCCATCAGGCCTGTGGAATTTTTCTGTCCTGGCTGACTTGCTGCTACCCAGTGCTAGCCAGTGGGAGGGCTTCAGCCATTCAGCCAGGTTTTATCCACTTCATGGTTGTGCCTTTGAAGCTATTGCTGTAAATACCTTACCAACACCGCACAGTTTGGACCTAGTTAACATTGCAACACACGCCATGACAGCCAAACTGATGATACCAATGTTAACAGATAATGAAACATTCTCCCACCACTCATGCCAGGGATTGAACCCACAACCCTCCAGTCATGAGTCTAGCACTCAACCACTGAGCAGAGCTATATCATCACAATGCAGCTACCAGTCAAGACTATTGCATTTCCTGGTTAGAGCTGCATATTCTCTGTGTGTGTGTGTGTGTGTGTGTGTGTGTGTGTGTGTGTGTGTGTGTGTGTGTGTGTGTGTGTGTGTGTGTATGGGTGTTATTTTAATTTTGTGAGTTGGTAAAAAAGGCATTTATGTTGTTACTTTACTGTATAGATCACAGACATCAGAATACAAAACAGATTAAAAGCACCGTCACAGCAAACATGTTTTTGCGGTGTAATTTATGTTAGTCATCATTAAAGGTGTAGATGCATCACTTGAGCTTTTCTAATTCTATGCCTTTACCACAAAACTCTGTACATGAACTTCCCATCAGTCATTACAATTCCCACTTCTGCTCGTACAAATGCTTTTCACATTAACAGTAAATACAGTAGGTGTATTATAATGTAGTGTCCTTAGTCCATCTTTTACACCTGCTGGTGCTCATGAGGAGCAAGCATGTGCTTTCTTCCCTTCACAATAACAAACCAGTCATGTTTTCTTGGACAAGTGGAATTTCTCCAGCCGTCCTACAGAGTGAAAGGTTCCATGTTGCATCATGGTAGGTTAACACTGAGACTTTGTATACAGCTTACTGCAAGACTGGGTAGTGCTGCTGTTATGATAATATATTAATAATAGATTATTTATGGCGCCCCATCTGTAGAAGCCCACAGTGCTTACAAAGGCATAAGGAGAGATTATTTATGGCGCCCCATCTGTAGAAGCCCACAGTGCTTACAAAGGCATAAGGACATGCTCATTTCATCCCACGCACAATACAGATATATGCACAGCTGGTGGTGGGTTAGTGAAAATACTAAAATGAAAAGAAAGAAAAGGACAGATCGGCATGCAGTAGAGTAGTCTTTAAGGAGGTATTCTAGAGTTCTTCCAACAAGGAATTACTTTCCCAATTTTCTTTTTTAATGTGGACACATATGATTATGATCTTTATAGTTTGTTGTTGTGTGTGGGGAGGAGGGGGGGTTGTTTAGTTGTTTTTTCTCCATTTTTATGCAGTGCAGTATTTTTTTTATTTTTTTATTATCTGGTTGTGGGGCTGGAATACCAAAATCTCACCAAGCCCTTTGTTATTTGTGTATTTCATCATTTTCAGTATTTCACACAACTGAAACTGTCACCTATGTCTGTGTGTACACCACTCTGTGTCATGCAAATCTGGCATTGCTGTTGGCATTGTTCAAAGGATCAGGGCAACCCAGACCTTGGACCCCAGTGCTTGGCTTTCTGCCTGTTACCAATGTGTGCACGAAATATTTCAAGTATTACATAAAAACATACACACACAAAAAACAGTAACACTAACACAGTAACAGTCAAGATAATATAACTGACTAGCAATATTGTTTGCTGTCTCAAGTACATGAAAGGAAAGGTGCCATGGTCATAAACAAGATCTTGCAACAGTAACAAACTCTTTGTTCTGCATTACCATGACATTTTCAAGGTGTGTAATTTAAAAACAACAACTGGGTTTTAGTGCTCACTCAGCCTCACACATGTCATATGAAGGCAAGCATTCAAGGTTATGAAGGACAAGGACTCACACTCTGACTCAGTCTTTGTTCTTAATTACCTTGACTTTTTGCCTTTGATTTATTCATTTAGTTGAGACAGTAAACAATCATGCTAGACTAACTGATATCACATACACATGCATTCATACACATGCATTCACACACACACACACACACACACACACACACACACACACACACACACACACACACACACACACACACACACACAATCTGTTTGTGTGAGTGTTCATCAGTCAGTAGTGTTTTTCTTTTTTCCTTCTCTTTTTAATGGGATTTCCTGTCCTGCATCCATAAACATTGTGCTTTTTGTTTAAGATTAAATCAAGTAGCCTTTGCAAACAAAGCTCAAATACAAAGCCTTTAAGTTCAAAATCCCAAGTATCCTTCCATTTTTGAAAAAAGAAAAAAGAATTATAACAGCTAATACTGTGGTCAGTGTCGGCACTCTTGCACAAGTCTCCTCTCCAGTTTTCTGTGCTCACTTGTGTGTGTGTGTGTGTGTGTGTGTGTGTGTGTGTGTGTGTGTGTGTGTGTGTGTGTGTGTGTGTGTGTGTGTGTGTGAGTGTGTGTGACTGAGCATGTGGTACTTTCAGTCAGAGCTAGGTGACAAAGATATCAAGGTGTGCTTTACTGGCCACACATGTAAACATTCTGTAGACAAATCAGACAGGCTGAGAGAATAGCTGTAAAAGTTCTGTAGACAAATGAGACCGGCTGAGGGAATAGCGGTAGAAGTTCCATGCAGGTTGAGAGAATAGCTCATAGCAGCTTTCCAGACACCCTGGCAAACTCAGGAATTGCACCCCCAAAATCTCTTCATCATAGTCTGTTTCTTTTTTTGTTTGTTTTGGTCTCTTCCTAGTGCAGGTAGAAAGTATGGACAGGTTGGGTAAAAAGAAATTGAAGGAACTAGGAAGGTAGAAATCCTGGCAGCGGATGAAGCACGCAAGGCTATTCTGACCTACTCCAGGCTTAAACTGAAGCAAGAATCTTTGACAGCTCCGGATTTTGAAGAGGGGGCCCAACCTTTTGTAGGCATGGTGCCCAGCAACAGATATCTTTACATGATTTGGTGTGAGGGATAACAGGCTATATATTTACAGTGTTTGGTGTGGTGGACAACAGGCTACGTTAAAATTTTCACATGATCGCAAGGATGTGGTGGGTGAATGACCAAGTTACACAGGTGAAGCTGGTTCTCATTTTCATAATCCACATTACAGACCCCAACTAAAGGCCAGATCTGTACATGTCTGTACTGAGTCTGTACATGGTACAAGTCGCAGCAGTTGAAAAGACTTGTTTCACCCTGTTGCTCTGCCAGAGCCCAGGAGCTGTGTGAAAGTTGAGGTGGCCGTCCTGGGCCCCGTACGGTCTTTGTGGACGTAAGGCAACACTGAACGTAAGTAAGTAAACATGGTGCTTAACGTCCGCAGAAACCATAAGGCGGCTTATTATGGACGGGGAGGTAGGGGAAGAGGGAGATCATGTACGTATTGCTACACTGTCACCACCATAATGACTGCTGCATTAAGGTGGGCAGCGGTGAGAGCCATTTTAATGTTTCATAATTGTGAGGGACAAAGTCACAAGACAGCGTCCACAGACTACAACCGCCTTTGAAGTGAAAGGAGAGCCGAAGCAGATTCGAACCGAGGTCCCTCTGCTTACCAGCCTACCGCCTTACCGCTAGGCCAGACCGGCTCACACACTGAACGAACATGCTGCTGTTTTGGCACTCTAAACGCAGCGATTAGCTTGCATTGTGATACAACGTCTATTGTGTAGGCCTGGCTTCTGGCAGAAGGCCGTGCTGGTTACTGGAAAGTGCAACCTTGACCGTACGTAAAACGGAGAGAGAATGGGTCAAGTTCAAATGGGGCCTTTGCAAGGTTGGGGCCTTCGCAAGGGGGGGGGGGGTGCGGGAGGAGGGGTCACCGCGAACTTCGCGATACTGTGGAGGCTGGCTTTTATATTTTATTTTAGTATTAGGCTATTCCGCTTTTTTTCCACACACCCTCCAAAACAGGGGAGGGGGGGGTACTGAAATCGCCTGTTTGTCCGGACGACGCCGGTATTCAGTTCAATTCAGTTTAGTTAAATATGGCGTTTACGTGCTTGGGAAAGCCGCCCATAAAAGTTAATTAAGCGCTCCTCCCTCAGTGTCTCAGATCAGTCTGCCCAGCCTGACCTTTAAAACACGATTTCTTTCGGTGAAAATGGCAGCAATAGACCCTTCACTGCCAGGATATCACGACAGTTGAACCGTTCGCGCTTTTGCAACGGCCAAACTTGATTTGATGGTGTGTCATCATGAGCCGCAGCGGCCTCAGTGCCATGCAAAAAAAGGCCACGGTCACACTCACAGTGGTGGCTCATATAATCAGCAGTGTTGACTGTTTTTCGTATATATTTTGGAGTTTTTCGGCTATATTTTGTGGACTGCTGATTGTTTTGCAACCCTCTTAGTTTGACTGTACCATCAGACACGGTGTAGTCTTCACCGCTTGTGTCCATGCGGTTTTGGAAACTACTCCGCCAGTGACTAGTTGCGGATTTACGACTGATTCGCACGTGTCACAGTTCAAGGCTGAGTCATTATATTTTCCATAAAAGTTGCGATTCAGGTTCGGTTCCGAGCATGAATAAGAAAAACAAACTCAGATACGGTCGGGTATTTATAGTCGAACACAGAAACTGAGTCAGTAGAGGAATGATACTGGGCTGACTTGAACTCGACCGACACGGCTGTTTCAGTTGCAAACATACGCTATCACAACCGGTGTGTTTTAGTGATGCTGGGTGGCTGAGCAAGGTGGCGACCTGATTTCCAGGGTTCTAAGTCTCACGACACACTCAGACCTTTTTTTTTCTTCCTTTTTTTCCTTTTCTTTTTTCTTTTCTGTTTTCTAGTTTGGTTTTATTTTTAGTCATAGACGGACACTGTCTGCCAGGAGTGTAACCTTGACATTGTGTTAGATAAGGCCGGGAAAACGGTCAAGTTCAGCCGGGGCCTTCGCAAGGTTAAGAGAGAGAAATCGTGTTGTTCCGTTAAACTTCAAATGGCGGAGTTTTAGTAATGAGGCACAAGGTAATTAATATCTCAGATGCGAAGTGGAAATATTCCCCATCATCCATAATAATAATAATAATGAGTACATTTAACGCGCGCTCATCACGCCCTAAGCGCTCACCGTTAATACATATTAACCTAAGTATGATACTCTGTACACTGATGTAGAGTCCTGTAAAAACATTTTATTTAACTTAATTTTTTTTTACACAAAGTATTATACGGACGCACAGACGCAGACCGTAATATCGCTCGGGCATCTTAGCTAAGGAGGCACGGGGCGCCTGTTTGCCCCTGCTTGCCAACAGTAACATTATTAAGTTGTAATGAGTGTTGCGAAAAGGCCACGCCGCTCGCTAAGTTGCGAAAATGCCATGCCGTTAAGTTCATGATGTTGCGAAAATGCCACGCCGTTAAGTTGATGTTGCCACTAAGTTAAGTTCATGATGTTGCGAAAAGGCTACGCCGCTAAGTTCCATAACCTTTGCCCGAAACAGTCTCTTTTTTTTTTTAAT
>OY757542.1:16159922-16185494 GCA_963584105.1 Alviniconcha strummeri
GATGCAGAAAGGGTGGAGAAAACCGTCAGTGAGCAGTTATCATGGTAAACATGTGCTCATAGGAATGTTTCATTGTTCACATCGTCGCACAACCGCTGTCGTGGTTTCACGGCGTTGTACTGTTAGGACGTTGTAGTGACAGTCGTGTAGGAGCATTTTCGTCTATGACCAGACAGTGCGACACAGAACCTGGATCGATCAAAATATGTTCGAGGTGACCACGCAAATTTCTGGACAGCCAAGCAGTTAACACTTCTTGCGTCACAATTTTTTTTTAATTCGACCTCCTCTCTCTGTGACCCCGCCCCCTCCCCTACCCCCTCGACCCCTCTCCCCAGGGCAATGGACGGGAAGAGGGGTGGAGGGGCAGAGTGGGCATGGGAGGGGGGTGGGGGTGGAGGGGGGTAGTCTGTTTCATTATTTGGTACAGAGAGCAACGTCTGCAGCCAGTGTTCGTGAATCACAAGTCAGTGCAACCGTTCATGGTCAAGTATGTCATCAGTCTTGTGCATCATGGTTTCGTTGCCACCAAACTGCTGTCGTGGCGGTCGTCACGTGTAAGATGTACGTTCTGGACGGGAGGGGTAGGGGACTACGGTGGGGGTTGCGGCCCATTTCAGGAAGGAAGGGGTTGACGGCCTGCTGCATGCCACTCCTGACATCAGTGACAGGCAGATGCGCTTTCGGCTTCAATCTAGATTGTCCATTGCGCACGTTCACCACATCAGTGACGCAAAACACTGTGTGTGTGTGTGTGTGTGTGTGTGTGTGTGTGTGTGTGTGTGTGTGTGTGGGCGTGTGTGTGTGTGTGTGTGTGTGTGTGTGTGTGTGTGTGTGTGTGTGTGTGTGTGTGTGTGTGTGTGTGTGTGTACGGACAATATTTTGCACTTTATAAATATTATTATTATTGTTGTTGTTATTATTACTCTCTACGGATAATATTTTGCGCTTTATTATTATTGTTATTATCATCATTATTATTATTATTATTATTATTATTATTATTATTATTATTATTATTATTATTATTATTATTAAAACAACAGCAACGACAACAGGTCCATGCTAACCAGCCAATAACCGGGGTTGTTGCTGCATCTTGTGTGGATATGACACTATTTGTTTTTTGTTGTTTGCTTGTTTGTTGTTGATTCACACCATCCATCCACATCATTTGCGAGGCCTGAGTGTCGCTGTCACACACTGGCGCGCGTGCGCGCGCGCGCACACACAGACACACACACAGACACAGACACACACAGACACACACAGACACACACACACACACACACACACACACACACACACACACACACACACACACACACACACACACACACACACACACTGACTTTAATGTTTACGATGGGATGAGATATGAAAAAGTTTTGTTTGTTTTTTAAATAAAAGAGAAGAAAAAAAGAAGAGAGAATAATAATAATAATAATCTACGATTTTTGTACCATTTTTCTGCCTCATCTTTGACTGACAGTAGCATTTGGACTGATGATCATCATTAATAAGTTCTACTGCTACACACATTTTATTTGCGACCGGAGAGGCCATACATTAGCGGCATAGGGTGCGCACCGGCGAGTATTATAACTGCGCTGATGCCTACTGCGGCCTCTTTGGTGTTTTTCCTATGGCGAAATGAGCACTGTTAAAGAAGCTGACTGCTTAGTTAATAATAATAAAGAGGATTACCAGAGCGCCCGTCTACCACAAGGGTGGTGCACACACACACACACACACACACACACACACACACACACACACACACACACACACACACACACACACACACACACACAGTCAGCGTCGGACGAGGGAATAGGCAGGGCTGTGAAAAACAGTTTAGAAACAATTATTAAACAGGGCGGCTTTAAAAGAGGAGGCAGAATCAAAGTGGCTGAGTGTTTGAGGCAAATTGTTCCAGACAGATGGGCCAGCATAAGAAAAAGATCTTTCACCAAGTATTTTTGTGTTTACACGGGGGGTGACAAAGGTTCGTGTGTCAGATGCAGATCGTAATTGTCTTGCTGGAGGTTGAAGGAGATCGGACAGATACTGAGGGGCTGTTGCAGAGATGGAATTGAAGCAGATAGTTGAAATTTTGTATCGAATGCGATGTGTTACTGGTAGCCAATGCAGAGTTTCAAGAATAGGATGGCTGTGGTCAGATTTCTTAGCTTTACACACAAGTCTTGCTGCTGCATTCTGAACTTTTTGAAGTGTCTAGTTTAGCGCAGCAGGCGAGTTCTGGCACTTGACGGCGTTTTCAGAGATTTTATCGTGGGGTAGATATGCACAATTCTTGACTGTTTTGGCTTTTAGTTGTTATTTTTGTCGTCTTATTCTTCTTCTTCTTTTGTTTGTTTGTACCGTTTAGATAAAATGTGATTTTGTGAAGCGTGGACAGCACATAATTACAATCTGTATGCCGACATTAGAATGAAGCAAACAAACAAAACATGTGTAGGACAGTTCTGACGCCAAAAGGGTCGGCTGTTTTGTAAGTGACCTTCAACGTATTTTGAGACCCTACCGTTCCAGGTTCAGCTCATGATAATCTACTTACAAACTATTATATAGTTATAGTGATCTGAATACAAACGCGAAATCTCTCTCTCTCTCTCTCTCTCTCTCTCTCTCTCTCTCTCTCTCTCTCTCTCACACTCACACACACACACACACACACACACACACACACACACACACACACACACACACACACACACACGCAAGCGCGCAAACACACACACACACACGCAGGCGCGCGCGCACACACACATACACACACGCACGCACGAAAACTCGCACACACGCACGCACGCGGCAGACGCGCGCACGCACGCACGCACACACTTGCATGAACACTCGCACACACGCCCGCACGCCCGCACGCACGCACGCACACACACTCACGCACGCAAACGCACACACACACACACACACACACACACACACACACACACACACACACACACACACACACACACACACACAAGCACGCACACTCCCGCACGAACACTGGCACACACGCGCCCATGCGCATGCACGACGCCCCCCACCCCCCGCCGCACACACACACACACACACACACACACACACACACCCTTGTTTGCGGGGTGTTTTTTTCCCTCTTTTTTTTCCCCCCTTCTACTTTCTCACATAATGGGGCGAGTATTGTTGACATTGTGTCGTCAGCTGTAAGCCAGCAGTAAGACTAGCGAAGCTGGCCGTGCGAGGTCAAGGGTGGATACTGTGGGGGTCGCCGATCGGCAGGCGAACGTTGCAGCCTTGCTGATGGTAGACGCCGCTTGTGTGGAGTTCATCGACCGAGCGGGCGAAACCACAAACACGCTAGACGCACAAACGCTGCCTTGTCTTGTCTCTGTGATAAATTCGGTTTCACGGTTAGGGTAGGTATTCGGTTGCACGGTACCTACAATTTCAACTAGTAAGGCAGCAGAGGGGAGAATTTGTGTGTATATAAAGAAGGCATTGAAAGCAGTGCACCTTATTGAAAGCTGTCTGCTTGCGTGCACGCAGACAGTACAGTTCTTCGCAGTGGCAACTGTAAATGCACCCAGCAGGGTCGTTTTCTCACTTGAAATCAACCGGCTGATTTATTACGGTGCCTTTTTCGTTGGAGCCTTGTGGGTCCAGTTCTTCTCTGCAGCCTCTCGAAAAGTATCAGTCGCGTGCCGTGGAGGCTGCAGCTTCTTGTGAAGGCTCGGTATGACTCATCCTCATCTGCTGCAGCGTCGATCGATCCGCTGATCAGTTATAACGTCCCCGCCCCATGGTGTAGCTGGCTGGCTGTATTCCAGCAACGTTCTACCGAGAGAGGAATAGAACGAATAACTTTGCGTTTTGCTCTCAGCCGAAACGGGTGGCGAGCTGTCGCTGGAACCGCAGCAAAGCGGCTGAAAATTTTGAATTGTGTGCACACTATACTCGGTGCCAGAGCTTTGGCGTGAAACGGATGCAGCGGCATGCACTTGTTGCGGTGTGTATGCTTTATTGAATAAAAGGTGAGTTTAGGGTTCATACTTCTTATCTCTTCTTGTTTCAGTAGCAGTGGTGGATCATTCAGTCACAAGTTTGTTTTGCATAAAATGAGCGCATCTACCAGTCTGTCATAGTTTTCAAGTTAACGTATAACACGCCAGTTTGTAACTAAATGATGGGGCTGTCGACACGGACATGTATGCATGTAGAGTTATTTCCGCTTGGAACGACATGGCAGCTCTGCCGGAACCCGCACGTTGTTCCGACACAGATTTTCTTCAAAACTGGAAATTCTTGCAGTTTGTCTCTGTCTCTATCTCGGTCTCGGTCTGTTCAGTTTGTTATATATATATATAAAACAATAAACAATAAAAAACAATAAGGGGGGAAATCAACATTTTAAGGACTAAAGCGATTCACTTGAGAACTATTTATTTATGTTATATAGTTTGCTTCAGGTTTGATAATTTAAAATGTCCACAGTTCATACAGATTCTGTTATGCAAAAGCATCAGTCGTTCGTCCAGCAGGCAGTATTCTGCCCTAATAATTATAGTAATCTTCATTATCTTAGAGTTATGTACACTCGTGTATTCGAATCGTAAACGGCTTTGACACAGTAATCTTCGATGTATTCTCGGTGCCGTGCAGCTACTTTGCATCGCAAGCAAACCACTGATTTTATAACTACGGTATTTTTAGATTAGATCAGTGACACGAACCAGTGCACCAAAAAGGCAAATCAAGTGCTGTGTTGTATGTAGCCTTCACTCTTCAACCCTCCCTTACCCCCTCCAATTTGGCCTCACCCCCTCCCCATTTACCATAACCATTCTGTAGAATGCGCAAAGTTGAGCCAGCAAGACAGAAAGACCAAGACAACTGATATACTCTGAGCGGAAGGACTTCGCTGTTGCAGAACTTAATCTGTACTATGTGAACCTTTTGGAAACTGTACCGTGTGCATTAGTTCAGTCAAAGCGTGTATGCTTCTTGAAATACATTAGGAAAAGGTCTGCGTAAGGGGGGGGGGGGGGGGGGGGGAATATTTCTCCGTTTTCTCTCTTTTCTTTTTTAGTGTGCAAACAGCTTTTAACGGGTATTGTTTACCCACTAACTGTAAAATCCCACATCATACTAGATCTAGTTCACCAAAAAGGTGCGTTACTCTCTGGTGTAGCTGGATCTAGTTCTTCCCATTTCGTAGGCGTGTTTTCATCCTCCCCCCCTCCACCCCCCTCTCTGTCTCTCTCTCTTTTGTTGTTGTTGTTGTGGTTTTGTTTGTTTTTTATGTATTAAGATGTATTAAGGGAGATAATGAAAAGCGCCTACGAAAGGGGAACAATTAGATCTAGCTGCATCAGAGAGTAATGCTCTCCGTTTTTCAGTGACGAAATAGATCTAGCACGCTGTGTGCTTTTTACAGGTAGTGGATAAACAATACCCTTTAACAGCTGTTCGCACACTTAAAGAAGAAAAAGAGAAGAAGAAGAAGAAGAAGAAATCTGTTCCCTTGAGAGAGAACCTGCTTGGCAGCACAATGCCCTTTCCGAGTCCGATTCAATTCTTCGTGCTAGGTGCAATCAATCCTATAGGAAGCCCCCGAAAATTAGGGGGCTTATCACTTGCATAAAAACTGAACCTGGAAAGGACCGAGATGTATAGATACCATTACCCAACATTACCCATTGACGGTGCACGGCGTGCCGCACCGGGAAGATCGGCATTGATCGCTCCTCGCTAACTGCACTGAAGAATAGAACCACCGCATTGGGTTGAGGCAGTGCCAGCTCTTCGACGTAAGTTCTGCCGTTGTCAATATGCCATAATTTACGCGTTGTCCGCACTATGACAACCCGGCTGCAATCCGAGTGAGTGTCGCCGACAGGTTGATTGATCTAAATATAGCCGTCACCCAAATGAATTTGGCAGAGACAAGCAGCTGCAAGGATCACTGGGGATTCACTGACTGAAATGCAGCTCAATAGACTGAGAGATCCAACGTAAAATCTTACTAAAATTTCCATTACAAACTTAGACAACGGTAGCGCAATAGAAATGGCCGCTATTATTATTATTATTATTATTAGTCGACTTGTTTCATTCGTTTTTGTTACTTTGTTATTGATTTCCTCTTTTAAAACAATTCACTGTTCTCGGCAATATTGTTTAAAGGATAACCGAACCGGACACGCAAGTTGGTCTAAAAACGTAGAAAATGTGCAAGTATTGTCGCATGTTTTATTTGGTTGGTTGTTCCATCAGTAGTCATACAAAAGAAGGCCTTTTTTTTTTCTTCTTCTTCTTTTTTTAACTTCAAATTTTAGCTCTTCAAGGCGCAGCGGCCTTAAAATTATGGCAGTCTTTCTTTCACACACAATCAGTCTCTCTCTCTACCTCCACCTCTCTCTGTCTGTCTCTGTCTGTCTGTCTGTCTGTCTGTCTCTGTCTGTCTGTCTGTCTGTCTGTCTGTCTGTCTGTCTGTCTGTCTGTCTGTCTCTCTCTCTCTCTCTCTCTCTCTCTCTCACACACACACACACACACACACACACACACACACACACACACACACACACACACACACACACACACACACACACACACACACACACACACAAATGCACTCGCGCACGCAAGCACGCTGTTACACTCTTGCGCAAACGCATGCAACTTCGCACCCCTACCCCCACGCCTGCCCCCACGTGTAAGCGGCCATGTTTGCTCGCAGAAGCGCAACCCCCCCCCCCACCCACCCCCCCAAAAAAAACAAAAACACACACACACAAAAAAAACAGCAAACAAACAAAAAACGACTGAAACATAGTTGAAACTTTTGCCACACATACGCTGCAGACTGCTGGGCACAAAATGGCAGCACTCAATATATTGTTTCGACTTCGGGCAAACGTTAGTTTTGAACTGACAATCACTGAGGACGAAAACTTGAGAGAGAGAGAGAGAGAGAGAGAGAGAGAGAGGGAGAGGGAGAGAGAGATGTTGTGTCCATATTTTATTCCATTCAGAGAGAGAGAGAGAGAGATGCTGTGTCATCATTGTTCGGTTCGGTTTTCCATTAAATGTACGTTAGTGGAAGTTTCTGGTCTTGACAGCAGGGTGTGGTTCAATCGCTACCGTTACAATGACTTGTCGGGCAGCCGGCACCGTCACGCGGTCTGGAATCAGTAGGCCTCCTGATGCTCCCTCGCCGCACATTTACTAGTGATGGAGGAGAATGGAGATGATCGGCCACTGCCGGCCGCTGGTGGGGGGCAGTGACTGAGCCGGTTTGGCCCTGCGGTAAGGCTGGTAAGCAGAAGGACCTCGGTTCGATTCCGCTTCGGCTCTCGGTCTTTCTCTTCAAAAAGTTGTGTTTTCAGTGTAGACTGTCTGGTGGCTTTGGCCCTCACAATGAATGAAACGTTAAAATGGCTCACGGCATCGCTGCCCATCAGGAGATAACACAATTCGTGCAATAGCGGGTGTCATTCTGGTGGTGACAGTGTAGGTATAGCCTACCTCTTGTCCCCACCGCTCGGGCTCTCTGTCCCCACCAGTACCTCTTCGGAGACGACTGGGTGTTAAACGAGTTCAACCAAACAAGGTTCTCACCTCAGCGGGCCGGGAGGCGACCTTGAACTAGGTGTCGGCTACACCGGCAGTAGGCGCTTACACACACGACTGACTCCACACTTGTTCCATGGCTGTATTTGCACTGATAGGCCTATAATTATTAGACCAACAACACAGGTTCTACTCAGTTGTTATTAATATCCCTGGTCACTTTTGTATAGCCGGTATTCTCTGCTCTCGAGCAGACTTACGGAGCTCATTGTCGCGTTTGATTCTGATCAGTTTAGTGACTCAGTGTATCCGTTTATAAGTTGTGCGTTTCAAGTTTTTTTTTTTTTTTTATAGTAATATTATCCGCCGGAAGTGGTGTACTGACGGCCTGTTTGGTTGTCGCATGGCTGGTGCCACGTGAAACAGGTAATGCCGTCTCGACGCCAGTTCTGTGCGCATCATACAACTGTGCACCAGTCAGTTTCGTGCAGTCCGAGTCACTTCATTCAAAGCCACATAGCTGGTAGGGTACGTATGTGTCAGTTTAACTGTAACCTGCATATGACTTTCTGCGGCAGAATGACCAGGGCCTCTTTTACGTGCTATTGCGGTAACACAGGGCCGGTGGAACGGATACCGAAACTGACAAAAGTCAGCACAAAATTTGACCCCAGAGCAGCCTTTTGTCCTGCCACTCCTTCAGGGACTCAAATCAGGGACCTTTTGATCATGGGTCCGATGCTCTATCCCCGCTCCCCTCTCAGTGTCATACACACCTGAAAAGCGCATGGAATCCACTGATAAAAATACTGCGGCTTAAAAACAACAACAACAACTCAGAAACAGAAAGCGGTGGTTATTATTAGTAGTATCAGCAGTAGGCCATGGCAGCCTTCTTCTAGTGCAGGCGACCAACTTCATCATAGGAAACTTGTACTAAGTTCTCACTGCAGAGCCGGGGTGTACTCAATCAGTGATGCGTGTCTTTACCGGCTGTAACCAGCTGGGTGCACTAGTTTGGCAGAAGGATCGGAATCTTTTGTATGCTACTGGGGTAACATGGGGTGGCTGGGATACCGCACTGAATAAGAGTCTGCTCACATAAAATTAATTCCGGAGAAGCCTAAACTGAGTTCACCTGCCGCTCTTAAGGGATAGTGGGGGTGGGGGGTTCTGAAGAAGCACTGCGAAGCGGGCGCCTCTTTGTCAGCCGAGTCAGCAAGACTGAGTTGTGTTGTTCAGGAGATAACCGGCTGACACGTAGTTTCGTAAACTGTGTGGGAAAGAAAGTAAGAATAGTAATAAATCTCAGGTCATAACTGAGCCCAGGCTTTTGTAGGCGCGCTCCACCACCGGCACACACACACTAGTCTTGACACCCACCCACACACACTACACCCACACACATACCCCCAAACACTCGGACACGGTCGGAAACTAACAGGAGGACTTGGTCGAACTGAATGGGTGTAGACAAACAGACTTTTTAAAAGAGAAGTCACAGCAACGGCACGGCGGTAATGCCAAGCTCTCATCGTGATAACTGAGAACTGACTTTGAGAGAGAGAGGGAGACAGAGCGGACTGTATGGAGTGACTGAGAGACAGCTACTGAGACTCGGCCGTCAGGAGACAGCGAGAGCCGTGCTCGGTGCGTGTAGTCGCATTGAGTAACTTTGCCGGTTAGGGTGATTTTTGACAGGGGGGGAATCCCCGGCCATTTCGTTTGTTGCACTGTGACTGACCGTTGAAAGCTGGCAGCCCAGTCAGAGCGACAGTCATAGCATGAGCACGATACACCCATGAGTATTGACTGACGCTAACGGTCGGCACAAGCGTGCAAAGAAAAATGTCGTTTTTCTCTCGCTCAACCTCAACAAAGGTCTAATTATCATGCGAGAACGTCATGCAGACTGCCACGCGTTGACCTTGCTGTCGATTGGTCCAGGTTGGTTTTGTAGTTCCCTCCTCCCCTTTTTGATTGGTCGTTGGGCTTCCCTCACGTGAACTCCAGAAAAAGCCGTCTGCGCCCTTGATCCCATTGAGGGACTACCTTTCCTGGTGTAGCGAGTGTATCTCAGTTGGCGTGTTTCGTCGGAAGGCGACAGGGGTACCTGACATCGATCGTGGGGTGCTTCATACTATGGGAGGAGGATTTTACTTTTGTTTGTGGAGATCGTAACACAAGAAGTAAGTCTACTTTTGGTTCACCTTCCTGTTCCATAGAAGTGGCGTCAGTATGGCTCAAACTGAAACCATTTCAGTAATATGTTAATGACTGCGCTTCCTTTATTGCCTTTGTGATACCGCGGTGATCAATCATCTGGTACCTGCGTGGCTTATTCGACACGGTAAAGATTTAGACTCGGATGTCGTACATACTTACATACAGTTTGTTTAATGTCTCAGATGCCAAAAAGCATATTAGGGACAATCAGTAGAACAACTGATTTGGGTACAAAAATGATGTTCTTCTTCCTTGATGTTGCTTTACGTCCACACGAGAAACCATAAGGCTTATAGTTAGGAAGGACTGTGAGCCCAGGACGGCCCTCTCGACTTTTGCGCAGCTGTTGAGCTCTGAAATGATGTCGAAAAATATCGCTGATTTATATAGTAATTATGATCGTGATCACCACTCAATCTGGACGTTAGTCGCCAGATCACTGCCACACCAGTTTAGCCGCCACTCTCACCGCTGCAGACAAACAGATTTTGACACGAAAATCTGGACAAGGAAATGAAATAGACTGCCTTTGCTTTCCTGTCCGTTCTATTTCCTACAGGTTAATAAACAGCCGCTGGGCTTCGGCCTGTGGTTGCAATAAATACCCAACACTTGGTAGTTTGAGGGGGTGGACATGTCAGGGGTGGTGAGGGGGTGGTCGTCACTGGGCCGGTCATCCACGGCAGTGACTGGACAAAGGCAGTGTTAAAGGAAAAATCCTTTCGTTAAAAGCTCACAGAGAACAATGATCCCGGTGATTTGAGCAGTATAATGCCGGGGGGGGGGGGGGGGGGGGGGGTCAGTCTCGGCTTGAGAGGCACCACGGGACAATGTCTGATCTTGCTGTTGGCCGGTACCGCCAGCTGACACACATATTTGGTGTATGCTTTTGGTCTGTAGAAAATGTTAGTATTTATACTATTATTACCATTACACATACGTGTGAAAACCATTTACAAATGTTTTTCTCAGTTCAGAACAGTGTAGGTTGTATTAGAATGTCATATCATAGAAATGTACATTGGGTCATTTAAAAAAAAAAACTGCCCCCCCCCCCCCCAGCTGCATATAATAAATTATGACAGTGTGATTGTATGATCTGTGTGAACTGATTCAGTGATAATATTGATGATTCTAAATATAATGCTATCCAGCTCTTTCAGATTTTTTCTTCTTCTGTTTTTATATGCTGTGATCAAGTTTGTGCCAAAGTGGCATTTTAAAACATAGTATGACAAATTGCGAAGTTAGGCATGTCATTGTACACCTACAGTTGTACACTGCCAGTGTGTCCTTATCATTGGTAGGACTCTCATCAGCCAAAAGTTGGCATTTGGCCAGGTGTTTATGAGGTCTGATGGTAAGGTATGGGTAACTGCATGGTGTGGGTGTGCTGCCACTAGTATGAACAAGGATTGTCTATGGCCCAGGGGCAGTATCCGGTGCCCAGTGGTGACTTTCATCTTATTTCATCAGTCAACTACTCTGGTTGTTCAATATCTGTTACTGTTACATTGGCAGTGGCAGTACCTAGTTCAGTGGAACCCCATTGAAGACTACTTAAAACTAAACAAAAAGTTCAGTTTCCTTCATATGATCACGTAAATGATCCCTCCCTACTGGACTTGGTTCAGTTTAGGGTGATGGTGAAAGCCAGAGGGATCCACCGCAGTACTGGCTGTAGAATGTACCATGACCATAAACCCATGCCGGAAAGAGGCACTTGGACAGACATGTCAGTATTCCATGTCATGGTTCTCCAGTCTTTGAAGAGTGTTGAATCACACACACACACACACACACACACACACACACACACACACACACACACACACACACACACACACACGCACGCACTGTGACACACAAATTTAGCCTGACCAGCTTGATTAGTGTATTGAAAATATTATTTTGGTAATATTAACACTTCACTTAAAAAATATATAAAATATTTGTTCATCAGCCCTAGATCATTGAGAGATACTTTTGAAAATTGATTAGAAAATTTGGCCATTTGCCATACGCCGAAAAATCCGACGCTCGCAGAAACTAATTTCTGTCCCAACCCCTGCAGAACCTCACTCGCGGGCTAACAGTGCAATTTTCAAGGTCAGTGGGCGGCTGCGGCAAGCCGATTAAACACAACGGGGGTGCGGAGGGCATTCCCCACGCTTTTTTTTTTTTTTTTTTTACATTTCTCATGCACTCGCAACTGTTCTGTGAACAATGCAATAACTGCCATGTTTCTGTCTTCGACGCCGGCTCCAGCCTCCAATTTAGCAAACATTAAGTTTGTTGGTGGCTGCGGAGGTGCTGGGGGGGGGGGGGGGTACGAGGTCAGTTGGGTCTACGAGGTCAGTTTGGGTTGGATTTGCACACTTGGGTTTCTGTTTTGATGGTTGAACTCCCGCTCGTTGGCGGCTTTGGTCAAAGATGGTTGTGTTGTGCGTTTAGTTGAGCTGTGTGAGAACTGTTCAGAAAAAGAGCACTCAACACAATCTTGATACTTGAAAGATCCACTCCAGTCACTGGTCAAACGTTGCCGCGCCTGTAGTCAGTGTGTGTCATGCGATTTTATTTCAACTCTGTCTTCGGTTTAGTGACACAGCGTCTGCATGAAAATTCAGAAGTCTCCACTTAAACAGGCGAAGAAGACTTGCAGAGTGTAATGACGAAGCCTGCTTGCCTTGGACAAGTTTTCAACCACAAAACCATGGGGTGAAGTTCTATGTCAGTTGATAGGAGAGTCCCTTGTAAAATTGATGTTTTGACTTGCCGGGTCGGCAGTAGCAGGTACCAGCATTTAGGTGTGTAGGTGGTGGCTTTTGCAGAGTAACTGAATGCATTTAGTGATATTTTTCCTCATTCCAAAAGCCACTGAATGCATTTAGTGATATTTTTCCTCATTCCAAAAGCCCAACATTTTCATCAGAAGCATGCAGTTAAAGGACTTGCTCAGTCAGTTTTCTTTCTTATGTGCTTCAAGACTGTACAAATCAAACTACACTAAGTAGGCAATGCTACGCACAACAAATATTTTGGAGATTAAACGAGGCTTACCTGCGAGGTGATCACCATGTGTTGCTTTGGAGGAAGTACATTGTTTCTAGCCTACAAACTGCACTAATCATATGAATAAATAACAAGCCAACTGACTTCCTTCTTTTTCTTTGCTGGAATATATGTATATAATATATATATACTTGACTCCTGCTCATGTGGGTTACTTGTAACAGTCTACAGATAATAACCTTTTTAATGCATTACGTGGGCCCAAAAGTTCATGGGTCACAGAATGTTGTTGTGTTTGTGGGTGGGTGGGTTTCTTTTTCTCTCTGTAACACAGTTTCCAATGCTCTCTAGCTTTTAGCAGTCCGTGTGGATTGTGTAAAAGCTGCAAAAGCTTTGCTAATGTGTCTAGAGTTGTTTGTAATGCATGAGAGGTGGGTGTGCAAGAGCTTTTCCAATTTCAGTGTTGTTGATAATACTGATTTGGTGTTTGCCCAGCAGTTTGTTTTTAGCTTTAGGGCAAGTCTTCATTTATTTATTTATTTATTTTTAATTCCAAGAAAAAGTAAAGTGAGAAAGCCTAGGACTGTGACACGTGTTGATTATTTTCATTGAGAGTAGAGTCATTAGGTCTTTTCATAGTGATCTAGACTCAGGATTGTTAACAAGTGCAAATATTTTTCTGTACACATAAAGACAGAACAGGACCCAATGAGAGCATAAAGGTTTCTTCACTCAACCAGGAGTTGAAATCCATGTTAGCTGCTTTCACTGGATTACCAGCAGTGCTGCCAACTGAGCCAGGTCCCTGTGGGTTCAGCGTTCAGGTGGAATTAGGTATTACAATACCTATATATATATATATCAGTGTATGCCAAACACTATATATATATATATAGCTGTTATCCCATGATTCTGCCTGGACTTTTATTTAGTGAAATCCAGTTGTTTAGTGAAATCCAGAAGCACTGTTTAGCAGTATGGCGTTGATGTTTTGATGTTTGTTTTTTACATGCAGCTAACTTGTGTGTGGTCATGTTGCAGACTTTCCAATGCTGGACATCGCCCCCACTTCAGACAGCAGCCCTCATGCCAGGATGCCGCTGGACTTCACTCCGTACCTTTTGTCTGCCAGCCCACCTGGTTCTGCCTTTGACTTTCACAGCTTCCACGACTCCCTCCACTCAAGTGACTTTAATACTTTCCCCCCGCTCTCGCACTTTGAGAGTCCTGAGTCACAGGCCTGTGGCAAGGCATATGGCAATTGCTCACTCAACAGACGACACAACGCACCCCTTAAATCTATCATCCTCAAGTCAGACAGTGACGGTGACCTCTCCTCTGGAGCTACATCAGACGGAGAGTCAAGTCCCTCCAGCCCCTGCTCTCCTGGGAGGATGCGGAAGCGGGTTTCCTTTGCAGACCACTGTGGCAAGGCACTTGCCCAGGTTCGGATCATGTCTGAGGCATCTGATGAACCCCCACGGTTCAAGCCCGAGTTGCTGGCTAGCATCACACATGGGGCACAAGCCAGCGTCACAGATAAACCGCCCCTCAAACTTACATTCTCACAACCTGCCTCAGACTATCTTGCTTTCAGGGACAAGATCGAGAAAAATTTTGTGAGCCTTGAAAACGTAATCTTGAATGACTACACTGTGGTGGGGACAATCAAAGTAAAAAATATCTCATTTGAGAAAAAGGTATTTGTTCGTTACACATGCAGTTCTTGGGAATCACACGAGGATGTTGTTGCCACCTATGTGCCGGGTCCAGGGGACATTCCAGGTAGACCGTCATGTCATGACACTTTCGCGTTTGAATTTGAGGTTCCACCTACATCCGATGTTTCCAAGTCCGTAGAGTTTGCTGTGTGTTATGATGCAGATGGTACGCAATACTGGGACAGTAACAATGGTTCAAACTATGGCATTGTTTGGGAGGCTTTTCAGGAAACTCCTAAGCCTTGCACCCTTGACAATGACAACAACAACAACCCTTTTGTCTTCGGGCCCACCACCTTAACGGACTTCGCTTGCTGGCATCACATTGACACATCTACTCCTTACTACTGAATAATGACTTGCATGTCTGCTAGTTGCAAAGCCTGAATGGCAGGCTTTACAAAAAAAAATCTGAACATTCAGAAGTCCCGAACCAAGGTCCAAGTTTACTTCCTGCTGTCTAAATTAGATGCAGAAGAAATCTGCATCGTGCACATATTGTGCTGATGTTGGGTATGGCCACTGGATGACCTGTCATCTAATGAACTAGTGTGTCCAGTGCAGTCTTTCCTGAACGAGACTGGCTGCTACATCTATGAACATTGTCAGTGACCTTCAAGTGCCCTTGCTCACTTGACCAAGTTTCTTGGAGCAGGGTTCGAAGTCTTGGTGCCCAGACTGATTGCTGATGTTCATCCACACATGAGGCTGTGGGAACTGGCAAATAGATTGATGGGCTTGTGAACCGAGTCAGGTTTGTTTCGAAATTGACACTGACTGAACATGTACTGCAATGTAAAAACTAATATTGTGCAGTACCATAAAATGGGACTCGGAAAGCTTACTTTCCTGTCTCCCAGGTTGGTCGACTGTGCTGCAAATAGCATTGCAAAGGCCAGGTTTGCCTTTGAAGTACATCTACATGTTCTACTGGTACTGCAAGAATACTGTACTCCAGAATGTTTGCTATGGAATAACTGACATTCTTAACAAATTTTGTTGTTGTGATGTTTGTTAACTCCAGAAGGTTTTCAGAGTTGTACATATTTCTCAGGTTTGTACAACAAAGCATCAGCTGAGAGGAGAACACACACACACACACACACACACACACACACACACACACACACACACACACACACACGCACATGCAAAAACAAAGAACAAAAAAACTAAAAACAAGAAAAAGAACATGGCAACGAAACAGCGAACAAGTCAAGAATGATCATAAGCTTTTGTTTTCTCTAAAACAAATGTTTAACTGTGATACAGTGAAGAAGCAGCTTATCATGAAGCTTACAATCTAGTGGAATGCAGTGTGTTCTTTTTATTTAAAAATTAAATTGAAATTGGAAGATGACACTTGAGGCTGTGTTGTATTATTTTTGTCTGCGTCTGTAAACTTTGTTTTGTCCTTGGGGAAAAATTTCAGGATGCCTTCTCTCAAAAAGCAAAGCAGCTGGTGCTGAGCAGTGCCAATTAGCACTGCAGAGTAAATAGGCATTGACTGAATTGCTGCTAGATGTTGGTTGAATTGGTATATTTACATACACATAATTTGCATAAAAAGGGCAAACTTACTGAAACATGAATTGATTGTGATGAATCCACCAGTGGCCCCAGCTCATTACCAAAGCTTGTTCACTTGCACTGGTATTTTGAGTGAAAGTCTAGTGTCGGTCAAAATAGTTTGACGGCTTCTCACTAGATGTAAGTTGTTAAATATATATATATATGCGCCATACTGTTAAAAGCAAATGGTCCATCTATTGATGAAACTGTTTGGGCATTTGATTTCTTGCATTGCAAGCAAATAATTTATGAATTAAGTGTGTGAGTGGCTGAGTAACTGGCACTGCCACAGTTGTATTTTTTGTTGTGTGTGTGTGACTGATGATTAAATCTTAGGGTGAAAGTTAATTTAGTGATGTGATTTGTTACTGTGTGCGTTTTATATTGATTGTGGGTATGTGGTGCAACTTGATGTCAGATATAAAAAAAATTGTTATAGGTGTGCTTTTATAAAAAAAAATTACTGTGTTTATTATAGTATGTTCTGAGCATAGTTAATGTATGTAGTTTGTGAATCTAAAATTTTGCTTCTCCCCCCCCCCCCCCTTCTCTTATTTGATGATTAAACTGAGGCAAATCATTTCAGTAAAATTGTAAGAAACATTTAAGTATTTTTGAGACTGGATTCAAGTGTGACCTTGTATGTTACACTTGTTGCAGATGACGAACTGTTTCTTGCATTTTGTTTGTGTGCAGAATTATTTGGTGACCAAACAGGTTGCTGTACTTGTATATGAATTATGAGGGTTTATACTTCCTTTTCAAAAGTCTAGAAAGGAAAATGGTTTGGGATGTACATTTGTCTTGTTTTCCAGTCATATATATATATATATACTCATGTGCAATAACTATACCAAAATACTTTGATTTTGTTATCTCTCCCTTCTATTAAAAATCAGATGATTTGTTTACACCAGAATGAAGCAAAGCAATACAATTTGCAGTCTGATTTTGAACACCTATTAACTTTGTTTGAATATTTGTGAAAACCTAATCTCCAGTTTAATTTAAATAATTAAATTGTTCAGGTGTTGTTGTTTTTTCACAAGAGGAAGGGCGGGGGGTTATAAATTTACTTTGACCCTTATGATACATACTCAAGAATAGATAATATTAACATTGTAAGACTGGGCAGTGTATGGCCTGACCCAAACCCAACAGTAGCATGTTTGTTGGGCAGCTTCTTGGTGGAGGGGAGGCATGTGCACCACTTTAAAGGTTAATTTGTTTACTTTATGCCTGAAAGTAAGACTGGAGCATATGGGTTGGAAAGAGAACCAACTTTACAAACAACATAACTCCCGCCATGTCTTTCGTTGTTGCGATATCAACCAGGTTTTAGTTTGTGCTTTTGGGCCAGCTTCAGCAGCGGTGGTTGTAGGTTGCGTGTGCAGTGCGCAAGGTTTGAGTGAGGGTCTGCCTCAGTATTGTGGGATCTACAGGTACAGCAGACCAGTTTGATGGAATGGGTGAGAGTTGAAAGTGTGTTTGTACCAAGAAAGAGTGTTTCAAGTGTTCCTGTCTCTCTACTGACAGTACCTTTAATTGTACCTGGCACCCCGACCCAGCCACGGATGATGTGATGTAATTGTCCCCTTGTTATTGGCTGCTTGTGTTTTCTTCCTAGCTTAATTCATGTTTTTCTTTTGCTATGTGTTGGATTCTTCCTCTTTCCCCTCCACAAGTTGTACCACTCCACACCGCCCCTTTACAATTCCCTGCTTACTTACAAACCTGACCTTTTACCATGATCTGAGGGTGCAGGCACCAACTACATAGCTTCCTTCATAAATGTAGACAAATATAAGCCTGTGTGTCAATTCCTTACCAACTTAGTGTTGTCATAGTGTGTACATTTTGTTTAGTCTGCCCCCCCCCCCCCCCCCCCACCCACTCTACCTCCCTGTTTTGCACCATCCCCAACTGGAATAAGATCTGAAATTTTCCAAAATATTTATTAAAAAAATAACAAAAATAAAAATAATTTGAAAAACAACAACAGATTTGCTCAATATGACTGAGTACCAGTGCCCCTCTGACTTGAATGGAAGAGTGTGGATAAAAACACACCATTCAACTGTATGAATGTTGTCTGACCTCCCAACGCTTCCATAGTGTCATCAGCCATGGAATCGTTGCACAGTATTAAATCCCCTGACTGGTTTCATGCAACATGTTTGTTGTAAGGGTGCCATTTACAGATACAGTGATGCAAACCAGTGTTCTGTCTATATTTTATGGCACAGAAAATATGTCCTTTTTTTTTCTTTTTTTTATAATAATAATACATCAGCATGTGTATGCTGAGTCTGTATGTGTTGTATATAGTGTACACCCAGATGCATTTTTGACAGGATGTTGCTATTTTTAGAAGTGTTTAAAAATGTATCCACATTGAACTATTTGCCACACAGGGCTATTCATGTGAGTTCAGACTAGAAGTACAGTTTGGCAAGATATGCTTGTTTTAATCAAGTTTTCCATCAACTTGCAGACATCCATGAACATGTATTTGCAGCAGGGATAGCCATCATATCAACTACCATGCTTGTAAAATAATTGCTAGCAGCATCAGTCAGTAAATTTGTAAAGTCCAACGCTTTTTCACAGTTTCTGTGATGTACAGGGGTGCTGCTTAGTGTTACTGTGTGCACCATCAGCTTTTATCTGCAGCCTGTAATGATGTCATACTGCATTAAAAGTGCACATTGGGAATCGCTTTTGGCCAAATGCCATTTCAAGAGCATTTATCTGTTTCACGTACCAAGTGCATTGCGATAGTTATGTTTGATTATAACAGAGGGAGAAAAAAGAATCGCAATGTTACAGGGCGGGAATGTGTAGTGTATCACGTGGTTGAAAGATAACTTTATAAAGGAAAGATAACTTCATATGAGACAGGATGGGAGAAGGGGAAAAGGTGACGACCGTTACAACACAGGGAATTAATTCGTTTGGCATGAACTTGTCAGTAGGGTGCATTTACATACAGTCGTATGTATATAATTATCTCTCGTGTCCCACGTGGTGCGTACCCTGATTCGTTGTACAGCGTGCCGAGTTGTTCACTGGTGTGTATTACAAAGACGATGTGATGCCAAGTTGTAGTGATAACGGTGGTGGTGACTGAACGGCTGCTGGCGTGGATGCTTGTTGCCCGGCGTTACAAGGCCGGGTGTTTAAGTCCGTGTGATAGCCAGATGGTCGGTGGGCCAAGTGTGGAAGTGTTGCTGATTTTCTGCGGGCACACGAATAAAGTGTCTATCATAAGAAGTGAAAGCCTTTGTGTTTAAAGCCTGTTGCGTAACATTTTTGTATGGGAGTGTGTGTGTGCGCGTGTGCATTTTGGAACCTTTGTCGTCGAACTATGTATACTGAACTTTTATGTATAAAATATTGTGTCAGTAATGAGTGCTCGGAGCTATTACAGTTTATAATAATAACAATAGTGCTGATTTCTTTAGCACCTTACTGGGGCACCGGCAAGGCCGGTGAGCACACCGCGCTTTACAGATAGAAAAAGAACAGAAAATATGAGAAGACAGAATTTGAAATCACATTATGTTAGGCGCATTAAGTGCCATAATGATTATTATTAGGCTCATAAAAATAAATCAAGGGCTGCAGAAGAAAATAAACACATGATGTATAAGCAGTCTGGTATCTGCGGGCGACTATGGTTATTTACTTTGATCAGTAAGGACTTGTCCAGCGCTGGTCGGTACGAGCCATAAACGCCCAGCCCAGTGACAGCAGGTCATAACGACATCATCTGAAACTACAATTTCTACTGGCAGGTACACAAATAACTTCACAACACCTCCACAGTTCCACGCAGACAAAACTATGTGGTATTACGCAGTCAAACACGTACGACCAGCCCGGCATCTATCATTAGTTCGTGACAGTCTGTTGCCCATGGTCAGGTTTCACGAACGGTGACACCCAGTAAGCTGTGTACTCATCGGGCTGACTCCATATGGATGGTACCAAAGCCAAGCAAAGGATATTCAACGGAACTACACGAACATCTAGATTTTTCTGAGGTAAAAACAACAACCAATACCAACAAAAAGTAGACCGATTTTTACTGGCGTTTGAATGGATGAATGAATGCAGCATAAAAAAGTAACATCACTACACAACACTACGCTACATCACTCACACACACACACACACACACACACACACACACACACACACACACACACACACACACACACACACACACACACACACACACAGCGTTCTCATTTCTCTTGAATGATTAAACTGCTTCTGGTCGGAACAGCCAGGAACAACAATTGACACCAGACGTTTTTCGTCATAAAATTGAATGGTTTCTGTTTATTAAAAAAAAAAAGAAGAAAAAAAAGCAGCACGACCTACAACACCGTTGTAGAAATACATCTGAACTTGAATTTCGTGCACTGACTCACAATCATGATGATACGACTGATTAGATAATGGCTGAGCCACGGTCATTAGAACAGGAGGGGTCACCAGGTCGAGCAAATGTTTATGTCCAGATTGTAAGAAAGGGAGCATGTACCACCCATGTAGGCCTATCGTTAAGCGTTACTAACTAAATAAGGAACGATAATGCTAAATGACACAATAACAACCTCAAGCAGAGTTAGAGACCGTGTGTGTAAGTAAAGTAAACATGGTGCATGACGTCCACAGAAAACGGCGACCTCTGTAGGTAAACTCAGTGCAGACAAACTCAACCAAGGTCACATCCTCGTCAAACGTACTGACACAACTGAAGTAACAGGCCGGTAAACAAACAAAAAACAACCCCCCCCCCCCCCCCCCCCCCAAAAAAAAAAAAACACACACAAAAAAACAAAAAAACAAAAAAAAAAACGGCGCAAACTTGCCTTGCATGATACGTTTGTTGTTTGTTAGCTTCCTCAACCAAACCCTGACGTCAGTCCACCCAACGTTGGGTGAGATGGTAGCGTGTGCAACCGTTTCCCCACCCCGTACCTGCACATACTGCAAATTCACACACACACACACACACACGCACACACACGCACGCACGCACGCACGCACGCACGCACGCACGCACACAAGCTCTAACGGTAGTACCTAACACTCCGGCACTCCGACTTCGGGTATTTCCGCAATAATTAAATGGACTTTGTCATGTCATGAAGATTACTGTGCCAATCCTGGCATGGAACTCTTTTAGTTAATGAATACAATAAACATATTGTTTTATCCCAACGTTCCGGTCAGAGACAATAAGATGTTGATAAGCCGGCCACTGTCAACAGCCTCTCAGTGCCTGATTGGGGCCACCTGTGACACGACCTTCGCTCTGATTGGGCGGCACTGCATTACAGTAATAACAGTTAAGAAAGAAAAACAAATTCACTATACTTAGGCGTTGGCCTATACATCGTCGCCACTGACACCAACACAGCATAACAAAACAGCTCAACCAAAAGCAGATAAGTACTCTACATCTTATTTTTGGGGGGCGGGGATAGCTCAGTGGTTAGAGCGCCGGACTCGTGATTGAAAGGTAGCGGGTTCGAATCCCTGCTGGAATGGCGGGAGAATTTTCTTCTCCAGGGTCGACTTTCTGTGCTGACTCTTATTTCGGTATCCGTTCCACCCCCGTGTTACCACAGTAGCACGTAAAAAATCCCGGTCATTCTGCCAAAAGTGCAGGTGGCAGGTTACAGCTAAACACGCATATACCTTACGTATGTGGCTTTTATTGAACCGTGCTTCGGCATTGGTCACAACTTGTCCCTAATATGTCAAATGACATCTGAGGACATTAAGCATCAACTCATCATCTACGAGAGTCTCATTTTTTCACCAGCGTTTCACCGTTGTTTAAGTGTTGTTTTGTAGCTCGAGAAAGGGGCTTACCCCGAAAAATCGCGTGATGTGTTTTGTCCTAATAAACAGCGTTATTTTGAACCTTTTATGTATTTTGGTCCTTGACATTTTCGTCTGAACTTGAGCGGCCTTGACGGTAAACAACCGTGATGTTCCCGCCACACAACTGGAAGCAGGCCCCACATCCGCCACTGGTCGTCACGTAGGCCGGCCTGGGCAAGACAAGCCACTAATTGATACTGCACGACAGCGACTGACTGTACTGCGCACCACCAAATTCTACACCGCTGTGACGAACACCCCGGCTCTCCACTGACTCAGCCGTACGTCACGTCAGTTGCGGGCTCAGGGTCAGTAGGTCAGTCAAGTGTTGGGCACTCCGTCGTCAGCTATGCCGGCTCAAGTCAGTATGAGCGGTGTCAAAAGCACGCAACTGGACACGATATATACGTAATTGTAAACATCACCACATATCCGTAATACTCACTGCGTATCGCTTCGTTTGATTCTTTCGTCCTGAGTTGACCCCGTGCGGTTGTTGGGATTTTAAGATGCAAAAACTAATTAATCGCTTTTGATTCACAGTATAAAGGCAAACTAGTGTCAACAGCGCACTATTGTATCTATCTCGTCATAGATACACTCAATGATATGTGCATAATTAGTAATTAATATTTCATAATAATAATTAAAATAAATTTTATTTATAATGCACCTGTCCCAGTTCTGCAAAAACGAGCTCCAAGCACAGTACAGCTTCACATATCAGACTCAATACATAGCTAAGAAATACATGCATTAAAAACAACAACAACAACAAAACGTATCTAGTTAATACACTTGCATCTGACATGACAAAGATTATGACCAACTGATTTTAAAATTTTGTTTTAAATAAAAATCGTATTACTGTAATAATTTAAAATGCATTACATCATTGTAATTGAGTGCATTTCGTGCTGCATCCAACGGCTTAGTAGCGTCAAAAGAACATGATTACAACGATATTAATGAGTAAGTAAGTATGTGGTGATAATTAGTAATATATATACTGATGATTAGTAATGTATATGGTGATAATTAGTCAATATAATCACAATATGTCTTTTGACGCTCGGTTGCAAAGGCACACTAGCGCCAAGAGCACGTTACTGTAAATAACTTTGTCCACATAACTGTAATTATCACTTGTACATGACTCGCCCAAATTTGTGCTGTCTTACAACGGCTTAGTAGCGTCACAAGCAGGCTGCATAATCAAGTAGCAATGGTATGTGAGCGGCAGTTAAAATAAGTCAGTAGTGATAATTACAATTGTGTAGTGATGATTACAATTATCATGTGGACATATTTATGTGCTGCTGGTGTTAGCAGGTCGCTTCGCGCGCGCGCGCGCGCGCGCGCGCGCGCACACACACACACACACACACACACACACACACACACACACACACACACACACACACACACACACACACACACACACTGGCACACACACACTGACACACACAGACCGTCCGACACACCTGCACGACACACAGGGACACACACACACACACACACACACACACACACACACACACACACACACACACTCACACACACACACACACACACACACACACACACACACACACAAACAAACAAACAAAAAACAAACAACAACAAAAACAACCACACACACAAAAAACAACCACACACACACACACACACACACACACACACACACACACACACACACACACACACACACACACACACACACACACACACACACAGACTGTGGTCTCACTGAGACGACTCCAATCATCCACACCTGTGACTTCACCTTACGTGAGCAAAACACCAAGTCAGTTACCGCTATGTACTTACTTCACCTGACTTCGACCCATGACTGACGAGGCTGCAGATCTATTTCGCAGCGGATCTCTTGTTACCGCCTGGACTAATTGTGGTTAGTAATTGGATTGTAACGAGTCCTGTCAACTGCACCGCTGGGTCATTTCAGGATGATACCTGCTCTAGCCTAGATGCGGGCTTTCAGTTAAACTGCAGTTCAAGCCGGAGGTAGATGGAGGGCAGGGGTAGGGGTGGGGTTGGGGGGGGGGTGGAGGGGGTAGGGGGGGGGGGGACGTGGAGCCGGTAGGAGTGGGGGTTGCCGGGGGGTATTCGAGCAAAACAGCTTTTCGACTGAATGACTCAACGAGAGAGAGTCAAGGTGGTAAGACAATGGCCGGAGCGCTGAAGGTCGAAGCAGCGGACGTGCTCACGGTTGATGTTATTTCTGTCTTCACGATCCCGACTGCTGGCTCTGCCTGCGGCTGCCTCAGTGAGCCTGCAGCTCGGACTGTGCGCAGTGTGTTTCACTACACTACCTTGCTGACCTCGGTGATGCCGTGCAGAATGCCACAGTGCATGATGGCGCAGTTCATCGGCAGGCTACATGTAACCGTATCCACACTGAAACTGCCACAGAGACCCTGCTTATTAGGATAAGTGTCATCCGGCTCGCGATGTTTTAGTTGGTGCCGGAGAACGGCGTCTTTCACAAAGAACACCCGTCACTGAGTGTGGCTAGATTCAGCGGAGAATATACTTGGCGAATTTACTAGTTGGCGAGTTTCTTCAAACACACACACACACGTACGCACGCACGCACGCACGCACTCACACACACTACATTCACACACACACACACACACACACACACACACACACACACACACACACACACACACACACACACACACACACACACACACACACACACACACACACACACAAACTCCTGAAACACTGACAGTTCGGACTGCTAGCGTTCTGACGAGATCATCAAAACACTTGAACTAAGCTAAAAAGAACGCCTTATTTTAGTTACACAGTTCTAATTAAAGTAAGCGTCCTTTTGAATCTTTTCTGTGTTTTGACCTGAATTCTTCATCGTCGTCTGGAATGTTGCCAGAAATGATTCTGAAGGATGCTTCTTGACATTGAACGCCCGCGGTCAGAGTCAACCGTGCAGTCCGACATTATAGTCAGGCCGGCGAAACTGACACCCTTCATAAAACCACGAATAGAAAAGTCTTACCCACTCTGAGACACGCATCATTTTATGCTTGAAGAAAACTGGTATCAAATCGCAGTCCGCTATTCGTGTTACAGTATTTATTTGAGCGACAAATGTAAAAAAAAGCTGGGAGAAAGGAGAATGACCCCATAAGCCCAGCTACACCGTCAAGACCACCTGATGATGATGAGTTGATGCTTAATGTCCTCAGATGTCATTTGACATATTAGGGACAAGTTGTGACCAATGCCGAAGCACGGTTCAATAAAAGCCACGTACGTAAGGTGTATGCGTGTCAGTTTAGCTGTAACCTGCCACCTGCCACCTGCACTTTTTGGCAGAATGACCGGGATTTTTTTACGTGCTACTGTGGTAACACGGGGGTGGAACGGATACCGAAATGAGTCAGCACAGAAAGTCGACCCTGGAGAAGAAAATTCTCCCGCCGTTCCAGCAGGGATTCGAACCCGCGACCTTTCAATCACGAGTCCGGCGCTCTAACCACTGAGCTATCCCCGCCCCAAACAAGACCAC
>OY757542.1:16193194-16240694 GCA_963584105.1 Alviniconcha strummeri
AAAGGATAATGTGGTTCTTTGTGGAATATTTTGTTAGTGTTACCAATGACCAAATTCCTGTGGTGGCAAATAATAATAATAAATAACTCATATAGAGCTATACCTCATAAAACATTACGAGCTATTAGTATTACTTTTTCAAGTTTCATTTAAATAGTCCCATGATTATGACAGTTGTAGCTGAGTTGTTGGGTTGTTGCTTTTTATCCAGCCAGCATCAGTCCCAATGAACCAAGCAGTAGTGTGACAGAGCAGCTGGACAACATTATTTGCCAGTTTCTGGTGGAGCAAAAGGTTCCTGGGGCAACTCTTGCTGTTGCCAAACATGGACGCATTGTGTATGAACAGGGTAAGGTGGTCTCATGGCCTCTTTGATATATTTTGTTGTTGTTTCACATTGTGATCTCTTTCAGGTAATGCATATGATTATTGAATGGAAAAGTGTATAACAGATTTTAATATTAAAAACACATTTTATATGCAACTATTAGTATTATAATGGTTTTAGTTTCTAAGTCTAGGGCTGAGCATCTCTCTCTCTCTCTCTCTCTCTCTCTCTCTCTCTCTCTCTCTCTCTCTCTCTCTCTCTCTCTTTAAATAAGACTAAGGGAGCACTCATCATTTATGTGTAGAGTACACAGGAGAGTCTGTGGTGTAGAGCGAGATCACACTCAAAAGCTGCACAGTTGAGCATAGTTGCCACACAGATGTGAGACTGTTAAATGTTGGACTTTGCATGTGCCCCAGTACTTCTCTGGAGTCAAATGCTGTGCTGACTCTACAAAAGTCCTTGAGATAAAGCTACAAATCAAGGTCCTCCATGCACGGTAAAGGCTCACAAGTTCTTCTTGTTTTGTGATACAGGGTATAGGGTATTATATAACTGGGTTTCGTGCAGGATGAAGGTTTATGAGTTCATTTTGTGTTGTGATACATGTAGGGTATAGGACTGGGTTTTATGCAGGAGAAGGTTCAGGAGTATGTTTTGTATTGTGATGCAAATAGGGAACTGGGTTTTATGAGTATGAGTATGTTTTGTATTGGTTCAGGGGTATGTTTTGTATTGTGATTCAGGAATAGGACTGGGTTTTATGCAGGATGAAGGTTCAGGGATATGTTTTGTATTGTGATGCAGGTATTGAACTGGGTTGTATGCAGGATGAAGGTTCAGGAGTTTGATTTGTATTGTGATGCAGGTGTAGGACTGGGTTGTATGCAGGATGAAGGTTCAGGGGTATGTTTTGTATTGTGATGCAGGTATAGGACTGGGTTGTATGCAGGATGAAGGTTCAGGATATGTTTTGTTTGTGATTCAGGGTATGGAGTGGCGGGGGCTGGGCGCAGGATGAAGGCATCAACTGGCCTGCGAGTGGCCAGCATCAGCAAACCTGTCACAGCCATTGCTGTCCTCAGACTCTGCCAAGAGGGCCGGCTGTCCCTAGATGCCAAGGTTTTTGGCACAAAAGGTGAATGTGACAACAGCAATCAGCAGTTTGAGATGCTGCTAACATTACTATCTTTATCTGTCTCTACACAATTTGACAAAGTGCTGCTGGGTTCGGTCGGAATTTTGCAAGTAAAGCTTTGCAAGTAAGCCAAAGGCTGATCACCTGTTGACCGTGCCTGCAGGCCATGTTTATAGGTACTGTGTTCACGAGTACAAATAGGGAACCGTGGACGGGTTATGTGGACATTTCAGATTTCAGCTGCATTAGGGCCTAAAAAAAATATCTCAATAAAAAAGTGGAATATTACAGGTAAAAGATTATTCTGACAATCAGTACAATGATGCCTTTGAGTGTATTTGCAATTTAATGGATGAATTGTCCAAATCAACCCATGCAGTGACAGAATCAGCTTCATGGGTTTTTGCTGTGGACCAGACTTGTGTTGAAACTGGAAGTGTACTAAATTTTAGATGAAGATTTTTGCTGAATTAAAGCAAATCATGGTCTTAACTCTTATTGAATGGCTGTTCTGTAAGGCAGATCTGTGATCCAAATTTTTTATATATATATTACATGGTGGCTATTTGAGATACTTGCACAGAAAGCAGTAGTAGTGTACCCCCCCCCCCCCCACCCCCACCCCACACACACACACACACACACACACACACACACACACACACACATACACACACACATACGCATGAATGCATGCACGCATGCACACATGCATGCACACATGCTCACACACACACACACACACACACACACACACACACACACACACACACACACATGCCAGAACTGTGATCACACCCTAATGAGAGACCACCACTGTATTAATACCACTTTTTTTTGGTCAGCCTTCCCCCATTCGCCTTCATATTCTAATGTAAATGAACCCTGACCAAGCCATTTTGTAAAACAGCTTTTCCTGGTTTTGGGGGTGGTCTTAGAATAGGAGTTCCACTGCATTTAAAAAGAAGAGAATTAATGTCTTATTGCCACTGTTTAATATGGACATGATAACAAAACTTTATCTCTCAGTTCAAACAGTTGGGTTTGTAGTCACCTTGCAATGTGCCTGTCTGTCATTCTGTGTGTGTTTGTGTGTGTGTGTGTGTGTGTGTGTGTGTGTGTGTGTGTGTGTGTGTGTGTGTGTGTGTGTGTGTGTGTATGTATGTGTGTGTGTGTATGTGCATGTGTATGTGTGTGTGTGTGTATGTGTTTTCCATTGTACCTACTGTTTCCTTTTGTGCTTTCTGTCTCACAGGGTTACTGAAGCAGTTGAAGACTCGAGGTGATAAACGCCTGTCTCAGGTTACAGTTCGCCACCTGCTGCAACATTCTGCTGGCTGGGATCGGGATGTGGCCGGGGACGCAGTTTTCTGGAGAGTGCCTCCTCCCGCTGGGGTCCAGGTGACATCACCCCAGTACAACGCTCATTTGTTGCAGTATGTACTGAACAGAAAACTGCAGTTTCCCCCAGGTAGCTACCTGCCTTGATGCCACCATGTATGTTCCATGTCAAACCCTGGTACATGTTATGTTTGAAGTAATAAAGACCCACTTGCTGCATTGGGCTGATGGAAGATGTAGCTGAGAGTCAAAGGAAAGAATGATACATTTCAGTGTTGCTTTACCTCCGCAGAAACCATCAGGCTTATTAGGGACCAGGAGCCCAGTACAGCCACCTTGACTTTCACACACTTCTGAGCTCTGTGAACTGTTCAAAGGAAAGAATGATACATTTCAGTGTTGCTTTACCTCCGCAGAAACCATCAGGCTTATTAGGGACCAGGAGCCCAGTACAGCCACCTTGACTTTCACACACTTCTGAGCTCTGTGAACTGTTACTGTACAAGATTATTTGTTCATATTTATATGAACACTTGCTGAGTGCTTCAACTTGAGAGGAGCCATACATGCTTCACAATGGCAGCTATAGTGCTTTATTATCTCTGTGTCTATGCTCTGGTCATATGTGGCTCTGAATGAGTGACTGTAGCTTTACACAGTGCATTTAGAATATCCACTGAAGTGATTACAGTGGTGTTTGATTTTTACATGGCTGGTGCTACGTGAAACTGCTTGCTACAAGTTATGGCATATATATATGCCATAACTTGTGCTACAAGTTATGGCATATATATATATGCCATAACTTGTAGCTATATCTATATATATCTATCTATCTCTTATAATACTACCATCAGCAGGTCACTTTGTAAAGCGTTTGCCTACTTCCAGTTAGTTTTTTGTGGACTTGGTGTTATGTATAATAATATTTGAAACCAACACCTTCACCAACTTGGTCAACTCTGCACTGGAGGTAGTTGCAGAGCCTGCCAAAGTTCAGAATGAACTGAAGAAACTAACACATTCTTATTCCTTGTGTGCCTGGTAGGTAATGGTCATTGAACAGGTGGATGTCCCTGTGTACCTGGTGGGTAATGATAATTGAATAGGTGGATGTCCCTGTGTGCCTGGTAGGTAATGATAATGGAACCAGTGGATGTGCAAGTGTGCCTGGTACTAAGTGGTAGGTAATGATAATTGAACCAGTGTCTGTGTGCCTGGTAGGTAATGATCATTGAACCAGTGTCCTGTGTGCCTGGTAGGTAATGATCATCGGACATGTGTGCCTGTGTGCCTGGTAGGTAATGATCATTGAACCAGTGTCTGTGTGTCTGGTAGGTAATGATAATTGAATTAGTGTCTGTGTGCCTGGTAGGTAATGATAAGTGAACCAGTGTCTGTGTGCCTGGTAGGTAATGATCATTGAACCAGTGTCTGTGTGCCTGGTAGGTAATGATCATTGAACCAGTGTCTGTGTGTCTGGTAGGTAATGATCATTGAACCAGTGTCTGTGTGTCTGGTAGGTAATGATAATTGAACCAGTGTCTGTGTGTCTGATAGGTAATGATCATTGAACCAGTGTCTGTGTGTCTGATAGGTAATGATCATTGAACCAGTGTCTGTGTGTCTGGTAGGTAATGGTCATTGAACCAGTGTCCTGTGTGCCTGGTAGGTAATGATCATTGAGCCAGTGAATGTCCATGTGTGCCTGGTAGGTAGGTAATGATCATTGAACTGGTGGATGTCCCTGTGTGCCTGGTAGGTAGGTAGGTAATGATCATTGAACTGGTGGATGTCCCTGTGTGCCTGGTAGGCAATGATCATTGAATCACTGAATGTAAAGTTGTGTCAGTTGCATGTAATGTCCAACCTCTGTCCAGGGACAAGGCACTCTTACTCAAACCTGGGTTACCTTGCACTGGGAGAAGTGATAGAGGCTGTGACAGGCCAGAGCTATGAGAGTTACGTTACATCACTGCTGTCCGGCATCAACCTTTCCCTCATGTATGTTGGCCTCGAGCATCGTGTACATTGGCAGTCTGAAGAGGTGGGCAACATTTTCCACTGGAATAATTGCTGGACTGTCCCATTTGTGTGTGCATTTACTGGTTGTAGTACTTTTCCTGTGGGGTGAATAACATTTTGTTGTGTTGCATTCCATTTCCTATTGAAAGGCCAGTTTTCATTGGCAGTCAGTCGAACTCCAGACACCCTTGGCCCCAGCTAACTGGGCTACAATTAGCAGCACAGTGACTCATGAGAGAGTGCATGTGGCATGTGTGTATGCGTGCCTGCAAGTGTGTGTTTTGAGTGGGGAAGGAAGCTGGGTGTTTACTAGTACAGCTCTGGTAGTAGTATGGACAGCCATGTAGCACAACACTTGTGTGGTCTAAGTGGAAAAAAAGGCTGATGTTGAAGTGTTGCTTTCAGTCCACAGGACTCGAAAGCTTATTGGGGATGGAAGCCCAGGATGGCCACCTTGACTTTCACACAGCTCCTGAGCTCTGTGATAAGCTGAAAAAAGGAACTGGCCAGTGGGTCTTATACAGCGGACGGGACCCCCCAATCTCCTCCCTGTCCCCGGTGTCAGGGGGAGGCTACTGTATGCTTTGGGGAACCCAAGTGCAGCGGGTGTTTGGTCTAAGGGAGAGAACTCCTTGTACTTAGGTTTCAGGGAATGTATTTGAACAGTCAAAACAGCTACGTCAGAAATGGTCGTTAGGCTGCACGCAGATGTTATGGAGACAAACTGTGTAAGAATTGTTCATGAAGAAGTCACTGTGATAGTCCCAGCTGCTTTGTATTAGGTGTTACACTTACACTGTTACAGTATATTAAACAGTGTCACAGTGAGACTTTATATTGAATATTGTCATAGTGAGACTTACCTCTGCTGAACTGTTCTTCCACTGGATTGCGCAGGGTGAATACTTCAACATCAAAGAGCCGGCAACAGCAGCCAGCGTGATGCCTGGGCAGGAAGACAGCTCCGTGTTGCCGCAGTATGGCTCCTTCCTCATGAGCAACACTGGAGCCTTTGGGGGATGGGTTGCCACAGCTCGTGACATCTTGACCATTTTTTCAACCCTAGACCCGGATTGTCCAAAGTTGAATGAGGTAATGTGAAATCCTCTAGGTACCCTGGATTGTCCAAAGTCGAATGAAATAAAGACAAACTTCTTCAGTATCTTAGATTGTCCAAAATGAAATGAGGTAAAAGTGCAACCCTTTTGGTATACCAGATTGTCCAAAGTTGAACTAGGTAATGTGAAACCTTCTTGGTATCCTGGATTAAAAAACAAAATAGTGTTTAGAATACCTGTTTTAAATGGGTGGAAAGTGAAACCCTCTCTGTACCCTAAATTGCTCAAAATAGAATGAGTCAAGTGAAGTCCTCTCAGTTTCCTAGATTGTCCAAAGTGGAATAAAATAAAGTAAAACCTTCTCGGTACACTGGATTGTTGAAAATAGTGTTTAAAATGCCTGTTTGAAGTAAGTGGAATGAGGTAAAGTGAAACCCTCTTGGTACCCTGGATTGTCCAAAGTGGAATGAGGTAAAGTTCTCGGTACCCTGGATTCTGCAAAGTTGAATGAAGTAAAGAAAAAACTCTTCAATATCTTAGATTGTCTAAAGTGTAATGAGGTAAAACAAAAACAAACAAAAAAACACCTCTTCAGTATCTTAGATTGTCCAAACAGAAACGAGGTAAAGAAAAACCGCTTCAGTATCTTAGATTGTCCAAAGTGAAATGAGGTAAAGAAAAACTTCTTCAGTATCTTAGATTGCCCAAAGTGAAATGAGGTAAAGGTGGAACCATCTCGATACCCTGGGCTGTTAAAAACAAAATGTTGTTTAAAATACCCTTTGTGTTTTGTTGCTGAGAAGTCTCTGTCAGCAAGAAGTAATTCAGATTGCCCGAGCCTCTTGCTTTTTGAAAGCAAAGATGCAAGTTGTCCTGAAAACGGAGAAAATGTGCAAACATTGGCAGGCTTCAGGTGATTGTTTTATCAGTGCTTTTGTAACAGAAGTACTTTTTGCTGACCTTGAGAACCTGCCTGCTTTCACAAGGCGTCTCTGTTAGTAATACTCTTCTGTTCTCTTTCCTTGACAGCCTGCTGAAGGAGATCAGACCTGCATTGAGGATCTGGCAACTCACCACCAACGCAAAGGATTGGGGACCAAGATTCTGGATCCAAGTACTGTTCAGTCCATGCTTGAGCGTCCGCCATATGAATCTGGCCGAGACTGGTATGGACTGGGTCTGGACGTCCAGGACTGGGGAAACACGTGGGGTCACACTGGAGCCATGGAAGGAACCTGTGGAACAGTGCAGCATCACCACAGCGGCCTCTCCTGGGCCTTTCTGCTCAATGCCTGGGCTGCAGACATGGACCTGGATGGCGTGGTCAAACTTGCACTTAGCTCTGTGGGCCACCTCTCACCTTTCCCACGTGGTGTGGTGAGGACGTGTGGGGAAATACTCTGTCTGACAACCAGAGATGAAAGTCAGTGTGTAATGGTGAACGTTCCACCCCAAAAAGTCTGGCAAGAAATTGAGGAGAAAAAACTCTTTGGGTTTGGACTGATGTGGGTGGGGGTGAATGCTGCAGACAGGAAACACGGACAGGATGTCACTTTCAACATAGTCTTTTCCAAGGACGTTGAGTCTAAAGAAAGGAAGGTGTTGTTGGATGTCGACGTAAACCAGCTCCAGACAATGCTTCCTAAATGTTCCAAAGAGGGATTTGAACCTGAATGCATCACCACCTACACAAGAGACAACATGATTTTGGGAATGGTACTCTTGTCACCGTCAGATACAAGCTGTGTCCAGGAGGTGGATATTTGTGTTCCAGCTAAAGAGTATGTTCATTTACTAAGAAGAAGAAGAAACTATGGTTTTCAAGTGCTGAGTCAGTGTGTGTTACAGTGGAAATCAGACCTGTTGGTCACAGCCATCATGGCTGGAGGTGTTGGTCCTAGCAAGATCTCCAGCCAGACCAAAACTGAAGATGATGGACAGGCCGGAACCAATGGTGTCAAACAGTGTGCCAGTGGATGGATGAGCAGGAAAAGGAAATCATCACCTCCACTGACCCAAGATGAAGATTCATCATCTGGATCTTTGCTTCCCACGCGAGCTGAGGAATGTCCTGAAGCTAAACTGTTGACAGAGTCACCAGTGGAGGAAAATGTGCCCCGTTGCACAGCGCAGAGTGAAGTTCAAGTGCACTCCTCTATGCAAAAAGAGTGCACCCACAAAGCACCACCACTGCTAACCAAAACCACAGGCAAACAATCCAGAAAGAGTAGAGCGAAACACAGAACATTATCATGGGTCCAGATGACAGTGGACAGTTTTCTGGCAGAACTGGGCAGACAGGCACGGCACTGTGCTGGTCTGCGAAACGTCCACTTCTACCCTGTGGATGGCGACTGGTTTGTCAGTGGCGTTTGGGCCCCCAGTGGGAAGCACAACTGCTATCATCGGATGGGCGTTTCACACTTGGGGTTACTGCCGGCCTTAGCAGAGGCTGCAGCTCGCAATGTCCGCCTTAGGTTTCTGTGTCCGTATCAAGAGGATGGTACACAGTATTATGCTTTGTTTTGGGATGCTCCTCAGGAAGCATAACACCCAGGGACAGTGTAGTAACAACGTAAAATTTCAGACTTTCTGCACAAATTGTTGGTGTGAAGTTTAAATTTTGAGATACTTTTCTTTCTTCTCTCTCTTTCACCAGAGCCATACTTTTGCAAAGGGTCATGAATATATGCTGTACTTTTCTCTCCTTCTTCAGAACATGGAGTAAATGTGATGCTATACCACTGACGACACCAGTGAACAGTACTCTTTTTTTTTTTATCCTTCTTCAAAACATGGAGTAAATGTGGTGCTGTACCAGTGAACTCTGACAACACTGCTAGCTGTATGAGCCCATGACGAGAGGCAGCTGTACCTTCACCTGCCTATTTTCAAATGCTGAGTAAATCATGACGAAGAGGGCAGTAACAGTGGCATAAGGTTCACTTTGGGTACGCATCCATCTGATAAGAGAGTACACACAATTTTAGCTTTGCAGTTTGCTGGCTGGTGGGTTGTAAAGTGCAGGAAAAACAGCCACACAGTCTAATAAAATCACTGGAAACATATTTTGTTATTGAAAATGGCAAGCAGTTATTTTGGTGATGGCCTAAGACAAAGTTTTCAAATGCTTGGTCAGATATCATGGTGGACTAATGAGCACAAAGTTATTGTTTAAATGACTTTACAAAAAAATGCTTTGTTGTAGGAAAGTTACTGTTGGATCAGCGACAAAAATGTTGGAGGTCTCAGTTATTTGTGAACCTACTGAAAAGATGACATCAGGAAATAACCTCATTTCTGTCTTTGAAAAAATACTACTAAATACACTGGATACACTGGAGTCATTGTGCTTTGTTTTTTTGTGGACTTGTTCTTTTGAAGTATGTTACGAGTTAAATGTCCCATGTCTGGCTAATTTGTTTAAAAATGTACTAATTACATGGATTGTGGCAAACACTGGTAACCCATATCTAGAGGAAGGATACTGTTTGAATCCTCCAGACAGAAAATGTACATGTTCCAGTCGTTTCAAGTTTTTCTTCTATCTGTGATATTGTGCTTTTAAGTATGAGGAAAAGTATCTGCAGGGTTTTGGTTTTAAAGTATGAAGAAAATGGAGTTTCCATGTACATTAAAAAAAAAAAAAAAATTGGAAAGGAAATGATTATTTTATTTTGTACTCAGGGGTTTGTTTTCATCATTTTATAAAGTATTCATGCCCTAAAAAATCCTTTCGGTTAGCTACAGATTGCTACAATTCATACACTGTCAACTGTGTGTTCAAAATGGCAGCTCCAAATGGTAGAGTACATGTAGGAGGTCAGGAATGCATTCAAGTGGGAGTTACAAGTTTTGCTGTTTACCGTGGTGTGTTTTCATTGACGCTGGTTTTTATTAGACAGCAGAGGTATCGTGCCTAATACAGCATGTCGTTCTGAACAGATTTCATTTAAAAGTAGGTGCTATAGATGGTCTGGGGAATGCATCATCAGCTTCAACCCAATCGCCACAACCCACTCAGGTATTGTTAATCTGAAACAGAACAAGGCCTAGAGTGCTTGTGCAGTATCGACAAACAAGGGAGTTAATTAGGGCTCAAAACATGCAACACAACTACAACAAAGACGTGAGTCACCAACGGTAACTCTCACCTGGCATGCGTGCAAATACAAGGTCCATAAACTCCACCAGATCTCGGGTCTTTGTTGTACTTTTGTTGCATGTTTCTAGTGCTAATTAACTCCCTTGTGTGTTGATTCCACTCAGGTATTAGTTTACACAATATCAAAGTGCCTATATGTATGCTGAGAAGCAGTGTCTTGATTTCCTGTCAGGCATTTTCTGTTTTTTGTTCTGGCTGTATACAATTTTTTGACAAGGGCAATGTTACTGGGACTAACTATAAAAATGTTTGATATTTGTGTACATATGCATATATTTTTTGTATATGGTTTGATTTTGTGGATTTGACTTGAGAGAGTTTACTTTATACAAGAAGTGTTGAAATGTACATTTGCTTGTGACAGTTTGATGTTCCTGAGGTGATGCTGTGCAGTTAAAATCCAATTACTGTTTTCTTGCTGATTCTCCACACTTCTGTGGGTCAGAGATAACTGGACCACCTTAGGCAAGAGCATACAGTTATTGATGCTGACATTTACTATGATGCTGGTAGTTAGTTTACCAAGGTTTATTTTTTATCATAATTTATGTTTGGGATCCTGGACAATTTATCCAAGGTCGTGCTTTTTAAGAACTTCCCCAACATTAATTATGATGATGAGCATTTTGGTTTACCCCAAGGTTGTTGCGTTTTCATGGAGAACCTTCCCAGCATCAGTTTTGATGCTGGCCATTAATTTTGGTTTACCCAAGGCGGTCTTCTTTTTAGGGAGAACATCCACAATTCCCAGCTACAACGCTGGGCTGTTTGTTTAAACAAAGATTGTTGTCTTTTTTTTGAGAACTTCCCCAACATTTATTATTATGGTGGGTATTTGGGTTACCCAAACTATGATGCTGGGCAGTTCATTTACCCAAGGTAGTTGTTTTTCAAAGGGGAACCTCCCCCAAACCCTGAAATTATGAAGCCGGATAGTCATTTTAACCCCCCAAAAAATGTAAGGACATTTTCCCAATCCCCAGCATCAAGACGCACCTGTTTAATAATTATTTCTGTTTTTCACCGCCCTGCCCATCCCCTCATCCGACACTGTGTGTGCGTGTGCGTGCATGTGGTTAGTGTTATTGTAAAGCACCCTGTGCTGCCACCTAGTGTGGTAGATGAGCGCTCTAGAAATCTTCTTTATTATTATTATAATATTGGGCAGTTGATTTGCTCAAGGTCATCTTTTTAGGGAAAACGTCCCTGAAGTCCTACATTATGATGCTGGGCAGCTGGTTTAGGTTGTCTTTTTAGGGGGAACTCCCCCCAAGCCCTACATTATGATGCTGGGCAGCTGGTTTAGGTTGTCTTTTTAGGGGGAACTCCCCCCCCCCCCCCGCCAAGCCCTGCATTATGATGCTGGGCAGCTGGTTTAGGTTGTCTTTTTAGGGGGAACTCCCCCCCCCCCCCCCAAGCCCTGCATTATGATGCTGGGCAGCTGGTTTAGGTTGTTGTCTTTTTAGGGGGAACTCCCCCCCCAAGCCGTGCATTATGATGCTGGGCAGCTGGTTTAGGTTGTTGTCTTTTTAGGGGGAACTCCCCCCCCAAGCCGTGCATTATGATGCTGGGCAGCTGGTTTAGGTTGTCTTTTTAGGGGGAACTCCCCCCCCCCCTCCTCAAGCCCTGCATTATGATGCTGGGCAGCTGGTTTGCCTTATGTCGTTGTCTTTTTAGGGAGAACATCCCCAAAGCCCTACACTGATGATGATGTAGAGCTTAATGTTTGGATGTCGGGCTGACATATTAGGGACAAACTGTGACCAATGCATGCGCATGGTTCAGTGTTGCTTTACATCCACAGAAACTGCAAGGCTTATTAGGACGTGGAGCCCAGGACGGCCACCTTGACTTTCACACAGCTCCTGAAGCCCTACATTATCTGGGCTGCTGATTATATACCCAGGTCATCGTCTTTTTAGGGAGAATTCACCCAAAGCCCCTACATTATGATGCTGGGCAGCTGGTTTGCCGTAGGTCACTATCTTTTTAGGGAGAACATCCCCAAGCCCCTGCCCAGTCTATTTCTGGGGATGGTGTTTTAGTTTTGCTGTTGCTGATGGTGGTAATGTCAGTTCATTTACATTTGTAGGTTTTGGATTGTAAGTAAATAAACATGGTGCTGAACGTCCACAGAACTTTGACATTGTCTTTGAATGGAGAGAGGGAAAACAAAACAAAACAAACTAGGAGTAAGACTGAACGCATCAGACACACCTTTTGCTTTCTGTGTTAGTTACAAAACAGAGCCCGTACTTTTTTGTATGAGGCTCTTGGCATTCTCACAGATGTACATGATGTACTGGTGTCCAAAAGGAAAAACAAAAATAAACAAAAAAGCTGCACAAGCACTAGACTGCAGTCATCTATTAATGATTTATGGTGCCCTGTCTCACTTACAAACACCTACGGATGCACACATTTGATCACTATAAATACATACATCACTGGTGACAAGTTGGTGAAAAAGAGAAGAAACAACAAATTAGAGTGCAGAAGAGATGAGGTGGGTTTTTGATTTAGATTTAAAAGAAGACGGTGAAGAGGCATGCCTGAGGAAGAGAGTTCCAGGTAACAGGTCCATTGTATTGAAAGGATCTCTCCCCACGGTCCCCTGGCCCATGCTTGGAGCATGGAAGACCCTAGTATCCAAGGCTGAGTAAAGACAGCTGAAAAGAAGGAGAGTAGAGATGAAGCAGCTCGGAGAGGCATGGAGGAGCTGTACCAGAGACAATGTGGAAGGAGGCGAGAACTATTTTATTATGAACATACAGTAAATGCCTAGGGCATCTAATACCGTTAGCGGTCAAGACATTATTGAATGCATTACATACGAACATTATTATCACCAAGCAGTCAAATCCATAATTACATATTCACATGTTGTATACATGCACTCTCAAGCATGTAGCACCAAAAAGTCATCTTAAAGGGGAATCAAAGGAAGGAAGCATTATGGGCCCTATTGGAATGGCGAGAGGAACAGAAAAAAGAGAAAGATTGTGTTTGAAACTTGCAAAAACACAACAATAAGTGCTGTCATTTTATACCCAGCAGTTATCAGTGACATCATGAACAAGGGCAGAATGTATGGCAAAGTATCGAATATGTAGAACAGATTAGGGAAATGTACTTACCTATGTGTGTGTGTGTTTATTCATAATTACATCGACAGACTGTGCTTCTCTGAATTTTGTCATTTTGATGACCCTTGTCTGTACTCCTCTTTGCTTCCTTCTTTTTTGTTGTCTAGTGCTTGTGTACTATCGTTTCCTTGGGTTTCATTGCATTGGTGAGTACATCTCCTTAGATCCATTTTGTCAACCTCACCAGCAGTAGTTCACTCATTCCTTTATCAAATATGTGACAAGCCAATTTGTTTCTGTTTATTGGTCACGAGAAACCAATTGGTCACGAGAAACCAACGAGGCAGTGCTGAGTGGAGTGCAAATTTGAAGCAAAAAACAAACAGTATGGTATTTCTTTTGCATAATTATTGATAGAACCACCAAACAAAGCCTGCAGACAGAAATATGTGTACATGTTCCCTGCGTTTAGGCCGACTTGCATCTTTGCTTCGATTCCCCTTTAAGACAGGTCTCCTGGTGGATAGGAAACAATGTTTCTGGATGCTGCCTGCTGACAGGAGCCCAAGCGTCATCAGCAGTGAGCAAAGCCTTGAAATGGCCCATGTGTCACAGTAGAGTGACGAGAGGTAAAGGGGAGGGAATCACAGTAGCTCTTTTTTTACTGAAGAGCATGAACCTTTGCTTCCGATCATGTGACAAGGCACATTCTGGCAACAAATTTGTACCAATTTCAGTTGTGTTTGGGAAATTCTGCTGTGATTTTCTGCATTTGCGTAACAGAACAAACAAAACAAAACAAAAACTGTTTATGTTAGCTGGTGAACTCTGAACATTATGTGACATTTAGCATTGTTGATAACATGTGCAGCATTATTTCTTTATAAAATGTGAATTCTGTTGACTAAGTTGCTTCTGTTGGTGCACTGAACTTCTTTATTGTGACATTTTGAGTCTATTGTTTGTCAGCTAGTGTGTTTTGCTTGTATCTTTGTTAAGTGAATGCAGATTGTATGAACGTGTGTAGGCTGAAGTAAAAAGTTAAACAAAAAATTAAACAGCACAAAATACAAAGAATATGCACATGAATTATATGGCACAATAACAGAGATTAACTTTTACCTTTCATTAAAAAATAAAAATAAAAACACACAACCATACACACACACACACACTCAAAAACAACCAAAAAAACTATCAAAACATGCACACAGATTATCTTTTACCTTCATTAAGTAGGGGTTGGGGGGTTGGTTTAGCAGCATAAACAACACAAGCGTTGAAAGACAAAACTCAGGGGTTGGGAATAACTGTTTACCAGAACAGCAGGGGCTCAAAGGGTTAACAGATCACTGATTTGAAGCTCTGTCCTAGTCTGCTTGTCTTCCTTCCAAACGAAGCACCGAACACAATGATTGTGGAAAGAGGGCAACACATTCCCAAAGCTCTGTTTCAAATAACAAACATAGAAAGCACCGGAAACTTTTTAAACAGTACAAAAGGTCCTTGATCAGCTTGTTTCTGATCTGGCGCACGAAATCCTTTGCACAGACACAGACCCACAGTTCCTTGGCTAAGCGTCAACATAACCACACCCACACTACTTGATATACATCCCCCAACCCCACCCACACTACTTGATATACACCCCCCTCCCAACCCCACTACTTGATATACACCCCCCTCCCATCCCCACCCACACTACTTGATATACACCCCCCTCCCAACTCCACCCACACTATTCGATATACACCCCCCTCCCAACCCAACCCACACTATTTGATATACACCCCCCTCCCAACTCCCCACCCACACTACTTGATATATACCCCCTTCCCAACTCCCCAGCCGTGTTCATCCCACCAGTCCGCTCCAAACCCTGTCAGGCTACCGGAACAGACTGTTGGACTTGATCTTTTTGCTGATGCTGCCCCCACTGCTGGGTTTGGAACTAGAAGCAGTCATCCATTCCGGAATCTTGCGCTTGGCATCCTGACTGGAGGACTGCTTCCCTGTGCCGGGGCTGGCCTGGGGCCGGGAAGAGGAGGAGACAGAGGTTGACATCCAGACAGGAAGTTGTCTCTTGGCTGCCTGGCTGGAATGGTGGAATTTGGTCAAAGAGGAGGATGCCGACTTGACTGATGGTGATTCGGTGGGAGCTTCTGCTTTGATGGCTGGGGATGATTCAGCCTTGGTGAGGGTGGAGGCGTGTGCAAGCTGTGAAAGACGTTGTGCGGGTGTGGCGTCAGATCTCTGTCACAAAGCAAGCCAGCAGCTCATTAATCAAAGGATCAAAATGTATGCGCTCCACAGACCTGTCCTGAGAAAAAAACGAAAACAATTAATTTAGTGAGAATGATTGTCAGCTGTACATGCATGCAAATTCTGTTTCACAGTGCCATGAAAACACTCCATAATTTTGTTGAAAAGCATTTTATGTGTGTGTGCGTGTGTGTGCATGCATGCATGTGTATTTGTATACATATGTGTCTGCTAGGAAATGAGTGGATGTATTAAAAAATGTAATTTTCTTTTATGTTGTAACATGTTATCACTATTCTTGTTGTTGTATGTGCCTTGGGCTGTTAAAATATTTTTGACAGATAGGGTGCTTACAAATTTCCATCATTATATTATGATCCTAGGTAAAGGAAATGTTTGCACATTTTCATTTTCTTCAGGCCAACTTGCAGCTCTGCCTGGGTTCCTCTTTAATGACAGAAAGAAGAAAGAAAAAGATCACTGACCTAAAAAGAAGAAAGAAAAAGGAGATCACTGACCTAAAAAGAAGAAAGAAAAAGATCACTGACCTAAAAAGAAGAAAGAAAAAGGAGATCACGGACCTAAAAAGAAGAAAGAAAAAGATCCCTGACCTAAAAAGAAGAAAGAAAAAATCACTGACCTAAAAAGAAGAAAGAAAAAGGAGATCACTGACCTGAAAAGAAAAAAGAAAAAGGAGATCACTGACCTAAAAAGAAGAAAGAAAAAGATCACTGACCTAAAAAGAAAAAAGAAAAAGGAGATTGCAACTCACTCTTCGTGACGCCAGCCTGGGGGGACTGGCATGACTAGGTGCAGACCAAGCAGAGGTGTGGTCTGCCACTGCGGCATCACCCTTCTTGGGCGTGGGCACAAGCTCCACATCATCATCCTCACTGTCCAAGACTACCTCAACCGTGGATGAGGATGATGCAGGAAGGGTGGCCAGAACGATGCTGCCTTTGCTGTTGGTGGTCTGGCCGCACTGCGCCACCAGGGAGGCGATGACCACCTTGATCTGGTTGTACTCGATGTAGGGTGGGAGCTGGTCCTTGATGCAAGTCAGGCTGCTGATCTCTGTTGCCGACCAGCACAGAAAAGGGACTGAGTCAAAGACAGGCTTTGCCTGCAGTTAGGTGAAAATGGTGGATGAACGAAAAGAACAAGACTGTCACTTGCAGCTGCCCCTCCCCTCCCCTCCCCCCCCCCCCCCAACAGTGACATGGTCAGTACACAGCCACTCTGTTCATTAAGCTCTAACATTCAAAGAGACTGCAAAAGGTTTAAACATAAGTTTAAACACTAAAACATTACGTAACATTTCAAACCTGAGCTGACTGACCAACTGGTGGTGACTTTATGACGACAAAACTGATGGGGACTTTATGATGACAAACTGATGGTGACTTTATGATGACAAAACTGAATTAATGACTGTTGCTGTTGGGTGGTGACCTTATGATGACAAAACTGAATTAATGACTGTTGCTGTTGGGTGGTGACCTTATGATGACAAAACTGAATTAATGACTGTTGCTGTTGGGTGGTGGCCTTATGATGACAAAACTGAATTAATGGCTGTTGCTGTTGGCCTTATGATGACAAAACTGAATTAATGACTGTTGCTGTTGGCCTTATGATGACAAAACTGAATTAATGACTGTTGCTGTTGGGTGGTGACCTTATGATGACAAAACTGAATTAATGGCTGTTGCTGTTGGCCTTATGATGACAAAACTGAATTAATGACTGTTGCTGTTGGCCTTATGATGACAAAACTGAATTAATGACTGTTGCTGTTGGGTGGTGACCTTATGATGACAAAACTGAATTAATGACTGTTGCTGTTGGGTGGTGACCTTATGACAAAACTGAATTAATGACTGTTGCTGTTGGGTGGTGACCTTATGATGACAGTGGTGACCTTATGATGACAAAACTGAGTCATTGGGTGGTGCCTTAATAATGACAAAACTGATGGTGACTTTGTGGTGACAAAACTAAGCCAATTACTGCTGTTGATGGGTAGTGACTTTATAATAACAGAGCTAACTGACCACTTGTGATAGGTGATGACTTCAGAACATAGCTGAGCCAACTGATTGTTTTGATGGTTGATGACTTAATAAGACCAAATGTTTTGATGGTTGATGACTTAATAAGACCAACTCTTGACAGATGGTGCCTTGATGACAAAATGGAATTCACTGACCCTTGATGATGGGCAGTGACTTTCACCTACTGACCATTGCCGATGGATGGTAACCTTTACCTACTGACCATTGCTGATGGTGGTGGCTTTTACCTACTGACCATTGCTGATGGTGACTTTTACCTACTGACCATTGCTGATGGTGGTGACTTTTACCTACTGACCATTGCTGATGGTGGTGACTTTTACCTACTGACCATTGCTGATGGTGGTAACTTTTCCCTACTGACCATTGCCGATGGGCAGTGACTTTTACCTACTGACCATTGTTGATGGTAGTGACTTTTACCTTACTGACCATTGCTGATGGTAGTGACTTTTACCTACAGACCATTGCTGATTGACTTGATAACAAAACTGAGTTCACTGACCACAGCTGATGGGTGGTGGCTGACTTTATAACACAACTGAGTTAACTGACCATTGTTGATGGGTGGTGACTGACTTGATAACAAAACTGAGTTCACTGACCACAGCTGATGGGTGGTGGCTGACTTTATAACAAAATGGAGTTAACTGACCATTGTTGATGGGTGGTGACCGTATGATTTCGGTGATGAGGTGTTCCACAGCGGGCGTGACCCCAAGACGCCGAATGTCCACCATCAGCCCCACTCTCAAGGCTTCACACAAGTGACTGATGATGGTGGATGTCTTCAGTCCACGAAGGGAAGCAACCTCCTCCTGATGAACAGGGCATGGGGGAGGGGTTAAGGTGGATTCAAAAGAATTTGGGAAACAAATTGCTGCTTAAGACAATGACCCTGCAACTTGCCTGAGCTGATATTTGAACACATTTGGGAAACAAATCAACCTCTTAAAACAATGACCCTGCAACTAGCCTGAACTGGTATTTGAACACATTTGGGAAACAAATCGCCTGCTTAAGACATTGCAAGTTGCCAGAGTTTGTATCTGAACAAAGTCCAACTACTAAACTTGGTAATGTTTGGGCAAGCCACGTCTTCTCATGTGCAATATACAAACTGTGCCAAGTTTCATAACGTGGGTTTAGGTGAACACATGCTGTGAGCCCTTGGCAAGAGATTTACTGTCCCATTAAATCTCTCACTGCAAGTTGGGTAAGTTACAGCATTGATGCAAGTTGGGTAAGTTACAGCATTGAGTCATGAATGTTCAGTACAAGCTGGATCACTTAGCTGGCATGTTTGACTGATTTTCTGTGCAGTAAGTAAGTAAGTAAATTGCCATTAATTGGTGTTTTACACCCAGTCAACCAGTGCAGTTATATCAGGGTGAGAATTTCTGTGCAGCAATTCATTACTGAAGGCAGATTTGTGATGGATGACTGGGACAAACAATGTTCCCTGCAGAGAAAAGTGCAGCTTCCCTTATAATAATAATTAAAAAAAATATTTGTAAAGCGCAAAATCATGTCCATAGAGACTATTCTAAGTGCGCGCGCGCACACACACACACACACACACACACACACACACACACACACACACACACACACACACACACACACACACACACACAGGCACCTGCACACACAAGTATTCTGACTGCACAAAGCTTAATTTACATAGCTTAGATACTCGAGATGGATGAAGACAGCATTATGACACAGAAAACACACCAGGTCTACAGTTTTGGGAAAAGAAATGTTATCACCTTCTGCCAGCATAATCTGTATATTTTTACCTTTACTTTGTCCCCCTGTATATTTGAATTAGTCCCACAAATCTGAAAACAGTCAACAGATCAGTCTGTGCATTGGCTGTGGTTTTTCATGGAATAAAGTCTGAATGAATGTCAGAACATGTATTTTAATGTTCACAGATCTGAAACTAATGATTATGAAAATAATTCAGATATGCTGACTGGGCTTACATGGTTCTGATCTTCCTGTTCTGAGAAAGTCCAGTGTCCACATTTAAACAAATTGCAGTAGAGCAATTTTGGTAGTGAAAAGCCTGAACATGAGGAGAAAACTAAAATGGCTTTCTGCTCCAGGTGTTCTTTTTAGTCTACAGGACTACCACTGCCTGTAGCTCTGTGGGCTGTATCTATTTTGTGTAAATGTACTGTGTCGTGTGTGGGTGTGTGTGTGTGTGTGCGTGTGTGTGCGTGCTGTTATGTGTGTGTGTGGTGTGTGTATTGTGTATGTGTGTGGTGTGGTGTGTGTGTGGTGTGTGTGGTGTGTATGTGTGTGGTGTGTGTGTTGTGTATGTGTGTGGTGTGGTATGTGTGTGTTGTGTATGTGTGTGTTGTGTGTGTTGTGTATGTGTGTGGTGTGGTATGTGTGTGTGTGTGTGTGGTATGTGTGTGTTGTGTACGTGTGTGGTGTGTGTGGTGTGTATGTGTGTGGTGTGGTATGTGTGTGTGTGTGTGGTGTGTGTGTTGTGTATGTGTGTGGTGTGGTATGTGTGTGTGGTGTGTGTGTTGTGTATGTGTGTGGTGTGTGTGTTGTGTATGTGTGTGGTGTGGTATGTGTGTGTGTGGTGTCAAGTGATAATCAAGTGATCTGACTGCATATTGTGGATATAGACTGCCTGTAGTGTTGATGAAATGACTGCTCAAGTTGGATGAGGTTGAGTGTAAACATAGGCTGACAGTATGTGATCATATTCTTTGTCAGACTGTATTACCCTACTGTGTCTGGTGCAGTTTACAACTGGATATACAACAAACATTTTTTTTTATTATCACTGAACCAAGCCTTTTTGTCAGAAGCCTGTTACAACCAGTGTGATATCTGAGAGGGAAAATAAAAGATGATGGGTGACCTACCAGGTTTTTGTTCTCTGTGACAAACATGATGAAAGATGTACGCTGGGTGTCTGTCAGCTGCATCAGTTCTGCTGCCATCTTGGTGCCTCCCTCCTCCTGGAAACAACCATCAGCTCATGGCATCATTCACTTGGCATAGCATTTGTTTCTGAACAGATACACACACAAAACCACAACATAATGCCCATAAATAAGCATAATTTCAACATGAAACAATCAGGTTCATCACCCTGTTAGTAATACATGTACTGCAAAACTAAATTTGTTTTATTTTATGCATGCACAAAATAGAAGGCACTTTGAAATTAACGAAATAATAATAGAAAACCTATAGAGTGCTTTCGGAATCTCAAAGTGTTTTACAACTTAAAGAAAAACATACAATGCACAAATACCCATAATTATACAAATCAATAATATACAAGCCTACAAACAAAAAACTGGAAATCAACAAACGTCTTCATACAAAACATGGCAAAAACTCACACACACAAAATCATGCGTGCTCATGTGTGCATGTGCACACACACCCCCAAAGGATCGCATGCACACTCCAAGCACCGCTTTCCTGCACCTTCCTCCAAACTCTGCCAGATTTAGTTACGCCACTGAAGGGGCACTCTTTATCTCCGTGCAACTGTCCAGCGATGTGGTCAGCACCCTCCAAGTAAGTAAACATGATGCTTTACGTCCACAGAAACCATAAAGCTTATTAGGGACGGGGAGAATGGGGGGAAGGGGGTATGGAGGTGGGGGAAGAGGGAGAGTATATACCTATCGCTACACTGTCACCACCAGAATGACCTGCATTAAGATGGGCAGTGATGAGAGCCATTTTAATGTTTCATTAGTTGTGAGGGACAAAGTCAAACCACAACCTTTTTGAAGAGAAAGGAGAGCTGAAGTGGTATCAAACCGAGGTCCTTCCGCTTACCAGCCTACTGGCAACACTGTGACATTGAAATAAGGTCACAGTCACCAAAATTGGTACACACAGGTACAATCATGCAAGTTTTGTTTCGATAGCTGTTGAATACATTGACATAACATTTTTCTCTCTCCCTCCCCACCTGCCCACCCCACACACAAAACGGGTGATGAGAGAAAGGAAAGAGAAAGATAATAATAAAAATAATAGATCACTTTTGTATAGTGCTACGATTAAACCCACATGAAAATAAGTCCCAACATCCAAAGTCTAAGTCCAAACGAACCTGGTACAAAATGGGTTTTGGGAACTGATCCAAAGAGAGGCTGTGTTGTTGACAGAAGGCCACAATGGTGTCCACAAAGTAACGACCAAACTGTTCCGCTTTGGCTGCTGGCAAGTCCTCAATCCTCTGCAGGTTGACGCAGTTGCTGGGCCTGGAAGGAACATCAATACAATGCTGGTGCTGATGAAAATGTCCAGTTGCTGGGCCTGGAAGGGACATCAATACAATGCTGGTGCTGATAAAAATGTCCAGTTGCTGGGCCTGGAAGGAACATCAATACAATGCTGGTGCTGGTGAAAATGTCCAGTTGCTGGGCCTGGAAGGGACATCAATACAATGCTGGTGCTGATGAAAATGTCCAGTTGCTGGGCCTGGAAGGGACATCAATACAATGCTGGTGCTGATGAAAATGTCCAGTTGCTGGGCCTGGAAGGAACATCAATACAATGCTGGTGCTGGTGAAAATGTCCAGTTGCTGGGCCTGGAAGGGACATCAATACAATGCTGGTGCTGATGAAAATGTCCAGTTGCTGGGCCTGGAAGGGACATCAATACAATGCTGGTGCTGATGAAAATGTCCAGTTGCTGGGCCTGGAAGGAACATCAATACAATGCTGGTGCTGATGAAAATGTCCAGTTGCTGGGCCTGGAAGGGACACAATACAATGCTGGTGCTGATGAAGATGTCCAGTCTATTTGCATGGTGTATGCCCTCTTCCTCTGATGAACAGTGTGCTTCAATATGGGCTGTCACTATAATCTCTTCTCATGCCAATTACATTTTTAACAATAATAACAGATTATTTATGGCACCCCATCTCATAAGAGCCCAGAGTTCTTACAAAGACATAAGGATGTGCTCATTTCATCACCCCCCAACACACACACACACACTCTCCCTCTCACACACACTCTCTCTCTCACACACACACACACTCTCTCTCTCACACACACACACACATGCACACCGTCTCCTTGGAAGTTTACTCTGATGCTCAAGATGATGATGCACCTGGTGTACTAGCCGGAAACACAAGCAAGAGCACACTGACCTGATACGAGCCAGGTCCAGCAGCACCTTGTTGCTGGTGATGCTGTGAGGTGTGAATCCCGTCTCCTGGGAAATCTCGTTACGCTGTTTCACCAGTTTGGCATACAGCTCCATCTGAAAGAGTACACATAAGTATCTCATACATACGCTCTACGAATCTCAATACCTTCAGTCAAACGGAGGTTACGGAAATACTCCTCAAACTACAAAATGGTCAAATCAAGAAAGGCATTCCAACAACAACAAAAAACTCCCACTACCAAGTTGATGTCACAGCACTGCGGAAGGCAGCCACCTTGCTTGCTGAAAACAAGGAAATCTCAAACGGAAGAATCAACAAACAACGGAGTTGATTAGCGCTCGAAAGACATCAAATAAAACACAACAAAGACCTGAGCTGCCCGTGGAAACGCATGTGGAATGTGAGTAAATACAAGGTACGTAAACTCCGCCAAAGGTACAACTGGAAGAGCCGTCTTTAAGCCATTCTGTGGGTTCCTTAAGCCCTGCAAACCCCTGGCGCAAAGAGGTGAACAACTTTGCAACAGCTCTGTACGCCCTGCACAGCACCACTGTCACAGCAACCTCTTGCACTGCAGCTTGAAAAGCAACAACAACAACAACAACAAGAGACCTGCAATGAAAGGAAAGAACTGACAACTGGTTTTACATAGTTTATGATGTTGATGAACTGGTTCATCAGAAAGTTGTGGAATCAGAAACGGAAATGGCCTTTGATGAGGGGCATATGTACATGAATGAAGTACATGAATGAAGACTTTACAAACAAAAAACAACTATCAAAATGAATCAGTAAAAACCAAAACAACGGCAGGAGTTAAAAACTGGGGAGGTCACTCATGACGGTGGTCAGGGTTTCAATTGTGAACTGGTTTTTTCTCTCTCTCTCTCTCCCTCTCCAGAAGTTAAGATGTCTGGGGGTCTGCCCCCCCCCCCCCCCCCCACCAAACACAAACAAAAAACACACAAGAAGGGTGGTCAAATACAGGGTGGTCAGTGGTTCAGTTGCACACTGTTCTGTCTCTTTCACCTGTAGTTTGGCTGTGTGTGGGTCTACCTCAGGGACCAGAGGACTGCAGAAAACGGCAGCAGTGGTACCAGCAACACTTGGAGCTCTGCTGGTGGTGGCCACTGAAGATGATGTGGTTGCTGCAGCAGGCATGCCCCGTGGACCCACTCCAAGAATTTGGGGCCTTGAGCTAAAAGAACACAGGAAAAGTATATATATGAATAATAATAACTAAAGTGTTTACAGAGTGCAAAATCTTGCACAGCAGGACAATCTAAGCATGCACACAGGCACACTTGAGTACGCTAAACCCAATTTACAAACCTTACTTCAATGGATACTGAACGGAGGCTTACAGTGGAGGAAAACAGGAGTAAAAGAGAAGGAAACAGGTCTACTGTTTAAAAACACACCAGAAAACACACACACAAACAGGTGTGAGGTTTGATCTCAAGAAGTCCAGAGAGGGTTTCCTTCAGAGACCTAGTGGAACGTCACTCCAAGCCGTTCCACATAAAAGACTGAAGCAGTCAAAGAACTGGGGGACTGATGATAAAGGACACATAACTGTTTTAAACAGATTAAAATACAAAGCTTCATTTTGATCAGATAAGAACTTTTCATTGTGTAAAACCTGCATTTTGACCAACCTGACATGGTGGTGACTTGAGAACATGGGTCACTAAAATCACCCTGAAACGGGTGAAAAGCTCAACACAGCCTATCACCACACAAACCTTGAAAGACCACTTTCAATTCAATGGTGTCTTGGGAAAGGCAATTTTACAGTTGTGAACAGCTGGATAAACATACAGACCACTGGGCAGACACTGACAACCACAAGTGCTCACACTAGTCACACAAGTGAGCAGAGAGAGGAGAAGGAAGGTGGGCAAACAAAAGCGGACACACCTGCTGTTACTTTGAACGGCCTCCTTGACAGCGGCAGCTCGCAGCTCCACCAGCAGGTCCTGACTGGGGACCAGTTTCATGGACGGTGCATCTGCGGCTCTGGCCTGCCTCATCCAATCAGCAGCCTTCTTGCTCAGCTCCACTGTGGCCCCGAAACCATGCTGCACCGCTTGCTCTCGGAGGTAACCCTCGAAGATCAGACATTTTCCTGCCACGCAGAACCAACATAGTTAATGAGCAGTTGCCCAAGTCTGAGTTTGCTGTTGCTCTACATTCACATAAGAGGCTGAAGCAGTCCACCAGGACGTCCACCTCGACTTTCATGCAGCTCCTGAGCTCTGAGCAGTTGCCCAGTAAGTAAGCTGGTGTTTTATGCCCAGTCAACCATTACAGTTATATCAGGGTGATCAGTTGCCCAAATTGCTGTCAAACTTTGAAAGCGGTAGAGAAACATCAGCGTATCTGTTTACAGCTGGGGTTAATCTGATGAAAAGTGATGCTTATTTTACATTTTGACCAAAACCATTTCATTCGGTGACTGCCTCTATCACAGGACTATCAGAAGTAGAAGTGAGAAGTGTCGAGTCATCCTTTCGTACCGTTTTCTCCATAGCATTGTTCATGGTCTTGCTATTTCTTCCCCAGGGCATGCATCTTTATTATTGTCTTGACATGTCTTTCCTATGGTGTAGCTGAGCATCTTGCCACATCTTCCCAACAGTGTATTTGATTGGCTTGACATGTCTTTCCTGTGGTATAGTTGAGTATCTTGCCACATCTTTCCAGTGGTGTATCTGATTGCACTGCTTGGTCTGTCAGACAGTATTCTCAATCATCTTCATATGTCTTCCTGATTACATAGTTATAACCATCTTGACCAGTCCTTCCCGTGGCACAGTTAACTGAGTGATGTGTCCGTTAGATCCTGTATGCATGGTTACAGAGAATCTTTCTTGGAAGTTCACAGATATCAGTTTTTATTACACACACAAAAAGAAACAAAACCATAAACTTTAATGTAGGTACAAAGCAAACCAAAATATTACACAAAGGACAGAAACAAAACCACAAACAAACCCATTTTACACTCACCCAAAGCTTTCCAAAATTTTAGTGTTCTGTGTCTGAAAAGAAAGAACAGAAATATAGCACTTTATAATAAACACACTGGACAGCAATATCACGCATTACAAATAAACACAGAGATCCCATGCAGCACTTTTTTTCTTCTTCTTTCTTGTAAACAAATTGGACAGCAGTATGGCACTAGCAATACAGCACTTTGTAATAGAGACATGTGGACACTCAGTTTATGAACTGATCAAACAACAATCTTCTAAGTGCCAATAAATAACAATGTGGTAATTCATTGTAAAGTTAACTCTTATGCTTCTTTGCTATAACATAAATGAAACATTACTGTTTACTTTGATGTTTCTTTGCTGTAACACAGCTGAAACAGCATTTACTTTACTGTTTGATGCTTTTCTGCTGTAACATAACTGAAACAGCATTTACTGTTTATTTTGATGTTTCTTTGCTATAACATAACTGAAACAGCATTTACTTTACTGTTTATTTTGACGTTTCTTTGCTATAACATAATTGAAACAGCATTTACTTTACTGTTTATTTTGATGTTGCTTTGCTATAACTGAAACAGCATTTACTTTACTGTTTATTTTGATGTTTCTTTGCTATAACATAACTGAAACAGCATTTACTTTGAAGCATTGTTTGATCACTTGCTTTGCAATGGACATTCAGTATATCAAACTCTGTCAGCATTTTGGCAGAATAGCTGTTCAAAATACTGCATCATTAATATTCGTTTTGGACAGTACAGATCCAAAACATTCATATTTTACCTGTGTGTCAGTTTTGATCTCAGTGTGAGGCAACAGAAAATGAGAGCATTTCTTGGTACAAGTGAGAATTACACGCCTCATCCATCCTACAATGATGACAAGAAATAACCTGAATGCAAGAAGACTACGTTATGCCTCATGCAGACACCGATTATTCTGCCACAGGTGGCTGTTCCTGCATAAAGGGACTTTAATTTCCTGAGGTCCGCAGGCAAAACTGCGTCCTGAAAACACAAAGAAAGCCTTAATTGGCCAACTTTTTCCTCTCAAGAGATGAGAATGGATTAATCCCAACCCTTACTTTCCTGAGCCAAACAGTCTGTGGCGCGTGAGGCTGCGTAGCTTTTGCAGCTTCTGCGTGTTGGAACCCATCAGGAACTGGACAGGAACACTCAGCCCAAACCGGTTCCCTGTAACCTGCCACACACCAACAGTCTGTTGTTTACAGAACACTCAGCCCCCTGTAACCTGCCACACACTGACAGTCTGTTTACAGCAACACTCAGCCCCCTGTAACCTGCCACACACTGACAGTCTGTTGTTTACAGGAACACTCAGCCCACTATAACCTGCCACACACTGACAATCTGTTGTCTACAGGAACACTCAGCCCCCTGTAACCTGCCACACACTGACAATCTGTTGTCTACAGGAACACTCAGCCCCCTGTAACCTGCCACACACACACAGTCTGTTTACAGGAACACTCAGCCCCCTGTAACCTGCCACACACAGTCTGTTTACAGGAACACTCAGCCCCCTGTAACCTGCCACACACAGTCTGTTTACAGGAACACTCAGCCCCCTGTAACCTGCCACACACAGTCTGTTTACAGGAACACTCAGCTCCCTGTAACCTGCCACACACAGTCTGTTTACAGGAACACTCAGCTCCCTGTAACCTGCCACACACTGACAGTCTGTTGTCTACAGGAACACTCAGCCCCCTGTAACCTGCCACACACTGACAGTCTGTTGTCTACAGGAACACTCAGCCCCCTGTAACCTGCCACACACACACAGTCTGTTTACAGGAACACTCAGCCCCCTGTAACCTGCCACACACAGTCTGTTTACAGGAACACTCAGCCCCCTGTAACCTGCCACACACAGTCTGTTTACAGGAACACTCAGCCCCCTGTAACCTGCCACACACAGTCTGTTTACAGGAACACTCAGCCCCCTGTAACCTGCCACACACAAACAGCATGTTGTTTACATTGGCGGAGCACATGCACAGACATGGCATGGACACACATCAAATCACGCGAAGAAAAATTTAGAAACAACAAACAACTGCATAAAATCAATGAAAAAACACGAGGAATTCAGGCTTGTGTGAAGGGACTGCAGACTGCTGGCATTTTTTTTAAGTGACTGCCAGTTTGCACAGCAACGGCACAGCCTGTTTTTCTAAGGCTTAGGCACACGACCATTGTTGGTCCCCATATTTCTGAAGACCATTAGGCAGTCTGGTCTGACAGGAGGATCCCAAGGGTCCTGCCTGAGCAGGGAGGGAAGGGATCTTGAAGACAGGTAACAACAGAACAGCATCATGACCACTCACATCAATGGCTGTGTCATGACCACTCACATCAATGGCTGTGTCATGACCACTCACATCAATGGCTGTGTCATGATCACTCACATCAGTGACTGTCATGATCACTCACATCAGTGACTGTCATGATCACTCACATCAATGACTGTGTCATGATCACTCACATCAATGACTGTGTCATGATCACTCACATCAATGACTGTGTCATGATCACTCACACCAATTACTGTGTCATGATCACTCACATCAATGACTGTGTCATGTGTCATGATCACTCACATCAGTGGCTGTGTCATGTGTCATGATCACTCACATCACTGTGTCATGATCACTCACATCAATGACTGTCATGTGTCATGATCACTCACATCAATGGCTGTGTCATGTGTCATGATCACTCACATCAATGGCCGTGAAGAGCTCCAGAGCCTCCTTGCCCAGGTCAGTAGCTTGGTCTTGTGGCACTAGCGACTCTGACGTCTGCCAGTTCTTGTTGCCCAAGAAATTCTGTCGCCGACTGCTTTCAATCCTGTGGGTCAGATTTGAAAGTGCTGGTCAGCACTGTCATACACTTACTTCATCTCATTGATTCTCCAATTACATTCCATTACATCCTCAGTGCAAACTTTTACTTCTACATAAAGAAGTTGGTTGCCTGCAGAGAAGAAGAATGTCACTGCTTGGTTTGAAAAAGTGAGAACAACCTGCAAACAAATGCCTTGCAATACAAGTAACAGCACAAACTAAGCAAGGTACAACACCTGCCTACCTTCAATTTTTATTTGGTGTAATAATGGGGAAGGTGGGGGGGAGACAGGTGTGAAAAGTGGGGAGAAGTTTCTAGATGCTGACCAACAAATTCAGCCAGCTCACTCATATGGACACAACACACACATACATGGCGATGCACACGAACAATGAGTAACAACCTTACCTCTGCTCTTACTAAGGCTTTTTCCATATCAAAATAAATGCAGGAGCAAGCAAACTTATTCAGTAACAACCTTCCGCTGGTTTTCTCTGCAATACGTATTTTCCAAATTATTCTTGTGACTTCTAGGAAGGCATCAACTGATGACACAAACATTCAAATCTGCACTTGCAAAATCAACTTCACTGGTTAAAACAATAAAAGCCACAGTTTGCAGGTGATTCTCCACGGCTTTGCTGCCACATATTTTGTGGCTTTTTTCCACATTGTCAAACAGTTCTAATTTTTTATGTCAGAGCATGCACAATATACCCAAACTGTACACAAGTCATGTGGATGTTGAAAATGAAACTGTGACGGCAGACAGAATTAAATTCAAAACAGCCTTACTTAAAATGACACATTCATGAAAGCTGTTGATCTGAGCAAATAAATTATATTTTAAAAAAAATCAAAAAAATAAATCAATCAAACAAACAAAAGACAACATCACAACCACCAGAAGAAAAATACAGAGCTGACATGAATACTGACCTCTTACTGCAATTGTCACAGCAGTTCTGGGTGCCCCCAACGTCCAAAACTTCTTGCCCCTCAAAATGACTCAACAGTAGTCTGGCAAACAGCATACAGACATAAAGTACAAATCACTGCTGACTGTTAATTTTTTTTTAATTTTTTCAGACAGCTAGTTCCTTTATTTTTGAAATATATTTTTCACTGTTGCCAAGCACATCAATGTGGGGCGTTTATTCAGAAACATCCAGCCATCATTACAATATACTTTTACACATAATAGGCTGTTAAAAATCATGTTTACCGGTCAATATAGAATATGTCTATTCAATTCAATATGAAGTAATATGGCAAGATTTTTTTTTTTTTTTAAATAAATAAATAAGCATGGAGTGGGAGATCAACTGTCTAGAAAAAGCATTGTGTCATGGTCAAAAATACTGAGGAGTATATGCATATATATAAACAGCACTTACACACACACACACACACAACCACATCTGTACAAAACAAACCCAGGAGAGCTACTTCCAAAAGGTTACAAAAATAAAACCAGGGCAAGAATGTCAATTAGACTTTTGCCTTGTGTCTCCCACAGTGCTTACAGACATTGTTTCAAATCCTACAGGGTGCGGCGTACCTGCGTCGACAGGAGGTGGTGCCCAGGTACTGCTGCATCTTGAGCATCATCTGTGTTTTATGGTCCCGGAACTTCTCACTCTTGATCTCATTGATGAAATGTCTGCAGGAAGAATGGATCAACACCATATATGAAAAATCTGTGTTTTATGGTCCCAGAACATCTCACTCTTGATCTCATTGATGAAATGTCTGCAGGAAGAATAGATCAACACAATGATGAGTTGATGCTTAATGTCCTCAGATGTCATTTGACATATTAGGGACAAGTTGTGACCAATGCCGAAGCACGGTTCAATAAAATCCACATACGTAAGGTGTATGCGTGTGGCTGTAACCTGCCACCTGCACGTTTGGCAGAATGACCGGGATTTTTTACGTGCTACTGTGGTAACACGGGGGTGGAACGGATACCGAAATACCTCAACACAATAAATGCATCATCTGTTTTATACTCCCAGAACTTCTCACTCTTGATCTCATTGATGAAATGTCTGCAGGAAGAATAGATCAACACAATAAATGCATCATCTGTTTTATACTCCCAGAACTTCTCACTCTTGATCTCATTGATGAAATGTCTGCAGGAAGAATAGATCAACACAATAAATGCATCATCTGTTTTATACTCCCAGAACTTCTCACTCTTGATCTCATTGATGAAATGTCTGCAGGAAGAATAGATCAAAAATAAATGCATCAGCTGTGTTTTATGCTCCTGGAACTTCTCACTCTTGATCTCATTGATGAAATGCCTGCAGGAAGAATGGCCCAACAATAAATGCATCATCTCTGCCTTATCCCTACCTGAGCTTCTCACTCTTACGATGAAATTCCTGCAAGAGGAATAGATGAACACAATAACTGCTTCATAGCTTCTCACTGCAGATCCTATAATGAAATGCCTATAACAAAATGGACCAACGCAGCAAGTGCACTTCTTGCACTTCCTAAAATTCTCGCTCTGGCCCGCTGCATGCTTGTCAACAAAAGACAGGGAGTTGTGTGCACCTTTCACTCCCTGGCCTTCTCACTGTGGATCTCCTTCATGGAACACCTGCAAAAAGAGTAGATGCACAAAGCCGGTGCATTCTGAGCCTTGTGCTCTCAAACCTTTTTTCTCACCATGGAGCTTCTCACTGATGAAACGTCTGTAATGTGGGTCAACACAATCAGCATACCATGTGTGTCATATGCTTCATGCACATTAACTGTGGATCTCATCAGTGAAACATTGGCAATGGAGCAACACAATTAGAAAATCATGTGTGCCTTGTGCATCCTGGAATTTGTTGCTGTGGGTCCAATGAAGAATTTCTTTTTCAAAGTAAGCCCCTGAACTGTTTAGTGTCAATCCTTGAGCTGCGAGCACAACCGTCTTCCCAACCTGCCGTACTTGGCAGTCAAAGTGTTAAGTGTCAATCCTTGAGCTGCGAGCACAACTGTCTTCCCAACCTGCCGTACTTGGCAGTCAAAGTGTTAAGTGTCAATCCTTGAGCTGCGAGCGCAACTGTCTTCCCAACCTGCCGTACTTGGCCGTCAAAGCGTAAAGAGCATTACCTGCTGACGATGAAGTCGGCACTGGAGTAGAAGACATGACAGGAGCTCGGCATGCCATCTCTGCCAGCTCGTCCCAACTCTTGGTAGTATGACTCGATGTCTTTGGGTGCTGGAGAACAAATCATACAAGCCATGTCTTTCCTGGGAAAGGTTCAGCAGGCAGAAGCTAGCTGCCATCATCATACCCAAGTATTTCTGAGTGAGGTTAGTCGAAGCCACTAACATGTATCACAAAGTTCTGACCATGAACAACAAACATGACAGGGAAGGAAATAAAACAAAAGAAAGAAAAAAGAAGAAACGTACCCCACAAAAAAGACAGAAAAAAAGAAAAAAGACACACACAACAACACACAACTAAAATCAAAGAAACAAGCAAACACAACCCCCCCTTCCCTCCCATTAAGCATACTTCCACCCACCTGTCCATCTAAAAACAAAATAGCGCAAGTAACAGCAACAGTTCATGGCTTGCTACATGGTGTTACCATGAAAAAGGGGACTGTGTTTGACGCAAATAATAATAATAAAAAATAATACATCCATTTTCTATAGTGCTATTCCCTGCTGAGCAAGCTTAACAAGCAAATTAAAGCAACATAGCCGTGGGGGCTTAATTGCCCAAGTCAGCAAAAGAGATAACACACCGACCACACAAGAGCTCTTTCAGATCTTCATCTAAGCTGCAACAATCATGGATTTAAAACATGCTCTGTTTCTGACCATCTAAATAACATGCTGTGGCCAAGCTCTGTTTCTGACCATCTAAATCACATACTTTGGCCAAGCTCTGTTTCAGTCCATCTAAATCAAATACTTTGGCCAAGCTCTGTTTCAGTCCATCTAAATCACATACTTTGGCCAAGGTAGTTAGTGTTGCTTAATGTCCTCAGATGTCAGTTGACATATTAGGGACAAGCTCAAACCAATGCTGAAGCATGGTTCAATATAGCTTTATGTCCACGGAAACCAGAAGGCTCGTTAGGATGGACAGCCCAGGACGGCCACCTTGACTCTCACGCAGCTCCTGAACTATGATTTTGGCCAAGCTGTTTCAGACCATCTAAAACACATGTTTCCGCAAATCAGAATGCAGCTTGCATCCCCTTAGCTGCTTTGACCAATCAGAATGCAGCTTGCATCCTCTTAGCTGCTTTGGCCAATCAGAATGCAGCTTGCATCCCCTTAGCTGCTTTGACCAATCAGAATGCAGCTTGCATCCCCTTAGCTGCTTTGACCAATCAGAATGCAGCTTGCATCTCCTTAGCTGCTTTGGCTAATCAGAGTACATCCCTCTTCTAGTGGCTGCAGTCATCAGGGAGATTACCCCCTGGCATAATGCATCATAGCACAACCATGTTGTTTGTGAAGAGCTACACTTTGCTGTATGACAGGGAGAGAAAGTGTGCTTGAAACTCTTTTTTTCCCTATTCTGGCATGTCTGGTGGATCGACTCTCAGTGTACAGCAGTGTTTGAATCTGACATGACACGACATGAAATGGCATGAACAGCGACACGTATGAAGCAGACATGCGGGCAAGAAACACAGTGCATCAGCTCCTCCAGTCACCACCACCTACCTCCGTAATGAATGACCTTCCTCACGTCGGGTTTGTCAATCCCCATGCCAAAGGCCACCGTGGCAACCACCACCTGTGCAAAACTGTCACCATTTAAACAGGCACTAACATACTCAAGGGACAGCACTGATTTACACAGTTTGCCACCATCAGTTCCTTCACAAACCGTCCATTTTCACTGACTCACACAAGAGTTTTCCCTTCTTTTTTTCTCTTCATTGCCACAAGCTTAATAATATTACGCTGATTACCAAAGGGCCCCAAGCAAGTGTGATGTCCAGTAAACTAGAAACTACTGCACATAAAATGTAATCCATCCTGAAAGCAGAACATGAAGAGCTAAGAGTGAAACAGATCAAATAAGTGACTCTGTATTGCAATATTATAATCAAGGAGTACTGGGCAAAACCACGAGACTTTACAGTCTAGATACAGTTTCTCTGACTACTCTCCTAGAACAAATAAGTTTAGCTCTATAAATTTTATTAAGGTAATTATTTTTGTCTTTGACTCAGTAAAATATAGAACTGTCCCTACAAAGAATGCCCGGGGCTCAAGGGAAAACTCTGAACATCACTTCATCAAATCTTCCACTGACACTCTTTCCTGATCTTGAGGAAACTTTCTTTCTCGCAAGTGTTCAGGGAACGCATCAGTCAAAGCATCTAGTCCTTACATCCCTATATTATTCTTTCCAAAAATTTAAAGTCTGAGCTGAGTCCAAAGTTTGTTCAAGAACCTTTTAAGAAAAAAAGAAAAAAAAAAGATGAAACAAAATAATGAAAGGAATGCCGTCATGAAAAGGTTACAGAAAACACAAACAGGACCACAACACATTACCGTGCTGCATCACATGGAAAACAACAACAAACCTTCTTGGATGAATACCTGAGCTACCACTAACCTGCACTTGGTCATTGACGAACTTGTTGTGGGCCAGCTTCCTCTCCTTCAAGGACAGTCCAGCATGGTACGGCAGGCATGAAGCTCCCAGACCTGGCGCACACACAAACAACTATGATGCCAAAAACGGTCTGGAAGGAAATATATTTACCTCCCTTCGCTCACTATATATGTACATGTGTACTTACATCATGAGAAATCAGTTTATATTAATATGTATACAGGAAACATTCTGCAGTACATGACACATAGCTGGGCACTGGGCTGAATGACACAAAGCTAAAGTTTCTTTCCCCATGCTGAAATTTGTCTTAAAAGATCAAAACTGCAAATAAACATTATAGCAAAGGACAGCTAAACCACTGAATCTGCAAAAGTTCATATTAATGGAGGCTGTCTTCGCAGTTTAACTGTATAAACACACACACACATGTGCACACACACACATGTGCACACACACACATATGCACACAGAATAGCAACTACAGGAATCACACGTGTTCTGAAGACAACTGACCACTGAGAACACTGGTGACTTCCATGGTCATCTTCTTGGTTGGACAGTAGATGATGGTAGGGGAAGAAAACTCATAGCCATTGGCCTTCCTGGTCATCTGGCTCTTCAGGTCCATGGAGGGGCTAGTTTTGCTCGACACCGACAGGTACAGGTTGGGTCTACAAACAGAAATCAGTTCCACAACATAACAAAAAAGAGAACCCTCAAACAAACAAAAATCAGTTCCACTACATAAAAAACAACATCAAACAAACAAAAATCATTTCCACTACATAAAAAACAACATCAAACAAACAAAAATCAGTTCCACTACATAAAACACACCACTAAACAAACAAAAAATTCAGTTCCACAACATAAAAAAACAAGCAACAAACAAAAATCAGTTACTCAACATAAAAAACAAACCTCAAACAAAAATCAGTTCCCCTAAACAAACAAAAATCAGTTCCACAACATTAAAAATGAACACCAAACAAAATAAGAAGAAAAATATGAACAATTGCTGCAGACAGAAGAAGACTATAACTCATTCTGAGAAAAATACTTTTCTCGTTTGTTTAAAACAATCAGCCCACCCCAGGTTACCATCATGAAGAGTATTGTAGACATAGCTGCAGCAGTACGCAGATACTGCCAAGGTAAAATAAACATAAATAATTTCCCTTATTATATATGCTAAAGTTCCTTAAGAAATTATGTCACGCTCACCTCCACACATATTAATCACATAAAATTTGAGCTTGATAATTTCTCTAAGATTTCCAAAGCTGGTGTAAACCTGACATTCATCACAGTCACCCAGACTGGTAAGCAGAAAGCTCAACAGGGTCTTAATGAACAAAACAATGGGTTTCACCCCCCCTCCCCATATACAAATAAAAAATTCTATACACACAAAGCAAACCACAGATGTAATGTGGACCTAACCTGTCAAAGCCAGTGCAGGTGATGGTAGGTGAATGCAGTTTCAGACTGCGGCAAATGTCCCGTCGAACCTCAACTGTGGCTGTAGCCGTCAGCGCCATGATCGGCACCTAAAACAATGAGCAAAATCTCGTAGGAGATGAAGACAGTTAAAAAGCACCCCCCCAAAACAGTACTAAAAACCCATGAAAACAAAAACAAAACAAACAAATGTAGGGGAGCAGGGTGGGGAGTTGAGGGAAGCAGGTTGGAAGCATGAATGAAGAGTCACAAGTCAGAGGTTGCTATAACATAACTTTTTATTTGCATCAACCAGGAAACAGTGTAGGCTCTCCCCTGAGATGAACACATGAACACTGGCCGCAACAGCAAACAAACAACCTGCCTCTGCAGGGACACTGGGGGAAAAGGGACGCTGCCGGCCCAGTGCACAGGTTTTAACACCTTAGATAATTGGGGCCATAAAAACCCCACCCAGTCAAAACGGAAAAGGACAGGAAAGAAAAGTTTAAAGGGTCATGGCCCGGAACATGTATACAATACACTAGGTTACACAAACAAAACAAAAACCAAGAAAAAGAAAACTTGTGACTGAACCAGTGATTGGTCTGTGGAACTGTCGCCTTTCAGCTCTGAGATCTGCAGCCTGACTGCAAAAGACGATGTATATTTGTGGAAAAAGGCCAAGTTTTGTACACTGACAGGTGGAAAGAAAGTGTATACCCATACAAATGCCCCCCTTTAAAGAATGTCTGTAGGTGGGTTGGAAAAGAAAATGTACACTTCTAAAAATGCCTCTTCTAAAGAGCCTAAAGATTCTTATATGGCTGCATACCCATAGAAATGACCTCCAAAGGTCTGCATGCTGACTGGGAAAGACTAGGTATGAACCTGGCATGTGTACCTGAGAAAAGGCCTCTTCTGAAGAGCCTAAAAATCTGTCAGATGACTGGGAAAGACTGTATACCTGTTGAACTTGATTGTCCCTGAAGAAAGGCCTCTTTTCAAGAGCCTAAAGATCTGTAAAGTGACTGGGAAAGACTGTGTATACCTGTTGAACCTGACTGTGTACCTGAAGAAAGTCCTCTTTTCAGGAGCCTAAAGATCTGTAAGGTGACTGGGAAAGACTGTATACCTGTTGAACCTGTCATAGGTACCTGAGGAAAGCCCTCTTTCAAAAAGCCTAAAGATCTGTAAGGTGACTGGGAAAGACTATGTATACCTGTTGAACCTGATTGTGTACCTGAGGAAAGGCCTCTTTTCAAGAGCCTAAAGATCTTAAGGTGATTGGGAAAGACTATGTATACCTGTTGAACCCGTCATAGGTACCTGAGGAAAGGTCTCCTTCAAAGAGCCTAAAGATCTGTACGCTGACCGGAAATCATGGCCCCACTGGGAGACACAGTGCGCCTCGTCTATTGCAATCAGATCAATACCTGCAAACATAAAGTCTGGAAGTAAGTTCTCACTGATCCTTACTCATCAAACAACAATGCTCGCAATTTATGTGTACTACATATATATACAATAGTCTGGCATTACACCCAAATGGCTGTCACTCTTGTTCCTCTGAAAAACACTTCACAATGGTAACTATAGCACTAGTCTCTGCTTCTGAGCAGATCCACTGCACTCTAGTTGTATATGACTGAATGACATTTCTTGTTCAGCTGGGGAAAAAACGCATTTGCTTCTGTTGTTTAATCATACCTTAAGACAATGATAACCTGAAAAGGACACATTTTTTTCAGTGAAGGAAATTTGCACTGACCAACTTTGCTGTGTAGCTTCTGGAGGAGAGAGCTGTCAGTGCTGGCATACTCTGGGGTGATGTACAGCAGGCGATATTCATTCCTGAAACGGGAGGTGCAGACTTTTTACATTCCCAGTGATCGTGCTAGACATTTTTCAAACTGGTGTAACATTTATAAAGTGGGGAAAATGGTTCATGGAAACCTGTCTGACAATCGCTGTAACTGGTCAAATGCATGGTCATCTGCAATGGAGCTCTACTAGCAAACACCTTGCTCCCTTTCCCATCTAGAACACACACACACACACACAGATGCACATATACACACAGATGCACACACACACACATACAGTGATACACACAACACGCCACATGCACTCTGTGTGTGCATGTTTTTTGTGCTGTTTTGAGTGCTGGTTAAACAAAACAACAGCGTTACGTCTGACTGTTTCTTTCTCTAATCTCTGCCAACTCTGAAGCAATGATCCACTGCGGTACTCAGATAGCCACCAGACCTCCAAATCCACGGACTCTGCTCCTGGAAAACTGCCAGCCCCAACACAGTTCTGGTAGCAAGTGTTACTCCACTGGCTTGTGGGAACACTGAGGAAAGATTTGCTCATGTATCCATTTAGCCATACCAACTACCATGGAATAATTTGTATAGCTTCTGGTTTAACTAGATGTATAGACAAAATGGTTTGTACCACCACCACTACCCCAACCAAAAACAAAAGAATGAAAAGAAAAAAGAAAAAAAGAGGAACAACAACCCCAAACAAATGACTTATTTGGTATCAAACCTGAGCAGACTGGTTCGGGCAGCAGAGCTGTCTTCTTGTGCAGTACCCATCAGACATGCTGGGATATTGGCAGCCCTGGGAAAAAAGTAGTTGGAAGACAGTAACAAACAGCCCTGGTAAACAAGTAGTGGAAAGACAATAACAAACAGCCCTGGTAAACAAGTAGTGGAAAGACAGTAACAAACAGCCCTGGTAAACAAGTAGTTGGAAGACCATAACAAACAGCCCTGGTAAACAAGTAGTTGGAAGACAATAACAAACAGCCCTGGTAAACAAGTAGTCGGAAGACAATAACAAACAGCCCTGGTAAACAAGTAGTGGAAAGACAATAACAAACAGCCCTGGTAAACAAGTAGTGGAAAGACAATAACAAACAGCCCTGGTAAACAAGTAGTCGGAAGACAATAACAAACAGCCCTGGTAAACAAGTAGTCGGAAGACCATAACAAACAGCCCAGGTAAACAAGTAGTCGGAAGACAATAACAAACAGCCCTGGTAAACAAGTAGTGGAAAGACAATAACAAACAGCCCTGGTAAACAAGTAGTGGAAAGACAGTAACAAACAGCCCTGGTAAACAAGTAGTTGGAAGACCATAACAAACAGCCCTGGTAAACAAGTAGTTGGAAGACAATAACAAACAGCCCTGGTAAACAAGTAGTCGGAAGACAATAACAAACAGCCCTGGTAAACAAGTAGTGGAAAGACAATAACAAACAGCCCTGGTAAACAAGTAGTGGAAAGACAATAACAAACAGCCCTGGTAAACAAGTAGTCGGAAGACAATAACAAACAGCCCTGGTAAACAAGTAGTCGGAAGACCATAACAAACAGCCCAGGTAAACAAGTAGTCGGAAGACAATAACAAACAGCCCTGGTAAACAAGTAGTGGAAAGACAGTAACAAACAGCCCTGGTAAACAAGTAGTGGAAAGACAGTAACAAACAGCCCTGGTAAACAAGTAGTGGAAAGACAATAACAAACAGCCCTGGTAAACAAGTAGTCGGAAGACAATAAAAAACAGCCCTGGTAAACAAGTAGTTGGAAGACCATAACAAACAGCCCTGGTAAACAAGTAGTTGGAAGACAATAACAAACAGCCCTGGTAAACAAGTAGTCGGAAGACAATAACAAACAGCCCTGGTAAACAAGTAGTGGAAAGACAATAACAAACAGCCCTGGTAAACAAGTAGTGGAAAGACAATAACAAACAGCCCTGGTAAACAAGTAGTCGGAAGACAATAAAAAACAGCCCTGGTAAACAAGTAGTTGGAAGACCATAACAAACAGCCCTGGTAAACAAGTAGTTGGAAGACAATAACAAACAGCCCTGGTAAACAAGTAGTCGGAAGACAATAACAAACAGCCCTGGTAAACAAGTAGTGGAAAGACAATAACAAACAGCCCTGGTAAACAAGTAGTGGAAAGACAATAAAAAACAGCCCTGGTAAACAAGTAGTCGGAAGACAATAACAAACAGCCCTGGTAAACAAGTAGTCGGAAGACCATAACAAACAGCCCAGGTAAACAAGTAGTCGGAAGACCATAACAAACAGCCCTGGTAAACAAGTAGTGGAAAGACAGTAACAAACAGCCCTGGTAAACAAGTAGTGGAAAGACAATAACAAACAGCCCTGGTAAACAAGTAGTCGGAAGACAATAAAAAACAGCCCTGGTAAACAAGTAGTTGGAAGACCATAACAAACAGCCCTGGTAAACAAGTAGTCGGAAGACAATAACAAACAGCCCTGGTAAACAAGTAGTGGAAAGACAATAACAAACAGCCCTGGTAAACAAGTAGTGGAAAGACAATAACAAACAGCCCTGGTAAACAAGTAGTCGGAAGACAATAACAAACAGCCCTGGTAAACAAGTAGTCGGAAGACAATAACAAACAGCCCTGGTAAACAAGTAGTCGGAAGACCATAACAAACAGCCCAGGTAAACAAGTAGTCGGAAGACCATAACAAACAGCCCTGGTAAACAAGTAGTCGGAAGACCATAACAAACAGCCCTGGTAAACAGGTAGTCGGAAGACCATAACAAACAGCCCTGGTAAACAAGTAGTCGGAAGACAATAACAAACAGCCCTGGTAAACAAGTAGTGGAAAGACAATAACAAACAGCCCTGGTAAACAAGTAGTCGGAAGACCATAACAAACAGCCCTGGTAAACAAGTAGTTGGAAGACAATAACAAACAGCCCTGGTAAACAAGTAGTCGGAAGACAATAACAAACAGCCCTGGTAAACAAGTAGTGGAAAGACAATAACAAACAGCCCTGGTAAACAAGTAGTGGAAAGACAATAACAAACAGCCCTGGTAAACAAGTAGTCGGAAGACAATAACAAACAGCCCTGGTAAACAAGTAGTCGGAAGACCATAACAAACAGCCCAGGTAAACAAGTAGTCGGAAGACAATAACAAACAGCCCTGGTAAACAAGTAGTCGGAAGACCATAACAAACAGCCCTGGTAAACAGGTAGTCGGAAGACCATAACAAACAGCCCTGGTAAACAGGTAGTCGGAAGACCATAACAAACAGCCCTGGTAAACAAGTAGTCGGAAGACAATAACAAACAGCCCTGGTAAACAAGTAGTCGGAAGACAATAACAAACAGCCCTGGTAAACAAGTAGTCGGAAGACAATAACAAACAGCCCTGGTAAACAAGTAGATGGAAGACAATAACAAACAGCCCTGGTAAACAAGTAGTTGGAAGACAATAACAAACAGGCCCTGGTAAACAAGTAGTGGAACGACAATAACAAACAGCCTTGGTAAACAAGTAGTTGGAAGACAATAACAAACAGCCCCATAAACACAAGTAGTTGGAAGACAATAACAAACAGCCCCTGGTAAACAAGTAGTTGGAAGACAATAACAAACAGCCCCTTAAACACAAGTAGTTGGAAGACAATAACAAACAGCCCCTGGTAAACAAGTATTTGGAAGACAAAAACAAACAGCCCTGGTAAACAAGTAGTTGGAAGACAATAACAAACAGCCCCTGGAAAACAAGTAGTTTGATGCCAAGAACAAACAGCCCTGGTAAACAAGTAGTTGGAAGACAATAACAAACAGCCCTGGAAAACAAGTAGCAGGAAGCCAAGAACAGACGGCCCTGGTAAACAAGTCAAACAGCCCTGGAAAACAAGTAGTTGGAAGCCAAGAACAGATGGCCCTGGTAAACAAGTAGTTGGAAGCCAAGAACAGAGCTGTACTTTTGTGTTTTAACAACTTCATGAACCAAAAATGAAATAAACAACAACACCAAAAAACCCAGAAAAACAGAGGTAAAGAGAGAGAGAGAGAGAGAGAGAGAGAGAGAGAGAGAGAGAGAGAGAGAGAGAGAGAGAGAGAGAGAGAGAGAAATTCCACATCTGAGACTTTAAGCATACACAGAAACATGCGATTCACCAAATAACGTCAGCGTCCACATGTTCTGCACTACATCTACTCCACGTTTCAAGAAATAAAAAATAAATGCTTGTGGTGCTTAGAAAGAATAAGAGCAGGGTAAGGGAAAAGTGCAAGCAAAACAAAAAGTCAGGATTTATTAACACAAACCAGGGGTTGTAAACACCTTTCAGAACTTGCATACAGCAAACACAGCGTCTTAAAAAAAATGTGTATGACCAACCATGATGCCGCATACGCTGACAGTGATTTTTTTTTTAAAGATCAATCCTGCACTTACCTAGATGAACCTTTGCTCCTTGTGCCTACTGCTGAATTCTGTGCATGTCTGATGGATAGCTTTGACCCTCCAGGGCAATCAACATTTTTCATCGGTGCGTGGTTAGATCTTGGCCTTTTGCTGGTATTGGCAGATTCCTGCTGGTTTGTTTACCTTCTTGAGTAGCTGGCCTAATGTCAACCCACTCAGAGCTAATGAAAGCAACTGACTCATAACTACCATCATGACTATGAAAAAACAGGTCAGTTTTCTGTTTTATGTTCCCCGACATGATGCAGAGCTGCGAAATGTGGTCAGTCCCGCATGCAAACGAATGGCGGGAAACTAGTAATGCAGCCCAAAACTGATGGACAGGCAGCAAACTGCTACTGACTTCATTCTGTCACCCACAAGGCCTACCAGCTGTCAAAGCTGACAGTTTTGAAATAGACTTTGGACCTCGATGTCAGAGACTGAGTGAATGAGAGATTCATTTAAGATTGCTGTCATACAGATCTGGACTTTTTTGAGAATAGTATTAGTAAATGCATGGGGTTTGAGCAAATGCGTGAGCAGGTAGGGTTTATTTTGCATTAAAAAGGTGGATTTTCTGCATGTTTGTTATAGTGATGCTTAGCCACTGACTTCAAACCCAGGACTTGGTCCTCCATCAGGGAGATGAGAGGGGAGATGACAACAGTCAGGCGCTGAGTGTACACTGAGGGGAACTGGTAGCACAGACTCTTCCCATAGCCTGTAAAGCACAATTAGCACAGTTACTGGCAGATCCAGATATGTAACATGAAGTGTCTGCATGGAGGGGGGAACTGGTACCACAGACTCTTCCCACAGCCTGTAAAGCAAAATTAGCACAGTTGCTGAGGCTGGTAGATCCAGATACGTAAGACTGGTAGATCCAGATATGCAACATGAGGTGTCTGCATGGAGAGTGGAACTGGTAGCACAGACTTTAGCATAACATGTCAAAGCAGAATAACAGAGAACTTTAGTTAGAGATCAGGTAGCCTGTGGGAGAAGGGAACTGGCAGCACAGACTTTAGCATAACATGTCAAAGCAGAATAACAGAGAACTTTAGTTAGAGATCAGGTAGCCTGTGGGAGAAGGGAACTGGCAGCACAGACTTTAGCATAACATGTCAAAGCAGAATAACAGAGAACTTTAGTTAGAGATCAGGTAGCCTGTGGGAGAAGGGAACTGGCAGCACAGACTTTAGCATAACATGTCAAAGCAGAATAACAGAGAACTTTAGTTAGAGATCAGGTAGCCTGTGGGAGAAGGGAACTGGCAGCACAGACTTTAGCATAACATGTCAAAGCAGAATAACAGAGAACTTTAGTTAGAGATCAGGTAGCCTGTGGGAGAAGGGAACTGGCAGCACAGACTTTAGCATAACATGTCAAAGCAGAATAACAGAGAACTTTAGTTAGAGATCAGGTAGCCTGTGGGAGAAGGGAACTGGCAGCACAGACTTTAGCATAACATGTCAAAGCAGAATAACAGAGAACTTTAGTTAGAGATCAGGTAGCCTGTGGGAGAAGGGAACTGGCAGCACAGACTTTTCCCATAACTTGCAAAACAGAATGGTTGGTTTGCCTTTACTTACTCTTACTCTTAGAGCGACACAGACTCTGTTCAGTCTGCACATCAGAAATAACAACAGTCAACTGAGCACAGTTACTGTTAGCTGCAGATAGGAATAGTAGATATCTTATGAGCAACATCTACAAGGAAAGGGAAATTAGTAGCACAGTATTCTAACAACCTGCAAAGCAGAATGGTAACTGCTACTGTTTGTTAGAGATGCGTAAGTGTCTATAATTATGAAAGATGAATTTTTAGCACAAACTGATTATGCAGACTGCAAAGCAGAATGGTAACAGTTACTGTTTGTTACAGATGCGTAAGTGTCTATAATTATGAAAGATGAATTTTTAGCACAAACTGATTACTCAGGCTGCAAAGTAGAATGGTAACAGTTACTGTTTGTTACAGATGTATCAAGTGTCTGTACATGAACGATGGATTTTTAGCACAAACTGATCATGTAGGCTGCAAAGCCAATGACTTCACTGTGTTACTGTTAGCAGGAGCACATAGACTGGAAACTTCCCAATTCAAGAAGAACAAGATGAACCAGAAGAAAAGACAAAGTTTCAAGAAAGGTGGAACTGGTAGCCCAAATATTTATATGATTTGCAATAGGGTGTCATAACCAATGTCACAATAGGTGGTCCATAACTATTTTATGTGACAGTAAGCATAAGCAACTCTCTTTAACCTCTTCACTGCCCCAGCATGTAAAATTTCTGGGCTTAAAAAAATGCTCATGTACACACTTACAAACAGTGTATCTGATCGTCCAGTAGAAATCTACTTTCAATACTGTGCATTTTGATAGAAGTCCTTTCATGTGCTTGTGCGAAGGGAGGAAAAACACCTTAATAATTTCAAGTTTGGCACTTTTACTGGTTGTTTTCCGAGTGATGACTCGACAAGGATGGCAGTGAAAGGGTTAACATAGTCAAAGTAAATCCTGACATTAACAAATAGTAACATGAAACAACCCCCCCCCCCCCCCCCCCCCCCCCCCCTTTGGTTAAGTAATATCTGCATCAACTGACAACTTAGACTAAAACAGCAATCCTTTACTTCCAGTCATGGCAATTACCAGTTATAATTTATACACACATACATGTATATATTCACAAACCACTAAAACAAAGTTTGAAACTCCCAGAAAGGGAAAACATACAATGTCAATGATACGCTACAGGCACACACAAACACTGAGGTGCAAATACAAGAACGGCTGCCGTATATGGCGGTGTGCAGTCATGTTACCTGTTGCCATGATAACGCAGTTGTCCTTTTTGTCATTTAGCACAGAGTTGATGATCTTCCACTGGAGTCTGCATGAAAAGACAAGAAAACAGAACTGCTTTAAAAAAAAAAAAAATTGTTACACCCAATCAACCATGATGGTTCTATCATTCTGTCAGGAATGAAAAGAGAGTCAATTTCAACATCAGTTATCACACAAGGAGATAAACAAAAGTGGTACCAGAAAATGCACATGCTGTTGCGCTGTTCAATGAATCCTGTTTTAACTATGTAGCTAAACTATGCTAGCTGTGTCTGATTGCAACATTGACATTAGTGACAGAGTCGCTAAGACTAAGATTGCTAGACTCAGATCTGTTTGTAGACCGTGTGAACTTCCTCCAAAAATCAGTAAGACTCACACTAGTTAGCAATCTGATGAAAGTGCACAGATATAATGAGGAGATATATATATATATATACCCCTCCCCACCCACATGACAATTTTGTTTGGATTTTATGCTCTGCTTTTTTTAATAGTTTTTACTGAGAACTTCATTTCAACAACATTACCCAAAATATTCCTAAATTTTCTCAAACTTTTCATCTTTCATCATTAAAACTCAGTAGATATCATCTTGATGTAAAACTTGAAAAATCTTACGGCCTGAATTTGGAGTATCCAAAATACTGCTTCAAGACCTTCAAATAACTTGGATCCTGTGGCTGATTTTCTGGATCTGAAAGATAAAATAATGCAAGTAAATTTAATGATTTCAATCAATTGGATACATACACAAATGACTGTACAAGTAACAGATCAAATAATTATTCATTATTTTCATAGTTTAAAAACTGATTTGAATAAACCAGAATAGTTATAGTGTTAGCTCTATATTGCCATTGTCACTATAATTTGTATAAAAAATCATTATATCAATACATCATTGATGAACATAAAATAGTTATTACACTTTCTTGGCTGAAAAAAAAAGTGAATTTTATCTATTTATCTATATATTATTATACAACTTACTTTCCATCTTATGTTGCCCTTGGTTTTATTATAGTTTTAAACCTTTCTTTTTTTACTTCCTTTTTTTTCTGTTATGAATTATTCCTTCTTGGATTAATTAATTTATAAATTTCATGATAAATCTAAGTTCAGACACATGTCATGCAGATGCAATCAACCAGTCAAACTATCACTCCTTCACTTCAGCAATCAATGAGTCTATAAAATGAGTGATACCATCATCAACATCCTCAGTCCCATGCTGGCTGTCATCATCATCAACATCAGTCACACCATCATCGAAATCCATATCCTCCTGCATGAACAAATGGGGGGAAGTGTACATTAGTGTTACTGTTAGTGTTAGTCTGTTAGCAACACTAGTAACAGTGTCAGTATAGCAGTGTTAATACAAAGTAATACTAATAAAGTACTATCATGGCAGGCAACAACAGAAATGGGAAAATGTTTGCACATAATTACAGTAACAGTACAAAGCAACACACATTCTGTGCCTATTTGATTAACTGAGAATGTGAGGCTATATTATTATGATTAAGCAAACATCATTCACTGAATCAAGTGACATCATTCAGATTCAGTGACTGTGACATTATTGCTGGGTACATCATTCAGATTCAGTGACTGTGACATTATTGCTAGGTACATCATTCAGATTCAGTGACTGTGACATTATTGCTAGGTACAAACTACAATGGTAACTGTAACTTGTATTGTGTCACATATTTATCAACAGTCTCAAATGTTTCACTTTTAGTCATGAACCTGTCAAACCTGAATCGTTACTCATGGAATATTAAGTTAAAGTAACATTATTATATCATAAACTCAAAACTGTGATTAAAGTGTTAGGTGACACACCAGCATGTGTTGTTGCATTTTGGTGACGGATGAAAACATGCATAAAGCCTTATTTGTAGTTGTACACCTGTAACATGAACCAGAGATGTTCAAATATCTCAACTCAAGATACATGGGAAAAATTAAATAAAATCTGAAACAGAATGACTGTGACAGTGCTACTGCTAGCGTTCTAAAACAAGATCCAAACACAAAAAGGTTCAAACAAATGCTTATTTTAGCATGGACACAGTATGCAAATTTCCAGGGAAATCCCCATTATCAAGCCACAAAATGACACTTAAACAACAGATAAACAGTCAAAAATGATGAAAAATGAAAGAAAAAGACTTGTATGGATTTAGTTTTCAGAACAAGTTGTAAAAACTAAACCCAAACAAGTGTTTTTCTTGTTCATCATTTTGGACCATTTATCTGTTGTTTAGGTATTGTTTTGTGGCTTGATGAAGGGGATTCCCCCCAAAGTTGCATACTGTGTGTCCCTGTTAAAATAAATAAACGTTCGTTTGAACCTTTTTGTGTCTGGATCAAAATACATGGATTATGGAAAGAAAAACAATTACAATCAATTCTGCATATGGTGATGCTTCCCTTTGTAGCATCTCTTCTGCGCCACTCCTTTCTGCTCCCTCCACATCGGGCAAATGGCCATCATTTGAGAAAGCATCGTCAAAATCTATATCTGCAAATTCATCAATCTGGTTTGATGGGGTGTCTGTCACAGCTGTGCTGTTTGTAGCAGAAGTATCAGTGGCACACTTTCCATTCTTTGGGAGGTCACCATCAACACTGTGTGAGGAATTGTTGCTCTCGTCAGTTTTAAATGCATCTGGCACAACCAAAATGTCTCCTGATGCATCTGATTTGTTTTCATTGCCATCCCCATCCCAGTCTGGTTCATCAATCAAGTCTTGTGTTGTGACATTCGCCAAATCATCCTGTAGATCAAT
>OY757542.1:16242800-16270350 GCA_963584105.1 Alviniconcha strummeri
ACACACACACACACACACACACGGGCGCGCGCAGAAAAAGTCCCTGGCAATAAACATTTCAGGTTGTGTTATTGTAAATCTGAGACGTCTTTCAGAAATGTTGTACCATTAGCTGTTTATAGAAGAAAAAGGGGGGGTGGGGGAGGAAGAAGAAGAAAAGAAAAGAAAAAAAAGTCTACCTTCATTGTCACAGTCGTAATTTGCTTCTTCTTTTCTACTTCTTTTTGTATTTTTGACTGTTTTTGTTTGTTTGTTTTGTTGTTTTTGTTTTAGCTCAGCCATGGACTGGAGAGCCATATGGACGATCACGACGGGGTTGGAACCACAGACCCCGTACGTCCCCTCCCTACGTCGCCTCGCTCGTCTTTTTCTTCATCAACATGGTCATCGGCGTGGGCCATGCGCGCGATGTCCAGGGTGCTGTTGCCCTACGCAACGTGCGAGGCCACGTGCTGGACTTCCTGTGCACGATGGAGAGCGTGCGCCTACTTCTTCGAGAACAACTTCGTGGTCAAGCACTACGGCTAGCACGTGGCTGGCCGTGGCCATCATCGCCCAGCTCTACGTCTGCAGCAGAACGTTCGGCGACAAACATCGACAACCCTGTCAAGGCTTTCCACGGCTGGCTTGTCGGTGAGTCCGAGGGTCGTACAGTCTCAGTAATAGGTAACTCGATATTCCACCGCTCAGTCAACCATGACGGTTCTTTTCTGTCGGTGAGACCCGCGGGTGGTAGTTCTCAGTAGCAGATAACATGATATTCCACGCTCAGTCAACCATGACAGTTCTGTCGCTGAAACCCGAGGGTGGTAGTCTCCGTAGTAGATACCTTGATATTCCACGCTCAGTCAACCATGACGGTTCAGTCGCGGCGAAACCTACCAAACAAAAACAAAAAAAATTGCGGAAACCACCACTTCAGTCAATTTAAAAGTCAGACTCACAGTTCGGGAATAACGCAACATTGTCATCGCAGTTCAACAGTTGATTGCAATTATTTATATCAGTAAATAACGGTCAAAACTACAGTCTATCAAACCAGAAGCGGCAAAAGTAATGTTTGCTATCGTAATAATATCATACGTTGTAGTGCATACAGTTTCACCTATCAATTTCTCAAACGAATTTGTGTTTGAACGGAAGGGGGGGGGGAGAGATGGGGAGGGGGTTATAGCTGCTATGAGAAAGTCAAGAGGTAGACTGAGATGACGCAGGGAAGAGGGAGTTAATATTTGGAGTGGGGGGGTGGGGGGGGGGTAGTCTGATCTCATACCTTCCACAAGGCTGTGTATAAACTTGTCTTGTATAGTATTCTCAACACTGTAAATTTGTGTCATTCATTTGAATCTTCGCCCCCCCCCCCCTCGTCCTTCATCCTGTGCAGTTGTCAGGACGTTAAAACCCCAATAATTACCAACTTGTATAAGCTGCTTCTGTTCGGAGGTATGCATGGTGCTTTATAGAATTTGTCATATATGTTGTTGAAGTGTTGCTTAGTGTCCTCAGATGTCAGTTGACATATTAGGGACATGTTGTGACCAATGCCGAAGCGCACGGTTCAATAATTTTTTACGTCCACGGAAACCAGAAGGCTCGTTAGGACGGACAGCCCAGGACGTCCACCTCGACTCTCACACAGCTCCTGAACTATGATTTGTTATATATAAATATCAGTCAGCTTCCTTTGTGTAGCTTGTGCGGCGAAGCGGGAACACATAGCGCCGCGTGTAAATTCGCCCCTGTCTCCTGAATAATGCTTTGAGTAATTCGTTTGAGACTCACATCAGCTGTCCTTGTGCAGCAAAGCTGATATATGCATAATGCTTTGTATGACGTCGCCTGTGTCTTGTGCATAACGTTGTGTGCAATTCGTTCGAGACTCGTATCAGCTGCCCTTGTTCAAAGTACGCACGAGTCAGTCGCTGGCAAATCGGTTCCCATCGACTAAGTTAAGGTGGCTGTCACTGACCTAAGTGGCAGAGAATTCAGAATAGATAGACGAGTGAAGGAGAGCTGAAAATCAACAGTTGGCTATCGCAGGCTACGTACGTTTTGATACGCCCCACTGTCTGTTTGTCAGTCTCTGTCTCTCTGTCTCTGTCTCTCTGTCTCTGTTCTCTGTGTGTTAGATGATCTGTCAGTGACGAGGTTGCTGAAGCACGTGATGCTTTCTGCAGTAGCTGTGTTGAATCCCCCATGCTTCTTCTTCTTCTCCCTGCCTCTCTATCTCTCTGTTTCTCTCCGTCTCTCTCTCCCTCCTTTTCTTCTTTCTTTCTTTCTTCTCTCTCTCTCTCTCTCTCTCTCTCTCTCTCTCTCTCTCTCTCTCTCTTCTCTCTCTCTCTCTCTCTCTCGTCTCTCTCTCTCTCTCTCTGCCCTCTCTATCTCTCTGTTTCTCTCCGTCTCTCTCTCTCCCTCTTTTTCTTCTTTCTTTCTTTCTTTCCTCTCTCTCTCTCTCTCTCTCTCTCTCCTCTCTCTCTCTCTCTCTCTCCTCTCTCTCTCTCTCTCTCTCTCTCTCTCTCTCCGCCTCTCTATCTCTCTGTTTCTCTCCGTCTCTCTCTCCCTCCCTTTCTTTCTTTCTTTCTTTCTTCTTCTTCTTCATCTTCTTCTTCTTCTTCTCTCCCCCTATCTCTCTCTCATTCCTTTCTTTCTTTAACATTCTTCTTCTGCTTCTTTTTCTTCTTCTTCTTTCGTTCGTTCGTTCGTTGTCCTCCTCCTCTTCCTCCTCCTCCCCCTTCTCCTTCACTACACAAACCGTTCTTGTCCCAGGCGAACTTCCCTTGGCCCAAGCGGGTATCAAGATCGCCTTCACGACGGTGGCGGGTCTGGCCTCCTACCGCCCTGGCCCGACTCATCTGGTCGCTGGACCTCATCGAGGACCACCACGAGCGTTTCTACGAGGTGGACTGCAGCAAGTGACCTGCAGGTGGCCCTGCTGACCGGGACTGGTCATCGAGATGGCGGCCACGCTGTCCGACACATGGCTGGGTCTGCAGACCGTATCCTCCATGTCTGTCCTGGACGAGTTCGTCAAGTATCTCAACGCTGCCCTCATGATCGTCTTTGGTGAGTGGGGTCATCGGGACGCGGGATCGTACTTACTATCGCACGAGCACGGAAAGAAGATGGTCAACTGTAGAGGCATTGTGTATAAACCAGGATCAGTTCAGTTCAGTGTTGCTTTACGTCCACAGATACAGTATGGACTGTTAGGAATGGGGAGTCCAGGACAGCCACCTCAACTTTCACTCAGCTCCTGAGCTCTGGGGAAGCTACGAGTTCAATGTTGCTTTACGTCCAGATACAGTACGGACTGTTAGGAATGGGGAGTCCAGGACGGCCACCTCGACTTTCACACAGCTCCTAAGCTCTGGGAAACAGGATAGTTTCCTGGTGAATTTGATGGTCAAGATCGAGCGTTACCTCTAAAAACAGTGGTTTTAAAGAGAACCACGCAACAGACAGAGAGGAAGGGGATAGTCGTGGGTGAGATGGGGAATGGAGATATGGGGGGGGGAGACTGTTGACACTCTGACATAGTCACGGTCATGGTTAGTTACTTCAACACCTTGCTAACCGTCTAGGTTATATTAGAGCGAAGCCAAATGTATCAAACATAAATTCAAAACAAACACAAAGAATCACAAAAAGCAAAAGTCCGACAAGTCAGCCACGACCTAGACCGCCGCCCCCAAATTAATAAATAAACAAACAAAACAAAACTAAAACAAACAAACAAAAACAAAAAACAAAACATTTCATTAAAATCAATAATATCTCATTACAAATGTTAACATCTTCAGACTTCCTGAACAAGAAGGGCGAACCAGAAGGAATCAAACAACTACAAACGACACTAATAAGCAGTTATATTTGAAGAGCAATCGGGAGGAAAATGAAATGGAATGAACCGTAAGGTCGAAATCTGAAAAGCGATATTCCTGGCTGTAGTCGGGTCAGTTACTTTGATCTCTTTGAGACTTAGAAAGAGAGACCTTTGATAGCTCTGGCAACAAAGGAGTCATTAATTTGTGCATCAAGGTGGATGAACCGGAAAGCGAAAACTTAGGATCCCAGTCACCAGGCGAAGCAGGCAAACGTTTCTTCTGACCTATAATTCATCGATTGAAGGGGGGAACCTTTCATAGCTCTGGCTTCTCAGCAGAAGGTGCCTAAATGTCTGCATTTCCGCGGCTTCACAATCGTGGCTCCGAACTCCAGGAACTGGTTTACGGCACCCTGGAGTGTGTCGCGGGTCAACACGCAGGTCTGCAGACTGGTGCGCGTGTTCGGTCGGACATCACTTCTCGCTGCCCACCAGGCTCTGGCATCGTGGCGGCACCGCATGGCGTGCACAAGACACAGCGAAATCAATAACCACGGCCAGCAAGCACACGAATTAACAGTCAAGGCCATCAGGTTCTGGATTGGATTTGACCTCTGTTGTGACCATAGTGGCGACACTAACCACGCATGCACGTACTGTGCGAGTCGATTCCTTTAACCATCTGTGACCACACTTTCGCCGCATCATGTTGAACGGAGGGTCAATTGCTTGTTTCTTTTTAACGCTCGGTCAACCATGACTTTTATATCACAGCCAGATCCAAACACATAAACGATTCAGAGAGAGAGAGAGAGAGAGAGAGAGAGAGAGAGAGAGAGAGAGAGAGAGAGAGAGAGAGAGAGAGAGAGTGCGAAACGATCTGACACGGCACTAATCAGAAAGACTGTTATCTGGTTCATCATCTCTTTTATTCGTTGCTTCCATTAGACAAGGGGGGGGGGGGGGGGGGGGGGTATAGCACTTGACTGACATTACAGGTCGGACAGAAGCAAGGGACACAGCAGAGACCTGAGTCGCGTACAGAACAAAAATACACGGTATTATCTACAATAAACACCAGGATCACATCCTCAAAGAATGCTCTCGGGTGGCGTGCAGTATTGTGTAATACCCCACATTTTCATACGTGCCCCTATTTCCCCTATCATCTCCAGTCTATCTTTCTATCTGTCTTGGTCTGTCTGTTTGTCTATCTGTATCTGTCTGTGTCTCTGTCTCTCTCGGTCTCTGTCTCTGTCTGTCTGTCTGTCTCTGCCTGTCTGTATGTCTGTCTGTCTCTCTGTGTGTCTGTCTGTCTGCCTCTGTGTCTGTCTGTCTCTCTGCCTCTGTCTGTCTGTCTGTCTATTACATGCCCACTATCTTTGCTCTCGGCAGGTCTCCAGACAACCGGCATGTACTTCAACCCCGCCATGGCTTCAGGCCACACCCTGGGTTGCGGTTCCACCCGCTTTTGGGAGCACTTCGCAGTCTACTGGCTGGGTCCCTTCCTGGGCTGTTTCCTAGCAACCTTTCTGGACCGCCTCATGCACATTGACGTCGTCAACAAACCTGCTCCTCCTCCGTCCACGGAGAAGAAGAAGAAGAAAGAATGAGATGGAGTGATCGTCAGGTGTTTGACCAGAGTGGTGCGCGTGTGATACTGGTTTGGTTCCTGTAACGTCCGTGCGCCTTGTTTGGGGCTTGTGTGGAGCGTTCGTGCATTTACCATTTTAGTCCTTTTTCGTCCTTGGTGCTGTACTTTTGAGTCTCCATTCCACGTACCCCGGCCTTGCGTCCATTCCTCAGTGCATTTTCCCAAGGACCTGTGCATATTATAGGTCCATGCATTTTCCCCTAGGAGACAAAAAACCCTGTGCGAACATTTGGGACCTTATCGAAGTCGACACCAGAAAAGCTTAATTCTCCCAGCCAGGAAGGTGATGCTGTTGGGTCTTTCCGAGTCAAAACATTATCTTGTCATTTTATACAAAATTATCGAAATAGACACCAGAACAGCCGCTCCTGTGTAGGTAGAGTGGCCGTACGCTTGCCCGAGCGAAGTCGTTTTACGCAAAACTATCGAAACCGACACCAAAAAAAAACTTCACTCTTGCAGGAGAGTGTGATCTTACGCTTCCCCGTGCGATTGCATTCAATGTCGTTTTTCACCGAACTGAACTAAACTGAACCTAAATTGTAGACAATTCGATGTAACACTCCACGTCCGCATAATCATAACAATATATTATATATTATAATAATGATGATGATGATAGTAATAATAATAACAATGACTAGTGAGTAGTATGTCCACAGATATAATAAGTATAATATCCACACAAGTACTTTAAAAGAACTACGAAGTGAAAGCAACTATGTTATTTGGTCATGGAACATGACTCTTCAGCTAAGCTATTTGGTCATGGAGCATGACTCTTTAGCTAAGCTACTTGGTCATGGAGCATGACTCTTCAGCCAAGCTACTTGGTCATGGAGCATGACTCTTCAGCCAAGCTACTTGGTCATGGAGCAGGACTCTTTAGCCAAGCTGCTTGGTTATGGAGCATGACTCTTCAGCCAAGCTACTTGGTCATGGAGCATGACTCTTCAGCCAAGCTACTTGGTCATGGAGCATGACTCTTTAGCTAAGCTGCTTGGTCATGGAGCATGACTCTTCAGCCAAGCTGCTTGGTCATGGAGCATGACTCTTCAACCAAGCTACTTGGTCATGGAGCACGACTCTTCAACCAAGCTACTTGGTCATGGAGCATGACTCTTCAGCCAAGCTACTTGGTCATGGAGCATGACACTTCAGCCAAGCTATTTGGTCATGGAGCATGACTCTTCAGCCAAGCTACTTGGTCATGGAGCATGACTCTTCAGCCAAGCTACTTGGTCATGGAGCATGACTCTTCAGCCAAGCTACTTGGTCATGGAGCATGACTCTTCAGCCAAGCTACTTGGTCATGGAGCATGACTCTTCAGCTAAGCTACTTGGTCATGGAGCATGACTCTTCAACCGAGCTACTTGGTCATGGAGCATGACTCTGCAACCGAGCTACTTGGTCATGGAGCATGACTCTTCAACCAAGCTACTTGGTCATGGAGCATGACTCTTCAGCTAAGCTACTTGGTCATGGAGCATGACTCTTCAACCAAGCTACTTGGTCATAGAGCATGACTCTCCAACGAAGCTATCTGGTCATGGAGCATGACTCTCCAGCTAAGCTGTTTGGTCATGGAGCATGTCTCTCCACTAATTTCCAGTGATAGAGTGATGCTCCTGTTCCTCTGCGATCAGACTTGAAAGCGAGTCTGTTCCACATACACTTCACACTGTCAACTGGCACTGTTTTTGATGAAAAACAAAGAGCTGACCTCTGAAAAGCGTTTGACATTTTAGCAGAAAGCGGCTATGTGAGTTTGGCTGCGACTGCAGCGTACGTTTGGCCGATATTTTCGAGCTGGCCTTGCTCTGTACTTTCGCCATATAGGCCTACAAAGAAACGAGGAAGTGCCTGTCTTTCAACAACAGAGACGCATCGCAGATGACTCCCAGGAGGAAGGGTACCAGCTGGGAGATTTTCTCAATTGTATTTCATTATTTGTTAAAAAAGTTTACGAAAAGCAGAGTTCGATGTGGCTGGAAACTGGGTCTCAGCGTTTCCCGTTAGAGCTATTGTCGATAGATTTTTAAACGGGTATCTGTCTTACGTCCAACGAGTGAAGCTATTTTAGCAAATCTCAACGGTGCTTGCCCAGCTCAGATTCTGGAGCAAAGCGTGAACATAGGAGTCGTCGGTGAATCAGACTTCAGTGAAAGCAGTGAAACTCACCTTTTAAGGTTGTTGCCCAGTTTTGCTTGACAGATATGTGTTGAATCTATTTAAAGACAACGAAAAAAAAAAAGAAAAAAAAAGGTTTTGTCTTTTTTAGTGCTTCATTCTCCATTGCAGGAATTCCTATCAGTGAGTGAAGTGTCTTCATGTGTTAAAAAAATGCTATGGCTGGCAGTGCTTGGGTTTTTCAACGTACGCACGGGTGCAAGAGAGTCTGCACTGGAAGTTGACTGGGCAAAAATTCCCTTGTCGCTCTGGGGACTCGAACCTGCATCAGCATTGCGCCCGACCTTTCAGTCGGACGCTCTACCAGCTGAGCTATCCCGGCCTTATTCTTATTGGTGAATCGTGACAAACGCTGAACTCTATAAAACACGACTGAAAAGCTGTACTCCAAATTATACCTTCTTTTCTTCTTTTAATAATCAGCTTGGCGACGTTTTGGCCATTCCTAATTATTTCCTAAGGTCGCATCACTTACCTGTTGGGAGAGAAGTGGAGGGGGAAGGTGGTGGTGGTGGAGGGGGGAGGGGGGGCTGGAGTGTAGGCGATATTTCCTTCATCAAGAGAATGGCATTACTTTCATCTAGGGGTGGGCCACATACCTAAGACCACGATAGATAGATGATGTTTGGCTTTTAGCAGCTAGTCAACCACGAAGGACAAGGAGTGATATTCTACTCACTTTGTTCAGAAAAGAGTAGCGGACTGTTTTGAGATTCCTGTTTTTGGATGGAAATATGAGCAGAATAATGACTCAGCATCGAGTTTCAGTGACAGGGTCTCTCCATCGTCAGGGAATTCGATGTGTCTGATTTACCAAAGTTTGACTTCAAACTGCTTGAAGTCTGTAACTTGTCCCTGGCCGCAATATACCGATTAGCGAAAGTTGCCAGACGGAACCGGAGACCCTTAATTGAGAAACTGACGGTCTCCGTTGTGTGGGCTGTTGTGTGGCTATGGAAGACCAGACTTCTGCCAACGCCACCGAAATTTCGATGTGAACTTTTGACATTGCAACATTTGAAATTTTGTTGTTGTTCGGTTAAGAAGTAACCCGATATACTAAATTAGGTCACACACACACACACACACACACACACACACACACACACACACACACACACACACACACACACACACACACACACACACACACGAGTGCAGACCTTTCCGCGATGCTACTCTAGAGCATACTAAGGTCAGTGAAGATGTGTTTTGTAGTCATCGTGACAATTTTACGTTCATGACGATGGAACTCTTTTGTTTTGTCACGTGTCAACAAAAGGTACCGTTTGTTAATACGATGGAAGCACTGTGCATACTTCATAGATACGCATCCCCAGCAAGGGAATGCTGTGTGAACAGTTTAATTTTATTTATCCTTATCCATAACGCACAAACGACTACAGCTTACAAACGCAGTATCTTATCATTCGTTTTTTTACATTTTATGAATACCACAGTTTAATCTTTCCTAGCGATTTGAATTTGCAGCATTCAGTCCATATTTGCACATCTCATGATAAAAAACCTGTAAAAAAAATATACCTAAAAGTCTCAACTGCAGCTGCACGGCTTTGGCACATAGCTCTGCGATCCAGAGGTTGATAAGTCAGTCATTTGACACTTCTGTAGATTTAGCTAGCTTACACGGTGCCTTTTCGCCCGCAAAGTGCTTTCAGTACGTTATTAATTTGAAACAAATGCCAGCGTTTGCCTTATTAATCTTCGTCTTCCCTAAGGACATGATGTCACAGGCAAAGAGATTTCCATCTGTGTATACTGTGCTGTGCTAATTCCTGGCTGAGTTCCAGCTTGCTGTGAGTTCTTACAACAAAAGTCTCAAAAGCAACAATTTTGGACAGCTTATAACATCTACCTGAAGTTGTTCTTCGAAGGCAACTGCATCAAAATGCTAAAAGTTTAACTAAAGTCTAAGTATTGGCAATGGAAGGGTTAAAAGCGTTCTTTCGTGGTGCCTTACGTCCGCAGAAACCATAAGGCTTATTAGTGACGGCGAGCCAAGGCCATCTCGACTTTCACACAGCTCCCGAGCTCTGTGTTAAAAGCGGGTCGTGAAGGGACTTGGAACCCAGATAGTAACTTTCTTCGTCTTCTTACACGGTACTTTACGTCCACAGAAACCATGTGGCTTATTAGGGATGTGGGAGGAATGGGATAGTGAATGAGAGCCCAGGCCCACCTCCTTGTTTACGCAGTTCCTGAGCTCTGTGACTTCACTGGTTGATTTGCAGTTTGTTTTTATTAGTATTTTTTTTGGTGCTTTGTTAATTCCTTGCAAATAGATGCGAGGTCCATATGTAGAAGTTCTAGTATTTATTAATATATCCTAACATATATATTACGTTATATAGGTGAATTAGTATTGTGTCTGTTAATGAAGTTTGTCAAGACAGCTGATGAAGCCTATTTCTTGATTTGCAACTGCCCAGGGATCTTTTACAGGCGCGGCCGCTTTGTCAATCAGCGCCTCATTGACTCAGTTAATTAACATGCTACGGAAAAGTGCCGCTCACGTGTGTACATTGCGTTTTGTGAAAGAAGGGGGCTAGGAAGAGACTTTTCAAAACGATTATTACCGTTTAAAGTTATGATGAATGTGATTTAATTTTGTCTGTGATCTGTAAAAGAGGATTGTTGTGATTGCCTCTTAAGCTATATATATATATGGCCACTCTGCATTAAAAAAACAAAAACAAAAAAACAAAAACGGTATTAGCATGTAACATTGTGGTATTTATTTATTAATTTGTGCCTTTAATTTCCATAATTACCCAATAATAAAACTTTAACAGTACATAGATATATGTCGTGTTTAACTTAAGTTTTACTGTTCATTTGTGTTAGTTTGCGAGTTTTATGTCGGAATGTGTGTTTGCTGATTTGCGCGCGCGCGCTTGTGTGTATGTGTGTGTGCGCGCGCATGTGTGTGTGCGTGCGTGCGTGCGTGCGTGCGTGCGTGTGTGTGTGTGTGTGCGCGCGTGAGCGCGCGTGCTAGCCAACTAAATATGCTCCATGGTAACACTGTGAGACAAAGCTCACATGACTCCGTTAAAATGTGGTACATAACATGTTAAAATGTGGTACATGATATGTTAAAATGTGGTACAAAATGCGTTCAAATGTGGTTCATACAGCAGCCAGCCGGATATATAGCAAACGTTTCTCCAAAGACGTCACTCTTGAGTGGGTTCAACCGCTTTAGAACAGTCGTCTCAGCGTGACATTATCAAGAACGGAAATCCAACCGATTTAAGTACGTCGGTTCTCTCCCTTTTATCACTTTCTCGCGGCCATGTCACCCTTGCTATTGTCAAAACATTATCAACACTTGTGGTGATAACCTTCCGTCTCAGCACGCTTCGTGTCCCGGACACAGCAGCACGAGAGGCCGTCTTGCAGCTCTCCGCACAATCAGTTATTATTCTCTTCGCTACTGAATGGCTTCTTCGAGTGGATACTTCCCGATAGGAAGTCTGACCACCACGCTAAATATTTGACGTCCATCTATATAACTCAGTGACACTGAAGGGCTGGCTGCAACAGCGCAGCGTGATTTTCATTCGTTGTCTTTTCTCACCTATCTACACCGTAGTTATTTAGCTCAGAAACTCGACAATGTTTCAACGCACTGGCAGCCACTACAGATCCGAGTCATTGTCTTGCACTTTCAGTCACTGGCACCGATTCCAGATACTAAATTTGATAGTTAGACAGGCGGCCAGTCTTGGAGGCAGGTCAAACTGACATACTCGAGATCGCGAGACTGAGGTCGCCAAGGTGAGCCGTTTATACTTTTAACTACCGGTGAGATGTTACTCTAATATTAGTTATTACTGTATTAGATAATAATATAACACAGTATTTCAAACAGGTCATGTTTGAGCCTATTTAGGAAATAAATACAACACTGATGAATGAAAGAGCGAAGGAATTACCATACGGATTAATCAGCTCGTCCGTCAGTATTCATCCATTTTTCGATCCACCAGGCAGTCAATAAAATTATCAGTCAGTCAACAACCATGTGGTCAAGTCACTGGCCAGACTCGGGGAAGCGGGTGTAGCGTGTGGTCAAGCCACAGGCCGGACTCGGGGTGGGTGGGTGTAGCGTGTGGTCAAGTTACTGGCCGGACTCGGGGAAGGGGGTGTAGCGTGTGGTCATGTCACTGGCCGAACTCGGGGTGGGTGGGTGTAGCGTGTGGTCAAGTTACTGGCCGGACTCGGGGAAGTGGGTGTAGCGTGTGGTCAAGTCACTGGCCGAACTCGGGGTGGGTGGGTGTAGCGGGTGGTCAAGTTACTGGCCGGACTCGGGAAGTGGGTGTAGCGTGTGGTCAAGTCACTGGCCGAACTCGGGGTGGGTGGGTGTAGCGGGTGGTCAAGTCACTGGCCGGACTCGGCTGGGTGGTTGAGTGTAACGTGTGATCAAGTCACTGGCCGGACTCGGGGTGGGTGGGTGTAGCGTGTGGTCAAGCCACAGGCCGGACTCGGGGTGGGTGGGTGTAGCGGGTGGTCAAGTTACTGGCCGGACTCGGGGTGGGTGGGTGTAGCGGGTGGTCAAGTCACTGGCCGAACTCGGGGTGGGTGGGTGTAGCGGGTGGTCAAGTCACTGGCCGGACTCGGGTGGGTGGTTGAGTGTAACGTGTGATCAAGTCACTGGCCGGACTCGGGGTGGGTGGGTGTAGCGTGTGGTCAAGTCACTGGCCGGACTCGGGGTGGGTGGGTGTAGCGTGTGGTCAAGCCACAGGCCGGACTCGGGGTGGGTGGGTGTAGCGGGTGGTCAAGTTACTGGCCGGACTCGGGGAAGCGGGTGTAGCATGTGGTCAAGTCACTGGCCGGACTCGGGGTGGATGGGTGTAGCGGGTGGTCAAGTTACTGGCCAGACTCGGGGAAGTGGGTGTAGCGTGTGGTCAAGTCACTGGCCAGACTCGGGGTGGATGGGTGTAGCGTGTGGTCAAGCCACAGGCCGGACTCGGGGTGGGTGGGTGTAGCTGTGGTCAAGTTACTGGCCGAACTCGGGGTGGGTGGGTGTAGCATGTGGTCCAGTCACTGGCAGGACTCGGGGTGGGTGGGTGTAGCATGTGGTCCAGTCACTGGCAGAACTCGGGGTGGGTGGGTGTAGCATGTGGTCAAGTCACTGGCCGGACTTGGGGGGCGGGGAGGGGGGTGGGTAGCAAATGGAAGTCATTCGCCGGTTATACATAATACACTCACACGACTCACCACACACACACACACGCACTCGCGCGCGCGCACACACACACACAGACTTCTACTGAAGTGAGCGAGTGATAAACAATACACAGTGAGGAAAAGATTCAAGTTATCCAAGGCAATGCCGTATAAAATGACGATCTGTGAACGAGAACAGTGGCAGGGGAACTTCTCTGGCGGGGGGAGGGGTTGGAGGGGTGGGGGAATACCCCACAAAAACACAAACAATAAGCCCCGACAAGAACCCCAATAACATACTTGGGGTAAACTATTCAGACTCAGTGTGAAAAGAAGCTGTACCCAAAATAGTTTACCCCAAGTTTCGCAACCCACTGTTTGAATAGGCTGAGTGTTCAGCTGGTCGCCGCGCCGTATAATATAGGCTGTACATGCGCACGTAGGCCCGGGGTGGTTCTTTGTTGTCGGGGTGAAGTACTCACCAACCTATCCAGTGTACAGGTTTATTCAGCTTGTCTAGCCCTTAGGCGTGGGCTGGCTCTGGAAATCCCCATAGGCATGTTACCGACACTGACCGACTGGAGTTATTTCACCATAACCTTGCAACGAAGTCAACGCACGATTACGATGACGTAATTGCACATGCGCAGTCCCGTAAGCTGCCGCAAGAAGGCAGATGTCAGGACCGACTCTTTTTGAAACACACACGGGTTTCAGGACCGACTCTTTTTGAAACACGCATGTTTCAGGACTGACTCTTTTTGAAACACACATGCGTTTCAGGACCAACTCTTTTTGAAACACACATGCGTTTCAGGACCGACTCTTTTTGAAACACATACACGCGTTTCAGGACCGACTCTTTTTGAAACACATACACACGTTTCAGGATCGACTCTTCAGTTTTAAAACACGCACGCGTTTCAGGATCCTCTTTTTGAAACACACACGCGTTTCAGGACCGACTCTTTTTGGTGTCAAAGCAGTATAATGTCGTCCTCAGCCGACCCTGTGCTGTTGACGGTGTGCGTGTGTGTGTGTGTGAGGGGAGTGGGGGGTGGGGCCTTCCTCCCTAGTAAATAAATATATAAAATTAATAAGTTAGTCAATTCTTGGATTTGAATGTTCCGTCAACAGCACAGGGTCAGCTTAGGACGAAATGAAATTAGTAAAGAATATACTAATTATGAAATAAAATTTAAAAAATAAGAAAAACACCTCGAGATTGTACCTTTCACTTGCCTCCTGTTGTGTGCAAAATGTTCTTTTTTTGTCCGTGTTTTTTCTTTCTTTCTCCCAGGTGTCTTTGTTGTTTATATATATATAAATAAACAAAATACTTTTACAATAAATTGTCTTTACAATGCGCCTGTCCCAGTTTTAACAAACGAGTTCCAAGCACTTCAGTCTCTCTGCTGGTCATTTTGCCACTTGAGAAACGTTTCCTTCCTCAGTTAACACGAAACCAAATTTCTAAGTTCTTCGCTAACGGTACCAGGAGAGTGGGTAACATGGTGTTTTACTTGGTGTTTTGCGCCCACTTAACCAGTACGATTATATCAGGGCGAATACCAGGAGGGGCAGACGAGCCAGACAAACCAAAGGAATAAACAATCCACTGATGGCCACTTTTACAACCACCCTGGTATAGAGTCAACAGGGCCAACATGAGCTCAAATCGCGACCGAGGTTTTGTAAACACTGAAATTCCGCATTACTTCACAGATACATGGGGAATATGCAATAGGATCACTCTTTTAAGACCAGCATAAAAATGAAGCATATGTGGTTTTAATAAACGGGGCGGACCTTGTTCAGTGATTCACTTACACTGGTATTAGTGTGAAGGTATTGATTGATTGATTACTTATGTTTTATAGCCCTGCCATCAACGTACGTCACGTTAGGGAGCAACACTGACAGTGCAATATATATATACATTAGGGTGCAACACTGACAGTGCAATATATATACATTAGGGTGCAACACTGACAGTGCAATATATATACGTTAGGGTGCAACACTGACAGTACAATATATATACATTAGGGTGCAACACTGACAGAACACTATATATACATTAGGGTGCAACACCGACAGTGCAATATGCACACACACACACACACACACACACACACACACACACACACACACACACACACACACACACACACACACACACACACATCAGGGTGCAACATTGACAGTGATATATATATAGGGGAGCGGGGTGGGGAGTGAGGGGAAACAGGTTGGAAGCATGAATGAAGAGGCACAAGTCAGAGGTTGCTGTAAGTATAACATGGCTTTTATTTACACCAACCAGGAAACAGTGTAGGCTCTCCCCTGAATCAGATGCATAGACAGCAGCTCGAACTAACTGACGACCTGCTACTGCAGGGACACTGGGGAAAAGAGGACGCGCGGTGATGATGAAGTGATGCTTAATGTCCTCAGATGTCAGTTGACATATTAGGGACAAGCTGTGACCAATGCCGAAGCATGGTTCAATATAGCTTTACGTCCACGGAAACCAGAAGGCTCGTTAGGACGGACAGCCAAGGACGTCCACCTCGACTCCCACACAGCTCCCGAACTATGCGACGCGGCGGGCCCAGCGCACAAGTTTTAACACTTTAGATAATTGGCGCCATCAAATTCCCACCCAATCAAAAAAGAGAAAAGACGACAGGAAAGAAAAGGTTAAAGGGTCATGGCCCAGGACACACACAATGCACTCGGTTTTATATATATATGTGTGTGTGTGTGTGTGTGTGTGTGTGTGTGTGTGTGTGTGTGTGTGTGTGTGTGTGTGTGTGTGTGTGTGTGTGTGTGTGTGTGTGTGTGTGTAATATATACATTAGGGCGCAACATTGACAGTACAACATATGTATATGGGCGCAACACTGACAGTACAATATATACATTAGGGTTAACACTGACAGTACAATATATACATTAGAGCGCAATATAATTAGATGTATATATTAATGAGTCCCACTGTGATAATTATGCAATCGAGAACGTTCTCTGATCTTGGCTACCGATATATGACGTAGAACGGCATGACCAGTAATTACACGGCACGATTGAGTTTACCTGTTGAGAGCACGCAAAAGAGAGAAGGGATAGGTTTTGCGTGGTCTGGATCGGTCTCGATTGTTTGCTTAGTCATGGTCAGTCGTGGAACTGGTCAGGGTCTGTTTCACGCACCCGGTTTTAGTCTTTTTCTTCGTCAAGCCAGAAGGCTCTGTCGGACTGTCGGCGGTTAAACATGGTGCTTAACGTCCACAGAAACCGTACGGCTTATTAGGGACAGGGAGAAGGGGGGGAAAGGAGTATGGAGGTTGGGGGGGGGGGGAGGGAGATTATATACCTATCGCTACACTGTCACCACCAGAATGACTTCTGCATTAAGATGGGCAGCGATGAGAGCCATTTTAATGTTTCAGTAGGAAGTGCTGGACAAAGTCACAAGCCACAACCTTTTTGAAGAGAAAGGAGAGCCGAAGCGGTATCGAACCGAGGTCCTTCCGCTTACCAGCCTAAAGCCCGTTCTTAACTGGGCGAATGTTTGTTCGCCCGAACATACTTCGGACACTTCGACGAACTATGATTCGTTTCTTAATTGAACATTTAGTTCGCCGAATATGGTTCGGACAGTCCAAACTTTACTTCATTCTCAACTGGCTTGAAATGAGATGCAAGCTTCGGCCCGAACTTGCGGCAGACGCGCAGCAGACAGCATGATCGAAAATGTAGGCTAAAGTCAAGTCAATATACTTTAATCATCCCTCACAGGGTAATTCATCTAACTACTATCTCATTCTGGGTCTCCGAGACAAGGCTGCGCCTTCCACAAGTCCACAAATAAACAAATTCCCTCCGAAGCGAGTGAAAAACCTAGCGACACCGTCATCCATTTTTTCCCCCCCTTCATTCACAGGAGAGCCAATCAGAGGCAATCTCAGCCAATCAGAGGCAATGATCGTCCAATAGGGCGAATGTTCCCAGAACATGTTGAGCGAAGGTTTTTGGACCCCGAATATAGCTTGGACGAATACTTCCAACTAGGTTCGCGAAGAAACGTTGGCCCAATTAAGAACCAACTAGCTTCGCCGAATACTTCCAACTAGGTTCGCGAAGAAACATTCACCCAATTAAGAACGAGCTTAACGCCTTACCGCTAGGCCAAACCGGCTCACTAGTCGGCGGTTGATTTCATGTTGCTTAACGTCCACGGAGGCGAGATGGCCTATGGGGGACAGAGTGGGAAGGGGACGAGAGAGTGAAAGGCTCGACCGCGGAAACCGCCCGAAAAAGACCGGAGAGACCGTGGACCGCCGCCAGAACAATGGAAGTGTTAAGGCGGTGTCCCCTCGCCATTGCCCAGCGACTTGTGCACCGCGCAATTGATCTTTCAACTGCTGTGCTGGACAGAGTCACTAAGACAATGTCCGTTGCACAGCTGTTGACGAACAACTTGGACAACTCGAAGCAAAAGACGTCCAACTTGCTCAGCCCAGCACCACCTCCCTACTCATGATCTCTTCTGGGCATAGTTGAGGGTCCAGCTCCACCTCCCTCCTCTAAGATCTCTTGATCTTTTGATCTCGCCTGGAACCCTGTTGTCGGCCGTTTACAGACCACCCCTTATATAGCCGCTAATTGTGACACAAATAACAGCTCGCAACAGTTTTCCCAACCAGTTCATAAAAGTCGTCTGTCTGATTCCGCACCACTGACCGCAACCGTGACTTTAAATTTGGCAAAAGACCAGAAGTACTTTCTCGGCCCCTGTCAGCAAATGAACATTTAGTTGTGCCTTGTAATTAGAACTGAAGTGGAACACGCCGTACAGAACAAGGATTGTTGTACAGAGCAAAGTTTACATTCTACAACTGATTTTCTTCTTTTTCTTCCTTTTTGGTTGAAGTGTTGCTTTACGTCCACTGTTTCAGTAGGTTTATTAGGGACGGGAGCCCAGAACGGCCACCTCGACTTTCACACAGCTCCTGAGCTCTGTTTCTCTTCCTTTTTTTTTTTTTTTTTTAATCTTTTTTTTCCCTCACAGAATTTGACTCCGGAGAAACCTCAGGGTGGCCGCAAAGCCTAGCACATAATGGTCACTCATCCATTTGGTGACGACGCTCGATCGTGCTCAACTCTGGCTTTCGAGAGCGAGTACTCTTGCTCTGCGCCACTGATTCTCCAGCAAGTCATGGAGACCGTGACGACAGAAAAAAAACGTTAGTCAGAGCAGGGTATCGCTCTGCATGCACCGGTACAATAACCTGCTTCGATGCCCCGATCCGATTCGAGGCGGTGTGAAGTAATCACTTCTCACTCGCCATGGTACACTTCAGCTCATACCAAATCCCAACAGCGATCAACGCTGGCTGCCAGTCCAGTCAAAACAAACCTTAGGCAAATAATAGTATGCCCTCCGTCGTATCCTCGTACCCCCCACGGCTGTGTGCGTGCTTCTCAAGACGTGGCAAGGGCTGTTATAATTATAGGCCTGATCTGTGCTGGACGGGCTTGCGCTTGATATGCGAATGTATGTGGTCGTCGTTTTGTGTGTATCTCAATTCTGTGCTTTCAAGGTCGATACTGTCCTTCTTCAACTGTTGCTTTACCGTAAGGCTTAATAGGGCCGGGGAGCCTAGGGCGGGCACCTCGACTTTCACACAGTATGTGGTCGTCGTTTTGAGTTCATCTCAATTCAGTGCTTTCAAGATCGATACCGTCCTTCTTCAACTGTTGCTTTACGTCCACAGAAACCGTAAGGCTTATTAGGGTCGGGGAGCCCAGGACGGGCACCTCGACTTTCACACAGCTCCTGAGCTTTACCGATACTGTTACACACTGTCGTTTTCTACCAGCCCAGACATAATTATGGTGATGAGTTGATGCTTAATGTCCTCAGATGTCATTTGACATATTAGGGACAAGTTGTGACCAATGCCGAAGCACGGTTCAATAAAAGCCACTTACGTAAGGTGTATGCGTGTTTAGCTGTAACCTGCCACCTGCACTTTTGGCAGAATGACCGGGATTTTTTACGTGCTACTGTGGTAACACGGGGGTGGAACGGATACCGAAATAAGGGTCAGCACAGAAAGTCGACCCTGGAGAAGAAAATTCTCCCGCCGTTCCAGCAGGGATTCGAACCCGCGACCTTTCAATCACGAGTCCGGCGCTCTAACCACTGAGCTATCCCCGCCCCCATAATTATGGTCTTGTACGTCGGTCTTTTGAAGTTATCTCGGTCGTGAGGAGTTAGTTACGTATGGTAATGACTGGTACACATCTGCGCTTGAATGCATGTGGCTATTTAGCTGAAGACCTGATTTTATTTGACTGACTAAGACTGAAGCAGTGCATGTCCTGCCAGAGTCAAAACTTCGGAGATTCGTCAGCTTGCCGCCCAAACAGTGTAACTCACTTGGGTTATATCCGATTCATACAACTCTCTCTCGGCCGGTCACTGCTCTCAACTGACGGTAAGAAAATAACCATGGCTTCACGATGTCCGAGTTCCTCCACGCTTCCTCTCTCTTACCGATAAGTGTAACTGTCGGACACATGCACTAATACCACATCCTTTAGTGAAAAATACGCACGCACACGCACGCACGCACACACACACGCGCGCGCACGGCATATTATTTGCCTAAGGTTTGTTTTGACTGGACTGGCACGCACTCACGCACACACACACACACACACGCACACACACACACACACACACACACACACACACACACACTCACACACACACACACACACACACACACACACACACACACACACACACACTCTGTATCTCGAGAGGTTTGAAAGCGCTCAGTTGAAATTAAATGTTCAGTCTTGGGTCTTGCGTTAGCCTACAGTGACCGCTCAGTAGCGGGACTGCGCCTATCGAAAGCATGTGCTGTCACTGACGTGTCAGTCACACCTGGCCCGACGCCTTCCCGTGGCCCCAGACTCAAGTTAGTGTATTAGTGCTTCATTTTCTTCGCTGCTGCCGCCGGGCTACCTACTGAGCAGAGGATCGAATACAAGCTTTGCATTAAGATCATTTCTCACCAGGCCCCCATCTACCTTTTAGAACTTCTTCACCTTTACACTCCTTCCCGGCAGCTCCGCTCTTTGGCCGCAGACGGCCGAGTGTTCAGAATACCATCTTGCGCAGAAAGTCCAGTGATCTGCGCTCTTTCTCTTACCAGGCTCCAGCTGTCTGAAACCACCTCCCTGTCTCTGACCGTCAGTGTACTTCAGTCAGTGTTTTTAACTCTTCCTTGAAAATCCTTTCTGCAGTCCCATTACCCTGATATACGACTCTCTCTCTCTCTCTGTGTGTGTGTGTGTGTGTGTGTGTGTGTGTGTGTGTGTGTGTGTGTGTGTGTGTGTGTGTGTGTTGCCGTATGCACTGCACCGAATCTTGAAAATATGTACATTTAATAAAATGAGTAAGCGCGGCTTAGGGCCTGTGCGGGTTAGGCGTTCAAAGTACCCAAAGTTATTAGTGGTCCTCGGGCCATACGTGACGACTGAGCACGGGGCCTACTCGGTCTGGCTCGTACCCGTTATCACAGCCTGAGGCGGTGCGCAGAATCGTCAGTTGTTGTCTAGTCAGTGCAGCCGGGGCACGGTGGAGGCTTACCCTACAACGGTAAAGTCCATTGTGCCGCCGTCCCGCCCAACTTGTTCGTCCCTGCGGCCGCTACTATTAAAACTAACGGTTAGCAGAAAACTGATGATTTTGTTGAATTACGTTGGCGACGCCCCAATTCTAAAACAAACACTCGAACGGAAAAACGGAGAACAATTATTTTTCTATAAAAAAAATTAAACGAGAAAGTTAGCGTTCTAAAACAAGATCCAAGCACACGAAAGGTTAATAAAATCTCTATTTATCAGTCAGGACAAAAATACGAAATTTTGCTCTTTTTTTCTTTTTCTTTTCTCTCTCTCTCAAAGTCAGTTTTTAGTTTCAATCAAGTTACAACTGGTGCCAGTGAAGACAGGAGAGATCCGGCTAAATCTCTCAATTGTCTCAGCGCAGACTGAGGTTGTTGCAGTCTACGATTGTTCGTGAACTGTAAAAAGCCGTTTGCCACTGAAGATGGCTGTCTTGGCCAGTGGTTTCTACAGCCGCCACAGCCGCCAGCGGGTCGGTCAGTGTAGTTCTTTCAGTCTTGCTGATAAAATCAAAGGAGCATCATAGTTTACAGCAAAATCCTTGTTTTTAATTGTTTCGTTTGAGCTCACCGAGTCCTGCAGGAACTTCAGTGTCACCGCTGTCAAGGTTAGTCCCTTTAAATTCCAGTTACTGAAACTCAGTCACCGTCAGTCACCGAGTCGGCGTCAGTAGTTCCGCCGCAGCCGAGTCACCATGTCAGTCAGTCATTCGGAGCAATTGGGGTTTTGATTCGTACCGCAACTGAGTCAAGTCTGGCACCTCAGCGGTGAAGACAGCTGGCGACGATTCCAGCGGTATAAAACAACAACAGGTAATAACTTAAAAGTGTCAAAAATAAACAACGACGACAATGACGGTCAACGCCACGGTAGCCTGCTTCTCAAGTCAGTCGTTCAGTCACACCTTCCACTCAGCCTCCCACAAATTCAGTTTTTGGGGTCACTCGTGCGACCTAACATACTTGCAGAACTCTTGTTTACAAAGTCGAGGTGGGAGAGGGTGAGTGAAAGTGAAGCTTGTTGCAACACGCTCGATTCTCTCACCTTACACCTCGCCTGTGTTGACGCGTCGAAGGGAGACGACTCTCTGTGAGAGGTCGTGTGTACGTGCGGCGCTCATTGGTCAATCGTGAATCAAACGCGACTTTTGATTGGATCTGTTATTGGTGTCCAAAAATATGCAATCAGCTAAATCGCAGGTAAGGTGCTCTGGAATCGATCGAACTGTGTTGTGCCAGTGACCACTCCTCGGAAAAGGTAGCTTTGTTGGTGCAAAATTTCATAATAGCGTTGCTTTTTTGAGTGTGTGTTGGATTTTTCAGTTGTAAATAATGTTGCCGATTGTCAACTTGACTACCCGACGTGCTAGTGGTCGCGTCTTTGACAACTGAACTGCCGAAGTGAATGCAGTAACTGGAACGTCCAAGTTTTTGACGCAGTGTGCTTGTGTGTTATGCTGTGTCAGTGCTTCTTGGCAGCCATTCTTTTGAACAGATATTGGCCAGTGTTTTCCAAGAAGCGTTTGACAAGGCCGCAATTATTCTGCATGATTTGTACGGTGAAATGCCATGTGCTGCACAATATACGGCATTTCTCTAATTTTGTTTTTGTACGCTGGGTCGCTTCAAAGCGCTGGCTAGCCAAGTCAACCAGCCCGAACCATAATACCCCCCAATCAGTTTCATTAGTGTCGATGGTCAGGTGGACAGTGATATAGGCCTTTATCTGGCCTTATTGCAGGGGTGTTATTCTGGTTTGAAGTATCAGCTGATAAACTATCAATCTCACATTCTCAGAGATTTGCTTGCTGGGAGCCGTAGATCTTGTATGTTGTTGTGTCAGTGTGTGAGACAAGGCATAGATCTATTTTTAGATAGGTATTGTGCGGAGCAAGGTGTAGGTAAGTTCAGTTCTTCAACTGATTTGACTTGCCATATGGTATTGTACTGAGATAGTGTAGGTAATGTGACATTTGATTTGCCATAAGGTTCAAGCAGAGCTATTTATACTTATGTTGCTGTTTGAGACCATGTCAGTTTATGAATTGATCATGTTATTGTACAGAGCCAGTATACAACTAATTAGATTTGTTATAATTTGAGGTTCAGGCAGAAGTAACATGTTTTTGTTTTGTTTTTGTTTTTCTCTCAGGTTAATGTCGTTGCTAAAGCCTGTTCTTAACTGGGCGAATGTTTGTTCACCCGAACATACTTCAGACACTTCGACGAACTATGATTCGTTTCTTAATTGAACTTTTAGTTCGCCGAATATGGTTCGGACAGTCCAAACTTTACTTCATTCTCAACTGGCTTGTAATGAGATGCAATCTTTGGCCCGAACTTGCGGCAGATGCACAGCAGACAGCATGATCGAAAATGTAGGCTAAAGTCTGGTCAAGTCAAGTCAATATACTTTAATCATCCCTCACAGGGTAATTCAACTAACTGCTGTCTCATTCTGGGTCCCCAAGACAAGGCTGCGCCTCCCACAAGTCAACAAATAAACAAATTCCCTCTGAAGCGAGTGAAGAACCTAGCGACACTGTCATCCATTTTTATTTTTGTTTTTTCTTCATCCACAGGAGAGCTCTGCTCTCAGCCAGTCAGAGGCAATGATCGTCCAATAGGGTGAATGTTCCCAGAACATGTTGAGCGAAGGTTTTTGGACCCCGAATATGGCTTCGACGAATACTTCCAATTAGGTTCGCGAAGAAAAGTTGGCCCAATTAAGAACCAACTAGCTTCGCCGAATACTTCCAACTAGGTTCGCAAAGAAACATTCACCCAATTAAGAACGGGCTTTAGCTTCACCCACACCCCCACCCCCACCCCCAATTTGTGGGCATTTGTTAATTGTAATGAACTTGAGCATGTCTGTATAACTGCATTATGCATATGTACTGTATGTAAAGTTGGCCTTGGATTATAAGGTGGAACTCAGTTTGATGCAGCTGTAAAACTGTGTATACATTTAGGTAAACACTGACAAGATTTCAGTATAAAGCGGTCAGCTGTTGAGTCATAATGACATGTGTATGTTTTGGTACAGTTAATGAGTTGACACAGTTGGATAGAGCAGTCTTTTCTCTTTCAAGTTCATCAGACCAGTTATAACTTTTCAGTTTCATCATCATGTATCAATCCACAGTAAATGAGTAATGGTCATTATAAGCAAATAGCAGGGAAATATCTTGTTCTGTAACCTAACAAGTAACAGTTTAGCTGATACAGTTGGACACAGTAGTCTTCTCTCCATCTGCTTCATTAAACCTGTTATAAGTTTTCATCATCTTGTAATAGTCATTATGTAATGGACCACAGAAATGGTCATTATGAAAATGGACCAGCTGTGTTAATTAGCAATTTAACCAGTAAATATTCTGTAACAGTTTTTCATGCTCGCCTACAAGTCAAGTGCAACAGTAGGTCTTGCCTTTGGAGGTACTATGAAATAACTGATTCCACAGGGTGAAATAAGTGAGCTGGTTTGGCCTCACAGTATGGTGTTAAGCTGGTAAGCAGAAGGGCCTCAGCTTGATTCCACTTCGGCTCTTCTTTCTCTTCAAAAACTGAAAAAGGTTGTGGTTTGTGGACACTGTCTTGTGACTGTGTCCCTCACAATTAGTGAAACATTAAAATGGCTCTCATCGCTGCCCATCGTAATGCAGGAGTCATTCATGTGGTGACAGTATTACAATAGATGTATGATCTCCCTCTCTCTCCCTTGTCCCCCACCTCCATTCCCCCTTCCCTAATAAGCCTTGTGGATTTTGTAGATGTAAAGCACCATGAACTTTATAAAGAAGAAGGATGAAGTAAGTGAAGTGGAGCGAGGAAAAAGTCAACAAAATAAAACTGTTTAATAGAGTCCCCACTGCTGGCTGCAGCTTGACTGAGCTGTAAAATTCAGATAATTGTTATAAGCACTTTCTGGGCTGTTCTAACTTCATGCATAAGATTTTTATGTTCCCTTCTGTAGTGAAGGAGTGAGTGCCACCGGTACATAATCTGTCTAGTGCTTACAGTTGTATGTGTTTTGTGAAGTGAATGCTCACTTTCTTGCCTCCAACACTTACAGTGGTACATAAATGAAATGAATCAATCATACACTTACTGTGAACTGTAAAGAATTACGATGTTAAAATAAATTAAAACAAATCTAAAACAAGAATGATGACCGCCCAAATTTGCATGTTGTGTTTTGCCCTAATAAATAGTGTTTTTTCAACCTTTTATTTGTTTGGGTCTTTAAAAAGAAGAAGACACAACTGGGGGGAGCAGGGATAGCTCAGTGGTTAGAGCGCCGGACTCGTGATTGAAAGGTCGCGGGTTCGAATCCCTGCTGGAACAGCAGGAGAATTTTCTTCTCCAGGGTCGACTTTCTGTGCTGACCCTTATTTCGGTATCCGTTCCACCCCCGTGTTACCACAGTAGCACGTAAAAAATCCTGGTCATTCTGCCAAAAGTGCAGGTGGCAGGTTACAGCTAAATACGCATGCACCTTACATATGCGGCTTTGCATGAAGTGATATAGTGCTTGTATGGTGTACACAGAATGCGCTGAGATGGCAGCAGTTTCATGTGGCACCAGCCATGTCAGCGTTGTAAGTACACCACTTTGATGGATATTCAAAAACATGCTATGAAAAGCTATTCACTCGTGTAGAATCACATGCGAGCGCAGAGTCTGCTCGAGAGCGGAGAATAGCGCTATATATATAAAAGCAATCATCAAATCAAATTAAATCAGTTGGTTTTTGTTTCAGATGAAATGTGCCAGACTCATTATGTAAGGCAGTGAAGACAACCCAACAGCATGTAGGAGGTGTGAGGCCAGGCTTACCTCCCCCTTATCTCTCCGTCCAGCCCATCATGCCTGCTCAAGACAGGCCTCATGATCCTGAACAGTAAGTCCTCACTGGGTGTGTGTGTGTGAGTATACATGTGCATTTGTGTATGTGTGTATGTGTGTGTTTTGAGGCAGGGTTGTTTTCACTAATGTAAGTACAATGCTGTGCAGTGACATTTTGTGTGTTTACATTCTAGTGCATCAGATGGAATTAAAAAATAAAAAGGATTTTTTAATTTTATTTTTTATATAAAACAAATGATGTCCTGTACATGTGCTACAGTCTTGTGTATATATATTAAAGACAAGTTCCGATGTATGGGGGTAGTCCCAAACAGGGCAATGAACTACAGCTTATCAGAGTGAAAGAAGTGAGAAGTCTGAATGATTTAAAAAAATCTTTTTCAGAGAAAGAAAGGATCTGTGCCAGCTATTGGGTCTCATCAGCACACCTGCCAACAAACAGCAGGTAAATGGACGAACCAAACTAAGACGCACTTTGGCCTGAAAATATGGAACATGTAAAACTCTCTCCATCTGCATGCTTCAGTTTGGTTGTTCTAATTCATAGTTCTATGAGAGTATTACTTCTTTGCACACCAGGGATAGATAGCTCAGTGGTCAGAGCATTGGACTCGTGATTAAAAGGTCAGGGGTACAAGTCCCTGCAGGGTCAACTTTCTGTGCTGACTCTTATTTTGGTATCTGTTCCACCCCCGTGTTGCCGCAGTAGCACCTAAGAGATCCTGGTCATTCTGCCAAAAGTGCAAACAGTCACGCACCTTACATATGTGGCTTTGCATGAAGTGACATGGTGCATGGATGTATGGTATACACAGAATGCACAGAAACAACTGCCGTTTCATGTGGCATCAGCCATTCCAGTGCTGTAAGTACACCACTTTGGCGGATATTGAAAAACATGCTAGAAAAAGTTAGTCACTCATGTAGAATCGCATGCAAGTGCAGCGAATCTGCTCAAGAGCAGAGAATAATGCTATATAAAAACAGTCAACAACAACAACAAATTTGAGCTCCTCCGGCTGCAGACATGGTGGCCCACTTCACCAGTGAAGAGCGAAAAAAGTTGGCTTGTGATGTATTTTCCATATTCGCCACACACTCCGGCCTTGTTCATCAGTCGTGTATACAGACTGCTGGACACAGTTCGTTAGTCATGTATACAGACTGCTGGACACAGTTCGTCAGTCATGTATACAGACTGCTGGACACAGTTCATCAGTTGTGTATACAGACTGCTGGACACAGTTCATCAGTCATGTATACAGACTGCTGGACACAGTTCATCAGTCACGTATACAGACTGCTGGACACAGTTCATCAGTCATGTATACAGACTGCTGGACACAGTTCATCAGTCATGTATACAGACTGCTGGACACAGTCCATAGTCATGTATACAGACTGCTGGACACTCTTCATCAGTCATGTATACAGACTGATGGACACGCAGTGGCATCATTCAGAAGTCATTTATTGCAACTTTCAAGTGTCAATTGTTAACCAACAGGACTAAGAACTGAGTAAAAAAACTGCAGTGTTTACATTTTTGTTCCATGCCTATGAATAGAGCTGGTGATACTTTGTTGGTTTGGTTCCCTTCAAGTGTAGAATGTACAGAGAACTTCTATGCTCTGTGAGTGTTGGCAGATTAAACTTTTCAGCACTAAGTTGATATTATCTTTTAGTATTACGACAGTCTTGATAAGGGGCATACAACTGGTGTACTCATGACTTTGTACCCCCCTTTTTTCTTTTTCTTTTTACAATTGCTGGACTGGTACCCTCCTAAAGGTTAATCTTGTAATTAGCATAGTGTTGTGAAGAGAGTCGCTTGCCATTTTTTGTCCATTTTACTGCCTGTTTAACAGCATAGCTAATTTGGAAGGGTCATGCATCAAGAAAATCAAATTAGCAAAAAAACTAAGACAAAGTGTCCTTTTGTACAGCAGCAAGGCAAATTTTGATCAGCCACATACTACCTAACTCTCTCTTCCCCCCCCCCCCCACCCCCCCAAACATTTTGATCAACCACATACTACCTAACTCTCTCCCCCCCCCCCCCCAAATTTTGATCACCATGCACTACCTACCTCCCCCCCCCCCCCATTTTTTT
>OY757542.1:16270550-16290550 GCA_963584105.1 Alviniconcha strummeri
GTGTTTTTTCACATCAGCTCCTTGTGTGTCTTCTTTGCTTCCTTCTTTTGGGGTGTTTTTTCACATCAGCTCATTGTCTGTCTTCTCCTTTGCTTCCTTCTTTTGGGGTGTTTTTTCACATCAGCTCCTTGTGTGTCTTCTTTGCTTCCTTCTTTTGGGGTGTTTTTTCACATCAGCTCCTTGTGTGTCTTCTTTGCTTCCTTCTTTTGGGGTGTTTTTTCACATCAGCTGCTTGTCTGTCTTCTTCTTTGCTTCCTTCTTTTAGGGGTGTTTTTTTCACATCAGCTCCTTGTGTGTCTTCTTTGCTTCCTTCTTTTGGGGTGTTTTTTCACATCAGCTCCTTGTCTGTCTTCTTCTTTGCTTCCTTCTTCTTTTGTTATCCATCTTGTTGCACCTGAAGAGGACAGTTTTTGTCAAAAGCGCTTGTGTATCATTGCTTCCTTGTGTTTCGTCATATTGGTGAGCACTTTTCCCTGGATCTGTTCTATAGAGTTTTTAGTGTTTGCACTAGAAATTTAGTGAGAGCAGCTGGCAGGGTTCAACTTCTTAGGGACTGTCGTTTTGCACAGTGCATTTTGAATGTGCACCAAAGTTGTTACAATGCTGTTTTAGTTATGTGGCTGGTGCTGTGTAAAACTGATGACATCTCGGTGCTTGTTCAGTGTACACCGTACAACCATGCATCATTTTACAGTGTCATTTTATTTGAAGCCACATCTGTAGGGTGCATACTTGGTGGACATTCATTATACTCTGCCTAAAGCGACAGTTATTCTTTCAGAATTGCATACAAGTAGAGTGCAATGGGTCTGCTCAAACAGAGAATAGCACTGTATTTGCCATGGTGAAGTGCTTAGGGCTCATATCAAGATGATGAGATGGGGTGCTCAGCAAGTGGGCATATAAAATGTATTTATAAATGTGTACAGCACATGCTATTGATAATTGGACGCTCATCAGATTAAAAGATCTTGTGTCCCCTTCTTGATAAGAGAAGGCCGAATCAGCTGATGGGCAGTCCTGTGGAACATAGACAAGATTTCAGAGCATTATCAGATTTATGAGTGTCGGAACCCTACACACTACACCAGAGCTTCAGGCATGGGAATTGTCCACAAAAATGCAAATTTCTGTGGCAGTGAAACTGACTTTCCACAGAGAGAGAAAAAAATTCCGTGGGGAAAAGAAATTGGCGGTACAAAAAAAGTAGAAAAGAAAAGGGAAGCAGCGGTTTTAGTTCCGCACCAAATACCAGCAAAACATACAGAGCGTGTTCACATACATCATGGTTACGTAATTTTCAGTACAGTCACTTGCAGTTACTCTCATGGGCTGGCAACAGGCTTGAATGCAGTCATTCTTACACACTTCTGCGCTACATTTCGGTTAAGAAAAAGCAAATGTTACGAAAGTTTTGAAGGCTAATTGTCCAGGGGAGGGGGGTGGGTGGCCTAGATTTTAGAGTTTTTCTTTCAAATCAGTTCCCATGTCTGGAGCTTTTTCCTTCTGATTTACTCTTGCTTGATACAGTTGATTGTTTTTCTCCCCAGTTTGCGTTACCAGGGTGAGAGGAACTTTACTGGCCATGTTCACCACAAGCTTTTCTGTGATATCTTCTCTAGTCTCACCAAGCAACGCCTCTGTTCCCGGTGAGTTCAGAAACTTCTTTTCATAGCAAGTGGAGAAAAAAAGAGGAATCAGAAGTGAGAGAGAGTGTGTGTGTGTTTGCGTGCGCGTGCATGTGTGCGTGTGTGTGAGTGTATGTGTGCCAGATATGTTTGACAGCATGTGCAAATATTTTCAGAAGATAATAAAACAGATGAACTAAACAGGCATGACTGTCAAACCTGATTTGCTCTATTTAAAAGTTCTCAAGTCTGATGCTGAAGCCTGAAGCATAAAAGCATGTCTGCTAGCTATTGTGATGCACTGTTTACCTTTTCTCTTGGGAAAGTTCAATCTCTCACATTAAACTGGGTTCTGTTTGCCCTGCTTTTTACAAAATTAAACACAGAGGAGTCCTCTTGAGAAAGACTCCTTTGAGATGAATTTTGTTTGTTTGAGATAAAATGTTTCAAATAGAAAAGGATTTTTGACAAAAGACAAATTTCTGTTGCAAGGAAATGATTTCTATGGTCCCATCCTCTTTGTCTGGAGGAGTTTCTGGTGCCATCGTCTCATTCCCATAATATTTCTTCTTTATAAGTGAGAGAATGAAACTTGCTGTTGTCATTTTGCAGGGACTGGTTGGGGAAGGCTCCGCCAGAGAACGTGCTGCGGGTCCTGGTGTGTCTGCGAATCCTGATGAGGGATGGACACTTCCAGAAACTTTTCTTCACTCTGGATGGTGTCAAGTTTCTCTCAGAGGTACCTGTCACTAGCACTTGGTCTCAGTCTTGTCTGGGGTCACTCTTTGCAAGAGCTATTGTAGCTGTGTATAGGGTTTCGTCAGTTTCTTTCTTTTAAACCTTTTTGTGTGTGTGTGTGCACTGAAATGTGCAAAATGTTTATGTTAATGATCTCTCAGGGGTGAAGTGAGGGTAATGTGTATGTGAGACCAGTTTCTCCTTAAGGTTTTTCTGTGATTCACAAAGGGAAAATAAGTATTTTCAATGGGGAAGGGGGTAGAGAGTGAGTGAGAGAGAGAGAGAGAGAGAGAGAGAGAGAGAGAGAGAGAGAGAGAGAGAGAGAGAGAGAGATCAGCAGGCTGAATTGAAACAAAGCATGATTATGCTCAGGTAAGTGGTGGGTGCCCTGGTGTGGTTTGCTTCACGTTTGACTTGCTTGCCTGTTGGTGACAGGATATGATACCAGAACATCCTGTCTGGCTTTGGTCAGCATCTTAACCCTGTTAAGTTCCCTGCTAAGACTGCTTGGTTTCATACTTTTGCTTCTGTTTCTTTCCTATCATGTTTAATAAAGTCTTCCATTGGTGCATTAACATGCTAGTCTTGAGGTTTTTCTTTTGTATCGTGTCTTATAAACAGTCTTCCATTGGTGCATTGTATCATGTTTTGTAAACAATATTCCATTGGTGCACTGAAATACTAGTCTGGAGGTTTTTCTTTTCAGCATTTTCGAAGCGTTACAGAGAGTTACTTGATCTCTTCTGATGGCCCTTACTCCAGGGACATCCTGAAAGAGATGACAAGTAAGATCCAGCTTTCAGTCTTGTACTGCTGTGGGTTTGTTTGGGGTTCTGTGTGTACTTTGTACTTCATTGCTTTTGCCTCTAGGTTGCTGTGTTTCATTGTTCTTGGGGTTTTTTAAACTTTAAATAACTGAAATATTTTGGTAAAATAAAAAAAATTAAACTTGAAATAACTGAAATATTTTAGTAAAATAATTTGGTAGGCTTGGGTGGAGGGAGCATTGATAAATGGACCTTGGGTTGTTTGTAGGAAACTGTAAAATGCACATTTTTACTTAGTATAAGCACCGCACACACACGCATGCATGCACGCACACACACACACACACACACACACACACACACACACACACACACACACACACACACACACACACACACACACACACACCCTACACGCAGGCACACACATCTTGAAATGCCAAGATTTATTTTGTGGTAAGTGATCCATTATCACAGGTTTCATTCAACATATTAGTTAACACATACGGTTCTTCTTAGCTACTACAGCAAATTGATAAATTAACAAGAGCAGTTTGGCAAAAGGGTGTTGTGGCTTTAATTTGTGAAGTACCAACATGAATGTTGTGGCTTTTTTTGTGCTTTTCTGGGGGTGGTGGTGTTTACATTATTTGCTTTACCAGGCTCTAAGGGCAGCTGCGTGCATGTGTACATACCGTAACATGTGTACATACCGTAACATGTGTACATACCGTAGCATGTGTACATACCGTAACATGTGTACATACCGTAGCATGTGTACATACCGTAACATGTGTACATACCGTTACATGTGTACATACCGTTGCATGTGTACATACCGTAACATGTGTACATACCGTAGCATGTGTACATACCGTAGCATGTGTACATACCGTCACATGTGTACATACCGTAGCATAAATGTATGATTGAAACATTTGTGGCTGACATGATTGTTCCGTCAAAAGTGGTGGTTAGGAAAGTGACAAGTTCAGTGTCTTTGATTCTGTACCGTTTGTTGCAGACATGTTCCAGAAGCTGTCAGCAGTGGAGGAACAGAGAGAATGGCTCGTGGCTTGTGATGCCCACAAGGTGCTTTGTTTGTGCAATTTTCTCTTATTAGCATAATCATATTTACAGTAAAATCCACTCCTGTCAGATGAAATTAGGTCAGTAACAGCTAGTTATACATTCAGGTGGCCACAGAGTGTTTTGTTTTAGTTCTACCTTATTAACAAGGTCATATTTACAATGAAATCCACTTGTGTCAGATGAAATCAGGGTGGTAATACCTTGTTATGCATTCAGATATCCAGGTCATATTGCTTCCTTAGCTTTTCAGTTGTTTTACACTGGTTTTGATTGGGAAGTGTTTTGGGTGTTCCTAGACTGTTTGTCTTGGGTGCATTCCAAGTAATCACACCGACTGAATGTGCCACAGGGCTTGATATTTTGGTTATTTCCAGTATTTTGCTGCTTAAGTCCAGCATATACTGGAAATGAAATCAGTAACTGGTCAGACATACTGCCTGTTATTTTGTTTGACTGGTTCTCAACAAGAAAACACACAATACACATGATACAAAACACAGCACACCCCAGACGGTGGGGGGAGGGGGAGGGGGGACTAGCGTGTGTGTTCTAGAAGGGAGCAGGGTGTTTGCTCATCAAGCTCTAGCAGTGTTCTAGACAGCCGTGTATCTGACCAGTTACAGTGATTAATCTGACCAGTTTCTGTGAACCATTTTCACCACCACATTGATGGTTTGAAAACTGTCTAGAGCAATCACTTGAATTATCACCAGGCAGTTGCCTCAGTGCTGCGCAGTGACCCAAAAGTCACCCTACAAACTATTTGTTTACCCTAGACTGGAGGTAGACTGTCAGCTTTTCAGTGACAGATTGACTGCTTATAATGTCAAAGTCTGTGGACATAAGTATGGATTGTTTCAGTCGCTGGTACTGCTGCTGTCAGCAACAGACGTGTTTGTGCTGCACTGCTGTCTGCATGCTCTTATCAGCCTGGCTCAGAGGTAGGTTCACTGTCAGTGTTGTCTTTGTTTCTCATCAGCCTGGCTCAGAGGTGGGTTCACTGTTAGCCTTGTCTTTGTTAGCAGTCCTTAGCTTAAAACCCTAGGGTTTTCTCAGTGTTGGATGTGAATGAGTGTGGTGTACCGTTTCCCCACACCAGCACGTACTGTCGTACAATCAGTATAGCGGAAGGAAATGCTGACACAGAACTCTTAACACAGCAATATTTTGCTTTAGTCCCAGTGTTATGGCAATAAGATACCTGTAATGTAATGTCAGGTCAAGTACTTGTTTTTTCCATTCAAAGAAAAACATGGGTGCCGTACATGAATAACAAACAATGAAATAAAATCTGCATGTATAAGAGATTCACAGTATAAGAGCATGTGATAATGTACATATGCCACAAGCATTTTTTAAATAGAATATAATTATAATACATTACTTACAAAAGTGTGCTGTAAAATAAACAGAGCCAGTTCAGTGTCAGTGCAGTTTTGTTGTCACACTTGACTTAGCTTGTGGTCAGAATGATGCTTGCCAATGTATTTGACATCTACATGTAATTACTGGCTGGTTATCAGTTTTTCACTTGATTGATTTGTTTGTTAATTGTTTGCCTATATAACAGATCTATTGATATGCTGACTGACTGATTGGTAGAATGATGCATTGAATGATGACTGACTGATGGATCAGTTGATTACCTCTTTGTTTGTTTGTGCATACTCCATTTGTAGAATGTGAATGGAGTTGCATGTTTACTTACTTATGTGGATATTTATGGCACTTGACTGATTGGTTGTCGGAAGGATGCCCTGAATGATGACTGACTGATGGATCAGTTGATTATGTCTTTGTTTATTTGTGCATAATCTATTTGCAGAATGTGATTGGGGTTGTGTGTTTACTTATTTACGTGGATGTTTACGACATGTTTGTGACAGCTCCAGGCCACGGCAGGTCATTGGCGAGCTGAACTCAATTCACATGCTGCTCAGGATCATCCAGGAGTATGACACAATCTCCAAGAAGTAGGCTAACTGCTCTCTCTTTCTTTTGTTCTTCTGTAACACACTATTCTTGCTTGTTAGCATTTAGATCTATGGGAAGCTTAGAATAAAGAAGATGCGAAACATAGGTACACAAATTTGTTCTTCTGTAACACACTATTCTTATTATACATTGTTAGCATTTAGATCTATGGGAGGCTTAGAATAAAGAAGATGCGGAAACATAGGTACCCAAATTTGATCTGTTATTATTTTCTCATTTGATATCAAAGAGGTTGACAAAATCATCATGGTATTACTTCTACCCATGGTCTACACAAAAGGCAGGGTCTGGAGTTTCACTGTTGCACTGGTCTGATTTTTCATTTAAACTCTTTGTAAGTTGACATATGATAGAGTACAGTGTAATGCAACATTTTGTTGAAACAAATGCATCATATTATAGTTTTAAAGATGTCTTTGAAGCTGATATTGTGATTTCACACAGTTATGGTCATTTTTGCTGTACACTAACAATCTAAAATCAGACAAGTTGGAGAATGTGAAATAGATTTTCTCTTCTTTTTTTTTTTCTTTTTTTTTTTTTATAGATCTCTCTCTCTCCTCCCCCCCCACCCCCCACCCCTCCCCCTGCCTTTTTGACTGGGGTATGGGGTGGGCAGTTTCCAGGATTTCTAACTGTGGTACAATATGGTGACCTCGTTTGCTGGGTGTTGGAGACACGCAGACATCCACAAAGCATGAGGGTAACAGACGTCACTCAGGCTCTTCAGACAAGTGTTGTTTTCTTTCAGGCTTGCGGCCAACCTGCTGCGGTGGCTGTGTGCGGACCCGCAAAGCAGGGAAACCATCAAGGTGTATGATGGCGTACCTGTACTGCTCAGGTAGGCACCTTTGTCAACACCTCTGCATTGCCACTACTACACATGCTGTTACGTGAGGGAAGTTGATGTTAACCTATGGGGCGGACACTAAGGTTATGGTGGGCTTTGGGCTGCTAGGTGCCAAGTTGGCAGCATCTTCATCCTTGCATGTGTTTTAGACATCAAGTTTGTCATTTACTGTGTGCTCTGTATCCACCACCACCACCACCACCACCCTTCAGCACACTGAGCATTCAAGTTAATGAAACTGTGTTCTGTAAAAGTGGACATCAGTCATCATCATCATGCTGAGTTAGTAATATCTTTGCCCTTTGGACTGTTCTGGACATCAGGTTTATGAGTGGGTTTGGTTTGCATGATGCCAGATCAGCTGCATTCTTGCTTTTTTGTGTGTGTGTGTGTGTGGTTGACATGAAGTGTGCTTTGGTCAAATATGTTCGAAACAATCATCTGAACTGACTCTTAGTCTTAATCAGTTGCATTAAGATGCTTCATTCAGTTTGTAGAGTGAACTGTTTCATACAAAAATTGTTTCATGCAAAATGTGAAGGGGTGATGGTTCTTAGGAAAGAAGAAATATTTCGCACTTGTGGCTGGCATTGCATTGGAGGCTTTCTTTTTTTGATTTGCTCATTTCTGTTGGGTTGCAGTCAGTTGCATGGGGACAATGCCCACCTGCTGTATCACGTGGTGTGGTGTCTGGTGCAGCTGTGTGAGGACGACCCAGACTGCAGCGCACTCATGAGACAGATGGGAGCTATTCCCCTGCTGCTAGCCCTCTTGCAGTCAGTCTCTGTCTTGTCACAGTTCCAGTGTGTGTGTGTGTGTGTGTGTGTGTGTGTGTGTGTGTGTGTGTGTGTGTGTGTGTGGAGGGTTGTGTGTGTGGAGGGTTGTGTGTGTGCATGCATGCTTGCATGTGTGAGTGCATGCTTGTGTGTGTGTGTGTGTGCTACGTGCGTGCATGCATGCATATGTGCATATGTGTGTGTGTGTGGTGTGAATGAAGTGTGTGGGGGGGAAGGTGGGTGGTTGGTGTGAATTAAGTGTATGTGTATGTGTGTGATTCCTTTGTAATGGAAGACAAAATATGATATATTTTAAATATGACTGCTGGTGCTGTGAGCAAACAAAATGGGAAGAAACATGTTGTAAACTGAGCTGTGTCCATTTTTTGTCTCCCCCCCACCCCTTTTTTTTTTTTTTTGTGTGTGTGTGTGTGTGTGTGTGTGTGTGTGTGTGTGTGTGTGTGTGTGTGTGCATGAGATGCATGCCTAACCAAACTAAAAACTTATAAAAAAAAATGAGCAGATTGATGTAGAAAAGACTAGGAGTTGGGACAAAGGATGGAGGAAGAATGATGATTTTGAAATGTTCTGCTTTACTTGACTGGCTGATTGTTGCATTGTTGCAATTTCACATTTTATTTCTAGTGTACATGAACATGGCCATTGTACTGACTGGCGGTGTTTGTTGAACATGGCCATTGTACTGACTGGCGGTGTTTGTTGAACATGGCCGTAGTACTGACTGGCGGTGTTTGTTGAACATGGCCGTAGTACTGACTGACGGTGTTTGTTGAACATGGCAGTAGTACTGACTGGCGGTGTTTGTTGAACATGGCCGTAGTACTGACTGGCGGTGTTTGTTGAACATGGCCGTAGTACTGACTGGCGGTGTTTGTTGAACATGGCCATAGTACCGACTGGCGGTGTTTGTTGAACATGGCCATAGTACGGACTGGCAGTGTTTGTTGAACATGGCCGTAGTACCGACTGGCGGTGTTTGTTGAACATGGCCGTAGTACGGACTGGCGGTGTTTGTTGAACATGGCCGTAGTACCGACTGGCGGTGTTTGTTGAACATGGCCGTAGTACGGACTGGTGGTGTTTGTTGAACTGGCCGTAGTACTGACTGGCGGTGTTTGTTGAACATGGCCGTAGTACTGACTGGTGGTGTTTGTTGAACATGGCTGTTGTACTGACTGGCAGTGTTTGTTGAACATGGCCGTAGTACTGACTGGTGGTGTTTGTTGAACATGGCTGTTGTACTGACTGGCAGTGTTTGTTGAACATGGCCGTTGTACTGACTGGCGGTGTTTTTTTTTTTCCCTAGGGAGCAGAAGTTTGTGTCAGAGAGAACAGATGCCAGCAGTGGCGCTGTGGCCAGTGCTGGAACCAACGGGAGAACTCCTCATACACAGGAAGATGTGAGTCTTTGCCTCTCACAATGGCTGCCTGAACAGCTGAGGGCATTTCATAAGGTGGGGGGGGGGGGGGGAAGAAAAAAAAAAACTGTAAAAAAAGCTGATGCCCGTTTATTTTTGAGTTAGCCTGCAAATGTATGGTTATTCTTTGTGGGGAGGAAACAAGCTGGCTTGAGCCATGGTTAATGACTTTGCTGATTTGTTCTTCAGAATATTTTTGGTTGGTTTCTTTTCATGTTAGTTTTTGTTGTTGTTGTAACTTCTCTCTTTGAAAATGATGTAGTGCATATGTACTTTCATGTTTGAAGGAATATTTGGTAAAGTTAAAACAAAAAAACCTGAAAACAGTGAAAGGGTAACTGCTACATTAGTGTATCTTCTCTGCACCATAATTACTGTGATTTTCTTCTCTTTTTTTTGGGGGGGGGGGGGAGGGAGGGGTTGGAGGGAGGCTAATGTGTTGTTATTGGCTATATAGTATTTGTTTCTCATTAGTGAACAAATTAGTTGAGTTGTGTTACTGTATAATTGACAGAACTTCTTCTCTGTAGTGATTCCTGCGGAGTATTTCTAAAACTGATTTTCTCTTTTACTAGGCCTCCTTAGACACGAACACATTACGTAAAGATTCAAAGAAAAGCAAGGTAGGGATTGCAAACTTGCACAGGTGGTCATGCAGTGGTTGCCGTCACTGTCCACGCACTGGCTGTGTGAAAAATGCCTCACATTTGACTTTGAAGCACGTTTGAGCGCACAGAATGTTGGTAGGGGTTTGTGTACTTTACTGCCAGTTTGTTGTGGAGTTAGGCCTTGAGATGCCCTGTACATATCAGTTTTGGTTTCTACTTTTGTGCTGGGGGTGGGAGGGGGGAGGGGACAGTTCTGGAGTTTCACATGGCTTGTGGTTGTTTCACCGTTGTCTGATTGAGGGACGTGTACAGGGCATGTCCTGACTGACTCAAAGGGAAATTGTAGAGAGCTGGGATCATGACTGGCAGTGAGCTTGAATAATAACTGAAGATGGATTTGATGACATTTGGTCTTCTCAAACTAATAAAATTGTGATGGATTTTCTTTTGAGATTTTTTAGCTGCAAAGCAAGTTACTGCCATTATGGTTTTTGCCTGATCTGTTTGTTCTTTGTTTTCCTTCATTTGGAACTGTGAAATTTTGTTTAGTTAGTTTTAGGTTGTAGGAATTTTGGTGCTTGGGTTGCATGTTTTTTTAATTTTTATTCCACTTTCTATAAGCCTCAGGTATCCAAATAGCTCTTGTTGGAAATCTGTAATATGTTGCACAGCATTGAACAAGTCTAACAAAGAATAACTGATAAAAAACAAAACAAAAACAGAACATGATTAATTTTGTTAATGCACATGTACTTCTGCTTGCATTTAAACAAGTTTCACAAACTACGTAAAAATAATATAATTTTGTTCCCTTGTACAAGGAATTTGAGGTGTAAGCAGCAGTTGTATTGATTCCCTCTGGCCTGTGTTGTCTGGTGGGTTTTTTCTCACTGTTAACACAAGCAGATGTTTTTCCCACTTGGGGTGTATAGTTCAGTGTAAGGTTTTGTGGCTAATACTGTGGGTTTGGCTGGGGTAACATAGGAGGCATTGTGTTGAGAGCTGTATCAAAAGAGGAGTGGTCTTTTATGTTGTGTAGTTGTCTGTCTTTATCAGACGTGTACTGTTGGACCACTCTGTTTCTGTTGAAAGTCAAGAGAGGTGACACTGACTGATACTCACGAGGGGTTGCACTGATTCTGACTGGTTTGCATCACTGTACACAAAGCACTAAACAAACTGTGTCACAGGTGCAAGAAGTATGTGCCACACATGTTCAGCCCGCTGAAAGAGAACTAGCCTTCTCTTCTCCATCTCCCTCAGCTTCCGTTGAATGTAAAACATTCTGTCTTTTTTCCCCCTCACTGCTGCTTCCAAAATATGACTAGGATACCATTTTATGTGTATTAATCACAAGACTAGTAAGAGTCAAGCCACCAGTCAAACAGAGTTCAGAAAGTAGATGTTTGTATTGCCTTACCCATGGATTCATTGTACAGTGGTCTTTATATCTCACACATGGCTATGATGTGGTCAGACAGGCACAGAAATATTTGAAGAGATCATCTCAAAATTGCATCCCGGAGTCATGGCTGCACCAGAACTGGGTGTGATGCTGGAAAAATACAATATGTAGTGAATATTTTACAACTGATGTGATCCCTGATTGACTGATCATCATCTTTGTTTTGTTTCAGGAGGAGCTGACGGAAGATCAGCATCAGCTCAAATCAGGTGAGGCAGCTGCACTTGAAGCTTAATAAAGGGTGTTCTTACACAACTTTGCGGGTAGTTCTGACTGTGTGCTGGTCACCTGTGCTTTTCTTTGTTTTGTTTTGTGGAAGGAGGGATTAGTAGTGTGTGACATATATGGAGAGTGGGCAGGCTGGTGTGCTTGTGTTTGAGTTTGAGTGGTCCATTTTTGCTGCTTTGCTGAGGTACGTGTATGTTGTCATTATTTTGGGATTCAGCCAATTCCTGCATTTGTCAAAAGACTTGCTTTTGTTGGAGATCAGACCCTGGCCAGGCAGACTTCTGTAAACACAGGCACATGAAAAATAAATGGTGATTAATGAATAAACTTTGTCCTTCATTCTGCAGTTGTTAAGAAAGTGTGAGATTGTCGCTAAAATAACTTTGTTTGCAGCCTGCTGTGCAGCGCTGATGGAGCTGGTGATGAATGATACAAATGCACAACAAATTGTGCAAGCCAACGGGATGTATGTTCTGGGGATGCTGGTGCTGCCCCCTGTGTCTGCGCAGGTCGTCAAAGACACAGGGAGAAAACTCTTCAGGAAACTCCAGGTCTGTTTGCTCACATCACCTGCTGTTGGATCATCTGCACATGTACATGTGTACTGTCTTTGAATGATGTTTGAACTTTTGATTTGTGCTGTATTGAACTTATAGTATGTTATATATATGTATGATGTGTGTGTGTGTGTGTGTGCTTTCGTGTGTGTGTGTGTTTGTGCGTGTGTACAAAACTAAAATGAACTTCACCTATGGTGTTAAATAGCAGTGTCACTGAGTTACATTTTTGATAGGTTGTTTATGATTTTCTCTGTTTCCAGCTTAAAAAAGAAAAAAAAAGGGGGGGGGATCACTTTAATGTTTTATTACCACTCACAAATTCAACTGCACTGTTTCAGATGAGTGCATTCCGTACGCTGCGCTTTTTGTTCAGCATGGAACGCAATCGTCGCATGTTCAAGCAGCTGTTCCCAGCTGAGTTGTTTGAAATGTTCATTGATGTTGGCCATTACAACAAAGACCTCAAGGCCTACAAGCAAGTGGTCGACAAGCTCAACAGTTTACCTGTAAGAATTTTTTGTCATTAAATGTGTGTGCTTGTGTATGTGTATGTGTGTGTGTGCGTGTGTGTCTGTAGGTGGGAGTTTGATCCAGTGGTTGGGTCCAGTTTGATATGCAGAGCAATCGTCCAGAGTGTGGTTGTTTGCTCTGTTTTGAATGTTAAAAAGGATAAGTGGATTAACTTTCCATTTCATTTTTTTAAATTATCATTTGTCACTGTTTAACTGTTGTTTAAGTGTCGTTTTGTAGCTTGACAAAGGGGATTGGCCCACAAATGTTGCATGTTGTGTTTTGTCCCAGTAAATAAAATTCTTTTGAACCTTTTATGTGTTTGGATTCTGTTTTGAATGATTTACTTTTAAGAGGTATTAAAAATACGGGAGTAGAGATCTCGCATCAGATCTAGTCTGAACTGCTGCATATCTTTTTCGATTCAGTGACTGCTTTCATCATTTTGGAAGAGTTTGTTTCTGTATATTCTTATACTCAGTGAACCCAGTTTTGTTGTTGTTGTTTTGTTTCTTCTTTTTCATTCTGTGCCTGATCTTAGCATAAACATAATCAGGTAGAATAATCAGTTACTGTTTTTGAATGGAAGAAGAACTCTTCAAATATCAAAATTGTCTGGACTGTCTCTACATACATTCACCCTGATCTAACCGTAATGGTTGGCTGGGCGTAAAACACCATGTTACTTACTCTACGTGCATTTAACTGGTTCGTGCTCTTGCAAATATTTCAGATGGAGGTGATTGAGGAGATTCGTGAGAACATTCAGGGGATCAACCAGAGCCGGACTCCGAATCATTACATCGGGGAATACGCAGTCTTCGAGCTGCTGGGAACTGGTGCTTTTGGGTCTGTGTACAAAGTGCGTAGACGCACCGCCAGACAGTCCTTCATGGCCATGAAAGAGGTATGGCCTTTCTTCTTACACTTTACTGTCTGCACTACTTCTACCGCACTGTGAAGTTTATTGCTGTAGTGTCATTACATGTTATGTTTGTCATGTTCTCCTCACTGTCATGGCCCTGATTACTTCTACTGCACTGTGAAGTTTATTGCTGTAGTGTCATTACATGTTATGTTTGTCATGTTCTCCTCACTGTCATGGCCCTGATTACTTCTACTGCACTGTGAAGTTTATTGCTGTAGTGTCATTACATGTTATGTTTGTCATGTTCTCCTCACTGTCATGGCCCTGATTACTTCTACCGCACTGTGAAGTTTATTGCTGTAGTGTCATTACATGTTATGTTTGTCATGTTCTCCTCACTGTCATGGCCCTGATATAACCATAATGGTTGACTGGGCGTAAAACACCAAGTTACTTACTCATCACTGCCAGATGATTTTTCTCACTGAGACAATGAAGTTGCATTGTTTTTGTTATTTTGGGGTTGCTTTTACTTGTGCAGTGCTTAACACTGTAAGGCTACAAATCACATTTTGTTGCTTTTAATAGACTTTTTCTTACTGTATGATGAAGGAGAGTTTGTCTTACTTAATCCTGTTTGTGTTAGCAATCTGTTGTGCTGCATTACTTTCAGAACTGACATTGTTCAGATGCAAACAACTAAAATGTAACATGACTTTGTTTTGATATATGTTTTGGAAGTTAAATGTGCTCAAACTTTGAGCACTGGGTAAAAACATGCAATAGCAGTCCAAAACGTTGACACTTGAGGAGGCTGGTTGACCATCAAACCCATCATGATATCAATCACTCTGTTCACAGCTAAACCTGCAGAATCCTGCTTTTGGTAAGAATGCACGGGAGAAAGAACAGAGTGTCGGAGAGATCACCAATGAACTGCGAATCATGAAAGAGTCACTGAGGCACCCCAACATCGTCAGATACCACAGAACGTTTGAGGAAAGTGAGTCTGTTTTGTTGTTGATTTTTGTGGTTGCTAGTACTGTGACTCTGTCAAGGAGCAGAATGGTTGTGCTGTTCCCTTAGCATTCAAACCAACAAAAAAGAGGGAGAGAAAAATGAAGAACTCTGGAGAAATGGAGGTTACGCTGATCGGATTTTACATTCTGTGAATAATTTTGCTTCATGTGTCAGTATTTGCAAGGGCCTGTTTATTTAGGGGACTGATTTGTTCTGCCTACCAGGGTATTACTTTATTTTATTTTTTTAAATCATGGTATTACAGAAAATGTTTTCTTTAAGTTCACTTTGCAGTTGCCAGTGTTTGTGTGGTGTGACAAATTTTTATTTTTATTTTTTTATATATAAACATTTCATTTTAATTGTATCCTATTTTCTCTTCTCTCTTTGTCTCTGTTTCTGTTTTTGTCTGTCTGTCTGTCTCTGTGTGTGCATTGTCATGTGTACAGTTGTGCTACATAAGGTTGCTCATTCATTAATGCATGGGAGAGACACCACTTGTAAATGATATCTATGCTGCAGCTCATAAAAACTGTGTGTGTGTGTGTGTGTGTTCACCAGATGAACGGTTGTACATTGTCATGGAGCTGATTGAGGGGGCTACTCTGGCCGATCATTTCAACTCCCTGAAGGAAAAGAAAACACGCTTTGAAGAGCATCGCATTTGGAACATATTTCTCCAGGTGTGTAGTGTTTTATTTTTCATTCTTTTCTCAAAGAAAAAATAAACTTTTGCTTATGTCATTACTGTATGTATATGAAGGGACACAACACTCATACACCTTCTCTCTGTGTCTCTGTCACTCACATGCATACATGCACTCATGTGCACATGCACAAGCACACATGCATGCACGCACAAACATGCATACACACATTCACACATGCACACACATGCACACACATGCACACACACACACACACACACACACACACACACACACACACACACACACACACACACACACACACACACACTCTCTTTCTGTCTGTCTCTCTCAAACACACACACACACACACACTCTCTCACACACACACACCACACGCTCACACACACACACTCTCTCTGTCTCTCACACACACACACATGCATGCACGCACGCACGCATGACAATTTTTCAGCAAGCACCACCAAATGGTGTGCTGCTGCAAGCAGACAACAAGCTTTGTTTCCAGCTCAGGGTTTTTCATGGAGAAATCAGAACATCTCATTTTGTAGCACCTGCAGTGGAGTGTCTTTGGTTCTGTTTCAGATGACACTGGCCCTGCGATACCTTCACAAAGAGAAAGGCATTGTGCATCGTGACTTGACGCCTAACAACATCATGCTTGGAGAGAATGATAAAGTCACCATCAGTAAGTAACCCAGGGGTGTCCACACCTATGTGTGAAAATGAGTTTTGTTTCATGTACGCTCTTTTTGTCGATCCACATCCCACACCTGAACCTTTGTCACCCCTCATGTAAACACAAACATTTAATGAAAGAACATTTTCTTACACTGGCCCATCTGTCTGGAACAATTTGCTGCCGACATTCCACCACTCTGATTCTTCCTCCTCTTTTAAGGCTGCCCTCATGATGCACCTGTTCAAATGGCTGTTTTTTAAACTGTCTTTTCACAGGTGTGCCTATCTCCTTGTCTGATGTGTGTGTGTGTGTGTGTGTGTGTGTGTGTGTGTGTGTGTGTGTGTGTGTGTGTGTGTGTGTTACAGCGGACTTTGGGCTGGACAGATAGAGTGTAGTAACAGCAGAAAGATGATGATGATGATGTATGTGTGTGTGTGTGTGTGTGTGTGTGTGTGTGTGTGTGTGTGTGTGTGTGTGTGTGTGTGTGTGTGTGTTACAGTGGACTTTGGGCTGGACAGATAGTGTGTAGTAACAGCAGTAAAATGGGTGTGTGTGTGTGTGTGTGTGTGTGTGTGTGTGTGTGTGTGTGTTACAGTGGACTTTGGGCTGGACAAATAGAGAGTAGTAAGAGCAGTAAGATGATGTGTGTGTTGCAGCGGACTTTGGGCTGGACAAATAGAGAGTGGTAAGAGCAGTAAGATGATGTGTGTGTGTGTGTTGCAGCGGACTTTGGGCTGGACAAATAGAGAGTGGTAAGAGCAGTAAGATGATGTGTGTGTGTGTGTGTGTGTTGCAGCGGACTTTGGGCTGGACAAATAGAGAGTGGTAAGAGCAGTAAGATGATGTGTGTGTGTGTGTGTTGCAGCGGACTTTGGGCTGGCCAAACAGAAGCGCAGTGACTGCAGCAAGATGATGTCCATTGTGGGGACTATTCTGTATTCATGGTGAGTTAATGTCCTGACCACTGGCAGAGATCCTGCTGGATGGAAAAACGTTAGTGCTGGAATTTATTTATACATACACATGCTGAGCACCTCATCTTGAGGAGCTCTTTGTGCTTCACAAAGGCAGCTATAGCACTGTTCTGTGCTTCCGAACAGACCCATTGCGCTGTAGTCGTTTTAGACTCTCAATGAGTGATTGTAGCTTTACATGGCATTTTTTCAATATCCACCAAAGTGGTTGCAGTGTTGTTTAGTTGCTACATGGCTGGTTCCACATGAAACTGCTGGCATCTCGATACAAGTTCTGTGGCACCATACAACCATGCACCAGTTTACACTGTCACCGTTCGAAACCACATATGTAGGAAGCATGTGTTTAGCTGTTACCTGCCACCTGCACTTTTGGCAGAATGACTACAATCTTTTACATGCTACTGCAGTAACATAACATGGGGATGGAGCAGATATTGAAATAAAAGTCAGTACTCAGAAAGTTGACCCTGGAGAACAAAATTCTCTTTCGATCACGAGTCTGTTGCTCTATCTATTCCCACTCCTGGGAATAAATGAGGGATCAGTGTGGAGTCATTTGCATTTGCTTCTTTCATATGTGGTTGTGCTCTGTGAAATCTGTGCACCTGGAGGTTTTGACCATAATCCATTTTGAATTAATTCACATTTTGTGTTTTCTGGATACTGTTTTAGAAAATGTTCTGAAGAGAAATGTTTTGTATGTATATGAACTGCTGCAATTTTGTGAAACAGAAAAGAGACCAAATCATTGATTTGGAACTGTGTGTCATGTTCACAAGTTGTGCAGTGATATATCCTTCAGAGGGCCAGAGGCTGAGCATAGAGCTATTTCTTTTGAACAGAACTTTGTCAGGAACACTGGGTTTTGTGGTATGTTGCTGAACGTCAGATGGTAGCTTGCAGTCTCAAACCTGTGGAGGTGAATGCTGTATCTTTTTACTGCATGTCCTTGACGCCATCGTCACAAGGGCTGTGTTACTGCGTTGCAGCCCAGAAATTGTGCAGAATCAGCCGTACGGTGAGAAGGCGGATGTGTGGGCGCTGGGCTGCATCCTGTACCAGATGGCTGCCCTCGAGCCTCCATTCTTCTCCAACAACATGCTGACTCTGGTCAAGAAGGTCAGTGCCTTGCGGCTGAAGCATAAACAGAAGTTGCTGCACACTTTTGTGCACACTGCTGTACCTTTTCTTCTGGACTTTCTCTCTCTCTCTCTCTGAGTCACTCTGTGTTGCTCTGTCACTCGCTCTCTCTCCCCCTGGTGCTCTCTCTCCCCCCCCCCCCTCTCTCTCTCTTTTCATTTAAATATTTTTGTTTTGTTTTGATGTGAATGCATTGGTAGTTTATGCATGTAGTAAACATTTACACACATTTTGTTTCTGTTCTTTAATTCACTTGTTTCATCAAATGACTGTTGTAGTCAAACAGAGTTCTGCAGGTATTTACTTTTGCTCTGATATTTTCTTTCATATTCAGGCAGCAAAATTTTCATTTTTGATTGTCAGGAGAAAACATGATTTGTGTCATATTGCTTAAACTTTGAAAGACATTAGCTAAGGATACAATCAAAAATATTATAACATGGTGTAACTAAAGTATAAGGATGCAGAATATGACTTATTGGAAGTTTCGATCTGCAGCTTCCATATGACGATTTGTTGTTTCTTTTGGGATGCAACTAAGACCAGACAAGACCCCTGTTTGTTTGTTTTTATGAAAAAGACACCATTATAAAGCTGTGCTTTTCTTCTGGTCATGTGTGCTGCCTGTTGTCTTTTGGTCAGATTGTGGCTGCTGAATACAAACCTATCACAGAAGATGTCTACTCCAAGCGTCTGATCGACACAGTTAAAAGGTAATAAATTTTGAGGCAGAATTTCATCTTGTAGGAATTTGGTTTAAGTTTTTTGTTGTTGTTTTTTTTAGTCAGTTGCTGAACTTCGGACAGAGCTTGTGGAGTAGTTGTTCAGCTAAGCAAAGATGTAGAACCATTTTGTGTATCACTGGATTGAAAAGAAAGAAGAAGAGATATTCAAACCAGTGACACAAACAGAAAGAGAAGCTTTTGTTTTGTTTCATTTTTAAGAAAATTGTGTGTTATGGTTTTGGCATGCATAAAAACTTTACACACACGTGTTTGCATGTGCACACACACACACACACACACACACACACACACACACACACACACACACACACACACACACTTGGAGCAGTGGCTGTACTGATTCCACCACTCAGTGTCCCTCCTACTGTTTCAGGCCAGGCACTGTTTTCAGGTCAAACATGCAATGGATGTGGTACAAAAGTACCTGTTGGTTAGACCAAAGACTAAACCTGCAGTGGATATAGTACAAAAGTGGATGTGCTGTTAGTTAAACCAAAGACTAAACCTGCAGTGGATATGGTACAAAAGTGGATGTGCTGTTAGTTAAACCAAAGACTAAACCTGCAGTGGATATGGTACAAAAGTGGATGTGCTGTTAGTTAAACCAAAGACTAAACCTGCAGTGGATGTGGTACAAAAGTGGATGTGCTGTTAGTTAAACCAAAGACTAAACCTGCACTGGATGTGGTACAAAAGTGGATGTGCAGTTAGTTAAACCAAAGACTAAACCTGCAGTGGATGTGGTACAAAAGTGGATGTGCTGTTAGTTAAACCAAAGACTAAACCTGCAGTGGATAGGGTACAAAAGTGGACATGCTGTTAGTTAAACTAAAGATGAGATTTGCAATGGACACAGTCCACAAGTTGACATGTTGAAGCTGTTTCACTCTGGGTCTGTGCAGGTGTCTGACCGTGGCGCCAGAAGATCGTCCAGACATCTTGGAGCTGTGCTCAGGGCTGACGGACTTGCTGCTGGTGTACATCGACAACCTGCGTGTGTCCCAGACCAGTCTGCAGAGAAAGCTGGACAGGGAGCGCAAGCGAACACAGAAGTGAGCCATCACTTGGAAGCGTATCCATAGTGTTGTAGAGTTTCCCAGCTAAACACTCACCCAGCACACACACCTGTACAGTGAAATTCCATAGAGTCAGAGGATTGCGTGTGTGATTGTTTATTATCCTGCCACATGGGTAGCCACATGCTGTCTTCAGAGAATTTACATACCTCCATTTCTGGAGGATG
>OY757542.1:16295550-16342993 GCA_963584105.1 Alviniconcha strummeri
CATTTTCATGCACCAACAGAGAGAGGACGCCCTTTTCATGCACTGACAGAAAGAGGACACCTGTCCTTTTCATGCACTGACAGAGAGAGGACACCCATCCTTTTCATGCACTGACAGAGAGAGAAAGAGAGAGAAAATGCGTGTGTTGGAGGGGAAGGGGGGTATTCCTTGTTTGCTGTTTTTGTTTCCTGCCCCCACCCCCTTTCATTGCTAGCCAGATGCTGACTAAAAAGCCACACTGTGCCAGCTCTTTATTTTTTTCAGACGCAACCTCAGCTCTCTCCTTCCCATTTCTGTCAATCTGTCTGACTCCTCCTCTGTTCTCAGGTGACCCTGTGCCATTGACAGGATGTTCAAATCCACTCACTAACTAACCAAGCAACTCACTCCTCTTTATTTGCAGCCAAAAGCAGTCGGGATTCAGGACTCAGCTCCGGTGATCCCTCGCCCAACACCAGTCAGTCACCGAGTGCTGCCCAGTCACCGACAAGCACGGTGCTGTTTGACCAGCTGCTCAGCGCTCGCTTGGAGGGAGCGGGAGGGCTGCGGCACCACATCAACCGCTCACAGAGCTCGGATGCTTCAGGCCTGATGTGCAGAGCTCCCAAACGCCTGGAAGCACGCTCCAGTAAGTACATGCTTTCGTGAGTACACATTCCAGTGAGTACATGCTCCAGGAAGTACACACTCCAGTGAGTACATGCTCCAGGAAGTACATGCTCCAGCGAACACATGCTCCAGTGAGTTGTCGCTCTTGTTGTCTAGTGCCGTGGCTCTGGTCCCTCTGGCATCTGACTATGGGTAAAACGTTGTTGTTGCTGTGTCGTGTTGCCGTAAGTAGCACATTGCATAGGAGGAATGGCTTTTCACATTCAGGGCAGGACATCTTCTTTCTTCTTCTCAATCGCCGCCATGCGGAGGGTGCAGTCTGCAAGGTGACTGTGGCCATCTTCTCCAGTTCCTCCTTGCTGCCCTAGAGTTTGGTGTGTAGCTGGACTGGCGTTGGCCACGCGTTTGATCTTGCTTTCTGCAGAAGCGGGACTTTCTGCAGTATGTTTCTGGCCGTCTGGTCTTCGGGACAGCAGTTGCAGGTTGGTGATGGTGCCGGCTTCGTTTGACTGAACTTGTGGGCATTGAGTTGGTTGTGGCCCGTGCATAATCTCATGACCACAACCTGCTGCCACTGGTTGAGGAAGTGGAAGTCATCCCTCTTGGTGCATTGCCCCAAGGCTGCTCTGATGATGGTCCTTTTTTCTTGGAAGGTGATGCTGTTGTGCAGACAGCCTGGTTTGTGTGTCTCATCTATGTCCTCCTTCCATGTTGTGCAGACAGCTGTATTGATGCCTGGTTTGTGTGTCTCATCTGTGTCCTTCCTGTTGTGCAGTCAGCTGTATCGTTGCCTGGTATTGTGTGTCTTATCTATGTCCTTTCTGTTGTGCAGACAGCTGTATTGTTGCCTGTTTGTGTGTCTTATCTATGTCCTTCCTGTTGTGCAGACAGCTGTATTGTTGCCTGGTTTGTGTGTCTCATCTATGTCCTCCTTCCTGTTGTGCAGTCAGCTGTATTGTTGCCTGGTTTGTGTGTCTCATCTATGTCCTTCCTGTTGTGCAGACAGCTGTATCATTGTCTGGTTTGTGTGTCTCATCTATGTCCTTCCTGTTGTGCAGACAGCTGTATCATTGTCTGGTTTGTGTGTCTCATCTATGTCCTTCCTGTTGTGCAGACAGCTGTATCATTGTCTGGTTTGTGTGTCTCATCTATGTCCTTCCTGTTGTGCAGACAGCTGTATCATTGTCTGGTTTGTGTGTCTCATCTATGTCCTTCCTGTTGTGCAGACAGATGTATCATTGTCTGGTTTGTGTGTTTCAGAAAGTGCAGCCATGCTGACCATTTCCCCCAACCGCCTGCGAGAGATCAGCGACCCCATCCTGCAGATGCTGCACCAGCTGCACAAGATTATTTTTATCACACAGGTACAGCCTCAGTAGTTGCTCACTGGATCATTTCATCATCTCCATCACACAGGTGCATCATTTCATTGTCTTCACCACACATGTACAGCCTTGCCTGTTGCTGACTATCATTTCAACATCTTCATCACACAGGCGTATCACTTCATTGTCTTCACCACACAGTGTATCACTTCATCATCTTCACCACACAGTGTATCACTTCATCATCTTCACCACACAGTGTATCACTTCATCATCTTCACCACACAGTATATCACTTCATCGTCTTCACCACACAGTGTATCACTTCATCGTCTTCACCACACAGTGTATCACTTCATCGTCTTCACCACACAGTGTATCACTTCATCGTCTTCACCACACAGTGTATCACTTCATCGTCTTCACCACACAGTGTATCACTTCATCGTCTTCACCACACAGTGTATCACTTCATCGTCTTCACCACACAGTGTATCACTTCATCGTCTTCACCACACAGTGTATCACTTCATCGTCTTCACCACACAGTGTATCACTTCATCGTCTTCACCACACAGTGTATCACTTCATCGTCTTCACCACACAGTGTATCACTTCATCGTCTTCACCACACAGGTACAGCCTGAAGAAGAACGAGGCCCAGAGCTCTTGTGTAGACTCAACACATGAAGGGACTTAATTAGCGCTTGGAAAAAACGTCACATGAACGCAACAAAACAAAGACCCAAATCGCCTACAGTAGCTGACAAATGTCAGTGACATGCAAGTAAATACATGCTACATAAACCCCACCGAAGGTACATCCTTTTTGGGGAGGGAGGATGAAGCTTATGTTGCCTTGGGGCTTTTCATACCAAGTAATATCTGAGTGACTAGTAACACTGGTAAAGGGGGGAAACAAGGAGGTCAAAATGCTCACATTTTGACAGTTAACACTGCAGTGTTTGCCTCACTCTGACACAATTTCACTCTCCTCCTCCCAAGTATGTTCAGAATCAAGCACCCAGCCATCACCCAAGGCATCAGCTTTATGCTTGCTGTTACCATCCATGAAAAATCTACAGCCAGTGCTTCAGAAAACCAATATTTCTTTGACTTTCCATGATATTTTGGCTGATTGGAATGTCAACACAGTGCCAGGAAGTGATAGAGTTCTCTTCCATCATCAGAAAGAAGTTCGTTTTAAAATCAGGTTCAGTTTGGCTGTGCTTTCGAAGACAAAAAAGGTATAGAAAAAAACAAAAACAAAATCTGCAACAGAATGACTGCAAAAACAAGATCCAAACACAAGATCCAAACAGAAAAAGGTTTAAACAAACGCTTATTTATTTTAACATGGACACACAGTAGGCACATTTTTGGGAAAATCCCCTTTATTAAGCCACAAAATGACACATAAACAACAGATAAACGGTCAAAAACAATGAAAAAAGGAAGAAAAAGATTTATCCTGTTTTGGTTGAGTTTGTCAACAATCGTAGAGTTTGTGGAGTGAGGGGCTTGCTCCACAGGTGATGTGAACACAACTGTATGTCTGTACGTATTGGCTGTGGTATGGAATGTGTTAAGTCCAGTCTTTTTGCTCTGCAGCTTCCCCCGACACTGGAACCGAACCCCAATCGCCACATGATTGAGCAGTACAAGAGAGCCCTCTTCTGGCAAGGCAGCACTGCGCTCAACCTCAAGACAGAGCTCCGGAAGGTGAGAAAGCTGTAGTGTTGTTTTGGCGTTGCTGCCACTGCTACTGTACTTGTTGCATGTATTGGTCGTGGTGGTCGTGACTGTTACTTGCTTTTTTGTTTTTGGGTTGGTTGGTGTGTGTGTGTGTGTTTGTGTGTGTGTATGGATGTGGTTGCATGCATGTAGATGTGTTTGTGGGGTGGGGGGGGGGGGGGGGTTGTGAAGGATGTTTGTGTTGATGTGATTTACAAACATATTGGTTCCTTGTGCATGTTATTGATTCAGTTCTGATGCCTGATACATAGGCTGGAAACTACAACCACCACATAACAACAGTTCAGCAGCAGGCACGCCGTTTAGGGACTTGAGCCTGTTCAGAGATTTTGTTGCGGGTTGTTCAGACAGTCCTGCTGTCAGTCTCTCCACATCTCTCCATGGGGCACTGGAGCAGTGGTCCCTTGGCGCTTGCCATCCTTTGGGTTTTAATGGTAAGGTGTAGCAGCAGTGCAGTCTTACAGACAATTTGACCCAGAAAGATGGGCAAAGGAGAGAAAGGACCTTCCCCGGTCTCCACTGGAGCAGCCATCAAGTTTTGTCTCTGGCTGACAAGTAGGTAGGATACTCAGTCCAGTGCAGGAGGTGGGAACAGAGGTTTTTGTCTTGTTCCAGTCACAGTCTTTATTTGATTGCAGCTTGCACAAGGGCATCGTGAAATCATCGACCTTGACCTGACCTTGCCGGATGTCTCGAGGCGAGGTTTGTCGACAAGGGATCATGACGCATGTGTCTTTGATCCAGATAACCCAGGTGTGTATGGGGGTTCTCTGATGATGATGATGATGATGATGATGAGTTGATGCTTAATGTCCTCAGATGTCAGTTGACATATTAGGGACAAGTTGTGACCAATGCCGAAGCATGGTTCAATAAATCTTTACGTCCACGGAAACCAGAAGGCTCGTTAGGACGGACAGCCCAGGACGTCCACCTCGACTCTCACACAGCTCCTGAACTATGGGGGGTTCTCTGCATGATGAGTTTTAGTTATTGTGGGGGTTGTTTTTGCCCCCCCACCCCCCACCCCCACCCCCCCATCTCCTGATACATATAATCCAGGTGTGTACGATGGTTCTCTGCATGATGAGTTTTAGTTATTGTGGTGTCTTCCCCCCCCCACCCCCCCACCCTCTTCATAATCCAGGTGTGTATGGTGGTTCTCTGCATGATTTTTATTGTGGTGGCTATTTTACCCCCACCCCACCCCACCCCTGATAATCCAGGTGTGCATGGTAGTTCTCAGCGTCATGAGTTTTAGTTGTTGTGGTGGCTGTTTGTGCCAGTGACCGAAGTGTAATCCTGATGTGTGTGAACCTATTTGCAGTGACCGGGGAGTACGACCCTGATTACAAAGATGTGGGCATCACCTATGAGCACATGCAGTCTGTGATTGAAGACACGCTGGTGGAGAGCGGTTACTATGACATCCACTCCATGCACAACGGCAAGGGCCAGCAGAATGGCCACAGGGGGGCAAGGGAGAAAATCCTGCCACACAACTCCCCCACCTGATTCCCTCCCTTCCCTTCTTTCTCCCTAGCCTGAATGTGTGTGTTGTGCAAATGTTGGATAAATTATTGAAGGGTGAATGGAGGCTGGGTGGCTCTGTCATGATGGGATCACGTGTATGGAGTGCTGTCAAAGAAATGCTTATTTATTAATATCTCAGAAATATAGCTGAGTATATATATATACATATATATATACAAATGCTGATTGAAATGGAGTGTTACATGATGGAGAAAGGAAGAAAATGGGCATACAGATGTGAAATGCAATAATACGTGGTGGAGAAACGAAGGAAATGGGCATACAGATGAGTATTACAAAACGAACCCACAGTTGGGGGAAGATGTATTTATTTATCCTGTTCATTCTCTGGTATGATACCAATCAAGAGGAAGGGATTTTTATGTGTTTGCCTGTATCATGAAGCACACATGTGTATATGATGTGTGTGTGTGTGTGTGGTGAAAACCTTCCTGTGTTTTTTTGTTGTTGGTATTTTTAAATCTTTTTTAGATTACACTGAAATCCTGAAAACATTCCTTGACAAGAACACATCAGTGGGTTTTTTGGCCATTATGGAATTTATGATTTTTTTATACATGTATGCATTCCCGTCCAGATTTATTTATGCTCTTGCATTTTCCAGTGACTCTTGTTGAAGACCAGTTTTGTTGAAACGCATACGTGCTTCTTTTGAACAGATGTACAAGTATACACATCACCCTTGACCTGCGTTTCAGTAATACTGAGTCATGCCAGGAACATACATTCCATTCCAGACTTTCCTGATTGTAAGAGAGAAGATTTTACTCTCCCATCATTCAAAACTCAAAATGTTTACCGTTGCATGTATTCATTGTCCAATACAGTTGTGATGTTTTGCCAAATGTAGAGGAACTGTGCAGTGCAGGATGTCACACAGACTTGATAAAGCCAGCGATGGTCTACACTGAAGACAAGCTCCAAGCAGCCTTAATGTGGCCTTGTTATTCAGCAACCCGTTTGGTCTCTGATACAGATAACTGAAGTCACAGCATAGATAGATAACTGAAGTCACGGTATAGGTAGATAACTGAAGTCACTGTATAGATAGATAACTGAAGTGACTGTATAGGCAGACAACTAAAATCACAGCATAGGCAGATAACTGAAGTTACGGTATAGGTAGATAACTGAAATCACAGCATAGATAGATAACTGAAGTTACTACGTAGGTAAATAACTGAAGTCACAGACACCTGTCTGTCTGCTTCTCAGGAGGACATAGAAATCTTGTGGTCTCTGCTACAGATAAATAACTGAAGTTACGGTATAGGTAGATAACTGAAATCACAGCATAGATAGATAACTGAAGTTACTACGTAGGTAAATAACTGAAGTCACAGACACCTGTCTGTCTGCTTCTCAGGAGGACATAGAAATCTTGTGGTCTCTGCTACAGATAAATAACTGAAGTTGCAGACAACTGTATGCTTGCTTTTCAGGAAGACATAGAAATCTTGTGGTCTCTGCTACAGATAAATAACTGAAGTCGCAGACAACTGTATGCTTGCTTTTCAGGAGGACATAGAAATCTTGTGGTCTCTGCTATAGATAGATACCAATATAGTATAGACAGTATAACTGAAGTCACAGCATAGGTAGATAACTGAAGTCACTGTATAGGTAGATAATTGAAGTCACTGTATAGATAGATAACTGAAGTGACTGTATCAGTGTATAGATAGATAACTGAAATCACAGCATAGGTAGATAACTGAAATGACTGCATAGGTAGATAACTGAAGTCACAGTATAGACAGATAACTAAAGTCACAGTATAAATAGATAACTGAAGTCGCAGACACCTGTCCACCTGCTTCTCAGGAGGATGTAGAAATGTGTGGTCTCTGCTACAGAAATATAACTGAAGTCATTGTATAACAGAAGTCACAGACACCCATCTTCCTGCTTCTCCAGAGGATGTAGAAATCTTGTGGTCTCTGCTATAAATAAATAACTAAAGTCACACTTGTCTGCCTGCTTCTCAGGAGAACATAAATCCTGTGGTCTCTGCACATAATATGCAGAGTTCAGGAGCTTTGTGAAAGTCAAGGTGGCCGTCCTGGGCTTTCTGTCCTAATGAGCCTGATGGTTTCCGTGGACATAAAGCAATACTGAACCATGTTCATGCATTGGTCTCAGCTTGTCCCTAATATGTCAACCGACATCCAAGGACATCAAGGAACACCGGAAGAAGAAGAACATAACATACTTAACACTGTGACTTGCAGTATCTTGGCTCACAACAGGCTGTGTATTTCACCGCACAAGGCAACTAAACAAATCTTGTTCCTCAGCTGCTTCCAGCATAAAACAACGTCATGAACAGTGAATTAGACTTTTTACTGGTGAGTTGATGTGCTTTATTTCACCCCAGTAAGCTTTTCATGGCTTACTGGGTGTGAAAACTAACTGACTAGCTCTGTGCTTTTGGGATTGTTATGCCAGTTCTGATGATGGAATCATTTGCCACTTGTGACAAAGTATTTGATGTTCAGTATAGTGGTATCTGGTGTGTGTGTGTGTGTGTGTGTGTGTGTGTGTGTGTGTGTGTGTGCTTTATCACTGGTGGAACTGGGGCCATTTCTCAGGAAATCAGAGCATGCGCTTGAAGAATCGTCTCCATAGGGTCACAGCAAAGACGGTAGGTGGTTTTCATTGGATGCTAACTAACTGTGGAAATGAGGGTGAAGTAAAAAAAAACTGGGGGTAGGATTAAATGTACCCTTGGTGTTTGTTTGAGTTTGCAGGGAGCAAATACTGTCATTTGTGTGACAAACTAGGGCAGAAATGAAAGCAGGCTGATGATCGCTGCTCGGAGTGTGCACTGACTGTTGACTCAGATGAAGGACACAGAGAGGAAAAGTTACGCTGTATTTTCTTTCATCAGAAAAAGAGGTCATTTCGGTTTGGTTGTGTGTGAATTTTTCTTGTTTTTACCTAAAAGGGATTTTAAGGGATTATAAAGCAAGAAAAAGACGGGGTCAAATGCCTCAGCTGGAATAAGTAGCCTGTTGAAGATGGAGTTTCAGGAAACAAAACGTTGTGTACACAGATTGTGAAAGAACAGTGATGCATGCAGTATTAAGTGTTGCCCCCATCCCCACCCCCAACCCAACCCCCACCTCCACCGTGTTCATTATAACCTCATGTGTCTGATTTTCCCTGTTTATTATCTGTTTTAATTAGCTGGAAATTGTCTATAGTCTAATAGTGTATATACTCATGTGTTTGGGTGGTTGTGTGTGTGTGTGTGTGCATGCTTAGAATAGTCTCTCCAGACCAGATTTTTGTGCTGTAGGAATACTTTCATTATTATTGCTTTTATTATACTTGTGCATGCAGGTGCCTGTGTGTGTGTAAGTATGTACGTGTATATAATAGTCTCTCCGGACAAGATTTTGCACTGTAGAGATACTTTCATTATTATTTTGTTGTGTCCTGGTAAACAACTTTAACTTGTATGGATGGATTTATTAGGATACGTGTCATATACCCCACCCTTCTTTCAAAGGACTGTGTACCAATTCATCATTGTTATAGATATTGTGATAACTGGAAGAGTTGTTGCCATTGCGTTTGGCTCGTTCACATGATGTGTTACTCTGGGTCCCCTCCGTGTGTATTGTGATGTTTCCCAACTTCCACATTGTGATAGCTAGCTTCCCCATGTATATGTGTACCTTTTGCTTTTACATTCCCTCAGTCACTTTGTTTAATGTTCACACACGCCTTTGCAAATTATATTTATCATTTCCATAAATTATTTATACCTTGCTAATGTATGTGCTAAACGGTTGATAAACAGTGTGGTTGATACCGCATAGTTACCAGCCTGTCTTATGAAGGCTTTTCGTAGTGATTCCAACCACAAATGTTCGACTGACAGAAACGGTCTTTAAAGCTTTCATGTCCTGGTTTCAGATTTGAATGTTGACTTCATCGCAAGCATAATCAGAGATGCACGTGGTGGGGGAGGGGGTTATGTGAAGTCAAAAATCAAGCCAGTAAAATGTCAAACAGATTGATTGATTGAATGTTAATACTCAAGATTTTAGGCAGAAGCCCAGTACCAGTCTGCCCTTGTTAAAACACAACAATAACATCACACCTGTCTGTGCACAGTGTAGTGGTAAAGCCAGTATCCCAGTGTTATAAGTAAAAGCCAGATCCGGAATGAGAGGAAAATCCTGAATGATGTAGCCAGCTCAAGGGAGAGCAGCATGGCAAGGGTACCACTGAAGAGCTAGAGATGATAAACAGTGTACCTTGTTGGCACTGCACTTGCCACGCTTTTCATTCATTCTGATTCTCTTTCAAACCCCCCCCCCCCCCCCCACTGTGCACGAATTGCATGTCTAATGTTTTTTGATGACAACATGCAGTCATACATGTTGTGCCTAGTTCATGCAGGCACACATGTAGCCCTAGTAGGGCATACATGCAGGCCCTGCTGGCACACATGCAGCCCCTATTTCATGCAGGCACACATGCAGCCCCTATTTCATGCAGGCACACATGCAGCCCCTATTTCATGTAGGCATACATGTAACCCCTAGTTCTTGCAGGCATACATGTAGCCCCAAGTTGATGTAGGCACACATATTACCCCTAGTTCATGCAGGCACACATGTAGCCCCTAGTTCATGCAGGCACATATGTAGCCCTAGTTCATGCAGGCACACATGTAGCCCCTAGTTCATGCAGGCACACATGTAGCCCTAGTTCATGCAGGCACACATGTAGCCCCTAGTTCATGCAGGCACACATGTAGCCCTAGTTCATGCAGGCACACATGTAGCCCTAGTTCATGCAGGCACACATGTAGCCCCTAGTTCATGCAGGCACATATGTAGCCCTAGTTCATGCAGGCACACATGTAGCCCTAGTTCATGCAGGCACACATGTAGCCCCTAGTTCATGCAGGCACATATGTAGCCCTAGTTCATGCAGGCACACATGTAGCCCCTAGTTCATGCAGGCATACATGTAGCCCCTAGTTCATGCAGGCATACATATTAGCCCTAGTTTATGCAGGCATACATGTAGCCCTAGTTCATGCAGGCACACATGTAGCCCCTAGTTTATGCAGGCACACATGTAGCCCTAGTTCATGCAGGCACACATGTAGCCCCTAGTTCATGCAGGCATACATGTAGCCCTAACTCTGCTAAACAGTTTGTATTCTCCCACCTGGCAATGGCTAAAGTATTGCTGACATTACAAATAGTGCAATAAGTGCCAGCTATAGTACTGTTGAATATGGGGGGCCTTTTGTCTGTTGCAAGATTTGATGTAGCCAGTAAGTGATACTCTGTTCCACTGCTATAATTATATTCAAGCTATATAAAAAAAAGAGCTTATTTTCTAGTTTTTATACAGTTGACATCAGCATGGCAATAAAAAGTGTTACTATTATGATTTTAAGAAAAAAATGGTTTGTGAAGTGGTTTTGTTACAGGTACAAGGTTTCCTCTGTATGAAATACTAATAAGATTGAATTTATGACCTGGCCTAAGAGTTCAACATCACTGCTGCCTCTTAGTTTTCCTCTATGCTGAGTTTTGTGCTAAACAGAAGATACCCTGGCTTAGGTCAGTGATGTTTAAAAAAGCTGTATTGTGAAAGGTAGCAAGGCATCAACTTGTTAGATTGGAAAAGCTGGTGGAAAATGTCCAAGACCAGATGCAGCACCTCGTATGCATCCTTATCATAGAGCCAGAAACTTTCTGTTGTGCTTATTTTGTAAGCCATATTTTGTTCTTTTGTTTCTACTTGAGCAAGATGCTTGAAAGTGCATGACAGTAACTCTCAGGAGCAATGCACCTGATCAGTTAATGTGAGAGTTAAAATAAAATAAAAAACTGATTTTTTTATTATTATTTTTTTGAACATCTTTACACATAATTGTAACCTCTGTCAAGCTTTATGCCTGATCTGTTATGTGAGAGTTAAAAAATAAATACTGAAAATTTATTCTTTTTAATTTTGAACAGCTTTTCACATGATGATAACCTTGGCCGAACTTTACACATCCATACCTTGACTTACTGAAATATGTTTAGGGTTTTTTTTTTAAAAGAGAGAGAGAGAGAGAAAAAAAAAAGACTGGAAATGTTTGTTTTCATTTACCTTTTATGGCTGTTTTGTTGTTGTTCTTTACTACACTTATTCACTGATTTCCATCTTTGCAATAATGTGGTGATAACGATTACTATGTTTTTTTGTTTTTTCTGTGAGTGAAGTGTGATGCCTCTTGCCACCAGCTATCATTGTGCACAGAAATGGTTTCTGTAGCATGCAGACAGTAGGTCTTGCCTCTGTATTTGTTGTACAAGGGTCTCTCAATTCAACTGCCGTCCATTCATCATTGAGTCAGGATTTGGTTTTACACCATTCTTTTGTTGTTGTGGTTATTATGTTTATTTATCGTACCATTCGCAAGATGGGCTTGACAGCTTGCCCTGTGTCACGTTGCTGGCTGGTGTTTTCATTTCTGATTTTTGTGTGCTGTGATAAGACTATGGTCGATAAGACAGCAAGCAGATTGGTGTCATGGTCTGACTGACACAAAAGAGTAATTGCCAAAAAAATAAACAAAAAAACTCTACATCTGCAGCTGCAGTTTGACATATTTCAGTTCCGTGGTGACTGCAAATATGTTTAATTTATTATGGTGATGTGACTAGAGCCTAAGATGTGGAGTGTGTCTGCAAAAATTGACTTTAGTCATTAGTCATTGCACTTTCACGTGCTGTCTTAGTCTCTGCTGTGCTCCGTCCATTTGAAACAAATATTTTTTTGTGTACTAACTCAGTTTTGTCTGGGAATTTGTTTTTGTTGTTGTTGTTGTTTTTATGTGTTTACTTCTGTGTTTTTGTCTGGTTGTTATTTGAGTAGGCTTTGAACAACAGATAAAAATGAGCAGTAACATTGTGCAGTTGAAATATGAACTTAGATTGATGGATAACAAAAACATTCTCTTTGTTCAAAACATGCTCCATTGTAATTTTTACCACATACATGTAACTAAACAGTATGTTTTTGCATATACCTAATGAACACAGTGTTTACCTATACATGACCAAGTGCAGTTACAGTGTACTGTAGTGTCACTTAAAGCCGTCCAGTACGTTTTCTCTTTTTTTCAGTGGTAACTGTTTATGTTCCTAGTTCTTTACTTTTTCATTACATGAGCCACACTTGGTGGATGCCTGAGGGACTCCTACGTGTGTTTTTAATGGAGTCACTGGATATACTTTATTCTTGATATATAGCTTTGTTGTAGGAACTAGTTAGGTAGTTTGTTGTAGGAGTGGTAGATAGGCACTAGTTAGGTAGTTTTGTTGTAGGAGTGGTAGATCTATATGTAGTTTTGTTGTAGGAGTGGTAGGCAAGTAGTTTTGTTGTAGGGTAGATACATAGGTATGTGGGGGGGGGGGGGGGGGGGGGGGTTTGAGTGTTTGGTAGGTAGGTAGTTTTGTTGTAGGAGTGGTAGATAGTTTTGTTGTAGGACTGGTAAATAGTTTTTTTTTTTTTTTTTTTTTTGCAGGAGTGGTAGATAGATAGGTAGTTTTGTTGTAGGAACTAGCTTTCTCAAACCTGGTTCAGTCCAAGGCCAGCTTGTCTCCAACAGGTAGAAGAGATCAAAACCAAAACTTGAAAATTGAGGATTTCTCATTACAAATAGATTATGTTTTCAATTTTGAATCCAGCTTTTGTCAGTGATGATTTGTTTGACTCCATGTAGAAAAAACACTGTCCTATGTCACAGTTTGCCTAACGCTACTCCAGACTCCTTCAGTCTGGATCCTAGAGCCTGCAACTGTCACGTCTCATATCTATGAGGCATTGCATGCAACATGGGCAAGCTAGGACAGTTGTCATTGTCATGTGCTGTTAGTCCTGCTAATCACTAAAGATAACAAAACAAAGTTTTTAAAAAAAGCTATGAAATCAAGGAAGCATTTTAAAATAGAACATGCCAGTACCACACAAGTGAACTGTTGCATAAAACCAGTACCACACAGGTGAACTGTTGCCTAAAACCACACAAGTGAGTTAAACCAAAGTCCTTGATTTTTGCAGTTTGTACTATTCTTTCCAGTGCCTGTGGGATGGAACATGCTTTGAGAACTCCAGTTCCTTCAGCGCCCTATTGACCGTTTGGGTCACATCCAGGCTGTGGTGATGCCGCTTGGGCTGTTTGTTTTTGTGTTGGTTAGAACAGCAGGTTTTGTGTACAACCTGTTGACAGTGCATGTATACTTCAGTGCATAGCCAAAGAATACTTAGCTCCTGCAGCTAAAAGAATTATTTAAGTGAGTATTTTTCCACAAAGAACTGTGAAGGTTAATTGTTGTTGAGGTGAGGAGTGTATGGGGTGGGGCCCCCATGACCTTCCAATGAGTTGTTGTACATTATTACTGTACTGTTGTCCTCTGGACATTCCCTTTGGTTGTCAAAGTCATTCAGCTGCAAACAGTAACACTTTGTTTGTGCACATATTTATGATCACGATCCGTCCAAGCGTGATTTATTTCATGTTTAATTGCCAGTACATAATTTCATGTACGATGTTTGTGTTAGTTGTTTACCTTAAAGCTATATTTGTTTTTTAGAAATTATTGACCACCTGTTATTCCATGAAGAAATGTCAAGTGGTTCATGGAGAATAAATTGTTTGGTGATGTTCACCATACATGAAAGTGTGTGTGTGTGTGTGTGTGAGAGAGAGAGAGGGAGAGAGAGAGAGACAGGGACAGAGAATGTGTGCATCCAGGTGTGTTGAGCACACGTTTTATTATGATTATAATCACCACCTGGTACCCCCACCACCATCACCCCCACCCCAAACACACTCATGCACACAGTACTGATTCAGTAAACAACAATGTCAGTTTGTAAAAGACAACAGTGAATGTTTACTTCACCAACTTGAACAAACAACAAAACCTGTAAAAAGAATCAATGAAATGGAAAAAAGTAAGGAAAAACATTAAGAAGCAAAGAAAGGGAGGGAGAAAGAAAATGCAGAAGATGCCAGTGTTCCTGTGGCAGATAATTTAACTCAGCACCTGTAAACAATGTACTTGCACACTTAATCTTGGACATCAGGATTTACACAACACCCAATTTTGCAAAGCTCTAGAAAAGTTCAGCGACAAAATCAATAGACTTTTGCATGGCATGAAGGGCGGATTTAGAAATAAGAAAGGCACTTATGCGCACTAAAGTTTCAACTTGTGAGTGATCAACAAAAACAAACAAAAAGGCCATCATAAAAAAAAGTTATTACATTTATAACAACCAGTAGACCTAGCAATTATCAACATAATTCATGCACAATAACAAGCATTCATTTAATCCTAATGGAACAACAAACAATTTCCCATTCAAAATAAAGGTGACACACACACACGCACATACACAAAAACAACACACGCACACACATACATCTTGATGTGCACACACAATCAAGCACAAGAATGCTTAAAATGAAAACCTGCTTCATTATTTTTTTTGGACTTGTGTGAACGTTTGTCTGGCTTACTCCAGACAAACTGTAATGTTGACTCTTTCTCAGACTGTGCAAATAGGACCTTTCAAACTTAACAAAGCCTATGCTACTACGCTTTTGTGTCATTTTGAGTTGAGGGGTGCTGGAAATGTAAAACTGCAAGTTCCACTGCTTGCTATATCATTGTAACAAGTACAACAACCATGCACAGAATGCTTTTGGACAATGTGCTGTGCATGTAAAACAGACAAAATAATCTCTGTTTTCAGACTCTGCAAAAACTTCAAAATGGCTTTTTCTTGGATGCTATGTGACATCTGTCAAACTTTGAAAGGTGATAATCTCCCTTGAGCTTTATGCTTTCATCATGGTTTTGGTGACCGTAAGCAAATTTGCATGTCTAAATGGCAAGGAAAAGACTGTACTTTCTCTAGAACTTCGTGTTCAATGATTTAAAAAAAAAAATAAGAAAAACAACACAGGAGAGTTTGAAACAGATGCTAATAAATTGTTTGAGCACTTGTTCTTCTTTCTGAGTCGGAACAAAACTTGTTGTTAAAGCTAATATTCTACCCCAAGGTCCTACAACACTTTGTACTTTGGTTCTCTGAAGCACACCATTCAGTGTAAGATGCTGTGCTTAGTCCGCCACGCAGAGACTCGATTCCAGCAAATTAAGCAGAGACTCAATTCCAGTAAATTAGACACCGTTAGTATAATGGACCTGAGGCAGAATAGTCAGGAAGCTCCTGCAGAATGAGAGAATGTGAAGAAGAAATGGGGCTGGATAACCAAACCCTATGAAAGCCCCCCTCTTCCAACACCCCCAGAAAGGCTGGGATGCACAAGCACCTTGCTGTTTCAGAGTTCCGGAAACCGTCCCTCTTACTGTTGGATGTTTCCTAGAAACCAGAAACTCACTAAGGAAGATGAAGATCAACTTCCATCATCACTTTCTGGACAGGCCCTGACCTGGAACCCACTGAGAGAATGAACCAACGAACGAACAAACAAAATGTTTCCTTCAATTAGGCCATAGACCCTACTGAAGGGGTGGATTGCACAGTTAATAGTTCAGTTTGTACATCATTTCTCTAGCATCACATTGTACAAACATACTTGGAGTCAAAGATCAAGTACAAAATACAAAGTACTAAACAGCTATGTAAAGAGAGAGAGAGAGAGAGAGAGAGAGAGAGAGAGAGAGAGAGAGAGAGAGAGAGAGAGAGAGAGAGAGAGAGAGAGAGATTTCCAGCACCACAATCATTTGCCCTGACCAGAAGACTACTGAGGAAGAAAGAAGAAAGAGAAGACAATTTCCAGCATCACACAGGCCTTGACCTGGAACCCATTGAGGGAAAATAGGAGGCCGAGGTCCACCTCCAACATCATCAAGTAGGCCCTGACCTGACGCTCACTCAGAAAGAGGGAGAGGTCCACCTCCAATGCCACCAGGTCAAAAGGTAGGCTGGGACCTGCAGCCCTCTGATGAATAAGATGAGAAAGCAGCCGACCTGACATGGATGCTCCTGGGGGAGAAATGGGCCCCCGGAAAGTTCGAGAAAATAAATAAGTAAGCATCAGAGAGGATTTCCAAAGAATGCACACTACATCCACTCCAGTCAGAAGCGGGCTTTTAACACACAAAATAACAGTGCCCCATGGACCACAGTCCAGTTCCACTCCACACTGTATGGTCAGTGATGTGGATGAGTGAGGTAATCAGTTCAGTGCCCCATCTGAGCAAAAACTCTGATGAAAATTCAGGAAGAACAAGGCATATTCTGAAGCATCTGAAACAAAACACACACAATAGTGAGAAGTAAGCAATTGGTTTTCAACACCCAGTCATCCGCATAGGGCATATGATCGGGGCATAAACAACTGCCGAGAAGTTGCCCATTTTTCAGAAGGGCAAAAATGAGCAAAAGGAAAAGGTGCTGTTTCTCTCCTTTCTATTACAGCAAGAAAGTGAGAGGCTGGAAAGGAGGAAAACAGAGAAGGGTGTGGAACTGGTGGAATCTGTTTCTTTTCCTCCCAGTTGTAGCGTATCATTTCATCTGTGATGGCTTTAAACAAAACCATTTATTTGCGATAATGATTTTTTTTTTTAAACAATCAATAAAATATTGCTTTTCTTATTTTGCCTTCCAGTTCTTTTGGTGTATTTATTGAGCATTAAAAAGATTATCCACAATTTCAGTTTGTGCTTGTTACTTAACTCCATATTTTTATATCCACATATACTGATGCTTTTATTGACTTATTGTTAGCCATGAGACTGCAAGTTTGTTTCACCATTTATTCATTTTTCTTGTCTTGCTTTTCATTTTCATTTTGTTATGGTTTGTGTTTGCTTTCAGGATTGTCAAAAGTCCTAGTAGAACTGAAGAAAAACGAAAACATGACCACGAAACCAAAACTACTAGAACCAAAAGAAACACAACTTTCTTTGAGTTATGAAAAGCAAAAGTGGAAGAGAATTTATTGCAGGTTTAATCATGCATACTTGCACCTTTCTTTGACCAGATCTGGTCACTGCTGAGTCAGAGCATGGAGTGTAGTGTCAGACTGAGGGAATATTGTGCCTTTTGAAAAGAAAAAAAAAGCCCAAATCCAAGGAAGACTTATTTGTATTACACAACCAACATCAAATATCAATATTTGTTTTACAAAATGATTCTGAACAAACAGTGGGAAAGGGTTGGGGTTCCAATGGAGAGAGAGAGAGAGAGAGAGAGAGAGAGAGAGAGAGAGAGAGAGAGAGAGAGAGAGAGAGAGAGAGAGAGCTTGGATTTTCAAATGTCCTGTCAAACAGAGAAACTGACAGACATCCATAGAAACAGTGACAGACAGAGACAGACAGAAGAGACAAGAACATGCACAGACAGATACAGTCATACTGACAGAATGGGTGGGTAGGTAGGGGTGGGGGTGGCAAGAGAAGGAAGAAGAGTTAATACAGTAAAATCCCTGAACTTACATAACAAAGAGATGAGCTGATGAAGCTATAACAAGGCCATTCAAAATGAACTGAATAATGAGACATACACCTCAAAAATAAGATAAAAGCAATGGCAGAAAAGAAAAAAGAAAAAGAAATAAAACTGAATGAAACAGCAAGCTAAATATGGCATGCGAATGGATTTTCAGCCTTAAAACTTGAAATTGGAGAATTATACTCCGATTTAAAAGAAGAAAAAACCCAACAACCACCACCACCAACAAAACAAAAACAAAAAAACAACAACAAAAAACACTCAACAACTGCATTCAAAAATCAGAAATAAACATCTTGTCATCTTCAAATCTACAAAATAATACCAGCTTTTTTTTTCATTCCCTGCACAATATCAAAACAATGTCACACATTTTCTCAGTCCAAAGATTGACAATACAGCCTCCGGAAAAGCTGTAGAACTGATTCAACATCCTCAACACAGCTAAAACTACCAAAGACAATATCAAAAAGTGATGACACAACAACAACAAAAAAGACTAATATAAGACAAACATTGCTGGAAATTGTTTTCCTTTCAGTTTTCACCGATCCACATTTGTAATATTCCACACGCATTCAACAGAAAAGCACCAACATTTAAAAATTCATTCCTACACACACATGATTACAGCTGATTGCAAAATTTCACAATCAGGAAAAAATAGTCCTTTTGAAAATACCATTTGCTCTGTAAAAATCCACAGAAGTAAAAACTATTTACATTCAAGTTCAAACAAATATAACCTGCATCTACAGCAAAGCACATCAAGTTAATTAAAAGAAAAAGAGCACGGAAAGAACATACAACAATCAAAACATGCAAATTGACATTGAAAAGGCAAAAAAATCAAGTTTTTCAATAAAACAAGCACAGAATTGCATTCACAAATGCATTTTAAAAAAAATTAAAAAAAGGAACACACAATTGCCCCGAGATTTTTCATTTGCGATTTCAAGGACACATACTCTCTTTATGAATTAAAGTCACTCCCAAACATGTTCACAGTGCACATATTTTGTTACTGTTGTGTGTTTTATGCCACTAAGGTTTATGTGTGTGAGCTTACACCATCATTTCACCAGATGGGCATCATAAAATTTCTGATTCTGATAACACTGCACTCCCCATGCAATGTTGAATTGTCGTAAGCAGGAGGGTGACCAGAGAATGTTTGGACAGCTATGGCCTACTTTAGTTAGCAAGCTTGACCATCAGAGATATTGTGTTACAGACTTTAATATATAATAATGTTTAGGTGTTGATTTACTACAGCAAGATTTATAGCCAATAGTTTTTTTGTTTGTTTTCAATTATGCATTGTATATTTAGGAACAATGAAGATTTATTGACTTGATATGAACCACTTTTATTCATGTACTTACTTTTGTATGTTCAGTATAAATTTGTCTGTTGACCTGTATTAACTTCTGTTCATTATTTATTTGAGTGGAGGGTTAACATTCTCCACACCATGCCTTATTTCATGTGCATTTTGATTTTACACTTGGTGATAAAGACACAGTGTACAGTGTTGCATTTCAGTTGCATTTTGTTGTGATGCAGTGAATTGTACTGTAATGAAATAAAGACAAGAGCTAGAGAATTATGTTGATTCAGAACAGGGTGCATGTGCTACTGGAGATGCAGAAGGTTGTGCTGATAGCTGATGTGGCCAGCTGGGGTGAACTGCACATCATGGGTGCTGCCTGCGGTCACTGGACGGTGGTTGCCAAGGAAGTGAAGGTCGCTGAAATGAGCCTGTCCAGCAGCCTGCATGTATGACTGCTCTTGTTGTTGTTGTTGTTGCTGCTGCAGCTGGTGGTAGTCCATGCTGGATGGTGATGAGCTGGGGTAGTATTGCAAGGTGTGGTGAAACTCGTTACTTGCTGATGGAGTAGTGACGGTGGGAGAGGTCATCGGAGGCCACGGAACTATGGTCCTGTCAACACAATTGGACAATTGCACATTAGTCCTCCATTTAATTACACGCAACTCTCTCTAAGTCACTACATGCACAATTATGGTCAGACTATATGACACACACTGTGATGTCATTAACTAATCTGGATGCGCATGCACACATGCACATGCGCGCAGGCACACACACACATGCATGCATGCGCACATGCACTCACACACACACACACACACACACACACACACACACACACACACACACACACCCCCCCCACACACACACACACACACAGTACACACAAACACACAGAGAATACTAAACTTTGCACACTCTGACTCTCAACACTCAAAGCATCAACATCAGGCTTACCCATCCTCACACTTCTCCTACCGATGGTTACATCACAGCCTTGAAAACCAACAAATATTAATATCCAGTCTTCATTGATGGTGAAAAGAAAGGAAGGCTTTGAAAGACGTGAGGAAGGGTGGGCTGCTGATCACTGCTGATCACGTGGTCATATGACTACATCTTATAGCATGTCATCAAACAGACGTCATGCAGCATGGAGAGTCAGCGGTGCAGAGCAAGAGTTCTGGCTCTTGAAAGCCAGAGTTAAGCATGATTGAGTGTGGTCACATAATGGATGGATGACCGTTACATGCTAGGCTTTGCACCCACCCTGAGATTTCTCCAGTCCATTCTGCGCACTCTACAAAAGTCCTTTGGATGTGACTATAAACTGAGGTCCCATATGTGTATACGCACACAAAAAGATCACATACAGTACACATGTTAAAGATCCTGTAGTCCATGTCAGAATTTGGTGGATTATTGAAACTCCAAAATAACCCAGCATGCACTGAAAGTGTCAAGGGTCTGCAGAATGCTGAATTTGGACACTACACAGAAGAAGAAGAAGAAAATCCCACACACTTGTGCACTAACTGATGGAAATGTGACTGTGGGTAAATGTTGCCACTGAACAGCTGACACAAATGATGAAGAAACAGCAGCATCGGTAGCATTTAATACACATTGCCCTGTCAGAGCTAGGATGAAAGAACAAAAGCTGTTAAATCACCATGCACGAGATAATTACACTGATGATGCGAAGAATGAATGTGCTATATTTTTGTGTGTTTGAATAAAGTCTTGGTTTATTAGATCAAATACATTATGTACTGGTATTAGCCTTGGCTTACCAAGGATGCCTATTAATTGTATGATATGTGATTTCCATTGACAATCAGCCGCTCCTGTCAAATTCAAATCAGATGAGAACAGAGCAAGTCTGAAACCTACATTACATGATCAGATGCAAACTCCAAGCACTGGTTTATGACATCCTTCCTTCAACCACTGCTGTATTTAGTTACACCATAGGGTCCAGAAAACTGTCAGATAATGAGCAGTTTTTTGTTGGTGCTCAAACAGTAGTAAGTTTGTTACAAACAACTCAAATAAAACAAGGCATATCATTTATAGCCACCAACAAAGTTTGCACCAGCACAAACAAAACCACAATCGTTTGAATCGGGACAGAACTCTTTCCTTTACCCAGGGTGGACACGTCTCATGTTTACGTGCATACTTTGGTGCTAGGTTGCTTCTACAGTCCTATTAGTACCGGAACCTTTCGGAAGGCGCTGACTGCATCACTGGACAGCTAGCTGTGCAGAGATAAAGAGTGCCCCTTCAGTGGCGTAAGTAAATCTGGCAGAGTTTGGAGGAGGGTGCCGGAAAGCGATGCTCGGAGTGTGGATCAGATGCTTGATGGTAACATCACAGGCTGAGGTTTTAGCAGCTGATCATCATCATGAAGTCTTGTGACTATGATTAAAAGGGGATCCTAGCATTAAAATGTGGAATGATGGTGGTGAGAGAAGGAAGGTACGTACCTCTGCTGCCATGGTGTGAAGGAGGGGGCCACTATGGAGCGGGGGCTGGTATGCCATAGCTGTGTAGGGTGAGGATAGATACTGCAACATACAGACAGACACAAAAATCACCACAGGACAGATACTGCAACACACAGACAGACACAAAAATCACCACAGGATAGATACTGCAACACACAGAGACACAAAAATCACCACAGGATAGATACTGCAACATACAGAGACACAAAAAAATAATCTCCACAGGATGGATATTGCAACACACACGTGTACACAAAAATCACAAATCAGCATTACTTCAGTCTGCTACTGCTGGATCCATTTCTTCCTAAGAACAAAGATGAATTCTAATTTTGAGTTAGACTCTCAAAGATCTATACTCCGCAGTTATCAGTCAATAAGTAGACTCCCCACCCCCCACCACCGAGCATTATGCACACACATACACCATACACACAGATACACACGCATGAACACACACACACACACAACACACACGTGCATGTGCACAAGCAGAGATACACAAGAATGCTGATGCGAGCATGCACACATAATTATATGCATACATTCAAGGTCCCCACCCCGACCTAGGATTTTGCATCTTTTTTTTCTATTTTCTGTTCAATGTAGGCTCATTCTGAAAATTCCAGACCTAAAGAAACATCTTGCAAAGAGTAATGTTATCATTTTTGTTCTCTTCTTGAAAGGTCCAGAATCAGCAGACACACAAAATTTCACACCTATCCTGCCCACAGGTTTCTTTGGAACAAGCACATAGGCTGAAGAGGACCCCGCCCCCCCCCCCAAAAAAAAAAGAAAAAAAAAAAGAAAAAAAAAAAGAAGATTTTTTTTACAAAATGTATTAAAATTATTGAAGACATTCAAACTACTGATAAAATTCCACAGTTTTTATTAACACCCATGAGATGTCAGGTAAGTCTTTACTTCTTGACTGACTACAAGTGTGATGAATAAATTCACTAGGGTATACTTCTGTTAAGATCCTGACAAGCATGACATGGCCATAATCAGAGACTATTAGATCTACACAGCTCTATGCAAAAGAAGTCTTATACAATGATCAGTACACATGCGCAGAAAATGAGGTCATGCCACATGCACTTGTTCAAAGTCAAGCATTTGGGGGATAAATCTGATCTAGTAACAGGGTCCCTGGCCATATGTTGCATATATGATATTAGGCAATATGTGTGTAAATTATACATGGGAAGCATACGCAACTCAGATCATTATCAGATCATGGAAATAATGAGATTCATGTTTGTTATCATCTGTAAGGACTCTCTCTCTCTGTAAAGAAAACCCAAAATGGCTGTTGTCAAGATCTTATGCTTAGATGTATTTGATGGAAAACTTTCCTAGATTAAAAAACAAAAGAAAAAACAACAAGAATGTTCATGCCATGAGATATTCCATCTCTTGATTGCTGTGGGCTGTATTACTATTGTTGACACAGCAACTGTACATTATGGCAAGATATTTGTAGCACACAGCATACCAGTCCAGTCTGATTCCTTGCTTTTGAGAAGAAGGCTAGTACTGCATGCTTACCACAGAAAACTCTGTCCTATGTGGGCTCTGCCATCCAAACCGTTTTGTTCCTCAGTCAAAACTTGGATTCACGAAGAGCCAGGTAAGATTTTGCATGTACAACTGTGCTCCTGCACACATTACATGCGCGTGCACACACACACACACACACACACACACACACACACACACACACACACACACACACACTATTTGGGCAGGTGTATTCTGACCTGAGAGTTGCCAGGGAAAATCTGAGGGTAATGGAAATTAACAGATGACAGGCCCAGCACAGGCTGTAGACAGCCCCTGTTTGCAATACTTTGCTCTTATTTCAGCATCTGCACCAGCAGTAGTCTTCTCAATCGAACAGATCATCTAAGAAAATTAGTAAGACAACCAACAGAGGCACAAACTTTCCACCCACTTCGTAAGAATGTCAGTCTGGGAAAGTCACGCAGTTTTTATAGTCCCGACTGTTCACTCAATTTGCAAATTATATGCATGCCTCAATACATATTGCCTAATATAAGTGTGAAACAATATTCAAAATTTATTATTTTTATAATCAGGATACCCAGTTTATAGTATATTGTAGTGTGTGTGTATGTGTGTGTGTGTGTGTGTGTGTGTGTGTGTGTGTGTGTGTGTGTGTGTGTGTGTGCATGTTGACATTGCAAGGTCTTAAATCTGTTTATTCATCATAAATTCAAAGTGTACAGCAGACTTAACTGGCTGCATCACACATGTTAACTAGTCATTTCTGCCATGCAGCAATGGCATGACTGATTGACAAAATGAAGTCGCACGCACGCACGCATGCACGCACGCACACACACACACACACACGCACACACGAGAGAGACAGAGAGAGAGAAAGGAGAGATTTTCTAACATGCTTATGCTAAGTAAACATGCTATAACTTCACCAAGACTAAAACACAAGAATAAACGATTGATGATTCTAAAACATTTATTCAGTTCTAATGACATGCCATTTTAGACAACTCAAACAAATGCTCAAGAAAGAAAAAAGAAACCAAACAGGAGACAAAACATTTCTATAAAAAAGATACCAACACAAAATGGTCCCTATGCATTTTATTCATCATCATCAAAACACACATCAAAATCAAAAAGAGAAAAAAATCAACTAAATTAGTCATGGGAAAGTTTTTAAAAAAATTGAAAAAAATTGAGGGGTCGACATTACGCAACAAACAGAAAGGTAAAAAAAGTAAGTTTTTCATAAAATGCCAGTAGACACAAGACAATCATTTTCTTTAGTTCCATAGCCTTCAAATGAGCATTGCTAGCGAGGCGGGAACGCCAAATACAACCAACAAACCTAGCAGAAGGCACAGTCCGTTACTACACTGTTAACATATATCCAAGTCATTCTCCCTTCTAGAGTTCAAACTGATTCTACAGGGTTAACGTAATTGTATGCAATTCTTATTAAGTATAAAGTGAGTACTTGACCCATATTAAAACACACACATTCACACACAAAACGTATGCCACCCTTTTCTCTTTTAACTGAACCACTGATCAGGTTCCTTCAGGTCTGCTCTTTAAGATAAGTGATAAGGTTTCCACTGCCAATGGTCATGCACTGTAAGTTGGAGAATAACTGTTTTACAGGGCCTGTGACATAAGTGACGACAAGGTCGACGTTGGTCCTGTGTGTAGTGACGTTGGCGTTCCTACCTCTGCGCAAACTCATGATATCACGTATGCTTGGTGGTATGTATCACGCTAATTATTAAGTAAGGCGTAACATGTATAACTGCTCATGACAGAGCACCAGCACACAAAAAACAAAACAAACCCGGCTGGTCAGAAAACATCCAAAAAGATTCAAAATGAAGTAAAAATTTAAAAAAGAAGAAAAAACTGAATGAATGTTCAGAAACACCTTCCTAAAGTGATCTCGGTATAGAAACTGGACTGTTACTGTTTTGTATAAACAGCTTTTAACCAAGCCTGTGTGTCTTCATAAAAAACTGATGAACCTGTCTGCAAATTCTACATTGTATTATGTTTGTTGCTGGTGGTGCTGTTGCTGTCCTCATGTCAGATCTACAGCTCTTCCAAAGTTATATTTTGTAACATTACAGAATGACATTCCAGTAGAGTTTCTCTCTGCCAATGTTCAAACACAAAACCTCTCAAATTATAGTCACAATGTATGATATTACAGAATATCCTCAGTCATTCCTTGCATGAAATGTGATTATTACTGCCATGCAACAATGGCGACAATTTGGCCAGCAACATTAAATGAGAAGCATTCAATATTCATGGTTGTTTTGCATCAAGGCTATGAAACAGACAAATTGAACAATACATTGAAAACAAACACACCGGCACCAAAATGCACTGACTTGATTCGACCTGGGTCTGTTCAAGTGCTGTTAACTACCAAACCTATGTGAGTGAAAAAAGATTCAAATAATAGATCCTGAGTTTCAACAGTTCAAATGTTTAAAAAAATCAAACCAGTCTGCTAGCGCTACTCAAAGGCAACAAAAAATACAAAAGCAATCAAAGAAGCTATGCATCTGTACAAAAAAAGCTCAGGGAAGATGAACAATTCCAAAGAAGATGATTCCCCTCCCTTACTACCCACACAACCCCCAGTTGTTTTTGTGTTTTTTCCATGTTTTTTTTTTGTGTGTGTGTTTTTGTTGTTGTTGCCCTTTAGTCCAAGGGTGCATAAAGAAAGAAAGAAACAAAACATGAACCACCACCCACAGAAAAGACACTCCACACACAGATGAAAAACAAGGTGGGAAATTCTTAAGCCTGTACAACCATGGAAAACCAATCCTAACCTTGGTCTTTGAAAAAAGTACATAAAAATCACGAATAAATGTCACTGCTTGTGTGTCACAATGTTTTCTCTGTGTGTGTGTGTGTGTGTGTGTGTGTGTGTGTGTGTGTGTGTGTGTGTGTGAACAGAAGAATTTGATTAAAGATGGTTGTTCAGCAGTTCAAAACTACAGTAAAAAGCTTGTGAAAACTACAGTGACAACAAATGTTGAGAGATCCCCCACCCCCTACCCCCCAAGCAATCTACTTTGAATAATGAAACCCATGCAAGTGTACCTCCAGCAAACTGGAATGTGAAATGGGACACTGATGACAAACGATGTTGTGACGTAATAATTTGAACATCATGCAAATAACAAACCACACACATCTGAGATAGAATGGCAGGCAGTTTGGTACATGGTTATGTACACTCCTATTACGCTGCTTCTTATCAGCAATCTCATGATTGAAAGAAAGAAAGAAAAAATGTATATATATTATATATAAAAACCAGACAGGAAATGAATGTCACACCATGACTCAACACCGATACCTTAAAAATTACTAGTTCCTCTTCAAACAACAGCAGGGAAAAACACCAACTCTCTAACTTTTGTAACTTTGGACATACAGCATTTTAACAAAGTCAGCATGTACCATTTATTCCAAAAATAGATATTATGAATTGTTTTTGATGCCTTTGCTAAGAAAGGCAACGAAGATACATAAGATGCAATCAGTTATCAACTGCACGGACCAATCCAGTCATCTGTGAAGATTAAAACAGATACAAAGTTTGAAAAAGCAGCATGTAATCTAGTATTATTACAATTATTGAATGATACAAATTAAACATCTGTTCATCTATGCATGTGTAAAAATTTGAAATATCACAAACTTTCATTATAAAACAGAACAAGGCCAAGGTAATAATGACATACTGATGCTTTAAGTGAAAAATCAGTCTTTTTTTGTCTTTTTTCAGTGAAAGAAAACTCGAGTCCCCTTTAACAACAAAGTACAAGCACTACATGTATGATGCATAGCTGACATGGAGTGGTTTATGCCTTGGCTGACACCTTTGACACAGTCAAAAGTAGTAGGTAGGAGGAGGGAAAGAGGTGGTGGTGTATGAACTCTGTCCCGTTCTGACTAGAATAGAACCTTTGGGACAAGTACTAGATGGATAGAAACAAATGAAAAAAGGTGGGGAATGAAAGAGAGTGGATATGCAGAGCAAGAAGAAACATCAGCTTTTTCAAGGCAAGTTTGGCCTTTCCCCGTTCACAGACAGAAAGGTGACCAGAGGATGAGGTGGGGAAATTTAGATTTATATTACACAATGACTGAAATTTTATGCAAATTCTTAATCTTACAAACGGGGGCTGGGGGCTTCTTTTTTTTGGGGGGGGGGAGGGGGGGGGGGGGAAGACGATGAAGAAACCTCAGTTTCTCAAGAACCTTTATTTTCTCCCTTTAATTCCAGGTGGACAGTGTGAGGGCCATGCTGTCTTAACACTGTGATGTATATCAAGTCCATAGTCCATACTAAGGGCTAACCATTCGCGTAGGTCAACACTAACCCAAGCCTACATGTATTCCAATTGCCTCCTCTTCACAAATGGGTAGAACAAATGAAATCATCACCAGTATTATAACCAACATTTTGCTTTATAAAAAAAGAAGTCCCTCAATGGATTTGAAAACATTTTTAAGACATGTAATAAAATGTTCTCCAAAAAAACACACGTGCTGAACTTCATTAACTGGACGGCTGTCAATGTCTACATGTGGCAGTGTTCAACAGAATGTACGTTTTTCTTCTGAAGGAAAAAAAAAAAAAAAACATGTCAAATAAACTATAGAAAAAAGGCAGATATTTCAAGGTAGCACTTATTGGACCAAGCAGGACTATGCCTGGTGCCACCATTATGATGGAGGCAGAAGCAATGCTACCTTCACTAACAGGTGGTGAATGTTTTGATGAACATGTATACTACTGTTGTTACTTTCCCCACTTGCCTAGACAAGAATCACACTTAGTGATGAAAGACTTTGGGAGGACTATGACAGCTACATCTGGGAGGGAGAGAACGAAAGACAACAGCATAACTGTAGAGGAAAGAAGAAAACTCACTTGAAAGAAGAAGATGCTATGGGGTCAGTTCTTGGATTTTAATGGCTCAGGGTCACCTCAGAATGACAAGGGGGGGGAGGGGGTGGGGGGCAAGGGAGAGAAGAGAGAGGGTGATGTACAAGAAAGAAAAAAATGTGACCGGAGAACTGCGGAAAACACAGAACACCTACCTAATCAAAAAAGAAAGAGAAGGCTGCTAAAAAATAAAATAAAATAAAAACCAGAAACAGGACAGCTCAGTTTTGGTCCAAGATGTCAAAAAGAGGAAATGGGCAGAAAAACGGGAGCAACGACCACAAACTAAGACACAATAACCAGCCTTAGTGGAAAGTGAAATAGTGGAGTGATCTGATCTATAATAACAATAATAATAATAGTATAATGTTGTCAATAATCAACAATGCAGCGTCACTTTCACACCTCCACAGGACAGGTTTATAAGTGGCAAAAAATGCGCCATCCTGTATATATAAGTGTCAGAAACATCCAAGACACCCAAAAAATCCAGTATAAACATTATCAGGGAAATCCCCTCAAACACTATAAGGGGAATTCCCCGCTACAATAATAATAAATTCCATTCTTTCAAAACAAAGACACACATTCAAAAATATTCATGTTTAGAATCAGCACCTGAAGAGATGGTAATTGATAACTTGAACTTTAATGCAGATGACACAAACACAAATGAAACGCTATCATTATACCTTTAATATTCAAACATTGTATGAATCAGTTCATGTGGTGCAGTACACTCTGGTCCTCAAGATTTTGTACTTCTATTGTTTTTTCTCTTCTTTTTTTCTTCCAGTTTTCTTTCAAATTGATTTGCAGTACACGTGAATGACAAAAAAAGTTTATTATTATGCAGTACTACTCAAACAATAAAATCATATGATGGTAACCATCAGAGAATACTCAAAACTGATATGTCTAATCATTCAGAGAAGGCTACAGGTACAAGGGAGTGTATTTCATGTTTACTTTTGAGAAACTACAGAAGCCATGCTGTGACTGCTTGCCAAAAAAATTATATAAAAAATCAAATGGTAACAAGAAAAGTACCAAGCTCACCACATCAAACTATTCTGACAATTTTTTTAGAAAATACCACATTCAGTCAATTTATTTTTAAAATTGTATAAAAACAAAATAGAAAAAAGGAAATAATGAATGGAAAGGAAGAAATTGAAGTACAAATAAGCAACTGAAGCAGAACTAAACAGTGACCCAAGGAGGGGAGAAGCACAAGAAAAGACAACTTTCTGAGTTTCTGTTAAAAACAAGAAAAGACAATTTTCTGAGTTTCTTTAACAGAAATATCTTAAAGGATAACAGAACCTGTTATTTAATTAATTCATTTTCTGTTTGTTTTTCCAGTGTCTGAACTATGTGAGGAAAGGGTTACTGTATTATTCAAGTGAAACTTTTTGTGTGTTTTTTTCTAGTTCTTTGTGGGTGGGTGGAGGGGAGGGGGCTAAAATGGGTAGCAAAACATGCATAATGGGTAATCAGAATATGAGATAATGAAATGAAAGAAATAACAGGAAAACAAAGTCAACATTTCTTTTACTCTGAGGGTTTGATATATGAACTCTATGCATGTGGAGCATGAATTAATATGCTGGATTTTCCATGTCAACAGTTTGTCTTTGGTCAGTAGAGGTCACTTCAGCACCCACATGACTTTAAAAAAAGGCTTTTAAAAAAAGAAGAAAAACAAAAGAAAATATGGGTGCTAATGAAAATGCTGCAGTTCATTAAAAAAAATGTTCAATGCGGTTATGAGTCCATAGTTCTCAGCCAAAGCACGCACATGATGAAAAGTGGGTGAACTCTTATCCACACAGAATAATGCAGGGATGGGGGTGGTCAATCTTTTTTTAACTAAAAAACAAAACAAAACAAACTAAAAACAGCAAACAAACAAACAAAACAAAAAACCACAACCCCACACACATTTGATTGAATATCATTTCATCTCCTGCTTTCAACATGAAACATTAAAACCAATTAAAACATGAAAAGAGAATGCAATAAGCAGACCAAAGATGAACTCACACAAAAAACTTTAATTATGACAAAAGTGAAACCTATGTACATCATAATTATCCAACAAGCAAATGCTTGTAGATTCAAGCCTAGCTGATCGAGGACAAATGGCGTACACACCAACAAAATCACATCTCAACATCACAAATGTATTCAAAGCCACCTAATTTATACATTTAACCTGAAAACTTTCAAAACAAGGCAGAGAGAGAGAGAGGGGTTGGGGGAATCAGAGAGGGGTACAGTGGAACTGAGAGAAGGAAATTACCTCAGCTAAACCTGTTACACTCTCAGGACCATGTGAGGAAAGACCTCTACAGCACTGTAGGTATGACGGAAACAGAAGACAGCCTTTGTGAAGGGTAAAGCGTCAGGTCCTGTTTACGAGGCTGAACCTCTTCCAACACAGTTGCAGTACAAATCCACTCACTCCAGGCCTTAATGCGCCCACCACTTCTGGGTGCAACTTCACTTCCTGCGAGCGTGCACACTCTCTCTCCCCGGAAACAAAATCCTATACCCCTTAAAACAAAACAAGAAAGCAACTCAGGTTGTGGGGCCACCTCATGTCTGTGATCATATTTGGTCAGGATCCACTTGCATGTTCACGGGTGGGCAAGCTCACTCAAGATTTTGTAGAAAGATTTGTAAAAAGCTGACAGTTAGTAGTTCAAAACACAAGTAATCCCATGCAAATCTAACTATAAAAGAAGAAAAGACTGAAGAAGTAGAAAGAGAAAAACCATCAGATCATCTCTCTAAATGAATCCACCTCACACGAAAAGATAGGCACACAAACTCAGATTAAAAAGAGGCTGAATCAAATACTCACACAATAAAAAGGGAGAAAACCATGCCCAAAACACAACTGTACACAAGACAGCAACCAACCACAGCACAAGTTGGGAGGAAGAAGAGGGGGTAGCCAATAGTAAACCAAATGCACCCAGTCAAAGGAGCCCCCCACCCCTCCCTCAAGAGAATACAGAAAGCAAAAACGGTAGAAAACGAGGGCAGTTTTTAATGCCTTTTCTTTGACTGCAAGAACATTTATCAAGCATGGCAACCTCATCTATTATCAGCTGAAAAATGGTGGGGATAGTGCTTCCAATTTTTTCCTCTTTCAATATTTTATGAACTAGTTTAAAGAGCAATTTCATTTTCAAAAGGAAAAAGATTGCATACGAATAAAAAGCCAAGTCTCACAACACTAGCCAAAATGCAACAGGTGGGTTTACTCCTTCCTCTTCAGCCTACCAAATACAAAATAACCAGTTGATGGCAACGAGGTAAAAGAAGTCCTTGTTATATGACATTTTCCACACAAAATCGCTACATTATGCGAAGAGAATTTTGGGTATGTTATAGTAGCTGCCCATGCCACCAATGAAAAACAGGTGCATGTTCACTGTAGTATATGATTACGCTGCAAAAAACTCTTATTTACATCAAGGATACAAATCCGCAAAAGCGAGTTGTAAACAGACATAACTCAGTTTTGCTATACTATGAATATTCTCTATGGCCTTCATTGATTAAAAAAAATATCACATACGCATCTTGACAGCAACGTCTTGATGCATACTGAAAGTTTGGGGTTATTGCTGAAATACCTCGTCAAGGAAGCACTTGTGAACAAAAGAAACCAACGTTCTGCATTACTTCCAACTTAGTTCAGGCTTTGTTTTAAGTACAGGTACATGACTAAACAAGATCTACATTATATATAGTCTTAGGAGTTGAAGTAGTAAAGAATATATGCTTTTCCCCCTTTCCCTGTTCTGTTTCGTTCAGAAAAAGAGGAGTAAATAACCATAATAAATATGCACATCTTTTTGGAAGACTTTTTTTTCTTTGTATCTTCTGTATATTATTTGAGTACAGCTTCTGATATTGACAATACATGCAAAGAAACCAAGTGTTACCAACTGTGGCACATACACTGTAATGGTTGGTCTAGAGTTCAAGGTGTACTAGAGTATATGACTGGCAGTGTTTTGATTTGCTCTGTTAACTCAGTGTATAGCTTCCTGATTGGTGGAAAAGAACCATGGCCACGTGCGTATTTTCAGTTCTGTCCTATAAGATATGGGCAGTTTTCAAAACAACAAAACGAGATGATTTCATCAGTACACTTAGCTTTTTTCTGTCCTGAGCAAACAACTTTGGCATTCAGCTAGAATACAGGATTACAGACGAATACAGTTATGTATAGAGTACCGGGCTATGTTTCCGACAGATTATTTATATTTAAGAAAGGGTTAAATACAGCTATCTGAATATGATTCACAGTTCATATTCTTGCAAATTTTGGCAATGTACTTCATGAGATCAAGCACATAAGAAAGCAACTTAGGAAGTTAGAGAGATTTGAACTCTAATATACTGATATCCATGTCAGCACAACAAGCCCTACAAATATCGACCAGTAAAAGTGAAAGATACGGGCTTTTGAAATATCAGAGATAGAGAGAAAAAATAATCTTGAAGACAACAAAAATGGAAGACTAAACTGGGCAAGATAAGTTAATCACTCAGCAGGCAATGGACCAAGACCAACACATAACAACAAAGCAACAACTGGAACTGGAAGTAGTTAACAAAAAAAAAACTATTAAAAAAAAAAGTGTCTACTTTCTAACAATGAAAACTGTGCTCCAGTCAGAAAGTAAAAAAAAAAAAGTAAAAAATCTAAACTAGCTAGCTAGCTGTACAGAAAGGTACCGCAATGATTGCGGACCCAATGTCAGGTCTAACAGTGAAGGTCACAGAACACCGGCAGAGAAAAGTGAGCAGCGAGCGAGCGAACGAGCAGGCGAGCATCATAACATAGCATGCTCGTCCCCTACCGAAGCATTGGAGAGAGAGAGCTGACCCATCTGGCTCGTCAGTTGCGGCATGACCCCTGACCCTGGGTCAAGGGTTGCTGCGCTGCCATGGTGAAGTGTGCTGGGAAGCATCTGTTGATTAGGTACAAGGTCAGTGTTCAAGGTCATCTCATCAACCAGTGAAAAAGGATGAGAGAAAAGAAGCAAAAAAAAAAAAAAAAATCAGAAAAGGGAATTAAGAAACCAATTTAAAACCAGAACTAAAACACTGATAAGCCACTACAGAGGACAAATGTGAAGTCCTTTTGCTGAAAGAAATGGTTGGAGAGGTTCTTAAAAACATGAAGGTAAACACAGAAAGTGATGAATACAATCACACAGCACGGTATTCACAAGTTTCCAACATACAATTTCATCATAAATCGGCAACATCATTAAAAACACATCTGAAAAAATGGTTAAAAGTTGAAAGTAAAAACAATGAAAGGGAAAAAAAAGAGAAGCACTCAAGTCACATGTAAAAATGGTTACAAACATTCAAAAAGTCCACACTTGCGTCAATTTTGTTAAGACATTCCCAAAAATGTTAAAAACGTCTGCATGAAAACACTTTTTAAAAACAAAAAAACTCTTCAGCTCTTCAGCCTCCCAGAGTCACAGTTTGCGTCCGTCATCACCCAGAAAGACAGTTTTGTTCAGGAGACCAGAGGCCGTGCGAAGCTGGGTGGAAGGCGATGGTTCTTTTCTAAAATCATTATTATCTCTTTTTTCTTTTGCATGCATAAGATTCTGAATCCGGTTCTGCCACCACTACAAAGTGCTTGTACCGCCCCCTGCACAAAGGGGGTGGGGGCAGCTGAGCCCCTGGGGGGCAAGGCGAGTGAGGCCACACATCCCCACACAGGGTGGGGCTACACGAGGGTGTCTGATTTACATCAGGGCGGCCGTCGCCGGGTCCAAGACTGCCGACACATCAGGGTGCACAGAGGGGATGATCTGTGAATTAGAACACAAAACACCACACCATGGGTCAGTCCAGACAACAACAACAAAAACGAAAGAAGAAAAAGGGAGCACACGTCAAGCCACACCAGCCGTCATGTCATTGGGGGTCTTGGGGAGTCAGCGTCGAGAGTCTAGTACCTTGTAGTGTATGTTGTGGTGAGCACAAGCCGCCTCCATCATGTTTTTGATGGTACTGACGAGGTCACACTACAGTCATGTCGTGCAACTCCTGTCAATAGCTGTGGGGTGGAGTGGGGTCTCTTCTCGCACACTGTGCAGCGTCGTGCATGTGTTCCATCTAGGTTTCTAACTTGTGACAGTGGGAACATGCCCGCATCAAAATAAACAAACCAAAATTCAGATCACCCTGTGTCGCATGTCATATCCACCGATGCATTATGATACTGCGCCAGTATGACGTGTCAAATCCAAAATGCTGCAATCATGTCCAAAAGAGTTGCATCCGAGCTAATGGCCACTGACTGTGTGACCTGGTAATCTATCCACAAGTAATGTCAGAGGCAAGTTCTATCAAAACCAGCCTACAAAAGGCATGTGTGTCTCATGCAAAAAAGAAGGACCACGTGCCATTGTATTCATGCATTGTGCTGAATGGTCATACTACACCGGGCGTGTTCCATTTTGTCAGTCACCATTAAGCTGATTAATACCACAGAAAATGATTGTTCTTACAGACTTATTCCAAACATTACCTGGCCATTCCAATCAATCCAGCTGGACTATGTCAGTCACACCACAAAAACTGTGGACATGTCCTCTGACCATACCACAGGCACAGCGGTCTAGTTGCATTCTGTCAGTCACACCATAGAAACTGTGGTCTGAAGTGATGCGCCCTAGGACCATACCACAGCAGTCTAGCTGCATGCTGTCAGTCACACCACAGAAACTGTGGACATGTCCTGTGACTATACCACAGCAGTCCCACTGCATTGTCAGTCACACCATAGAAACTGTGGTCTTAAGTGACATGTCCTCTGACCATACCACAACAGTCTAGCTGCACTCTGTCAGTCACACCATAGAAACTGTGGTCTTAAGTGACATGTCCTCTGACCATACCACAGCAGTCTAGCTGCACTCTGTTAATCACACCACACAGATTGTGTGGTCTTAGGTCATCCACTGTGTTTTTGTCCTGTCTAGATCCTCTGCAATACTGAGACTGTCTGAACTCCGATGCCATACGCTGGAAAGGGTCACACCACAGACCTCTGCCATGCAATGCCAGACAGTGTGGTAGCTAGTTTGTCTGCCTCCCATCCATGTCTAGCACATATTGCCCAAGCCATTAAACTCTAAGAAGTAATCACTTTTCCCTGCCATTCTAACAGACATCACTGCTTTATCAAGCAATTTCCTGTCCATGCGACTTCATATCAATGTCCTGTCCATGAGACTTCATACCAATCCTGTCTGTAAGACTTCATATCAACATCCTGTCCATGAGACTCCATATCAATTTCCTGTCCGTGAGACTTCATAGCAATGTCCTGTCCATGAGACTTCATACCAATCCTGTCTGTATGACTTCATATCAACATCCTGTCCATGAGACTTCATATCAATGTCCTGTCTGTGAGACTTCATATCAACGTCCTGTCTGTAACTATGTAAGACTTCATATCAACGTCTTGTCCATGAGACTTCATATCAATGTCCTGTCTGTAAGACTTCATATCAACATCCTGTCCGTGAGACTTCATATCAATCCTGTCTGTAAGACTTCATATCAATCCTGTCTGTAAGACTTCATATCAATGTCCTGTCCGTGAGACTTCATATCCATGTAAGACCTCATACCAACGTCCTGTCCATAAGACTTCATATCAATGTCCTGTCCACGAGACTTTATATCAATGTCCTGTCCTTACTCCATAAGACTTCACACCCATGCAAGACTTCATATATGGCATGTCCATAAGGCTCCATGTCAGTGTCCTGTTTATAAGAGTTCATATCTATTTCCTGTTCATGAGACTTCATTTCAACATCCTGTCTGTAAGACTTCATATCAATGTCCTGTCCATAAGACTTCACATAATATCCTGTCCGTGAGACTTCATATCCATGAAAATCACGTCATGTTAGCCGTGCCATGCGTATAAGTGTTATTGATACTTCGTGTCATTGTCCTATCATCTGTCTGACAGATAGAGGCTCTATTAGTGTCATTTCATATTGCTGTCGCATTGCATCAGGTCAGTCCACATAAAAGTGAAGTGAACTGTCATGCTCTGCCTTCTGTGACATTCTGCTAAGCTTCACAGCACCGTACTACCAGTCACCTCTGGCTTTGCCAAGCAATGTTGCATAAACGCTTGCCACCTTCATGTTGCCAGAACAGATGTTGTCACCGTCATGTTTCATGCAAGTTGTCACATCACATCAAGTCATGTCATTTCAGAGCACACCATCACAGATTAAGTCACTAGCACACACAAACAGTTCATGCCCCAAGCAGCGAAGGACTGTGGAGGCAAGTGGGGTTGGAAAGAGTCACCTAGATGACCTGTGTGGTTACTGCTAGGTTTACTTGAAAATGACAATTGCAAAGCACAAGACGGAAGTGTACCTGAGAAAGGGGTGATGGTGGAAGGGAAGGGAGCTGAAAGAGGATAAGATTAATAATAATACACCTGGTTTACTAGTGTATTTCTTCACTGATGTCTTGTGCTTTGACAGTGGAAGAGAAATTATTCTGAAAAGAGGTCTTTCAGCAGCAAAAGCTTCACAACACTCTGGGAGAACACATGACGTAAGAGATGAGATAACTAGTAGGTCACTTTCAAATAGTTACCACAGTAGTAACCACAACGTTATTCACTTCAGCCTCAGAAAGAGTGTCAGTAACATGCAGAGCAAAATGCATCTGACTCACATTCAAAACAAAAAAATATCACCGTCAGTATTCTTCACTACTGTGGTCCTAAAAATGAGTTAAGTCTAGTATGAACATGTAAAGCATAAGGTCATCAACATGCAAACTGTTAAAGATCTTGCTAAACAGCATCTCAGAAAATGTCACCATCAAGGATTTTACAAAGTACATACATGCGCTGATTACTTCCCTTCAATAATGTATGCCAAAGACACGAAAATGATTTTCAGCGTAACCTTGCCTTTGCATGTGACATTTACTAACAACCATACACAGTCTAAACTTGTTTGAAGCAGAAATACAGGGAAGGAAGGTAGGAAGGGGGGGGGGAGAGAGAGAGAGAGAGAGAGAGAGAGAGAGAGAGAGAGAGAGAGAGAGAGAGAGAGAGAGAGAGAGAGATAGAGAGAGAGAGAGAACATTTCTGGCACCACTGTGACCTTTAAAATGCACTCAGCTTATCAAAACTGTGATGAAAGAATAAAGCTCAGTGGAGGTTATCAAAGTTTGAATGATGTTACTTTAACACTAAACAGTGGCTGGAAAACAACAACTCCAGGTTAAGGTTAAAGCTTGCCCAAACTAACACTGATCATTACAGAGATTCACAGAATTTATCATGTATATATCAAGAACCATAGTTGCTGGTTTCAGTTCTAGCTGAGGGGGAAAATATGACTGTCTGCCACCCCCCCCCCTCACCCCCAGCACTGCAATGCATACCTAAAACTGAACAATAGTCATATAATATGCCATTACAGTATTACAAATTGCTAGTTCATATTTTTTGTAATCATATGTCTACACCTCTACAATAAAAATTACATTATACTTTCAAGAAGGTAAGAAAAAAATCATATTCCTAAGAATTAATTAAAAATAATGAAATGGTCACTAAAAACAAAACAATCCACTGTCCCCCATCCCAACCCTTTCAAACCAAGAAGTTGCCTAGCTGACAGGGCTTAATAAACAGACATTTAAGGAAAGAAAAGGTTATAGCTGCATCTAGTAAAAAATAAAAAATAAAACCATCAGGAATACCATTCCTCTATAAGTCCCTCCTAAATGATATAACACACCTAGCATGCATTTTTCTTTCTTTCTTTCTATTAACAAAAAAACAAAAACAAACTATGACACAAACCAGCATGAGACTGTGAAGCCCCATGGGCAAGAAAGGTGGTCTGAAATCCCAGTGCAACACGCACCAAAAAGGTAGGAGGACAAGGTTCCATGCACTGATTTCTGACCAAAATTTAAAAATAAAAAAATTGCCTGAAGCATCTCATTCATGCCCATAGTAACCACAAGGGAGGTAATCAGCAAAAGGGAGGTAAGTAGTGTAAAGGTACTCACATGAGGCATGCCAGGCTGCATGATATACTGAGGCATCCAGGCGGGGTTGGAGGAGACCTGGTAGGTGGTGACCGGGGTGGTGGCCACGGAGGAGTAGCGAGGCAACAAGCCCGTAGGCAGGAGCGTGGGCGCGGCCATGCTGTAATTCATGTACGGACTGTCTCTCAATAAGCAGGCTGGGTTCATCTTCAACTGTTCAAGGCCGTAACTTTGCCGCCCAGAAAAAAAGAAAGACATCCTCTCCTCTCTAAATTCGTGGTTATTATGTTATACATATGCCTTGATCTTTACATTTGTGTTCATCATAAATTTGTGCTCGTTGTATAACCCTTACCCTCTCACTTCCTGTTCATTGTATTGCATTCCTTCCTCTCTAAATCTCCATTCATCGTATTCCTTCCTCTATAAATTGATACTGATCGTTTTGCGTGGATTTTGTTGTTGTTGATTTTTGGGGTGTTGTAGAACTGTAATAGTCCCTGTTAATTGTCTTGTTCGTGTCTTAGTTTTATCAGTTTCTTGAGAGTAGGGGCAGGACAGGGGACTCTTTTGTTGGGGGGTGGGGGGGGAGAAAATCATGTTCCTATTATTTAAATCATGTTCCTGTTATTTTTATTTTCAGTTTATTTGGAATTTGGGAGCTCATTACCATACTCAGCATCCAAGTTTGCTTCATTTTAGCAACCCAGTGATGGGGTGGGGGGGGGGGGGGGTGCAATCCTGCAATTGGGCTTCTGTCAGACAAGGACAGCACATGGAACTGGACCAGCTGCATGGAATCCCCCCAAGACAGTCTATCTGTACAGTGTGTGTGTGTGTGTGTGTGTGTGTGTGTGTGTGTGTGTGTGTGTGTGTGTGTGTGTGTGTGTGTGTGTGTGTGTGTGTGTGTGCGTGTGTGTGTGATCAAGCTGTGATGCGTGCATGTCTGCAACAATGTGCAGATAGTATGTGTACCCAAAATTTGTCTTGGATGCAAGAGATGACAATGGCTGGATCAGTGGATGGGGAAAGAAACAGAGCATGATTTGAAGCAGACCATAGTGACTGGAGTGAAGGACTGCCTAAAAGAAGGGTGTATTTTTTAGGGTGTCCCTGTGTTGTTATTTTTTGTTCGCTTTGGGTTGGGGGAGGGGGGTGGGGGGGGGAAACAAAATGACGTTGCTTTTCATTTTAAATGATGATTGAATGGCGATGACTATTCAAAGCAATGTGTAATATACAAATATATACAGAAGCATGCTATTTTCCATATTGTTTAATTCTGTGATATATCAGAATAACTTTTATAGGAAGCACATGAAAATATATGATATACTAGTAAAACTTGCTCATCACTCTCATTCTATGTACACTGTGCATAATGATGATAATACATCTTCACAACAATTAGTATCTGGCATAATAATATACAATACACAAATAAATATGACACTCCAACAGGACTATGCAAATTTTATATAAATATATGTACAGATATATACACGAGCAATATTATAATTTATATAAACAAAACCGGCTGTGCATCAAGGGCTGTGACCGCTGAGAACTTGAACGGCAGCAAGGGGAAAGAACTCTGCTTTAGCACGCTTGTAGTTTCTGCTTTACACACTAACACCGCTGGGAAAGCTAAAACATGGACAGTGAAAAATTAAAACAAAAGAGGTTCTTCCACAGTATCAAAGCAACTTGACTTTTGCAGGACACCTGATTAATTGACAGGATTTTGTTTTCTCCACAGAAGTGGTCAGTGTATATAAAATACACAAAAAATAATAGAAAACTGCATTATCCTGAAACAGGTTTTAGTTTCATTTATGAAATCTTATTTTCACGAGAAATAAGACAAACTGGCCTGTGGACTTGTACAAAACTGCCCAGTTTTCTAACACAGGGTCACTGATGACAGTTTTACAGTGAGCTTAGAATTAATACATTTTATAGCTTGTGAACAAATGACAGCTTTTTCCTCTGCACGCCAAGTTCCAGTTTTACACGATATGAGTACAAATAAGATTAAAAAATCAAACAAAAAGGTGGTTATAAAACAGAAAAGAGAAGAAAAAGTCAGATTTGGTACTTACGCATTCAAATTGGCTGCTAACGCTGCTTGCTGGTCGTAAGGAAACTGGAGAGCCTGAAAACAACAAATTAATCACATGAGTGTTCACACTACACCTAATGAAAACACTTCAGATATGTCTGACATAGATCTTTCCATCAAAGTAATGGACCACCTTTGCAGGATTAGTGAAGCCCTTACTATTATTTAATTACACTATAGAATTAGAAATAAAATGGATCAACACAGCTAATGCACACAAACACTGTATCTTGTGTGTCTCTCATACTGTTTTCAGTTCCATGAGCTATCATCATGCTGAATCAGTCAGATTATATTGTCCGGAATAGATCGAGACTTGTCTGTTCTCAATTTATATTAAGTAGAACCTCCTCTTATTTCTTCTCCCTGGCATTTAAACCAAAATCAAAATCTGTAAATGTAAATTAGGAGACAATACCTGTAAAAATCATTTCATATCATGTGTAAATTATGTACTACTGTAGTGTTTTTACTTTTGTTTCAAAGCAAACTTTGCATGGAAATTAACAAGATGTTAAAATCAGTTACTAACTGCAGCACATATGTTACAGAGAAAAACATTAACTCTTAAATGTGTAACTGACCAGTAACATGCATCACACCTCAAATCACAAACTCAAACCAACTTTTTTTCTCTATCTTTATTATTTTTACTCACATCCTCTCTTCCAATCTGGAACATCTTTTGTTGCTGACTCTTCTTTTTATTCCCTGAATCTGCAAACTTGACCAGAAGAGGCTCACTGCAACCTGCAACAAGTGTCAGTGAAATCTTTGAAGTGTCATTACAAAAAATAACCCATATATATATAATTCATAGCATTGGCAGGTTTGGAACACAAAAACACAGACATGTTAATTAAGACATGCATGTATCACACAATGTCAAACATTCTTGCAAGAAAAGTACATCCATCCATTCTGAAGTTACAAGTCTTGAAGTTTTCAAACCACACACACACACACACACACACACACACACACACACACACACTGTGTGTGCTGGGGTCACACGTATGCCCTAGCATAGCTGACACACAGTGACACACCTTCAGCAACCACCAACACAGTGTAACACCTTAAGGTACCAAATGGCTTTTGTGTTTTCTTCCCTTTCCTCTCCTTTTAATCAAGCATTTAATTTGAAACTAATCAGAAGAAGAAGAAAAACAGTGTCTGGATTTATACTAAACACGAGTCCAAGTCCTGTGTCAATTTCTCCACCCCATTCCCAGTCTCCCTACCCTCAGTACAACAGGGCTATGACAAGATGAAGCAGGCGGACATGTGCAGCAAAGTCGGCCTTTGACCAAGGGACTGGTAACCTGTATGTGTCCTGGCCGTTTGTTGATTCATGTTTGCACCAGTGAAACTTTTTGTTGTTGTTGTTGCACAGTGTACATACACACCTTCTAATTAAAACTCAGGGTAAACTATTGCAGGTGATGCCTTTGAAGCCAAGTGCATGCAAATTCATGTAATTGTTATTCACACTTTGAACTGTTTGTTGATTGTCTGCAGCACTGTCTGCATTTCTTAACAGACTGTGCCCCCTCCCCCTCCTTCCAGCATCTCTCTCTCACACTCTCAGGATCCCCACACCTACACCCTACAAAAACCTCATTTATTCCTGCACCTGGCAGAGCTAGTCTTACAACTACAATGTTATATTTAACAAGTCGAAAATCACAATGGCCTCCCTTTCTGATTTCCAAGTAAATGAACTGGCCATATGATATGTACAAAACCAAATCTGCTTCCTGCTCCAAAAATAACAGCAAAGACCCCCCCACCCCACCCCACCCCCACAAAAAAAAAAAAGAAGAAAAGAAAAGAAAAAAGAAGAAGAGCAAGAAGAAGAACAAAAACCCTATGTATATGTGTGTGTTCATGCAAAATGAAGCAAATTAAACGAGCATTAAAAAAAATTGTAATTAAAACCTGGCTTGCAAACAAACTCAGTTTGTTGGTTGGACTTACTTCCCTGTGCTACCTACTGGCTGTATTACTGTTGACTGATTGGACTTCCTTGTGCTTGACTTTAACTCTGCTGTGGATGACTGGTTGGAGTTCACTGTGTTTGCCGTTGACTGTATTACTGTTGATTGGCAAGACTTAACAAGTTACTTCATTGTGCTAGCCACAGGCAGCATAACGTATTGATCATTATTGTCAACTGGCTGGACTTCATTGTGTTTGCTACTGACAGCACACTTTATGATCCACAACAAATTATTTATCTATGTATCTCCCAATCTGCTCACTATTTCAAATCCTGTTTCCACCATCCGTGTGTAAACAGGGACTCCCACTCTAGAGTGTCCTGACTCCAGCCAGTAGTATAAATCTCCACTTTATGGCTACTTCAACTCACTCAAGCTAAAGGCCAGAATGGGTCCACTGCTGGTGGCAAACACTCCCTACGTGTTCCCCTGGCCTGGTAACCACCAGTGCTTGCAATTGTTCATATTTCACATGGCCGTAAACCCTTTGTTTTACATGCCCTGTACAGTTTAATGTGTTGATTCAAGTCTGTTTCATTTGGACCACATTATAATCAATATGTTCATATTTCACATGGACTTTGTTTTACATGCTCTGTACAGTTTAATGTGTTGATTCAGATCTGTTTGATTTGGACCACATTACAATCAATATTTTTGTCAGTAACTAAACACCATTACACCCACACACTCTGCAACAGCTTTAAGAAGAACAAGGAGGAGGAGAAGGTGGAGAAGAAGCGGTGGAGGGTGGGGTGGGGATTATCTGGATCCAGATCCGAAATCAAATCTGAAGAAGTTGTAGTCCACACAGCTTGTCACAACGAACACACGTTGACCCCAACAGTCTCTGAAGAGTCTGCTTCCTTTCTAGGTCCTGTGATTGGTATAGTTTTGCAACTGTTTGTGCATGTGGCAAGGAACCCAAGACCCCACCCAAAGACAACACAGATAATTAAAGCAGACAGGAACTCTAGGGAGTACTAAAGGAACAGCTTATGGCCAGTGCTTCGGCTATGGCTACACCTGATTTATCATGCTGACAATGACATACACCAGCCATAACCTGCCGTGGTCTCACCTCTCCCTCTGAGAGTCCCACCTCCTCCACATTAAGAGGAGGCAGTTTGTGGGGCCTCTCAGGCTCCCACACAAATATGATAAAATCAAAAGGCATGTCTATGCACGATTTCCGGTGTCTTTGGTAGTAAGAATGACAATGCATCAGTAAGGCCTAGCCAAAAAATAAATAAGTATAGCACAGCTTTCTTCATCTAGAATATGGCCGGAAATGTTATAGAGGCGGTAAATAAATTCAAGCACATGCGTGTTACATATTATTTATTTAGTCTACACACAGGGCGCCGCAGGAGTAGAGCTAATATAAAGGCCGTTTTGTTTTTGTTTTTTTGTTTTTTAAGGACAAGGCCACCCTCTTTCAGGACAGGGGAATTTCTTTTGCAGCGCAAGGCAGACTGGAGGGTGTAGGGTTGATAGGTCGGCTCTGTCAGTGTGAGACACACAGAGCTCCCTTGTCCCTGGCTCAGGAGTGCTGCAAGGCATCTGACATATCAGTCAGATCTTAAAATGTGTCTTTACACCCCACCCCACCCCCCAGTCGTATGCAACTGCACGCTTGCTGTGTGTGTGTGTAATGTATACATGTACGTCTGCGCGTCAGTGTTGTGAGTATGTGTGTGTGTGTGTGTGTGTGTGTGTGTGTGTGTGTGTGTGTGTGTGTGTGTGTGTGTGTGACAGAGAGAGAGAGAGAGAGAGAGAGAGAGAGAGAGAGAGAGAGAGAGAGAGAGAGAGAGAGAGAGAGAGAGAGAGAGAGAGAGAGTAGACGGTGGGCGGGACATTTACTGATTTTGTTTACCGTATCACACCGCTCTCAAGTTTCATTCGACGGCGAGAGAAAAATCACTAAGTTTACCACTACAATATCGACTTCCCAGACATGGCGGTGAAACTAAACCAGGGCGCCCATCCCAAGTTCTTCACATCTGCATGTCTAGAAGATAGGCTACACACAACAGTCTACATACAATAGCCTCTCAACATTAAACTCCAGACCATTTCCATTTAACCCTTTTTTCCGCCCCAACCCCCACTCTTCCCACACGCCCCTTTTCTTTTCTAATTTTTAAAAACTGCTGGGGTGGGGGGTGGGGGGGGGGGAGAGGTGGTGGTGTTACTTAAATCCGCCTTCCTATCTCGCGGTGTGACAAAACGTCAGCGAGAATTCCTGGAATGCCTGCGTGACAAGTAAAGCTGCACCCGCCACCGACTCTAGTGGAGAGGACCCGACAACGCACACAAGACCACCACAATAATAAAATCTGAGCAATCCAAACTCAAATCTGAAGCAGGCCCCCCCCTCCCCCCTCCGGTCCCCTCCATAAGCCACCCACCACTACCACCACTCTCCTCCCCGCATATATGGCCTACCTAGCCTCCAATCCGAAGCACGAGGCACACCACCCGCACGGGTTATCGGAACTGACAAGACAAGCGCACGTCTCCATATCGGTCGTGGCGCGTGACATGAACACACCGTTCTAGCTGCTGCATCGATGCAACCTGCTCGTTCAAACGGCCCCCAAACCAACCGAAATAAACGCCGAGGCGGCCTAGCGACTCGAAAATACTGTTGTTTTCTTCGCGGAGGAGGCAGGGGGTGGTCAACCGGTGGCGAAGTGCCGACTGGTGGTGTTGGAATCGAAAGGTTTGATCCGCAGGTGTGTGACAGCCGGCCGAGAGACAAGCCCCGCTGACAGGTGACGTGTGCGTTGTCACTGAAGGACGGTGCTTGGCATGAAGGGTGGGGAGCTGTGCCTTCTTTCCCCACGCCACGCATTCCCGGCCTGATAAAACTGGGATCGCGAGTAACCCTATCATCTCGCTCAACCTGTCTGGCTCAGCCGGGACTGAGCCCCGGGCCTGCTCCCGGCCCTTCGTACTTCTGTCGCCAGGCCCCTCTCCCGGCCCCTTCTAGGTCTTCTCCCAGCCCCTCTTATTTCTTCTCCCAACCACTCTTATTTCTTCTGCCCAGACCCCCTCATTTCTTCTCCCAACCACTTATTTTTTCTCCCAGCCCCCCTTATTTCTTCTCCCAACCACTCATTTTTTCCCCTCCCAGACCCCCTTATTTCTTCTCCCCAACCACTCTTATTTCTTCTCCCAGCCCCTCTTATTCCCCCCCCCCCCCCCCCGCCGCCTTTATTTTTTCTCCCAGCCCCCCATATTTTCCCTCTCCCAGACCGTCTCAGCTAGTTCTTCTCCAGTCCCCCTCTTAGTTCTCCCAGTCTCTCTCATTTCTTCTCTTCTCCCTTATTTCTTCTCCCAACCCCTTTCATTTCTAACCCCCCCCCCCCCTTTATTTCTTCTCCCAGCCCCTCTCAGCTAGTTCTTCACACAGTCCCTCTTATTTCTTCTTCCAACCCCTTCATTTTTCTCCCAGTCCCTCTCATTTCTTTTCCCAGTCCCTCTCATTTCTTTTCCCAGTCCCTCTCATTTCTTTTCCCAGTCCCTCCTCATTTCTTTTCCCAGTCCCTCTCATTTCTTTTCCCAGTCCCTCCTCATTTCTTTTCCCAGTCCCTCTCATTTCTTTTCCCAGTCCCTCCTCATTTCTTTTCCCAGTCCCTCTCATTTCTTCTCGCTTCTCCCATGCAGTCCCCCTTATTTCGTCTCACAGTCCCTTATCTCCTAAACCAAACCTTGTTCCTATGATGTATCAGACACCACATGCTCTCTTATAACCATCTTCTTCTCCAACATCTATTTTCTCTCCCCCCCCCTCCCCCTCTTATTTCTATTCGCCAGAGCCTGATCCATGTCCTCTCCAAGCCCTTCTTCTGTCACCACTTCTCTCTTTGAACCCCCTTTATTTCTTCTTCTCCCAACCCCGCTCACTGTCTTGGTCACGTCATACTGGTTTAACGCCGAGTTGCCTTCGAAGAGGTACCGGCCGGGACCGAAATGGCAGGAGGTGGGTGGGGTAAGAGGAGAACTATAACACTGCACTAACACTGTCATTACGATGGTGATTCTGCATTCAGGTTGGCTGCGATGAGAGCCGTTTTAATGTTTCGTTAACTGCGAGGGACAAAGTCACAAGACAGTGTCCACAAACCACAATAAACTTTCCTAAAAGAAAGAAGAGCCGAAGCGGAATCGAAACAGAGTTTTTTTTTCCTGCTTACAAGTCTAGCGCTACCGCCAGGCTAACCCGGCTCACAATCTTAGTTCTCTTCTCCCAGCTTCCCCTCATTTCTTCCCCCAGCTATCACCCCAGAAGCCCCAACAGCGCCATGCACTGATATAGCTGACAAATCCCAGTCAATGCCAGACGTGTACGGTGGGTGCGTACATGTATTTACTCCGATCACGGGTCCAAAAAAAAAAAAAAAAAAGTCACTGTGATTACACCCTATTATCTACTGCTTATATTCATTACACCTGTTAAATTACCCCTACCCCTCCCCCCACCGCAAAACAGTACACTTTCCAGGACTGGTAAACAGGTGGTGGAGGTGGGGTCTAAAACGAGGTGTCTGCTTTCTACAAGTCGATTGGTTACGCTTCTAAATTTAATGACCACACGTTATCACAAAAGCTCGGTGTCCCCTTGCACCGCACAGCCTTGTATAAAACCTCTCCCCACCTAGAGATTCACAGGACGGGGCAAAGCAAGGGGACAGGGAGACGCATAAACTACCAAGTGGGGAAAAGGAAAAAAAAAAAAGGGGGGGGGGGGGGGTGGGACAAAAAACCGGGAGGGGAGTATTGTCAGAAGTGGGTTAATATAGTCAGGTGATCCCACCCAGTCTCGTATTCAGGGTCAAGGGTGACGGGTAGAGGTGACGAGCGACGTTTGCATGCCGGTACGGGCATTCTTCGACTCAATAAAACACATGTTTGCCGATCCTGTGGATCGGAGAGACTCGATTGAAAAGGCTCTTTTGACTTGAGTAACATTCTCCCTTTCTGTGCGGCAAGTCGTCAGCGACAGAGCGGATCTGTCAGCGTGCAGGTAGTGACTACCCCTCCACCCCAAAGGCAGTCCTCGGCAGTTTACTCATAACATCTTCCGTAATTTTAGTTTGTT
>OY757542.1:16345693-16389903 GCA_963584105.1 Alviniconcha strummeri
CATGCATTTGGAATTTGTTTTAGAACGCTAACAGTTATTCTTGTTTCAGATTTGTTTTTGGAAGTAGACAGGACAAGTGAAAGAGACACTTCTCCGCTCAAAAGACCACTTAGAATACATAAGCAGAGAGGGCAAATGAAAGAGTAATTTCTCCGGCCAAAGCCTTTGAAGAGTGAGTGAATAAGCCGAAGTAAACAGAACAAGTGAAAGGCCTTTCTCAGCCAAAGGCCTTCAGAATATATAAGCAGACAAGGCAAGGGGATGAATCACGAATGCCCTGCAGTGTAATGAACAGACGCAGATAAGTAAAAGCGACATTTCTCCGGCTAGAGAATGTAGTGATAAAATCTGTAAACAGGATCAACAGAAAACGGGACAAGACGAGATGGAGCAGCCGTAGACTGGACAGAAAGCGACCGGCCTGCAGTCACGCCTACATCACGCATGCAATGGATCACCTCCCGTCTCCCTTTACGTACTTGGCCATTGCGAAACCCCTGACGATTTCCACACACTAATTGAAATTGGAAAGCCGAGAGGAGGAACACTGACGAAGGCGGCCATAGCGTGACGAAGAGAAGAGAAAAAGACATAACGCAGAACTGACGACAGCTCGGGATATCCCAGAGTCGCATTCGCGTCGCGGGCGTTCCGGTGCTCATTCCCGTCGTTCATCCCTCGCCTCTCTCCCTCGTCCATCACCTTTACCGCCATGTTATGGACCGCGTTGCCATGGCAATACGTCCTGCTGACAAGAGTCGTTCCCTGTTGCACGTCTAAAAGAGATCCAAAGAGGGGAAGAAGAGACTGTTACTTGTAAGAGAGAGTGAGAAAGAGAAAGACGCGCGCGCGCTGAGAGAGAGAGAGAGAGAGAGAGAGAGAGGGAGAGGGAGAGAGAGAGAGAGATGAGGGAGGAAAGGAGACGGGGGGAAGAGAGAGATGAGGGAGGAAAGGAGACGGGGGGAAGAGAGAAGAGAGAGAAACTCCGTCTGAGTGGGGGTGGGTGGAGGTGGGACGCAGAGTGGTTTTAAGGACGTACGATACAGAACAAGGAGGCTGGGAGACGGACTGCCAGAGGAAGGAGGCTGGGAGACGGACTGCCAGAGGAAGGAGGCTGGGAGACGGACTGCCAGAGGAAGGAGTCGGGGACAAAATGAATGGACAACAATGTGCCTTGTGTGCCCACCACCAACCTATAAGAAAGAGATGACCCTCGCGCGTCGACGCTGTGCTGTAACTCACGACAAGACAAGGAGACAGTGATAAGCGGCGCCATTCAAGAAAGACAAATCTCGAAAGGAGCGGAAATGTCTTTCCTAGCTCCTCTAAGTACAGCCACAGAGTTAGAGAGAGGCGGCTGTCCAGGCGGTAACACACGACCCGTTTCGGCAACATGGCTGAAGAGGGCCGTCCGAACCCGATTTCAACCGGATCGTGTGTTAGCATGGCCGTACGGTTGAAACAGCTCAGAGCATCGGTTTCAACCTGTCTGTTCCGACTACGACGTGCTACATTCCGAACGGGGGACCACATCCGCCAGCCAATGAGCACCCGCCGTTTGGACGTATAGCCAAATTTATTGCATATGGCGGTAAAACCACCCTCACGTTGTCCCAGGCGAAAACAACCCTCACGTTGTCCCAGGCGGAAACAAAGTATCTACAGGATTTATCACGGCCACGTCTTGTGGAATATTCAGTGAAAAAGCAAAACAACCAAAAACCAACAAGAATAAGTTTTCTCGGAGACGTGCACACATGTTCATTAAAACGATGGTGGCGGCTAGATTTGAAATCCGGCTAGAAGGTGACCCGCCAGTTTGGGCTGTATGGTATCGTAAAGGCAGCCAGGACATTTATGACGGACAGGTCCGACAGGCACGAGTTTGGGGCAGTTTTCAACCATACGGCCGAGACGGTTCGTGTATCGGCGCCTTTACTGTAATCGGCGCCTTTACAGAACAACGGCATACCGTTGTGAAGGCAGACCAACAAAATACACGCATTTAAAACTAGCCCCCCCCCCCCCCCCCCCCCCCGGGGGGGGGGGGGGGGAGACAAGGGGGGCTAAGTGTGGCGGGTATTGGATGCAGAACATTAAACAGGGATGGGGAAGGGTAGCTAACATGACAGAAGGTGCGTTAAAACGAGTCACACCCGCTAACATCTTAGCTCGCGCGTCAGCAGCAGGGAGGGGACGGGGAGGGGTGGGATGGAATAAATTATCTCCCCCCCACCACCCCACTACCTAATAAACGATCACACATCATGTATCATTATTATTTTTTTATATTCGAGTTTTCGTAATCCGTGTGTCTTCTTCCCTATACTCCAAAATAGCGGCATTTGGAAAATTACAGGTGTCAGTCCTGGACTACAACAGAGAGAATAGCTACAAGCCTGTTGTGCTCAGCCTAATGATGGGGTGTAGCTCGGGAAGAACATTAGTTCCCGAAGCTTCCCTATTAAACTTACGCCAATTACGCACACACCTATCATAGCTCTTTGTTCCGGTCAGACCACAACGGGGAGGCCAGGCTGGTTATGGGGAGGAGAGGGGTGGGGTGGGGTGGGAGAGAGAGAGAGAGAGAGAGAGAGAGAGAGAGAGAGAGAGAGAGAGAGAGAGAGAGAGAGAGAGAGAGAGAGCTGTTATTTTGGCATACAGCCGCACAGCATGGCACACAGACACCGCTTTTCTCCAGGACGTCAGAAGGACACGCAACCTGCCACTCTGGGCGGCGTGAAGAGCGGATGAGACTCCCGTCGTAAAACTGGGAGACAAGACAAATGGCACCCATGCCAGTACGAAACAGCAGCGGTAGTGGAGTGGGGCCGGAAGGGGGGGGGGGGGGGCGCGGGGAGAAAATAATAAAACACAAAACAAACGAGCTTGTCCTTGGAGGTACCGTAAAGAAAAATCCAATTCGGCTGTACCGTGGAAAGAGGCGAGGGTCGAGGGCGAGTGGACAGGAGATAACATTTCTTCGTCTTCAACTGGTCTTACGTCGGTTTCACTTGCGTGGTACCGACTAGGAGATAACGCCTCTTACACCTAATTTATACTAGTTATAGGGCATGTTGTAACTCACGACTGGACAGTGTAAAACCACCGTAACACCTACACACAAAGACCCCGCGTCACAAACCGGAGCGCAGTGCCGTCCATGCACTGTCATGGCCCTGCGCTGAGCCCAGTATTATCTCCAGTGACTAGCATGTCCACAGACTCCACATGTCACGGACAGGGCGAGACCCGCGCGGTGGGCGAGGTGGAGGGTGGTCCAGAAGACACAAACGGGTACGCCCGTGCAAAAGGCGAGCCCTGAAACTGGAGGACCGAGATCTCCACCATCAAAGTGGCCAGTGACACGCGGCTAATTGGCGCCACGATCAGGCCTCGTTTTGCGTGACTGCCCCTCCCAGTCGTACTCTCTCAATCAGTCCACGATAACCCGCCTGGACTGGAGAGGAAGGGGGACATGGAGGCTCGGGGGAGGGGGAGGGGGCGGGGTGAACGTGGCGAAGGGGGTGAAGCCTAAAGACAAGGCGGAGTTCAACGCACTGATCACCCAACTCAGCCTCGTCCACGGTGAACCCAACTCCACGGCCAGTTCTGCCGGCAACTCGATACCACTGTGCGCGGTCGGCTTGCTGGCTTGAAGTCTCTCGCGACACAATCTACACCACGATCAAATTTCTGGCACTGACAACGAGAAGGATAGAGGAAGGTTATGGTTGTCTTTCTGTCGCAAACAAGGGCACACGAGCGAAAAATTCGCCGTACATTTAACTTTTAAGGCAGAAAACCCCTACAGCGCCATCTTCTAACGCTGTCTCCCCTCTTTCCCTTGTTTTTGACCGAAGTTACGCACATGCTTTGTCGACAGCGCATCGATATACAGCTTGAAGCGCAAACCTCAGTCCCACAACATCACGAGATGGGGAACGGTTCGAAAAGGAGGAGGCCGGTGCAACAAACAATGGTGAGTTCGGGCCATGCCCACGAAGCTGTACACGGCCAGACACAATCCACGCCTCACTTTCCGGCAACCTTCCTCCAAACTGTGCCATCATGCTTACGACGCTGAAAGGGCGCTTATTATCTCAAAACTTATGTTTACCGAAATCGCACGGTCTAAAAGGCTCACACTGTTACCGCCCTGGCCAGCGCTTGGATTTTTTTTTTTTATATACTTAGTTAAAAACCGTTGCGGGAAATTCGGGTCGCCTTACCTGGGTATGGCTATAGCAGCCGCATGAGCAGCGCTAGCCATTCTTGGCATGGCGCTTTTGAGTTTTATAACGTGCGTACAAATACTGATGCACACGGGGGGGGGGGGGGCTGTACAAACACCGTAAGAAAGTTTGCACTGAAAGCTGACTTGTGGGTAAGGGTGGGGTGGGGGTGGGGGGGATGTCTTACCGCACCTGCATACAGTACTGCGCCTGGCCTTTCCGTCCGACGCTCTACCGTTGCAAGCGATGACGAGATTAGGGCCAGGCCTAGAGAGAGCCGCGAGATTACCTCAACGGCCGCCCTGGCGACTGCAGACACATAGGGCTGACCTAGTTTTACCGTGACCCAAATCATCGCCCCGCGTGCACGTCCTGCACGGCGGAGGACTGCAGCAACCACATCTGATCGAGGCCAGAATAAATAATACACGACGGGAGGCGACCACTATCTGATCGTCGCCTACACCCGGCGGAGTCCTGGGTGAAGAAGAAAGGAGAAGCACGAAGAAGTATGCTTTGCAATTACAGATTTGTCTTTGCTGCTGGCGGAGTACAACCCTCTGCCTTCGTTTCTGGTTAGTAGTTACGGTTATATACCTATGGTTCCTTCGTCTGGAGACGTCCCTGTGCGGTTAAACTCCCGGAACTAACTGACCATCGACAAGGATGACATAAATTCTGGTTTCAGTACCAGCAAGTCTTTATCTTTTATGCAAGTAATGAAATTATTCAAATCGGATATAAAATTAAGAAGACGATTCTTTTCCCCATAAGAAATACTGATGTTACACACATTTGGTTCTTATGGTCTACGAATGTATCAAAGGTAATAGAAGTGATACTCGGGCAACCTTATAACAAAACAGCATTACTTACTCACCCCTTGGTACAAAGACAATTAATTCTATACAAGTATACCCCAGCTTCAATTTCATGCCCATCATGAAAGATAGATAATTGATTTTTAACGCTCAATCACCCACGACGGTTATACCAGGGTCAAATATACTACACAGGTCATCTCATTGTCCACGGTACTTTGGTCCCGAATGGCAGAATAGGAATTTGTAACGGCCCAGTTCCAGTCCGTTAATGGCGTAAAAACAATACGTGAGGTTAATAACTCCAAGGCGTGTAGGTGCCTAGATACTATTATGCATGTGTATGTAGCTCAAGAAAAAGACATTTTCTTGCAGAGAGGTAGACACGTAACATCTTACATTCTGCTAACGAGGAGAATACCTCTGATGACAGGTCTGTTGGGTGCGCTACACTCCTAACACACACTCGCGGATGCTCGGTAAATGTGAACGGAGGAAGGGATGGGCTAACTAACAGTGTTGCCAAAGATGAGGTGCCGAGACGAGTCTTACCTTGGCCATCTGCGCCTGAATTCCCTGAGCCTGTAACGCCTGCACTGCACGCTCTGCGGCGCCGGGGGCATCGAAGTCCACGAAGCCGTACCCTGGGGACAGATGGATGGACTGAGAAACTCTACAGTAGACAGTAAAACATACATAGACAGGCAGCGAAACAAGGCTGTCTGTGGCTTCTAGGCAGGAAAGACTGAGTATAGTGTCACACATGACAGTGTAGAGAAGTATAACTTGGACTATTGTTGTATCTTCTCTATTGAGTATAGTGTCACAAATGACAGTGTAGAGAAGTATAACTTGGACTATTGTTGTATCTTCTCTATTGAGTTTGGTGTCACAAATGAGGCTGTAGAGAACGTATAACTTGGACTGTTTTATATGTTCTTTACATAGACAGGCAGATATGTATAATCTATATAGAGGAAGATACTCCCCAGAGCATCGACTGATGAAACACACAGTTAAGAGATTACAATGAAGCAAGACTTGCTGCCCCAAAGAAGGTAAAATAAGAACATAAACAATTAACACCTAACAGTAAAATGAAACCAGCAAAGCAACGAAAGCCCGACGACAAACAAATTTTCAGAGTTTCTTACCTTTGCATTTGTTGGTCGTTTGATCAATGATGGCCTTTGTTGATGTGATCGTCCCAAAACTGAAATGTGAAAAACAAGACCAACTGAACCGAATTCATGAATAAACGTATCTGCACCACAAACGCCACTTATATACATCATGTCAGAAATAATCAGCAACTGTTTTCTTTGGCTTCTTTCGTTGGACCACCTGATTTCAATCTAAACCCTAAAAGGCTTCCCCCTTCAAAGACGCAAACTACCAGCCGCCTTCCTACACCAACCCTTCCCCGAGCGTTGCCGTTGGGATTCGGAGGCCCTGCCAACAAAAACCTGCAGATCAGCACACGTATCAGAACCACTGACCAATTCTGCTCTTCGAGGAAGAACAAACAGGTATACCCCCCACCCCCTAAAATAGGCGATGGTTGCCAGTGTTTTTCCAAAGGAGTCTTCGCGGACGGATGTGCAAATCCGCTTTCGATACATTTATTACAGCAAGCTAGACCATACCAAAGTGTGACAGAGACTACCACTGTTAAAGCACTACCACTACCAGTACCACACAACAAAAGTCGCCGAAGACCACGGTACATGACACAACACAATGTTTCTTGCAGCTAACTTGTAATAGTGGCATCAACCTGGGCCGACAGTCTGTACTCAGATTTGACATCTACGGCCCATTCAGAGAACCAGAGTTGTGTCTTACAGGACTCAATCAGTTTCGGTCACCCATAGCGTTTGGAATCTGCAGTGATTTGAAACAACACATCTAATGGACTGACGGAGTGACGGTTTGGCAAGAAGCGACCACAGTTCGGGGTGAAGGTCTGCCGATATGGCAGGAAGGGTGGGATGACAGGCTGGAAAGACAAAATGATTGCTATATTGTATGAAAGGGTGACGGTCTGCCCAAAAAGGGTAGCAGTTTGTCATGAAGGGGTGACGGTCTGCCAAGAAAGGGTAGCGGTTTTGGCATGAAGGGGTGATGGTCTACCAAGAAAGGGTAGCAGTTTGGCATGAAGGGGTGTCGGTATGGCGTGAAGAGGTGGCGGTTGGCAAACAAAAATATTAAAAAAAGAGTGACGCCTTGGGGGGTTGCTTTGGATTGGTTGGCTTGACCAAAAACTGCAAAAGTCCCAAGTTCTTTCGTCAGCAAATGAACTAGCCTGAGACTAGTGAGGGAGACTAGTCATTACGTGCGACGAGAAGACCGACTCATGTATGGTGCAGTTCGGGCACTTTCACTGCGGGAGAGTAAGCTGTAAGCACACAAACACATAACATCTTGGGATCATTGCACTCTGTATTATAGCAAACTGTGAGGTCACTGTGACACGAGTACCCACAAAAATACCTCTAATGACTGAACAAGAGAAATGCGAGCAAGCCTCTCTCTCTAGCCTACTTCCACCTCCAAGCTGCGAAGTTCCACTGAAGCGGAAAGGTATTAAGCGCTTAGCCTTGATTAGGTGGAGAAGGCAGCAATAATCTTCCGTCTCACTCAATTGCTGGAACCCGGTGAACCCGGCTTACCCAGAGACCGACAAATTGCTACCGGTTGTAGAGCACTAGCACATGCATGCAAGGCGGGGACTGAGAGTTGCAGGTATTTTACTCAGTGCCGATGTGATGTCGTCATCTGTGCACTTTAGCCACGTTCGCGCTGCTGTACATGTGTACAACTGACGAGTAATAGTTCTATTTTATTTTGGGATGATTTTCAAGTTTTAAAAAGTAACAACTTGACAACAAAGGGGTCGACCAAGTGAAGCGGAGAGAGAGAGAGAGAGAGAGAGAGAGAGAGAGAGAGAGAGAGAGAGAGAGAGAGAGAGAGAGAGAGAGAGAGAGAGAGAGAGCACAAACATCCTATTGTTTGCGGAGCGAGACATGGGAGAGACAAATGGACAGGCACAGCCAGACAACCTCCGACCATGAGTTTCGTGAAGACAGACAGAGAGGAAAACCACGAGCAAGAAATTATTCATTTCTACAAACTTACTCTACCCACAAACGAAACGAAAAGCATCAACACAAGACTAAGAGCAGATAACGAAGACCAACCAGTTTTGGTGTAATCCACTCTCACTCTTAAGCACAGGATCGGAGACAACAACAACAAGGGCAAAGAAGTTCGAACAGTCTTTTGTCTCTAGATAATGAAGTGAGTCCACAGTGGAACACGATCAAACTCTCAGACATAAGAGATGAAAACAAAATACCAACACAAAAAGCGGTCACTAGTCAGTTACAGAGAAAATCCCCCTGGACTTTCTCGCGTTGAACAGAGATTGATTGACTAAGTCCTCATCCGTAGGTAATGAGTCTATACTGTTGTTGGTGTAATCCTGCTTCGCTCTCTCACGAACGAGGGGAAAAAAGGTCAGTAACGTTTAAGCTCCTCCGTGACAGCCTCACTTTGAACGAAGATTGATCGAAAGACTCTAGGTCGTTGTTCGTACGTAGCTTTACTACAATATCAGCATACTTCTGGCGTGAAATCCACTCAGAAACCAGGGACCAACAGCAGTACACAACACGTGCGTGACAGTGTGCACACACGCATATATATACAATCAGATTATTAATATATAATGCCCAGTAAGTCAGTCACGAAGGTAATATCAGGCAGAGAGAGAGAGAGAGAGAGAGAGAGAGAGAGAGAGAGAGAGAGAGAAATCCTCCACGGGTCCAGCTTACCTTGAACAGAGATTGACTAAGTCCTTGTCCGTGGTGTTGGGGGACAGGCCCCTGATGTACAGGTTTGTCCTGGACAGGGCGTCCCCAGAGTGGTTGGACGACTGGGACGACGTGGTGTTGGGGGATGCCGCCGGCATGGTTCGGGAGGGGTATGTCTGCAACATCAACAAAGCCAAATCTCCAATAAGCACCATCGTCTGGGCAGCAAGTACAACAACCTGGCAAATTAAAAACGGGCGTTTGGACCCACTACAATCACAACAGGAAAATATTGGCCGACAATTTGTTAATTATTTTTTTTAAACAATAATAATAGAACAACGACAACAGAAAACCTGTGTCCCCAGATACACACAACACAAAAAGTATACCTGTGTTTTCTGAGTCAACACAGAAAGGTTGCTATATATATATATTAATTATTATTATCCAAGATAAGGTGAGCCTATCACCCAACACAAATCGCAACTTTCAGCACCTGTGGAGTTCCGTCGTGTTCCCGAAGCGAGCAAAAGTCGGCTAAATCTCCGTCCTGAACGAATCGGGTCGGTTCCAGCCAACCAAATGCCGCTAGACTCTCGACTGGCGGGCCTTAAAACTATCACGCTCCCAGCGCCCCACAACAACTGACAAAGATGATGTATAATCGTGACCGGCCGCTGCTGCTGCGGGATGAGGCTTTAATTCTGGCCTAAGGGCCGGGCTGACAGGCAGAGATGATGGGTAAACTTGTGGAAAAGAAACATCATCTCTCCCAGTGCCCCCCCTCCCCAACCATACCCTACCTCTCGCGTTTCGCCCCGCCGATCTTCTTATCACACCTGACCTCAGATGGTGCCGGCGACCCCATAACTCACAGTCACACACGTCCTGCAGGGATTCCGAGCGCGCGTGCGCGCGCACGCACCACCATAACCACTCTCTGCATGCTGGCTCTGGCAGCAGTAAACGAAAGAGGAGGGAAACCCTAAGCATAACTCCTCAGCTGCTGCCCTCGGTGCCATGTAAAGTCACAACCAGGAAGCCACAACCCAGGTAGCCACAAAACTACTCTCTTTTTTTAACGACCAGGAAGACGTAGGAAAAGTGGGTCAACCACTGACAAAGCCGTACAGCTACATTTTCTTTTTTCTTTTAGCTATTTATTCAATTAATATTCCTCTCCTTATTTATTTATCATCATTTAATATTATTAGAAGACTGATTTATTATTTTTTGTGGGGAGGGTGGTTGTCCTACATCCTTTTCAGCGCTGATCGGCAAACCCGGAAGGATCTGCTCAAGCCCCTTCCCCCAGTTCCACAGCACCTGGACTGCTCTCTCAGATCAGCTGGCATCCAATCAAAGTGCCCCTCCTGCCCCTTACAACCAATCAACATGTCTCCCTTGCCCTCGGCACCAATCAAAATTAGCCTCAAGCGATACGCGTATCAGTCAACGTTTCTTTCATCCGCCCACCTAATCTGCAGATACATATACTATAAATACGTTGATTTTAAAGTAGGTCAGCGAAGACCTGCCGGAAAACAGAATCTTCAGGCTCAGCCTCTTACGAGGTCGTGTTCAAACAGAACGGGAGAGGAAGGAAGAACCGGCAAGTGTGAACACCGTAAACACATCGTACACTTACAGGAAAACTCATACCACCGGAACTGAGATACGTACATCACGCTGGCTGCTTCAGCAAGAATCAAGACAAGCATACCCGAGTCTAAGAGTACGGCCAACATACTCCTTAATCGCTACAGTTATGAATACGAGTGACTAAAATTACCCAGAAAACTATGTCAACTCAGTCAACCTGTGCCAAACTCTCAGTCTCAACCATCAAAACAAACGGAAAATCAACGCGTAAAAACGACTCTTATGGGCACACCGTTGTTGTGGTTATTGGGTCGAGCACAGGAAGGAAGCAACGTGTACACGTACAATACCATCAACAACAACAGACAAAAGTCATCGTCACACAAATGAGTTATTAGTAAGTATCAGAAAGGGGGAACGGGCAGAGGCGATATGAAATGTAGTGATCACGAAGATCCACAGTACTAAAGAAAACGAAGCTATCAAGAACCAGAACGTACAGCACATACAGAACGTACAACCCTATTTTCATATTTATCATTAGTATTTTAAAAATAATAATGCGTCGACTCGAAATTAGTATATTTTTTTCAAGCAGTCAACCAGTTTTCCATTCTCCTCTGTGATCCCCCCCCCCCCCCCCCACACACACACACACACAAACTCTACACTTCACGCATTTGGTATCGGAAAAATAATCTCGGCAGTCCCAAACAATGAGTCTCGACAGGAACCTCAATGGGAGATTCGGCCTTGCCCCGAGCTATACTATTGATCCGCGAAGCTTTATACGCATATATTGACCAAGCATTTCACATGCAAGTGATCAGGGAGAAGAGAAGGTTTTAATCCCGTGCCCAGATAGTGGGGAGGCGGAATCCAACACACCCTGCCCTGTCAGGAAGACGCTGTCAGAAATGCCTTTTGTCGTTTCAATACAGGCCTGAAACCGGAGATCCAGAATAGGGGCCCTTGTTATTGAGTACCTATCTGCGGACATACTTGTGTGTGTGTGTGTGTGTGTGTGTGTTTGTGTGTGTGCGTGCGTGTATGTGTGTGGCATACCTTAGGAAAATTTTGCTGACAGAGGGAAAGACCGTTGGTTGTACCCGCATTAATAAACGCTAGCACGAGTATGACCACACGTGCACAGACCACCCCCCCACCCCCCAAAAAAGAAAAAAAAGTGTAGTGTTGATGATCAGAGATAGAGGAACAATTAGCCTACAGAACAGGGCTGTCGTACTCTTAGTTAAGTACTATGCGAATACCTGTTTGTGTCTGTATGACATACCCGAGGATAACACTGCAGTTTGTACCCGTTTTAATAATCAGTGATTTGATACGAGTTACAGTATAGTCGGGACAATGGCTTTGCGTGAATTAGAATAATCTGAATGACAATGAAATGCGATAAGTCTGCCTAAGCCTTGGGCGTGCAACTACACTGATAAAACGGACAAGAGCTCACTGGTTGTTCACGACATTCAATAATTTTGTCTGCAAATTACACCCGGCGTTGTTAAGAACATTACAGTCCTTGTACACCAATACACCGTGGGTACAGTACACTAGTCACTACTGCACTAAAGACAGACTGCCGAAAGCATCGCCACGGAATGCGATGTGGCCCGGTGGGTCTGGCCATTTTTTTAAATTAGTCGCTGCCCGTTTGATGACATGCTGACCTCTTGGTGGGACAGGTCGAACCTGTTACGCAAGCAAAGGGACAGCGGGCTTGAGGAAGCATACGGAAACAAGATCAAGGCCCCCGGACGTCCCTTTTAAGTTTTTATCGCTCCGGCATAAATTCACTCCAAAGTGTATTGACGTGGAGCCCATGCACACCCCCTCTCCGTCTCAACAGAGCCCTACCTGTCCAACAACTGGCTCTTAACCGCCCCCTCCCTTCCCCCTCTATATATAGACAGGAACCTGTCCCTCCCTCCTTGAAACTACAAAACCCAATCTCTCCCAGTTCCAACCAAACCGCAGACACCAACACGTCCCCCCCCCCCCCACCCGAAAAAAAAAAAAAAAAATCTCTACACAACTCCAACAATCCACCCAACTAAAAAATTTTACTCGTCCATTGATTCTTCGAGGCACTCATCCAGCCTCCCCCCCCCCCCCTCCCCCCGTTATAAAGAGAAAAAAGTCAGGTCTTAACCTGATCCGAACAAGTGCTTGAGGCACACGACCAGAGTGGGCCCAGTGAACAAAAAACACACAAAAAGCGCCTGTGTGTATTGATAGACGCGCATTCCTCGAGTGGAAGGTATCACCACAAACTGCTTTGTGCCCATTTTGTGCCCGTCACGTCCCCACAGTTCAAAGGCGGGAGGGGACCTCTGCTCCCTGAAAGGCTAGGCCTTGTTCTTGACATAGCGAGCAGAAAATCTTCAGCAAAAAATCCGCATGCCTGCAGAAGACGACTCCCGGGGTGTCTTCCGAAATGGAAAGTCTCGGTGTCATTGTCACACCTGCCATATGTTGGCGTCTTCTCTTCTCCGATGCATGCATCAGAGACTCGAAAACAAATCAACAACTCTGACTGTGTCAGAGCTCAGGAGCTGTGTGAAAGTCGAGGTGGCCGTCCCGGGCTCCCCGTCCATAACAGTCACAGACTTAAACATTACAATTAAGACCGCGATAAAAAAAAATATATATATAATAATAAATAATTCTTATAAAGCGCTATTCTTTAACCAGAGTTAAACTTACTGCGCTATACAAACATCTTATCACAAAAACTACATTAACATACATTTCAGCAAACAAAACCTTAATTATTGTAGCTTAAATTACCATTATCACCTATCGAAACAATACACACACACACAAACCACTCTAACCAGTCGCTCTTCCACTCATACAACAAGATAGGACCACTAACTGTCCATGAAGAAGATGTACATGACAGCTGTTTCCATTAACTGTTAATGAAGATGTACATGAAAGCTATATATATTTTATTACTATACTTATAATACTACTAAAAAAAAAAAAAAAATTACAAACAAAAAACGAGAAAAAATGCGTGCTGGTATTCAGTGGTAATTGTGTTTGAAAATGTTATTGGACAGAGACACGAATTTATTTTAGGATTAAACAATAACACAACTAAGACCGGTAAAGAGCAGAAGAAAAACTTCAGTCAGTCACTTGATAAAAGTGTCACCATCTAAGTTACTTTCCTGTATGCCCTTATTCTGTGCCTAATAATAGTATATTTCACTTATAAGCCTTCAGCCAATCAGTGAATCACCTGATAAAGTGTAATCGTCTAATTTACTTTCCTGTATGCCCATACAACGTGCCAAATAATATCAGTAGTATATTTCATTTAGCAGCCTTCAGTCAATCTAAAGTGTCATCATATAAGTAACTTTCCTGTATGCCTATACAACGTGCCTAATATAGATATAATAGTATATTTTACTCAGCAGATTGTGTTGTAAACTACACTGCAGTCTATGGGGGGGGGGGGGGGGGGGGTGCATGTCGCAGGCTCTGTTAGCAACCTGAAGCATCGTCTCATAAAACAGATTAAGGCCATAAGCCCGACGACCCTCACTCGGCAAACACGAGACGGGACTGAAGCAGGCTGTCAACCCTGTGCAAAGCTTTCGACAAACACACCACATCGACAGCAAGCAACTGGTCACGGATCAAGTGCAACCTCTACTTCACCGGAATCGTCTCCCATACTGGCGGTAAATGTATCTCGGTTCAGCTCGGAAGTGCGCGGTTCCTATCTTCATCAACATCAACACGATGTTCGGTTGCTATCTTCATCAACATCAACACGATGGTCGGTTGCTATCTTCATCAACACGATAGTCGGTTCCTATCTTCATCAACATGATAGTCGGTTCCTATCTTCATCAACATCAACACGATAGTCGGTTCCTGTCTTCATCAACATCAGCACGATAGTCGGTTCCAATCTTCATCATCAACACGATGGTCGGTTCCCGTCTTCATCAACACGATGGCCGACTGCAAAATGGTGAAGCACAGGACTCTGATCTTAGAAGATGCACTCTGCATACGATTTCCATACATTATCCGTCAACACACGAGTAAATTGTCCAAACATCGACGCCAGCAGCGTGTACTGTGAAGCCGGTCGCCCTTTTTCCTCCTGACGCAAACAAAATTGGTACAGTGGAAGTCGTCTTAAAACCACCAAGAGTCAGGACGATGGTCCTTGATTGGCGGTTCATTCACATGGGTGTATATATACTGTATTAGTTAAAGTTTTCACAACCAGCGGCTTTAAACGGCGGGTGGTCTCTCCCAGACTAATCTCTATCGGTACTGCTCGAGTCAGTACATGTATTCTTCCTGTTCTAGTCGCGTTACGTCCACACAGACCATATTTTTTAAAGGACTATTAGGGACGGGGAGTCTAGGGCAGCCACCCCGACTGTCCCACAGTTCCTGAGCTGTCAGTACAAACTGATCACCGGCGGCTAAACCAGCCAAGTTTTTGAAATGTCGCGCAGAAACCGTAGGTTTATTAGGGACGAGAGCCCAGGACGTCTACCTCGACTTTCACACAGCTCCCGAGCTCTGGAAAAAAGCCAAGTCAAAAACCCCATGGACATACGGTGACAGCCTGCGTGTTCGCGGTTGACAGACCACACCACACAATACATGCAAACAAGGTGGCCAAAGGCCCTGTGGGTGGGGCCGGGCCGTGGTCCGAATCTGGGTCGTAGTGTACACACACTGATCAGATGGCCGCGTTACGCAACGCCACTGACTTGCAGAGAGAGCGGCAGACATTTAACGATCCACTGGTGTACTGTAAACGCCAAGTCATGAACTTGTGTACGTAAGTCCGTGCATTAAGTAAGTACCGTCATGCCTGAGCTCAGAAGCTGTGTGAAAGCCGAGGTGGTCGTCCTGGGCTCCCCCGTCCCTAATAGTAAATTAAAATATTAATTACGGTCTCTGTGGACATAAAGCAACATCAGAAGAAGTACTGTCAAGTGAACTGAGCCACCCCAGTCATCAGGGACAAGGAGAAGAAGAAAAAAGTAGCCTGCAGCAGTCAGGGCCTACTCAGTCCGCGGCGACGTCGAGTTAAGTAATTATCCATCCATTATCAACTCGTGTAGTGCGCTGCCCAACCACTCCACGCAGTATTCTGCGTGTGTGTGGTGTGTAGTGGTGACGGGGGTTGGTGGGTTATGTATTAGTACTGCTGTGGCACTCTATCACTATTGTCACACACAATTACCGTTTAAACTGTTGAATGACACTGATCAGTCTACACCAGCTGTGGGAATCAAAACATCAGGCCAGCCCAACATCTGAAATACATTTACCACACAGTCACATCATATTCTTATCTGTCCGTACTCTAGTCACTGTCAAGCGAGCTTTCCTCGTGACTAAAACTATCCCTCTCACCCTTTAGTTCACACGTACCACAAATCGTTTTCGCCTGTCGTATACGTCACCGACTCGCACATCTCGGCGAGATTTACACGATGCTCACACTTGTCACGGGGAATTTTAGTCATATCTTCCTGTTCCTGTCTGAAGTATAATCTGTGTGCCTCTTGCCTCATTCGCCAAAGGCAGTTCTGTCGAAAGTTTGCACCTTTTTGGGCGGAAGGGAAGTCCATACTGGCACGGTACTAAAACCATTAAATAACAGATATAGATCTATAAACGTATACGCTGACGCATAAAAAAAAAAACAGAAAGCAAAGGCATTACAACTTTTTTAAAGAAGAAATTCTTAAGTCGGCCACAAGAGCAAAGTCAAAAGGCAAGCCGTTGTCTTTTCGGGCATTATGACTGCACTCCATCGCTGCTCAAACAAACCAGCAAGCAGAGTTTTCTACAATCTACAAGATGGCAACCTTTCTGGACCCTACAACTTCTTCAATAAGGCTTTTCTGTCCACAGCAACCATATGGTTTACTAGTAGGGACTGGGGAAGACGGAGTAGGGAAGGAGAGCTCGGCTCCACCGCCCTGTTCACATCTGAACCCTACAAGATGGAAGTGATGAAGTGTTGCTTTACATCCACAGAAACCGTAGGCTTATTAGGGACGGGAGCCAAGGACGGCCACCTCGACTCTCACACAACTCCTGAGCTCTGCAAAAACCCACCTCTTGTAGCTGGTACATGGTGGCCACTGGTAGGGCAATGTCGTTCACTAGATGTCGATGGCACTCGCCCACTCAAAAGATCCAACGCGAAAGAAAAAAGAAAAAAACTCGAGAAAACACAACCGAGAGAATTCGCTCGCAGAACAACAGCACCTTCCAACTGGGAGCGCATTCACAACTAGTGGGCAGCGTGGGGCCGGCAAACCCAGTGACCGGGCCTTCCTTCCCGACGACCGAGTGGACAACACGATATTACCGCACGTGTGTTACCAGTTACACCACCACCACCACCCTTTCTCCGCCCTTGCCGCGGGGCCGGCCCCGGGAACGGTGATGGAACGTTGCGCCACTGCTTTGCCCACTTGGGCCCCGTGCCTTTCTTTGTGAAAACTGCCCGCTCACTTCGCCTGCACCGCGAGATGTTGTTTAGGCTTATGGGCATAAGTTACGTCACCCCGGGACGCGGGGAACGAGGAGCGAAGATCGTGGAATCCGTCGTCAGACGGTAACATTTTCAGTTAGTCATGCTTGGTAAGCTGACATTTCAGTTAGTTACCAAGTTAGTTAGCAAGCTGAATTCAATCAGCTGAATGTCGAACCGAATCCGTCCCCACCCAGTATTACTACCACTGGTAAGTAAGACGGTTTTTGTTATAGTGTGTGTGTGTGTGCGCATTATAGTGAGTGTGTGTGTGTGTGTGTGGGGGGGGGGGGGGCTAGTCACCGTTTTGGTTTCCTGGGAGCCAGTTATCTACATTCATATCTGTGTTGTTTTTCAACATGGCCACGGCAACGTAATGACATTCCAAGAAACTATGCGGAACTGACAACAAACACACACCCAACAAACACACACCCCAGCCCGAGGGAAGCACATCGTCACCACAGAGACGCACACTTCCGGGAAGAACAGCTTCTCCAAAGGCACACCTTACAGGGTTGAAAGAGATGACCTCTTTCAACCCTGGAAGGTGTGCCTTTGGAGAAGCTGCGGCACGGCCCAACACACATTATCTCCAAAGCAATTTCCATTTTAGTGTGAACTGTCATTTCAGACTTAAGAGTTGTAAAGAGAGCTTCAGCGGTCCCCCTTAGTTGCAGTGAGCCGGTGTGGCCTAGCGGTAAGGCGTTAGGATGGTAAGCAGAACGACTTCGGTTCGAATCTGCTTCGGCTCTCCTTTCTCTTCAAAAGCTGTGGTCTGTGGACGCTGTCTTGTGACTTTGTCCCTCACAATTGTGAAACACTAAAATGGCTCTCATCGCTGCCCACCTTAATGCAGAAGTCATTCTAGTGGTGACAGTGTAGCGATAGGTATATAATCTCCCTCCCCATACCCCCTTCTCCCCGTCCCTAATAAACCTTATGGTTTCTGTGGACGTTAAGCATCATGTTTACTTACGTCCCCCTTCACTAATCCTCCACACCACCTCACCCCGTTGCACCACTGACCAACATGACACGTGAAAATCCATAACCAGCAGCTGGCTTTTGGGCGGCTGTGTGACGGCGCCCCAAGGGCAGCACAAAGCAGCTCCAGCTGTATCTGCAAGGCCTGTGGTAACGATGGTAGAGATAAACTTTGCCTTTACTGACAGGAGAACCTGGCAGGCTGAATTCAATCAGCTGCATGCCGAATCAGTCCCTCCAGCATGACTACGACTGGTCACCCCAGTAGTAGTAGTAATACAAATGGGTGCTAAGCCTGCAGACTACGTGTGGGTCAAGTCGCCATTGGCAAAGGTGTCCTAATTCAAATTCGGTCTCCTGGTAACCAAGATCTCTACCAACCAGCCATCTCCAGTTATTCATCGACTGGTACTGGTAGGTATAGCAACAGCCAACACAGCATGTGGGGACGGGGACAATCTTCTGATAAAAGGGGCATCCTCCACCACCACCACCTCGGCGTTTTTACACAGGACATAGCAAATTTCACTAATCCCCACCCCCACTCCTGACACTAGCTGTGTCGTTTTCAGGATGAAGTCTTCAAGACAGAGAGACCCGCTGTTGTGTGACACTTGTCAGATGACCGTTGCAACGATGGGCCAAGATGCATGTCACCCTTGGCCTCTGCAGGTCATCATGGTCTCTATCGGTTTCCCTTGCTGTCTGCACGTCACCCTTGGCCTCTGCAGGTTTCCCTTGGTCTCTGCACGTCACCCTTGGTCTCTGCACGTCGCCCTTGGTCTCTGCAGGTCGCCCTTGGTCTCTGCAGGTCGCCCTCCAAAAAAGCATCGTTCCGACCCACAGACACTCGACACTGGTTGGCCTTTTTTCCTGTTGTGACACCTGGCACTCATTCCTACGTAAGACAAAACCCGATTTAAAACGCAAGATTCAAATGAACCCGTCTAGCTTCAGGTGTTCCAACCTGTCCATGTAGGTTCTTTTCCCTATGACAAGTAGAATAGGAAGCCGGGAGGGCCTGGGCCCCGAAAACTCTTCACTGACATAAGATTTGTTGAAAGGAATCAGCTAACAAGGACGTAGAGCTCCATGAAAGGAAAAAGAATGACAGCCAGCCTGTTGATACAATCAGGTAACTAGTACAAGGCTGACAACGCCTGTTCTACGTGCAGTAGAAGACGTACTCCACGCGGTCTCTACCTGAATTCTACAGACAACATCCGGAGCGTGGTGTAAATGGGTGTACGTGTGTTCAACGCTGTCTGACACCAATGGTGCAGGCAAGGGTTGGCACAACACTTCAGGCTTTGATTATCGAGTTTGTGCTACTCTCTGGGGGTGGGAAGAGGACAGTGACGCCAAGAAATCGCTGTCACTCAATCCTTCCCAATCCCATGTTATCTACACAAGCACCTCGCTAGCAACCACATTTTAAAGCGCTTTTTTCATGACGGTTTGGACTCTCTTCACAGCCCACGCAAACCCAAAGTAACTCCTCTGTGTGTGTGTGTGTGTGTGTGTGTGTGTGTGTGTGTGTGTATCTATAGAGAGATATCTGTGTCTGTGTGTGTGTGCGCGCGCGCGCGCATATATATATATATGAGACATGTGTGTGTGTGTGCTTGTGTGCGCGCGCATATATATATATATATATATATAGAGAGAGAGAGAGAGAGAGAGAGAGAGAGAGAGAGAGAGAGAGAGAGAGAGAGAGAGAGAGAGAGAGATGTGTGTGTGTGTGAAGGAGACAGAATGTTATCAATCCGTCCAGACACAGGACACAGCCTCCCCACTCCCCCCCCCCCCCCCCCCCCCACCCTCCCACTCCCATGACCCCAACCTTGTTAAGCCTGGTCTGCAACCTTTCGGAGAGCTGGAGAGTCCTTTTAATCGGTCGATTTGGCAGCGCCAAGGGCATCAACAGAAAAATCTGGTAAGCGGTCAGGCGAGAATAGGCCATGTACATAGCGGAGGAGACGGCGGTGCTCATCTTATCAGGAATGTGCGTGTTTGGCTGTTCCCGGCGATAAACACTGGGCAGACGCTGATTATAGACAACGGCTTTTTCCGCGCATGGTAGCAGATGATGACGATTGTTGCCTGACGCCGTTTTCGCTTCTGTGGCACCGACGAATACACGGTAGCCGAGATTGTTTTCAGCCGTATATTTTCTTTCGTGCTACAGTGAGGTCCGTTTCCGTGCTAGAGGTGAAAAAAACATGGAGCTAAGTTCTTCCTATCTCCACCCTAAAATTATTATTTATTTTATTTTTTATCTCCCCTCCTGTACACGTGTCGTAAACCACTGGAAAAGCAGACCAGCACAGAAACACACCCATGCAATCGCAAGCTGATAAACTGCCTAAAATAATCTTCAGCACTGGCCATCTGACAGGCAGAATATTGCACATGGCGATGGAGTCTAGGAAGGCCAACATCCCTGCCCACCAACCCGAAATTCTGGAGGTTTTCAAATTCCCCCCCCCCCCCCCCCCCCCCCCACTCACCACGACGACCACCACCACGTGTCACTTTTGTGGAACTGGTCGAGGCTCCGACACTCCGCTAACTTTTCACGTGTACTCTCTGAAACGTTTTCATGTGTACCTTCCATTCACGCACAGGCCTGGCAGCAACCACACGCAAAGTTGGACGATATAACGGTGGACAAAAGCCGCCAACCTTGGGCCCAGCGCTCAGTGAATGTACAACAGCTTCATTGATACGAGCCGAGCGGGCCGCTGGCAGTTTCCCTCAGCCCCGCTCTAAATGCCTTTCTAACTCCCACTCAGTCTGCGCTTTACGACTCCAGTTACTCCTTATACACTAGCCAAGCTACTATAAACGGTTCTGCCGAAAAAAGCAACAGTTCCACAAGGCCCGAGAAAGCCAGGTATTATCATTTTCCTTGGCGGTTTAGTACTGTCGTCTCTAAACAACAATACAGCATAGTCCGTCCGTTTTGCGTCGTTACCGGTGTCTAACCGGCCAGATTTTATGGTATACCCGAGACAGACTTCTAGACGCGGCACTGAAAGACAACATCTAGCTAGACGCAGCACCGGTTGATTGACTTGCATTTAACGCCCAGTAAGTAAACATGGTGCTTAACGTCCACAGAAACCAGAAGGCTTATTAGGGACGGGGAGAAGGGGTATCGAGGTAGGGGAAGAGGGAGATTATATACCTATCACTACACTGTCACCACCGGAATGATTTCTGCATTAAGATGGGCAGCGATGAGAGCCATTTTAATGTTTCAGTAGGAAGTGGTGGACAAAGTCACAAGACAGTGTCCACAAACCACCTTTTTAAAGAGAAAGGAGAGCCGAAGCGTTATCGAACCGAGGTCCTTCCGCTTACCAGCCTAACGCCTTACCGCTAGGCCAAACCGGCTCACAAAACGCCCAGTCAACTGTGAAGTTTATTTATAGCAGGTCAAAGAACACGGCTCACCAGCCGTTCATTTCACTTTCTCGTGGACGAAATTTTTTAGACAACTGTAAAATCAGTTAAAACAGAATTCGGCAGTAGGTAAAGCTTGTAAGGCTGAATTCCGGCCTATTCGTGCTAAGCGAATGTCTTCTTCTTCTTGTTCTTATTCCAGACTTAAAAGGGTGAAATTTCAAAAGCTCTCGACTCGGGGGGCGGGGGTTATGCGTCCTCGGTACCTTGTCGGGGATAGAAGAAGCAATTACATTATTGACTTCAGGACTGCTGTTCGTCAACTCAGAGGTCTTTCCCTGTCCGCTGCTATTCCTTTTAGCTTGTGAGAGCCTATGTATATGCACTGTGTATCCGGCGCTGTGAGCAAGCTAGGTTTTGTGTGCAAGTTTTGATGCGCCATATATATACATATTATATATTCATTCATTCCTTCATCATTTCCGTAGGAACCACCACAGCCATGGCTCTGCCCAAAACATCGTCACTGGCGACAGCCAGCCGACTGCAGCCAGAGGACAACGATACCCAAGGGGCGCGCTATGGAATCCTAGGCGGGGCGTTATCGAGGTCAAGATAGCCGGCGGCCAGGGCCCATTGACACGCAGCCATCAAAAGGCCACTGATCTCATTGGTCACTCGCTGGTCGGCGGGACGGACAGTTGTTTAGCCCAGATTGGGGCCCACCTGTGAGAAACGAGTCTTGACTGGGTTTTCATTTGACAGGGATCGAACTGTTGAATTTACCGTCGCTGTATATACAGACTTAACGCTAACTCTTGAGGGTTGGGTGAGTGGCTAGATTACAGCATTGGTGTTTATGCAAAGGCGCGTACACGCAGACACACACTATTACCGCAAACAAATTGTGCTCCATCCATAAATCATACTAGATCCCTCCTTACATACTAGTATAGCAGCAACAACACCACCGAACTAAAGAGGAAAGACCAAAGTAGGATGTCGTACACCAAATTGAACACAGGCGCTCTCCGCCGACCCGACGAGGTATTAAATTCCACCGCAGCAGGCCGCCCTATAGACGATTGAGGTGCACATTTCCATACACACATTGCCCACAATAGACTGTGGTGATAAACAGTCCCTAGTACACAAAAGAGAGAAATAACTCTTCCAGCGCAAAGCACCAACCTCCCCAGTCCTCTCCCTCTTTCCCTCCTTTCTCGCACAGAGCGAGGCTAACTATGCATGCTTAATCTTCTGGCTACAAAGACCGATGGACAAAACGCCCACACAGCCGGAACACTGAATAGATGGCGACCACAGTGGCGGGGGGGGGGGGGGAGGAGGAGGTCCGGGTCTTGCACAGTGTCTGGGGAACCACAAGTCAGTGGCAAAACAAAACTGGGTTGGAGAATACCGTGGGGGGCGGGAGGGGGAGGGGGGAGATAAGAGGAAAGCGAAGGGAATGAAGACAGGGTTCGGGGAGGGTGGGGGGTTACTTAACTGGTGATGATGGGACACGTGGTCAGGGTTCCAGGCGAGATCAAAAGATCTTAGAGGAGGGAGGTGGAGCTGGACCCTCACTTTTGCCCAGAAGAGATCATGAGTAGGGAGGTGGAGCTGGGCTGAGCAAGTTGGACGTCTTTTGCTTCGAGTTGTCCAAGTTGTTCGTCAACAGCGGTGCAACGGACATTGTCTTAGTGACTCTGTCCAGCACAGCAGTTGAAAGAGCAATTGCGCAGTGCACAAGTCGCTGGGCAATGGCGAGGGGACACCGCCTTAACACTTCCATTGTTCTGGCGACGGCCTACGGTCTCTCCGGTCTTTTTCGGGCGGTTTCCGCGGTCGAGCCAATCACCCTGTCCCCTTCCCACTCTGTCCCCGTCCCTAATAGGTCATCCCGCCTCCGTGGACGTTAAGCAACATAAAAAAACACGTGGTCAGAGTTCAGGAGCTGTGTGACAGTCGAGGTGGCCGTCCTGGGCTGTCCGTCCTAACGAGCCTTCTGGTTTCCGTGGACGTAAAGAATTACTGAACCATGCTTCGGCATTGGTCTCACGTTATCCCTAATATGTCAACTGACATCTGAGGACATTAAGCATCACTACCTACCTACGTAGCCGCCCAGAATCAGATGAGAAAGCGGGAAGTTGAAAGGGGGGGAGGGGGGGGGTAACTGGTGACAATGGGACCCTGGTTCGGGTGACGGATGCGAATGGAGGAGGGGAGGGGGAGATAACTAGTGATGACAGGACCTACAGTTCAGACGCAAGCAACACCTTCATCTGCGGTGGAGAAAGAACCCACCAACCGACCACAAAAGGCAAATCGCTATCTCGCAGCAGGTCAAGCGTGTAATGAAGTCTTTTTGTGGGGCGGGTCACGCAAGATTAGATGGCGAGCGAGGCCCGAGAACTGTCACTTTCCTGCCAGCAAGGAGAGGAGCAGAGAAGCCGGGCCCATCAACACCGGCGCGACAGCTTCACGCTTGAAAACAACGTACACACAAGACGACCCTTAAAACTTGTCACCGCTCAACTGAAGGCGTGGTGAGACTGGATAATTCACGGTGGCAAGGACCTATATTTGACTGCTTGCCTACACGCCCGGCAAGCAGTCAACCGGAGAAGTTCTCGCCACCTGAGAACCTATCTTCTCCCGGACACCGGTGTCAGCGTGGGCAGTTTGAATGGACAGAGGGTGACGAAACGGCTGGACCTTCCTTGCCCCTTGCGCGACACAATAAAACACGGCCGCCACATTCCCCACAAGCGGGGGGCGGGGATAGCTCAGTGGTTAGAGCACCGGACTAGTGATTGAAAGGTCGCGGGTTCGAATCCCTGCTGGAACGGCGGGAGAATTTTCTTCTCCAGGGTCGACTTTCTGTGCTGACTCTTATTTCGGTATCCGTTCCACCCCCGTGTTACCACAGTAGCACGTAAAAAATCCCGGTCATTCTGCCAAAAGTGCAGGTGGCAGGTTACAGCTAAACACGCATACACCTTACGTATGTGGCTTTTATTGAACCGTGCTTCGGCATTGGTCACAACTTGTCCCTAATATGTCAAATGACATCTGAGGACGTTAAGCATCATCTCATCATCATCCCCACAAGCCTAGGTCACGCAGGGGTGTGACGCCCAAAGCGGGTCCAAACACTGAGTTTCAAAAGAACGCTATTAGGATACAACATAACTTGCGAATTTCCAGGGTAATCCCCTTTATCAAGCCACAGAAAGACACGTGAACAACAGTTAAGTCATGCCAACATTCTTCCAAGGACTGGACAGCAAAACAACACAGCTCAACCAAAAGCACCTTAGTTCTAAATCTCATTGTTCTACGTTTAACTCTTGTTGTTTAAGTGTCGTTTTGTTGCTTGATTCGCACGTATTTTGTCTTAATAAAAGCGTTCTTTTGAATGTATTATGTGTTTGGATCTTGTTTCAGAACGCTAGCAGTCATTCTTGTTTCAGATGTCTTTCCCGGAAACAACAATTTTTTAAGGAAACAACAGTAACAATCGCGCCCGCCAAAAAAGGTCGCGCACGAAAGGAGCGTCGCTACGTATACAGGCTTTTAAGAAAGAAGATTTTAAGTAAAAATCAAATCAGAATTTGTTTGAACACTGGACACACTCTGGGCGAGTTCACAAGAACGAGGCATCGAACCGAACCAACAACAGTGCTGCGGCTTTTGTGTTGCCACCTCCAAAGAGAAAACGCCAGAGATAATTTTTTACGAAAAAAGAAAAGCAACAAGTCAACGATGCCTGTACATAATTTATGTCAATGGAGCTATGGGAAAAGAGCTCGTCTTGCCATCTGTCGAACAGACCTGTTTCTAATGTTATTTGTTAACTAGCCACAAACAAGCCGAACAGCACGCAAGGCTATCAAACCAACACTGTAAAAGTCGCGCACGGTGGTCAGAGCTGGCAGCTTTATAATAATAATAATAATGGACATTTGTAAAGCGCCTACCCTGCGGCTCAAAGCGCTGAAAAAGCATACACACACAATGTACATCGAGATGGAAAATGTTATCCAAAAAGAAAGAAAGAAGATATCGACAAGGGTTTATAAACACTATGTTATTATATGTTAGAGATGCGCGCGCACACACACACACTGTACAGACTGACAGCAGCGAAGGACAATGTGGCTTAACTGAAATATTCTTTACCAAGGTGATCAGCCTACAACCCACACCTAACTGGGCCCTGGGCATGGGTGACCCTGTCCTGCTCGATTACGTGAACATAAACACAGTTCAAGACATGGAAACTGAACCACGTGGGAGGCGAAGCAGAATACCAGTGATGCATAAACAACAACAACACACACACACACACACACACACACACACACACACACACACACACACGCACACTGCAATTCTGTACAAGGAAGGAAGGACAGCTCAAATACTGTGAGTGAGCAGCTTAGTTTTAGGTTAATCTTGATTATTGCAGAGTTGTCTCCGAAGAGGTAGTGGCGGGGGCCAAAATCCCAGGGGGTGGGGGAAGAAGGAGACTAGACCTTACACTACACTGTCACCACCAGGAGGGAAGACTCGAACCCAGGTCCCGCTTACCAGCCTAACGCCTTACCGCTAGGCCAAATGGGCTCACTTCTGAGGGGGAAAAACAACAACAACAAAACCTCTTTCAGCGCATTGCCCATGAAGCCACAGAGACTTATTTGTTCATGAATGTTCTCTTCAGAAAAAGAGTGAATAAATGCCCGTTTAAAACAAAAAAGCTCTACACAAGTAAGCCATGCCCTCACTCGAAATTCTCGTTACCCGAGAGAGAAGAATTATAAGCGTTTGTAAAGCAACTATTTCATTTTTTGTTTCGTCGAGAAAGCACGAGCAAGGTATCAAGGCAAGATGCTGACGTGCTGGAAAACACGGGTCAGTTCAAGTTCAGTGTTGCTTTACGTTCACAGAGATCGTTGGGACTATCAGCGGCGGGGAACCCAGCACGGACACCTGACTTTCACACGGCTCCTGACCTCTGACACCGGTTGCCAGTCCGGGCCGGGAGTTAAGCCATTAGCAAGACACGGGAGCAAGGTGGGAAGACGCAGCCAGTACTGGATCATGGAAGGTCAATGAGGCAATGTCGCCTGCGTTTGCCCAGGCCATGAATATTTCAACCCCTTATCGGCATCGTTGATTGCGCGGCACTGGCGGTCAACTGATCACCGCTGACTGATCTCATGCATGCACACGCCTTTTCCCACACATGTCCACGAATACCAACGAAAGGCTTTAACCAAATTAATACTTGTCGTCACCACTCGTCCATCCCATACAGTCGGTCCATTCTGACTGGGTTTGGCTGTTCATTTCTTTCATTTTGTCTTGGTCACATGCACTACTTGCTATCGTCTTCTTTTAACAGCAGTCATTCGATTTCTTGATCACTAAAAATTAAAAAGTTTCTCACCCATTTTGTTGTTTATGTACAAGTGTTCTTCTTTAAATTTTTTTTAGTCTTTTCACGTAAGTGATACAAGATTATCAAGATAACATACATATGTCCAGAAATTACATTTAAAAAACAAAACAAAAAAACTTCAAATTACAACAAAAACTGTTCTCGGAATGTTGTTTCCCTTCTTTGGCGCTGCAGAAATCACACACCTGTGCTAAGTAAACATGAAGCTTAACGTCCACAGAAACCATAAGGCTTATTAGGGACGGGGGGAAGGGGGTATGGAGGTGGGGGGAGAGGGAGATTATATACCTATCGCTACACTGTTACCACCAGAATGACTTCTGCATTAAGGTGGGCTGCGATGAGAGCCATTTTAATGTTTCATAATTGTGAACGACAAAGTCACAAGACAGTGTCCACAGACCACAACTTTTGAAGAGAAAGGAGAGCCGAAGCAGATTCGAACCGAAGTCCCTCTACTTACCAGCCTAATTAACGCCTTACCGCCAGGCCAAACCGGCTCACGACCTGGTGCTATTCCCTGTGTAATATTTATAGTCGTGCACACGCCCCTCCCACTTGTAGTCAGCAAGCTGTGGCAGACACGAGTTCTGGTCTATGAAATGACTACAACGTGTTCCATCGGGACACGCTGAATGCGCTTGAATGCCACTGAAGCGTGTGACACGCGTGTTGAAGTCAAACTCCTAGTTTTACCAGAGCGTGTCCGAACGCTGTCAGGTCTCGGGCGCAGAACGTGTCGTCGAGGATGTAGCGAGTACGACTGTGCATCTGCCGCCACCCTCCCTCGTCCCTTACAGAGCAAAATACCACGTTCTCCACGTTCTCGAAGTTGCAGTGACAATCCCTGCCTATCCCCTAACCAGTCAAGACATTTACCTCAAGTTTCTGCCTCGCCTCTGTTTGATTAATTTTGTTTATAAAGTCCCCAGACGCTAAAAAGCTCATTAGGGACAAACTGTAGACCAATCTTGTCTTGGATATAATAAAATAGCGAGGGGGGGGGGGGGGAGGGAAGAGGGGGGGGGAGGGAAAAAAAAAGGGGGGGGGGAGGAGAAATGGGCCTGGTCCATTTGCGGACCAACACCAAGCCCTCGCCTCTACTGGCGAATACATTTTTATATAACACCTTATCAGCTCACAACGACTTCTTGCTTTTAATCTACACACTTGGGGGGTGTTTTTGTCTTGCTTGTTTTGTCGTCGTTGTTGGAGTTTTTATAAGAGAGCAAGCACACTCAGCATAGAGTCATTTAACTGACGCATATTTTAATCAATACTGGTGCGGGGAATTTAGCACCGTGAACACGACCTTGTCTTGTGTCGCTACCCTGCTGCGCGTTTTACGGCAAAGAACGCACGACGCGTGCGTCTCGCTCCATCAAGCATGGCCGAAATGACGGCTCTACACATGTAGTTCTCGGGGCCAGTTCATCATAAACATCCCACGCGTACAGTTGTAGTTCTCAGGGCCAGTTCACCATAAACATCCCACGCGTACAGTTGTAGTTCTCAGGGCCAGTTCATCATAAACATCCCACGCGTACAGTTGTAGTTCTCAGGGCCAGTTCACAGCTGTAGTTCTCAGGGCCAGTTCACCATAAACATCTCATGTGCACATTTTGTAGTTTTTAGGGCCAGTTCACCAGAAACATCACACGTTTACAGTTGTAGTTCTAGTTCATCACAAACTTCACACGCAAAAATTCTAAGACGGAGCGTAACCTGCCGAGACTTCTTGACGCAGTGTTTGAGTTCTAAAAGTGCAATTCAAACAATACGAACTCTTTGAAAACCCAGTCGCAACACAGGTTAAAATGAATACCTTAAATTTGTTACTGTTGCAGTTACCAAAAATTGTACAGCTAATAATACAGTCTTTGCACATTAACACAGAGACCACCTCAATATATATATCCTTAATTTTTAAAAGTCACAGTACTCACATTAATCTCCTTCTCCAGAAGATGGGAACAAACTAAGCGCTACTCACGCAGCAGCAGTGTCACGAGCAAAGCGTCCCCAACCCGTCCTTACCGATGCTCTGGGTTAAAAGCACTGACCTCTTTTCAAATGCGCTAGCTATTATTATAGCATAAATTCTGTAAGACCTGCTTCGCTGGTGTCGCCTAACCCCGTGGATACCCGGGGTGGATGACCTAGCTTCGGCGGATGTACGACCTAACTTGGAACTGGGTTTCGCAGGGGGGAGAGGGTGGACGAGAGGGGTGGGCGGGGGGCTGAGGGGAGGGGTGAAGAATGGAATGTACGGAGGAGGGACTGCAGAACGGCAGCACAAACGCTGGGTCATGGCTAATGCATTCTGAGGGCGTGGTGGGTGTAGAGGCGTGGGGCTGAGTGGTGGTTGGGGTTCGCGCTGTGCAGACAAACCTTACTTTTGATGATGTAGAGCTTCATGTCCTCGGATGTCGGTTGACATGTACAATTCGGGACAAACTGCATCCAGTGCCTAAGCATGGTTCAATGTTGCTTTACGTCCACAGAAAATATAAGGTTCATTCGGACGGGGAGCCCAGGACGGCCACCTCGACTTTCACACAGCTCTGACCTTACTGTTGTCCCCATGGGCCTATATATAGGTTCACGGTAGTTCCCCTCTCTTCCGTCCCTAATAAACCTTATGGTTTCTGTGGACGTTAAGCACCATGTTTACTTACTTCCCCCTTTCGGTCACATCATAGTTCAGGAGCTGTGTGAGAGTCGAAGTAACCGTCCTGGGCTGTCCGTCCTAACGAGCCTTCTGGTTTCCGTGGACGTAAAGCTATACTGAACCATGCTTCGGCATTGGTCTCAGCTTGTCCCTAATATGTCAACCGACATGCGAGGACATTAAGCAACACTACCTACCCCCTCTCGGGGATTATGAATTATGTATAAATGAAGGCATGACAGGGCTCCAGGCTCCATGTCTGTTGTTTCCATGTTTTTATTTCAGACAATGTTTCCATTTTTTAATCTGTTTGTAAGCCGAGCACACCTGTAAATATAACGTTTTTAAACTCATCCCCGAAAATACCACAAGACCCGAGTAAATACATCGTAGATTCAAAGTAAGAGATTTTTTCTGTAAAAGTAATTCGTTATACAGCCAAACGGATTTTATCAACTTTTGATGGTTAAGAGCTATCTTGTCCCTTATATGTCATCCGACATCCGAGGACATTAAGAATCAAACAGCAACCATCCCTAACAGGCCTCCTCGCCTTTGTGGACGTTAAGCAGAATTACTCCCCCTCTCGGTGCACATGCTGCAGCAAGTGAAGTGTGTCTAATCGATTTCATGGTCTGCAGGTCATGGGAACACATGTTTTAAGTTGAACGAACGTGAATCTGTGCTTCATATTTTAGCGTCAAAATTGGGTATTGTAAAAGACTGTCGAAATATTCTCCTTGTGGACCGGATGTATCGTATCACGTGGTTTTGTTCTTCAAATTTAGCATCACAGTTGGGAATGGTAAAAGTATATGGAAACAGTCTCCTTGTGCACCGGATGTACTAGTACCACGTAGAGAATGTGTACGTGTCTTCTCACTACCACACCAAAGGGGGGGGGGGGAAGCAAGAAGAAAGAAAGGAAGAAGCGCCGTAAGCAGTCAGGCAAGTCTAGGCTGCTAAAACTACAAATCTGGCTGGCAGGAGAGAGGCGACAGCCGTGGCGGGGCGGCTCCGCTGGCCTTATGCAACACGTTGGGGATTATAATGTCTTACACAGCCCAGCGGTCACACCGCCACAAGCAATGGCGCTAAGTCACAAGGCGGTCGCTCAAGAAGGCAAAGACCGCTGTGGCAACCTTTAAACCCCTGCCCACCCCACCCCTCACTGTGCAACTGGCTGACCGTGTTGAGAGAGGGGGGAGGAGGTCACGGTGTTATTGATTTGGGGCCAGTGGTCATGTACTTGTACTGATTCCCTCTTTCCGTTAATGAACCAATCCAAACATGCCCGCCCCGATCTGGAGGGAGATTCATTAGAAGGGACGTGGTGCCAAGCCATGCGCCTAGAGCTGCAGTCATGGATTGTGTTCTCCACCCACCGAATCTGGACTGGCCCAGATCACAGACCGCAGGGGAAACAAAAGGTATCTGCGCAGGTTCATTTATTACTATCTCGGTGGCCGAGGGCTTTCTGCGCGAATGGGTTCAGCTTTCCCAAGGGATCAACTATCGTCCTCAAAGCCTGCCTTCCTTTACGGCAGTATTGGATTTCTTTCACGCTTTCCTTCATGTTCAATGTTATCAACAGCTCTGATAATCAAACACAACTTCAAACAGTGTGTGTGTTTGTGTGTGTGTGTGTGTGTGTGTGTGTGTGTGTGTGTGTGTGTGTGTGTGTGTGTGTGTGTGTGTGTGTGTGCACGTGCGTCTCTGTGTGTGGATTAGTCGACATAAATTTAGACGTATTACGTTAGCCAGAAGTGGAGCAAAAAACAAACAAACAAAAAACGGAAAAAACAAAACAAAAACGTGCTGCATGATTACGTTAAGTAAGTCTTAGGATGAATGTTCTTCCCTCAAAGTCCTAAGGTGACCCTATGCGGCTGATGGGACGTTACAATCCAAGAACTAACTCACTAACTAACTGTTATGACTGGCCGAACACACAGAGAGATACTTATAGTGTCACCTTTTCCTTCCTTCGTCATTCCTACCTTTGACCTGCTGATCGGGTACACGTATCATCCGCCCCTCCCTCCCTCCCCACCCCATCCCAAACACACCGTTCCCTCTCCCTCTCCCACAATACCTGCTGCGTTTTGACACGGCCGGCAAACCAGGTCAGCTGTCAACAGTGGGGTCACTGGCATAATTATGGCCTATACTGCTAGTTCAATAAGCCATTCTCTCTCTCTGTGTGTAAAGGTGTGCATACCCAACGTCTGAAAGTATTGTTTTTATTCAGGAAAACGCCAGCTGTTTGTCCAGCGCTTTTCTGTACTGCCCGTGAAACTGTGCTGCTGTACTGTTGTTATTTGTTTAATCGATGATAATGCATCAAAGCTGAAAGTTGTTTTATGTTTAGACGGCCCACCCTGAGCCAGCACAATGAACTAGCTCTCTCTCTCTCTCTCTCTCTCTCTCTCTCTCTCTCTCTCTCTCTCTCTCTCTCTCTCTGTATCATTTACCCAAGATGCGTGTGTGGAATGTTACCGTACTGCGCACCACAACAAACCGTCAACACGGAAGAGGGGGAAAAAATGGTCATGACAGTTTTAGCGAGAGGTCTCAAAGCGCTGGGAAGGGCTGCAGTAAAAGCGATGACCTCTCTCAACCGACTCTGAACTTGAACCCTGTCTCTACGCACGCACACTCTCTGCGCCTCTAGCTTTCAAGGAACAGGGATGAAAAAAAAGGAGGTAGGTGTGTGTGTGTGTGTTGGTGGGCGGAGGGGGGGGGGGGGGAACGAACCCCCGCAAAAAAAGAGGAGAAAATCTGTGACATTTGCTAAAGAGACGAGAAAGTGGAGCGAGCGGCAGTGAGGACATACCAAACGGATCTAGCAGAAGCTGGCAGTACCCGCCACAAGATCTTAAAAGGTCTTCCCCCCCTGCAGGTGACATTCTGCCCACATTCACACGGCTCCGAGAAAGAGGCGATGACGCGAGGGCAAAATGTTGCCAAACGGATCGGGACACGTGTTTCGCATTGTCGGCAGGTAACGTTAGTGAAAAACATTCGTTCAAAGGATCGTTCAGTAGGTGAGGGATTTCACGACTCGAGGAACTGCTTGATCCCGAGCAAAATGAGCGTCCGGTAGAGGCGAGGGGGGATGGGGGGGGGGGGGGGGGTTAAGACAGACCAGCAATTACTTGGACATAACGGAGTCTAAATAAGGGCTCTAGGTGTACTGCAAGAGAATGCTGAAAAAGGGCGTCAGGTGTACCGTATTTGTATTGTAACAGAATGCTGAATAAGCGCGTCAGGTGTGCAGTATGACGGAGGTCAGGTGTACAGTACGAAAGGGAAAGTCAGGTGTACAGTATGAAGGAGGTCAGGTGTACAGTATGAAGGAGGTCAGGTGTTCAGTCTGAAGGGGGTCAGGTGTTCAGTATGAAGGAGAAGGTCAGGTGTACAGTATGAAGGAGAAGGTCTGGTGTACAGTATGAAGGAGAAGGTCTGGTGTACAGTATGAAGGAGAAGGCACGTTATGTGTGTGGAGACCTTTTCAGCACGCCAGCAAGAGTCCATGACGGCAAGCCAGGACACGAGCAGTCCATTACCAAAGAAAACACAGGATGGAAAAGAAAACAAATCTTGAGCAGGAGATGGGGCTGGGACGCTTGGCGGGGCGGTATGGGGGTTACACTGAACCAAGCCTGTCTTCGTTTCTTTCTGATCAAAAAAGCAGTTAGGCGAAATCTCTCTCTCTCTCTGTGCGGAAGTCATCACGTGCAACACTGTATGTTACACTGGTTTGAAGTAAAGCAGGTAGGTGTGTTACTTAATGTCCTCAGATGTCAGTTGACATATTAGGGACAGACAAGCTGTGACCAATGCCGAAGCATGGTTCAATATAGCTTTACGTCCAAGGAAACCAGAAGGCTCGTTAGGACGGACAGCCCAGGACGGCCACCTCGACTCTCACACAGCTCCTGAACTATGGGGAGAAAGTAAAGCAGGTACTGATGTCGACTCTTATACCACACCCTAACCACACTCTCAATACGCACTAACGTAGACAGCAAAACCCAACCGAGATAAATCTACCCCACTTGAATCCTATTCAAAAGACGATAAAGGAGGGGGGGGGGGGGGGGGGGGGGGAAGAAAAAAGACCGGGCTCACTGTGAGCAATCTGACCGAGCCTTAATCATTATCGTTCAAACCACGTTGACTCAACCGGACAAACACCGAATGGGGAATGGACACAAACCGTCTTTTCAGCCTACGACTCCCAAAGCCGCCTAGCTTCCAAAAGCCGACGAGAAGGTATTAGTTCTCTGCGTACACGGTAGTCACTAGCGCTAGTCATTTAGTTCAAGCCCTGCGGACCGAGCCTGTCTAAACTGCAGCTTTTAGCGACGGGACGTGGACAGGACAAAAGCTGCAGGGCCAACAGGTGTGTAGCGGTGAGCGCGCAACGCCCGCCCGCATCACGTACACCCCAAGAGAACACCTAACAGCAGACGCACAATGGCCGCCACTGTTGTCCTGTTGTCACTCGGTCACTCGCAGCCGGCAGGCAATCGGCAGCGGCACAAGGCAGAATTATGTGTAGAATGTAAGGTGTGTACACGGGTCATCGGAGATGACTGTCCTTAGCCCCCACCGCCTTCGCCCGCCCCCTCCCTTCTCCCCGACACAGGTGAACTTAATTCCTCACATTCCCTGCCCGAGATAAACTGCTGGGTCACCTCGGCTTTCAACTGGGAAACTCGAACTCGAAAACTCTACTGTTAGAGAGAGAAGAGAGAGGAAGACGGTGTGTGTGTGTGTGTGTGTGTGTGTGTGTGTGTGTGTGTGTGTGTGTGTGTGTGTGTGTGTGTGTGTGTGTGTGTGTGTATTGTTGGGGGTGGGGGTACAAAATCACATTCATTTTACTCAAGACCCAGGTGTGTGTTGTGGGGGGTGTACAAAATCAAAATTCACTTTACGTAAGACCCAGGTGTGTGTGTGTGCCGTTTGTCTTTTTGCAATAAGGAAGACCCATGAATGTACAGCTGAAGTTCAGACTCGATTCAGCTCTGTGTGTGTGCGTGTGTGTGAGTGTGTGTGTGTGTGTGTGTGTGTGTGTGTGTGTGTGTGTGTGTGTGTGTGTGTGTGTGTGTGTGTGTGAGTGAGAGAGAGAGAGAGAGAGAGAGAGAGAGAGAGAGAGTAAAAAACAGGAGTCAGTAACAGCAAGCGAACGCAAAGAGCAGCTTGAAGCGCAGCGTTTTGAACAACTGACACTCCCACCCACGGTAACGAACAGAGACAACAAACCAGACTACAGAAACCCCTACCCCAGCACACACAATCAGCCCGGCTTCTAATTCAACATCACAACCTCTCAGACACATTCGCCTAACGAGCTCAAAGAAACACGCAAAGCCAGGCCAGGCCAGCGCGCGCACAGCACACACACACACACACACACTCCTCTCTCTCACACACACCTCCCTCCCATTAACAGACTGTGAGCGCACAGACAATCAGGCCAAGCAAATGACAAACAACAACAATGCGGAGTAACGTGAATGCAGCTCGTTTCATTGCCTGAGCACCCACCACAGGCACAGCAAGCACCCACCACCAAAGCCGGTAACGGTCTGTACTGGCTTTGCCGACACACGCCAAGACGAAGCCGACGAGCTTAGTCGCGCACAAGAAAGCGTTAAGACAAACACCACAGGCGTAACAACAAAACCAGAGAAAAGAAGAAAACAAAGCCCAAGTCACAGACGGGCAGAGCAAACCAGAAAGTGGGTGGGGCAGGAAAGTGGGGTCGTGGAAGGTGGGGGGGGGGGGGGGGGGGGAGACGTGCCATGGAACAGGCTACTTACTGTACAAGGACTGAAGCAAAGGAAGTGTTATAATATATACATCCTACAGACAAGGCAAATCTGTGGCTGGTCATTAGACTCCAAACGTCACTTTCCGACACCTTCCTCCGAGGAAGAAGGATGTCGTAAAACAGTACTTGGAGTCTGGCTGATCATAATCAGAACTTGCACTAGGTCAGCGCTGGACAAAACTTGTTGACAGTGAAAGCCACAGACGCAATAACGACTCGGCTGCATCCTGTCCAACAACAGCGGAGAAAACTTTCGACTGCCTGTAAAAAGCGTGTAAACATGAAAAGGAAGAATTTCTAACATCACATAAAATCGGTGTTCTTCCCTAACTTTTGGAAGTGACTGTTTGGGACGGGCAGTGATGTCTCACAAAGTTGAGGTGGATAAGGCGATTATTAACAATCAAAAGGGACATGGGGGTGGGGGTGGTGGTGAGGATGAAAACCAAAAGAAATACCCCCAACACACACACACACACACACACACACACACACACACACACACACACACACACACACAGCATTACACAGACAAGAGCGTTGGAGATGAGATGAGAATGATGTAAAAAGCATCGCCTTACATGACTGTCCAACGTCCAGAGAGCGGTCATAGCAAGATGCGGTGGGCGTGGAATGGTCAATCGGAGCTCAACACAAGACACAGCATGGGCTGGACGCTAACTGGTCAGCAGCAGATCGATTGCAGTGACCATCAACCACTACACGGAACGCACACACAGCCGTGACTCGGAAACCTCAATCACAAAATGCCACTCTCTCTAGAACTCCCACTAACTCGGTCGTAGGGCAAATCCTACTCTCAGTGTCCTGTGAGCCTGATCGGAAGCAAGAACTACACTGACAGATTTCGTGGCCCGTGTTGTAGTGTGGTGCAGTAGTGTAGTGGTGGTGGTAGTAGTAGTAGTAGTGTTCGCTCGCTCGCTCTCGCTCTCCCTCTCGCGACAGCCCTAGTATAAGGTATAGTGCGTTTACAAGTAGGTGTACTACTTTTGCCGTGTGTTCCCTTTCACTCAGGTATGTGTGTCTCTGCAAGCTGGGCCGAGATATGGCTGGCTGTTTTACCTACAACACTGGCCCACTGGCTCGGCAGGTACAGGGAGGAAGGGGGGGGGGGGGGAGGAGACCCAACCAGCGACACGAGAGGGAGAGAGCGGTAGTAGGGGGGGAGGGGGAGGGTGAAGAGTGAAGGTAGGGCTTAGCCTCAAGGGCCCCTTGCTTTGCAGGACCCACATAGATCAGAGCTGTCAACCGGGATCGGACCCCGCCCCCATATATATCTATCTCACTCCGGCCCTCTCCTCTCTCGGCCGGCCGAACAGCTGAGACAGAAAACCCGGTGGTTTCCATGGTGGAAAACGCGGCCGCTCGAAAACTTGCCGGCACCCGTCCGTTTCCACCGCAACGAAGCGGTCTTCCAAACATGCAGTTACCAGGGCCACCAGAAAGGCGACTAAGAGCGGGTCAGAAAGACAGGTGTGTAGGGGTGATCAGCGGAGAGCAACAGGTACTTCAACTCCTGCCCTCGAGGCCCCCCTCCCCCCCCGCCTCCCCCCAACCCCCTCCCTTCGCCCTTCTTTGCCCCGGCTGCCGCTGGTCACGGCGGCCTTGTCGTGGCATGAAATTCCTTTCGCTCCCCTTTCAGCTATTGTCCCACCGAGTGCTATCTATCTCGCCGCCATTCCCAGCCCCGTGGCTTTGAATCAGGTGTCATCGTTTTGATATACACCGCCTGCTATACCATTACACGCCCATTCCGTGTGTCCAGACACATGGTCGCGTTTTGCGTCTTTTCTCCGCCTTTAGTCCCACTTTTCTCTCTTTTTTCAACGTCAGAATCAAGTTCATCGATTCACCGCCCCTGCACAGTGAACTAAATGATACTCCCATTTGATTTTCACTCCTGTTTGACGGATGGAGGGTGTCAGCCGGTTTTTTCTCTCCAGCAGAACGGCCATTGTTCGAGTGCTGGTTGTCATGCCATATACTCATATAGCCTATCTAAGGGTGAGCTGTGGGGTGGGGCTGTTTGATGGGTCCAGGGGTAGGTCCGTTTCAGTCAGAGATACGATTGGCTGAACACACACACACACACACACACGCACACGCACACACACACACACACACCACACAAAAAGAAGGGATTGATTAAGGTTGGACAACGCCATCTGGCGTGTTTTGTTGACGTAATCACCGTCCGCCTGGTACAAGTATGCAAACAAATTCTGTTCGATCAGGATCGATGAAACTATGAACAGCCCCGATGTTCCGGCCTTTCCAAACTGGGATTGCCGGCAAGTTGCCAGCGAAAACTCCACCTGTAAAAGGAAGCGCTTGACAGTCGAGCGACTTGCGTAAGACACCTGTTCCCCTTCCTTTATCATTTTACCCCCTTTGGCAGGGACTCTGCGTCAAGGGACAGTACTGCCGGTGGCTGATCCTAAGGCAAGGGAGACAGGGACAGAGACTGGATGGACGACAGAGGCTGGATGGATGCTAGAGGCTGGATGGACGACAGGGACTGAGACTGGATGGACGACAGGGACAGAGACTGGACGACGTCGGGATGTGGTCGGTACGCCTGTCACCTTCTTGTCGTCTGGACAATGCTGCTCATCTGCGACGTGCTAAGAGCTTTCACGGCGATGGTCTTTCGGCCCAGAGAGAGAAGAGAGAGAGAGAGAGAGAGAAGAAGAAGAAGAAGCGAGAGAGAGAGAGAGAGAGAGAGAGAGAGAGAGAGGAGAGAGAGAGAGAGAGAACAAGGGAGACAACACCCACACCCTCCCCCGGGGCCCTCCCTCGCTTTTCACTGGTGTCCTTCCTCTCTCTATTTAAAAAAAAAAATCTGCTCTCAGCCGCGCAGAAAGCCTTTTCGGAAGTGTTTATCTGCCACACCTAATCGCGTGTGTAAAGAATCAGTTCAAAAGATAATCACGTCTGCCCTTGACCGGATTCCTGATCGGGTGATCGTGATAACATCCCGCTATGAATAGTCGGGAGGGGAAAGGCGCAACCCCTCCAGCCCCAAGCTGGTCATTAAACTGACGAGTGTTACAACTGACGACTGTGTCGTAATAAAAACTTTGAAAGTCACCACATGCACACAAGTACGCCACCATGACAGATCACATTTAACTGTGAGCTTGACAAGTACAACCAAAAATAATGCACGGGCGGAGGGCCCGAATGGAGACTTCATGAAAAGACCTCGTTCCGGACGGCAAAATCCGCAGATAAACATTATGTGCAGCTATTGAATACGTGAAGCGGGGGTGGCGTGAAAGGTGGTATAACAAAAATAATGCGTCGCCTTTTGGTAGGTTGGAAACGAAACTGGTAGAAGAAGTAAAATGTTCACCGCCAGGTTCAGCACTTCACATACAGGCACGCGTGAATTAATGCAGAGGAGTGAGCAGTGACAGAATGGTTGGGAGGACAATAACCTCGCAGTTATCCCTGTTTCGATGCCTGTGTGTCTGAGATAGTTTAGCTCAAAGTTAGCTTTCAAGAAACAACTTAAGACCTACCTGCTCTCTAGAATTTTGGGGGATTATAACTGTGTAGCAATGCAGTTTTTGACTTTTTGTCGTTCTTGTTGCTGGTACTGTTGTTGAAAGCGCTGTGATCATGCCGTTGCAACATGGTGATATTCGCACTGTACGGACTGTCATTATCATCATTATTATGATCTCTCTCTGTGTCTGTCTGTCTCACCCCCCCCTCCCTCCCCAACTCTCTCTCAGTCTATCGCACCCCTCTCAGTCTCTCTCTGCCCCCACCCCCACCCGCCTCGCCCCCCCCTCTCAAAAGTCTCTCTCAACACCCTCTCTCGCCGCCCTCTCAGTCTCTTTTCCCCCATCTCTGTCTCTCTCGCTCCCCCCCCCCCTCTCTCCCCCACCTCTCCCTCTCTTTCTCTCTCCCCGCTCTCTCCCTCCCCCTCCCTCCTCTATCTTTCTCTCTCCCCGCTCTCTCTTCTCTCTCTCTCTCGCACCGCCCCTCCCCCCCTCCCCCAAGTCCATCTTCACCACGGCCACGTGCAGACGTGGCGGCGATCGACTCCTGAAGAGGACAGGAGTCATGGGCAGGGGACGACAGAAACGTTATCGACGAAAGTCATCAACACAAGCACCTGTCTATCACATACTTCGATCTGGCCGCCTTCGAGCGCGCTGTGCGGCCCATGAAGAAACACCGATAAAATCCTAGTTGCTGCTCATCGCTTGTGGAGAGAGAGAAAAGACACCATTTGAATTCCTTCCACACAGAGATAGCAAATAGTGAGACTGCGGGGGTTTGTTTTCCGAGGAAGGTAGGGAGGGAGGAAGTGAGCGCTCCTTCCGTCGTGAAATATGTGATGTGGACATACTGATCAATTTGCCGACTAAATCTATGTTGCCGGTATTGTCTCGGATAGTCAAACTTCGAACTAATCGGTTACGATTGACAGTTCAGTGTTGGTTCTGTGACAACGTCAACTGATAATGTAGGCCTATATAATAAACTGTAATGTTATAATGAGTACCTCTCAATATGTCTCAGGCTGAGCCCATTGTTTTTTGTTTTTGTTGGGGGTGGGGAGCAGAGAGAGAGAGAGAGAGAGAGAGAGAGAGTTTCCCCACATTCAAACACAATCTCTTCAAATATTTGACTCCTTTGAACCGTCATTATGGCGAGTCAAACAAAATCAGTTTTGTAGACTCAAACAACACAGAGAGATATGCAATCGGCGTTTGGTTTAAAAAAATTATTGGCAGCAGGCTACAGAAGCATACACTCACAGCAGAGAACAGGTGAAGGATCCGCGGGATTCCATGTTCCCCTAACATGTTAAATGAAGCAATGATATGGACCGTGAAGCGTGACTACCTACCCGTCCATTCATGGTCCAAAATGGGCACCAACACCAAGACAATGTGACTGGTCCGATGGGACAAACTCTGGCCACCAGTACCTCTTCCGAAAGAACTCGGGGTTAAACTTAAGTTAAACTTAACAAGTTTAACCAAGAAACCAACGACAAACTCTGAGATCAGTGTACCTGGAAACACTACAGTATACACAAGGGATCCCAGCAACTGAGTCGAACGAAGGGAGACAAGACGGTGAAATATGAAAACGTACACGGAAGTCACAAGACAATTTTTTTCAAAAGAAGGGGTAGGGGGAAGAAGAAAGAAAAATGAACCATTGAGTCAGCAGCTAGGATACATTCGCGTGTCGGTAACTTTACACAGATTCGCCCCATGGAATGTGCAGGATTAACACGGCGCTGTCCACTTTCATACTGTTCAGGTGACGCAGATTTCCTCCCCCACCTTGTCAGTACTGCAGGAAAGCCGAGCTGGCGGTGGATGGGTGACACCACACACAGACAGCGTGACAGGTGTTGACTGACGTCCCTTACCAGTATCATCTTCTGTGTGGGCTTCCTTCTAGGCAGGCGCATTCATGAGCAAGTCAAAAGGCTTGTGGTTTCCATTTCTGATCCTCGTAAGACACGTTTTGTGCAATAGTGTGCGCCGGGGTCGGCGGAGACGCGCAGTGATGCAGTTACAATCATGAACGTTAGGCAATGAGCCCGTGGCTGTCATGTGACCTGCTGACGACGCCTCTTTCTGCGCACGGAGTCCATGCTCCCCGACACTTGCGTTCTGTGCACATAATTTATATTATGTCCGTTATAACCCAGTGACTGAATGTCTTTGCACGCACGCTCTTGACACGGCGTTTTATAGTAGTGACCGTAATGTGAGATCTCCCTCACCCCTCAACCCTTCCCCTTTACTCTCTCATATTCACTCACTCCCCCCCCCCCCCTCACACACACACACACACACACACACACACACACACACACACACCAGACTGTTAAGGCAAAAAAGACAAGATTTTTTATTTTATTTTAAAGAAAGACAAAAAGAAGGGGGGGAAAAGTAGTAACTGAGCACACACAAGCTGCGGGCACGAGAAATCACTGAGCACTGGTTGAAGTGGTGTTGGTGTTGGTAGTGATGGTGGTGGTGGTGGGGGGTGGGGGGGGGTGAGGGGTCCACGCCAAATCTGCAATTCCAGCCCACAACTGTTGCACCTGCTAAGCCGGCCCAGATTCAGCGAGGTGACAGATTGTGTGCCTGATACACCAGGCTCCCTTCCACTCCCCCTTCCTCTCTCCCTCCCCCCTCCCCAACCTCATCGCCCACCCCGCCTTCCCAACACACCCACACCCACCCCGCACCTCCCCTTGGCCATGTGCAAAGTGGCGGGCCTGCCTGGCTGCGCTATCGATCACACGTATGCCGTGAAGTGGCATAAATCTTCTCAACACCAGAAATAACCAACGTGAACCAGGTGATTGGGAAACGGGCCTGGTGGAAATGAAGGAAGATGGGGGTGGGGGTGGGGGTGGGGGTGGGGGGAGGGAGGTGGAAGGGTGGAAAAGGGAGGTAAGTGCTGGACCCGCGGACGGATGCTAAAGAGGGAATGTGCAAATTACCTGGACCGCATGTGGGGACTGCATTAACCGGCGCGCCAGGGACTGAAATGTGCGCGGTTCAAACGTCTTGATGCGGGATGTTGGGCCATTAAAGCCCGAGGCGAGAGAGAGGGCGGCTGCCACCAGCATGCAAGGCACTGTCCACACGCGGATCATTTACGCGGTCGTAGGCAGAAGAGTAGGAAATCGGGGGATCATTAGGGAATGGGAGGATCAAAGCCGAGAGAGGGTTTCAAAGTGAGGAACTCGGTCACCTACAGAGGCAAGACCCCAATATCGATGTACTTTGCACCAGGCTTCCCCTTCTCAACGCACCCGGCGGCGCGGTACCGCCAGCACAGATTAAGGACTCCTCTGGGAGCTATCAAAGGCTCCCCTTTTTAGAAAACCTGCTTGGAGCAGGTCTGAATATGGACTCGTACGCTTTGCCTGCTGCCAGGAAGTCCAGCTTTCTCATTTCTGCCTTCCCGGTTTATTCAACATCATTTTTTTCCCTCCAGACCATCTTCCAAGAAGAGGGACCTGTGTCATGGGCAGTGGAGGAGATTTGTACCTGTGGCTTAATGAATTCGTTTCATCCTGATATGAGCTCTGCTCGTGACGGGTGTAAATTATACTGCAACTTACAAGTAACTTACCATTTCGCATACCTCGTGTTCGCTTGTTAGGTTCACAGAAGTTCCCACCAGTTTCGACGACTACCTCTCACATTTACGTTTACGTTCTGTTAGAATCCCAACCCACTTCAGTTCAGTTCACTTTAAGATGGTATATTATGCGCTAACAAAAACTCATATATACATATATGCGCTCCACTCCGTCCCTAAGATGTTTCCCAAACGTTGCTCTTGAAACAGTTCCAGTGTACACCTGACTGACGATGGTCCTTTCCACAACCAATCCCTACTCACCCCCCCCCCCCCCCCCCAACAACACCAACACCCCCCAAAAGCAAATAAAACAAACAACAACAACAAAAGGTACCCTACAAATGATGACCTAGTTATAAAAAGCATGGGGGCAACTGAGACCTGAACGAATTCCACGGAAAACATCTAGCGATCAGAGACTACTTTGCAGGTCTACACAGTACACCTCTGCTTCGGCACCAGCAGCTCTCTTCTTGTCACGGCTACAAAAGATAAAGCAGACGAAAGCATTCCACGTACTCGTTTATTTCCTTCCACTCTCCGTTTGAAACCATCTCTATGGCGTTTACAGCACAACTTTATACTGGAGTATTCAGGCCGATCCCGTTCAGAGAGGGCAGGGCGCTAAACACAAGCCAGACAGTTGTTGCCACAGTTTCTCTTGGAGCCAGACAAAGGTTCCCTCAACTCCATCACGTCGATCCCTAGCACGACATTGCACCAACAGGTGGAGAGGGAGAAAACACACAGTTAATACCGTAGACTAGCTCAGAATCTGCTGCGTGGGGTGGGTGGGTACCCCACCGCATTTAACTCACACCCCGCCTTTAAGATGTCTTATGAACCTCAAGACGTCGTATAACTAGGTCCTTGGCAAGGTGCTTCCAAGTTGCCCTTATATATATATATATATATACGCCATGTGACTCCCAGCTTGAAACCCGTATTTGTATCATACTTATGACCAGCTTTAAACCCACATGATTCCCAAATGACTTGGGGCATTGCCAAACAAATCCCCCACCTCCACCATTCCCAAAGGCTGCGAGGCTGCGAGGCCCAGTCAGTCCCTTTATGGCATACACATTACCAAAACACAAACTGAACAAAACAAGCGCTCACTTATGTTCACCAGACTTAAATTCCGTGTATGTGTTTCCACTACAGATTAATGATGCTGAAGCTTCAAGCTTATGTTTCAAGCTTCCTCTGACTCTTGCTAGTAACTCTGATGTGTTCAGAAGAACCCCCCCCCCCCCCCCCCCCCCCCCCCGCTCTTTATAGAAACCAAGCGAAAACTTCAACCCCAAAGTTAGAACATCAGACACATACTCAGGGAGCAAAGTTGTCGTCTATCTTTGTCCCTCACAGCAGTCCTGCTCGGTAGGCTTCTTTTAGAATGCACAAACGGGATTGACGTTTGGATTCTTTGATGCTGACCAGCTTGGTACGACGATGGGAACTGACTCAGAAAAATAAAGAGGAAGCAGCAAGGTGGGCGAGGTTGGGGGTTGTGGGTGGGGGGTGGGGGGACCTCTCCCCCCGGTGGCACCCCCCGCTCCCCAGGGTGCTGTAAGAAGACATGGAGGCAGTGAGTAGAAAGGCAGCATTCGCAAGGGACCGATGGTGTTCCTGTCTT
>OY757542.1:16390103-16392603 GCA_963584105.1 Alviniconcha strummeri
TGGATGAGCTATGTTGTTTTCCTGTCCAGTGCTTGAAAGCTATCTGCGTTAGCCATAACTAGAGGCGTGGTGTTCCAGGGGAATAAAAGATGTCACCCTGCTTGTAGTCACAAGATGTCACCCTGCTTGTAATCACAAGATGTCACCCTGCTTGTAGTCACAAGACGTCACCCTGCTTGTAATCACAAGATGTCACCCTGCTTGTAGTCACAAGCGATTGGAGCTGATTCCCGAGGTGAGTGCCAACGGAACATAATAGGTACTAACGTGTGTTATTACGCACTGATGAGAAGATGCGTTTTTGTTTTGTCTTGTTCTTTATCATTGTAACAGTGAACGAGGCAAGTAAGTAAGTAAATTGGTGTTTTGCGCCCAGTCAACCAGTGCGGTTATATCAGGGCGACTGATGTGAATTAGACAAACCTCTGGTTTGGTAATCTGTGTCTTGAACCTGTGTTAAACGAAATTTGAATGTGTTATTGGTCCTGAGACGACCCTATGCGGTTGACGGGAACTAACACTTCAGGACGAGGAGAGATGGCAAACTAGACGACCCTATGCGGGTGACGGGAACTAACACCTCAGGACGAGGAGAGATGGCAAACTAGACGACCCTATGCGGTTGACGGGAACTAACACCTCAGGACGAGGAGAGATGGAAAACTATGTGTAGGACCCGACGCAGAGCTCCACAGAGCTTGACTGAACAGTCTGTACGATGCTAAAGCGGTTTATCTTCATTTCTGTCTTCCTTCACCATAAACCATAGAATCCCCACTCGTCGACCGAGGACTGGAACCCACTCCACTGCGGCTACAGGCAGTGCACTATTTGTCTGAGTGTTGCTTTACGTCCACAGAAACAGTAGGTTTATTAGGGACGAGGAGCCCAGGACGGCCACCTCGACTTTCACACAGCTCCTGAGCTCTGAAGCGCGAAAGTAAGTAAACATGGTGCTTAACGTCCACAGAAACCATAAGGCTTATTAGGGACGGGGAGAAGGGGGAAAGGGGGTATGGAGGTGGGGAAAGAGGGAGATTATATACCTATCGCTACACTGTCACCACCAGAATGACTTCTGCATTAAGGTGGGCAGCGATGAGAGCCATTTTAATGTTTTATAATTGTGACGGACAACGTCACAAGACAGTGTCCACAGACCACAACTTTTGAAGCGAAAGGAGAGCCGAAGCAGATTCAAACCGAAGTCCCTCTGCTTACCGGCTCACCTGAAGCTCGAAAGAAGACAGCAACCTTTAAGCGCAAGCGGGAGGTCATATTCTCTTCTGTCCAGCGCCTCTGCTTTGCCTGTCGCTGTTGGTTAAAACTACACCGTCGGACAGACTAATTGGGCTTGGCCTTTGGTTCCCCGAGCGGTGATTATCCACAGGGATAGGATGACAGGCTCTGGCGGGATCAACATCCTCAAGTTCGGTTAAATGGCGGGCAGCTGATTCCACGCATAAACACATGCGTGTGCGATTAAGCAAGCAAGCGTGTACACACAATTATCGACACACATATTATCCCATGCACACACGCTCTGTCTGTGTCTGTCTCAGTCTCTCTTTCTGTGTCTCTGTCTGTCTGTCTCTGTCTGTCTGTCTCTGTCTGTCTCTGTCTGTCTCTGTCTCTCTCTGTCTCTCTCTCTCTTTCCTGTCACGGAACATGTCAGGTAAGCTTTCACCTTTGGAAATTGTGCCTGTATTATTATACATTGCATGAATGTCATGATCTTAGCAAGGGCGTATTGTAACACTAGTCTCCGGCCTAAATATTTTAGTCCTTGAATATTAAAGGTCAGTCAGTCAATCTCTCTTTTTTTTTCTTTCTCTCTCTCCCTCTCTCTCTCTCGCGCAATACAGACACACACGCATTCCCACTCCCCACACCCCTCTCTCTAACTCACCCCCCTCCCGCACACACACTCTCTCTCTCTCTCTCTCTCTCTCTCTCTCCACACACACACACACACACACACACACACACACACACACACACACACACACACACACACACACACACACACACACACACCACGCACACATACACGCAGACACGCACGCAAGCACGAACACACACATACACACACACACACACACACACACACACACACACACACACACACACACACACACACACACACAGGTTAAAATAAAAAGCAACAACAAAAAACACCCTTATGCGGTGCATACAGCCCGACCAGAGTGATTCGGACACAGTCGGCACGGCTGATGGCATCACAAGCTGTGCAGACAGTACACAGGCTATATACGGTATCTCAGCTGCTTAAAAACATAGGCTTATATAGCTTGTGATGATCACAAATCGTCTGCCCGATTTTCCTCTCGCTTGTGTGTGGCCATGAATATTCATGGGGAATTTCGGATCCCTTAGCTGGCCTTTGACTTTAAAGTGTGCACATACAGACACAAAAAGTTTCTATACTCTTTGCTCTTGTTCACATAATGTCAGTTCACAAAATGGTTGAAGCAAAGCA
>OY757542.1:16397603-16402946 GCA_963584105.1 Alviniconcha strummeri
GGTCGATCTCCACCCATTCGCTTCAGAGCCATTCTTATTGAGATTAGTCTCGGCGGGTCACGAGACTGAAAGCGAGGCTGGATTGTCATTTTTGCACAGTCAAACCTCGCTTTCGGTCTGGTGACCCGCCGTGACCTAGCTCAATAAGAATGACCCCATGTTAATGCAGCACCCAACCTCGCTTTCGATCTCTGTTCCCTTCGTGAGCTCCCTCATGATTGTTCTTAAGAATGGTGTACAATCGGACAATAAATGGAAACAACAACAACAACAGTAGCACGCGCGTACGCTCTCTCTCTCTCTCTCTCTCTCTCACACACACACACACACACACACACACACACACACACACACACACACACACACACACACACGCACGCACGCACGCACGCACGCACGCACGCACGCACGCACGCACGCACGCACGCACACACACACAACAACAACGGCAACAACAACAACAACAAAAGACTTCCGCGGATAGCTCCGATTGTCATGGCCAATGGTGACCAGCATGAACAGCTTCATATATATATAATACCGTATTTAAATTAATATGTACCATGTTAAAACTGACGTTGATGAACTACTTATCAGGGCTTGGATGAGCGCAAAATAAATGCATGTTGTTGTTGTTGTTGTTGTTGTTGTTGTTGTTCTTCTTCTTCTTCTTCTTCTTCTTCTTCTTCTTCTTCTTCTTCTTCTTCTTCTTCTTCTTCTTCTTCTTCTTCTTGGCTAATCAAGAGAAGGAAAATACACCAGGCTACTGCAGTCGCAGTATTAACGGACATATACACATTTGTATGAAAGCTGGGACACATGACACACACAATACGTCACGCTGATGCTCAGTGATGACGTGACAGCTTTCATGCAATACGTCACACTGATGCTCAGTGATGATGTGACAGCTTCCATGCAATACGTCACGGTAATACATCACGGTGATGAGCAGTAATGATGTGACAACTTCCACGCAATAAGTCACGGTGATGATCAGTGCTGAGGAGAGTATTTCCACGCAATGTTGCTGATGAAGATGATGCCGACGATGATCACGACCATTTGTATACAATACGTCTGTGATGATGGTGGTGGTAGTGCTGATACTACTATTTCCGCGCAATGCTGACATCAGTGATGGTAGTTATGATGATGGTGCTAATGATGACGATGGTGGTATTTCCGCTCAATAATGACACCAGTGATGATGACGATGGTGGTATTTCCATGCAATACTGATACCAGTGATGATGATGATATTTCCATACAATGCTGATATCAGTGATGATGATGATGATGATGATGGTGGTGGTGGTGGTAGTGGTGGTGGTGGTGACTGGTATTTCCGTGCAATACTGTTGCTAGCGATGATGATGACGACGGTGGTGATATTTCCGTGCAATACTGACGTCAGTGATAGTGATGGTGATGACGATGATGGTGGTGGTGGTGGTGGTGATACTACTTCCACGCAACACTGACGCCAGTGATGGCGAAGACGATGACATGAAAATTGTGTAGGTACATAATGAAAGGCGACACTGAGTACTAATGCGATGAGACCTGTCGGTGAGCGACAATGAAAGGTGGTTGTGTAGATACATAATGAAAGGCGACACTGAGTACTAATGCGATGAGACCTGTTGGTGAGCGACAATGAAAGGTGGTAAGGTTGTGTAGAGACATAATGAAAGGCGACACTGAGCACTAATGCGATGAGACCTGTTGGTGAGCGACAATGAAAGGTGGTTGTGTAGATACATAATGAAAGGCGACACTGAGTACTAATGAGATGAGACCTGTTGGTGAGCGACAATGAAAGGTGGTCACGACTATGATCGAATTAATCCTCGGCCCTCCTTGCACATCATGAAAGGCGACACTGAGTACTAATGAGATGAGACCTGTCGGTGAGAGACAATGAAAGACGGTTACCCATTGGATGTCCTGCACGTCCTCCGTGCGGAACTGATACGCTGCCGTCGTGCCGGCCTGCTGGTACTGGTAAGGCACTGCCCCGTAGTTCATCATCACTGGCCACCACACATCACACTCCGCTGACCAGCGGTCACCTCCAAACCCTGCCCACTGACGCTGCTGCAGCCGGACACGGTGGCCAGAGCACTGCAATTAATCCTCGGCCCTCCTTGCACGATGGTCGGTGAGCTCAAGTCTCCTTCGCCACGATCAGCTGCATGGCCGCCGCCGCATCAACAGTTTCTCACACCACATATTCCCATCTGCCTTTTTTCCTCTTCCGTCCGAGCGCACATCGTGTCAGTTATCCGTCTGGTTTCCCTTCTTTCACGATCCGTTTTTTTTTTCCTTCTCTCTCTCCCTCTCTCTCTCTTTTTTTTTCTCTTTTTTTTTTCTTCTTTTCTTTCTTTTCTTTCTTTCTTCTCCTTCACTCGCTTACCACTGCGTGGAAAGGAAAACTTGCTCTGAACACACCACAGCTCACTACTGTACTGACACCACCACCACTACACACACACACCCACCCCAAAGAAGAAGAAGAAGAAGAAGAAGAAGAAAAGCCACAAAACATTCTCGTGACCTGAGATTGAAAGACATGCGTGGATCTCTGAGAAAGTTCACGTACTAGCGGGCATACAGAAAGAAAAGGTAGTCGTGAGCAAGCGAGCGAGCGAGCGAGCGATAAAGAGAGAGAGAGAGAGAGAGAGAGAGAGAGAGAGAGAGAGAGAGAGAGAGAGAGAGAGAGAGAGAGAGAGAGAGAGAGAGAGAGAGAGCTGATAAAAGAGGACGATAATCAGTAGGAGGGGGATGTAAAAGACTGTGAAAGAAACATGTGCACTGAGAAGAACTGTGCCAGCAGACTAGACGAAGGCAAGATCAACAGAGGGCGTCATCAAATCGAATGACGGGAAGGCAGGAACTCTAGAAGGTGGATTTTTTTTTTTTTAAATCAGAAGGAAGGAAAGAAGAAAAATACGTGGAAGGTAAGAAAGACTGAAAACAGCCGCCCTACACAAAGTGGAGCACGATTTAATATGTTGTGAGCGTCTGACTCATGTCTTCCGATGCTCCATTTGCACCACCACCAACAACTTTCACCTTCGCTTCTCTCCTCCAACCGATGTGTCTGCGCGCTGGCCTGGCACTCACAAAGATCCTGGGACGCGGAAGCGTACAGCGTGTGTGTGTGTGTGTGTGTGTGTGTGTGTGTGGATGGCGGGTGGAGTGGGTTGGGGTGGTGGTGGGAGTGGGAGGGGTAGATAGGCGGGGGAGTAGTCTGCTTGGAGGTACACAGAAACTACAGGTAAGCCGACAGGTAAGGAATCGCCTTCAGCTACGCGCAGGTGGGGCCATTCTGCTGCCTGATGGTTGCAGACCATTTTGTCTTCCATTTCGCCTCGTGGTACCTGTCGCTTGCAGTTTCCACACACAACTCTGTCTTTTTGCTCGATGTTCCTTTGGTTCACATCTTTCCTGGACAAAGATGTACCTTTGGTTCACATCTTCCGGGACAAAGATGTACCTTTGGTTCACAGCTTTCCTGGACAACTCTTCCTGTTTTCCCTTTCGCTCGGGAAAAGGTTTACACCATCCATATACTCTTTTACGTTCATTTTAACTCCGTGGTCCCTGTGGTTTACACGTTCCCCACAGAGTTCTGTTCTCTTCCTTGCTAGTCGATGGTGCCTACATTTTACGCCTTCCCTAGACAACTCTTTTGTCTGCCTTTTCACTCAGCGGTACCTGCGATTTACACCCTCCCAATACAACTCTGTCTTCGTTTCCATTTCACTCGAAGGTACGTGTAATTTACACCTCCTCCAGACATCTTTTTTTCTCTTTCGTTTCGGCCGTGTGTACGTACGGTTACATCATCCCTAGACAACTCTGGTCTCTTTTTCTTTTCTGTCGTGGGTAGCTATGGTTGCATCATCCCTAGACAACTCTTATCTCTTTTCTTTAAGTTGTGCGTAGCTATGGTTACACCCTTCCTACACAACTCTTATCTCTTTCCCTTTCTGTCACGGGTAACTATAGTTACACCCTCTCTACACAACTCTTATTTCTTTCCCTTTCAGTCACGGGTAGCTATGGTAACACCCTCCCTACACAACTCTTATTTCTTTCCCTTTCAGTCATGGGTAGTTATGGTTACACCCTCCCTACACAGCTCTTATCTCTTTCCCTTTCAGTCATGGGTAGCTATGGTTACACCCTCCCTACACAGCTCTTATCTCTTTCCCTTTCAGTCAGGGGTAGCTATGGTTACACCCTCCCTACACAGCTCTTATCTCTTTCCCTTTCAGTCAGGGGTAGCTATGGTTACACCCTCCCTACACAGCTCTTATCTCTTTCCCTTTCAGTCAGGGGTAGCTATGGTTACACCTTCCCTACACAACGCTTTCTCTTCCCTTTCAGTCGTGGGTAGCTATGGTTACACCCTCCCTAGACAACTCTTTCTCTTCCCTTTCAGTCGTGGGTAGCTATGGTTACACCCTCCCTGGACAACTCTTTCTCTTCCCTTTCAGTCATGGGTAGCTATGGTTACATCATCCCTAGACAACTCTTATCTCTTTCCTTTCAGTCATGGGTAGCTATGGTTATACCATCCCTACACAACTCTTATCTCTTCCCTTTCAGCAGTGGGTAGCTATGGCTACATCATCCCCAGGCAACTCTTTCTCTTCCCTTTCAGTCGTGGGTAGCTATGGTTGCATCATCCCTAGACAACTTTGGTCTCTTTCCTTTCGATAGGACCGATGGCTCACACCTTTAGTCCTTAGTCTACCATTTGGGGCTGCTTCGGATCACTTTGGAAGTGATATATTTCTTGTAGGCTTCTCAGGAGCGAACATGTCGGTAACTTCACTTCTTGCTGTTGTTGCTCTCTTGTTCCTCCGCTTGCATTCGGATGTTCACCCACAGCCGAGTGTAATTTTGCACGTGCAGCTGTTTTCCTGTCGCACGTAATACACACAGATAAGTAGTGTCCCCTGCCACTGATCCAGGCATCTGCATGCTGCCTTCGGGGGTTTCAGTGAAGCCACAGATATGTGTGAGTACTTTACTGGCGACCGGGTATTTGTCGAAACACGACGGCGGGTCTTCAGCCAGTCATGATAAAACTGACTAGAGATTCGCTAACAGACTGGCGTTAGGCCCATCCTCTGCAGTTCAGTTACCCATCATTTTGCCCAAGGATTCATGCCAGAGAAGTCGGCATTAGTCTCCCGCGTATTTATCATAATTCAGCACAATGATTCCGGTTTCGAGAGGCAGGCGATATTTTTGTGTACAGTTTCAATAACTATGGACGCCAAGAAGGAGTGCTTGAAGTGCTAACGTTGATTTCCCGTGACTGTT
>OY757542.1:16403146-16413146 GCA_963584105.1 Alviniconcha strummeri
GTGCAGTCCACTTTCGGTGGTCTCATAAGGGGTACTAGCAGCTAGCTTTACCTTTATCGCCTGTCAGTTAGTTTCAGACCCCCCCCCCTCCTTCTTCACCCCCCCCCCCCCAAAAAAAAAGTGTGGAGTGAGCGGTAGGGGGTGGGGGGGATTCAGAGACTGCTACGCCAACAACTGACAAAGATCGGGTTCTTCACAATGCACGCGTCGGACCATGGATCTCGTCCCGTCCAGATAATTATTATGTCCAGAACACATAATTATGGCCAGACTCTTCTCTGTCCCTTCCAATTCATCAATTCCTTTTAATATTCAATACAAACAGGGCCAGTCTCTTCTCTGTCCATTCCAGTTCATGTCCGGTACACGTAGTCCAGTCTCTTCTCTGTCCATTCCTGTTCATGTCCGGTACACGTAGGTCCAGTCTCTTCTCTGTCCATTCCTGTTCATGTCCGGTACACGTAGTCCAGTCTCTTCTCTGTCCATTCCTGTTCATGTCCGGTACACGTAGTCCAGTCTCTTCTCTGTCCATTCCTGTTCATGTCCGGTACACGTAGGTCCAGTCTCTTCTCTGTCCATTCCTGTTCATGTCCAGTACACTTAGGGCCAGACCCTTCTCTGTCCATTCCTGTTCATGTCCAGTACACTTAGGGCCAGACCCTTCTCTGTCCATTCCAGTTCATGTTCAGTACACTTAGGGCCAGACCCTTCTCTGTCCATTCCAGTTCATGTTCAGTACACTTAGGGCCAGACCCTTCTCTGTCCATTCCAGTTCATGTTCAGTACACTTAGGGCTAGACCCTTCTCTGTCCATTCCAGTTCATGTTCAGTACACTTAGGGCTAGACCCTTCTCTGTCCATTCCAGTTCATGTTCAGTACACTTAGGGCTAGACCCTTCTCTGTCCATTCCAGTTCATGTTCAGTACACTTAGGGCTAGACCCTTCTCTGTCCATTCCAGTTCATTTACAGCACATGCAGAGCCAGGATAACACAAAGATCGTTACTGAAAAAAACACAACCGTAAGGCTGTTGTCAGATGGATGCCACGAAGGCTTTTACTGAAACAAACAGAACTGTAATGTCTGTTGTCGAGGGGTTGGTGGGTGGCAGGCAACACAAATGCTTTTACCAAGCCTGCCTTTGGCTATGCTGAAACGAACAGAACTGCAGTAGTCGACATTAAATCTCCACCCGCTCCTCTTTTTTTTAAAACCTTTTTTTGCCGATGATACCTCCCCTCTTCCATCCGATGAAAGCGAAAGAGGTGAAATGCACGAACGGCAAATAGATGAGAGACCTCTGTTTATCAGTGCTTGTGTATCCCCTGGGTGCCTGATCACGGATTCATGACAGCATCAAATTGTATATGAAATGCTCCCGTCCCCCCTTACACGCGCATACCCCCACCTCGTTCTCTTCTTCTTCAGAAGGGAGGTGGTGTGGGTGAAGGGAAGTATTGCAAACGCAGCAAGGACAACTGTGCTTCATGGAACAACAGGAATGGTGTATCAGGCCACGCTGGACGAAGTGGGCCATATAGAGATACCGTACTCTCCATGGACCTATATGTAAGTCCTTGGCACTTTTACTTGGCTTGTACTGGTTGTTATGAGGGCTGAAAAATTACAGGTACCATGAGATGTTACTCTTGGCATTCCCAGTAAACCCTCTGTGTTTAGATCTGTCCCTTTGATGAATTTGAATGAGCATCATCAGTGTGACAGCGACGACAGCGATCAGGATGAAAACCCAAGTGTGCTAACCCAATTCTGCTTACACTCCATCGCCACCGCTGCGATTGTCTGCTGGCCTGAGCCTGCCACAGTGAAATCACAGGAGACTGAAAGATGGTAACTGTTTCCACAAAACCGTGCTAGTCTGCCATTCCATTTTTAGTGACCCTCTCCTCCTAAGATGACCCTGTGCGGTTGACAGGACGTCAGAATCCAAGTCCTGACCGTCAGCAAAACTTAATGGTATTAGTGATGATAATTGTTACTTCAAACCTATTTGCCAGTTCACCGTCTGGTCATCTGTGCCCAGTAACAAAACTCTTTCTCACTTACCTTTGCCACCCAGTCTAAGACGGCGGCATCGGCCAACTCAACCATCTTCGTTTTTTTCTCTTCTTTTTGAAATTGTTTAAAATGTGACACCCGGTACTCAAACAAAAACCAACAGCAAAAACAGAGCACCCACTGCACAACAACAGCGGTAACGACAACGTATAAAAGGGTGAAAACAAATAATGGGACAGTATCAACAGCGGGGCGGAGAGAGAGAGAGAGAGAGAGAGAGAGAGAGAGAGAGAGAGAGAGAGAGAGAGAGAGAGAGAGAGAGAGAGAGACAGACAGACAGACAGACAGACAGACAGACAGACAGACAGAGACAGAGAGAGAGAGAGAGAGAGAGAGACAGAGACAGAGACAGAGACAGAGAGACAGACAGAGACAGAGGCAGAGGCAGACACAGAGACACAAACACAGACACAGACACAGAGTTGCATAGCAGTCATGGTACTCAACGAAATAACACAACGGCCCTCTAAACTCAACAACCAGCCAGAACTGAAACTCTTCATCATCTACGTTTGCCCGCCAGTCTGAGACGGCTGCGCGGACCCCTGAACGCAGCAACCAGACAAGGGACTGTGAGGCCAGGCAGCGGCAACGAAGCGCTCAGTGCCGCAGCGAGTCCCTGTGATAACATCCTCTCCAAGCAGCCCATTAACAACTTCCTTACACAGGTGTGCGGCTGGAAGCAGCCAGGTAAAACTCGGGCGCAAAGGGCACCTCTAAGACACAGCGGGACTGCAGTGGGTCGCTCGATCTGTGTGAAAAGGCACATTCAGTGGGGGCTGCATGATCCGTTGGGAGAAGAAACGGAGGCCCACGTCACTGGTCAGAATGCAAAAGATGACGCCACCCCCACCCCTCCTCCCACTATTACCCACATCCCTCCTCCTGCATTCCCGTCTATTAAAATAAAGGGGCTTTGCTTCTCAGTCTCCGCCAGTAGGTTCCCGTCTATTAAAATGGAGGGGCTTTGCTTCTCAGTCTCCGCCGGTAAGTCCCCGGAGACAGCGTGGCTTTAAACAACACGAAAAACAACTGTGTCAAGAAACATGCACGGGAAGATTTAATACAGTTTTCTACTCCCGAATGTTGTACAGGGAAAGTCTTACGCTTACGCTCTTCGGAACCCGAGACCGCGAATACCGTCTCCGCGGAAAGGGTGGAGAAAGAGAAGGATAAAGTATACACTGCTCACTAAAAGGAATGACAATTGGCTGCAGGATCCATGAACAGATGTGATGGAAGCCGCTGTGCACTGAGGCGAGCTTCGACGTTTGTGCAGTTAGGGTGAAAGATGAAAACGGGTGAGTTACGATAGAGAAGGGGTGTGGGTGGAAGCGAGGGAGACAGACAGGCAGGCAGGCAGGCAAACAGATACAGAGAGACAGACCGAGAGACAGAGGTTGGGAGACATAGGCAGGCAAGCAGGCAGACAGGCACAGAGACAGAACTGGTAGAGGCAGGCAGATAGATTCAGATGGCTTATTACTCCCAGGCTTTAAGCCCACTGAGCGGGAGGTTGGGGGGAGGGGATCGTCACAAGCACCAAACGAAGTACGCATGTACACATTTTGAATATCATGGATACGGCCATGCTATTTTGAAAGTCTGACCGCGATATGTTCAGTCTGTCACAGATATGGCCACACCTGCCACGAATCAAACAGTTCATAGTTCACCGAATGTCCACGGAGTTTTGCTGTTGTAGTCTGTTTCCGAGTTGCAGCTTCGGCACGTGCTATCAGGCAGATAGACAGACAGTGAGAGAGACAGAGACTGGGAGAGGCAGACAATGAAGTGGAGATAGACAGTCAGAGAGATAGAAACTGGGAGAGACAGGCAAACAAGCACAGACAGAGACAGACAGGCAGTCAGAGAGAGAGAGAGAGAGAGAGAGAGAGAGAGAGAGAGAGAGAGAGAGAGAGAGAGAGAGAGAGAGAGATTGAGAGAGAGAGAGGCAGGCAGGCAGTCAGAGAGACAGACAGACAGGCAGACAGAAAGACAGATAGAAACTGGGCGAGACAGGCAAACAAGCACAGACAGAGAGACAGACAGACAGGCAGGCAGACAGACTGACAGATAGAAACTGGGAGAGACAGGCAAACAAGCTTAGACAGACAGGCAGGCAGTCAGTCAGAGAGACAGACAGACAGACAGGCAGACAGACAGACAGACAGACAGACAGACAGACAGACAGGCAGGCAGGCAGGCAGTCAGAGAGACAGACAGACAGACAGGTAGTCAGAGAGACAGACAGACAGGCAGTCGGAGAGACAGACAGACAGACAGGTAGACAATCAGAGAGAAACTGGGAGAGACAGGCAAACAAGCACAGAGAGACAGAATGACAGACAGGCAGTCAGAGAGACAGACAGACAGGCAGGCAGTCAGAGAGACAGACAGGCAGACAGATAGAAACTGGGAGAGACAGGCAAACAAGCTCAGACAGACAGACAGAGACTGGGAGAGACAGGCAAACAAGCACAGACAGACAGTCAGAGAGAAACTGTGAGAGACAGGCAAACAAGCCGGCACGGCACAGACAGACAGACACACAAACACACAGACAGAGACTGGGAGAGACAGGCAAACAAGCACATACAGGCAGACAGTCGAGAAAGACTGGGAAAGGCAGACAGGCAAACAGATGGAAAGACAGACAGTGAGAAACGGCAAAACAATCATTTTCGGAATGGGGCTCATCTGAAAGACTACAGTGGTTGACAATCACCTTGGATTTCACTGTCACACCTCGTGATTGCCCCTTCTTTCCATTAACTGCGTAAACCAACCAGCCGACAAAACCCACTCTATTACTAAACCAAAAGACATTTGTTTTTCAGTAAGGAGGTGTGACTCAAAATCGTTGATACATTTAGTCATAATCCATTAAACTTCCCAAGGGCTGCATCGAAATAAACCTTTTTTATGCATTGTAATGATATTTAAATTGTATCTGGCCGCCTCCGTATTTGTCAGTCATCCGCGACACCGACTGCGTTTCCCGTGATCAAACTTTCTGTCCAAACCAGCTGAAATCAAGGGTAATCTTGTGATCCCTCTTGCTTGGCCTGTGAGTGAGTGCATGTGTTGAGGCGTTTAACTGGTAGGGATGACTGTTTCGGATGTGTGTGCGCGCCCTCCAGACTCTAAGACAAAGTACTCTGTGTTTTATGTGTTCATGTATTATTATACTGTCTGTACGCCCTGAGATAACCGTAACGGTTGACTGGGCGTAAAACACCAAACTGCTTACTTACTATACTGTGTGTTATTTTACTTGTATCTTTTATTTAGACGTAAGGCAAATTTCTATGCTATTCATAGACAATAAAGATTCTGTATTCTGCAGGATCTAAACTTTCAAAGCCTTTCCGCTTGTGGGCGCTTTTGGATCGCCGTATAAAAGTTAGTTAGAATATCGACAAAACATGCAGTATAATTTTCTAATAATAATTTTATCACTGTCCAATCCGATGTCGAGCAAAGAGCAGCCAACTGGGAGAGACACGTAGCCAAGACGGTTTCCAAGTGTCCAAGTAGATGTCAGCTAATCCAAACAGACAACCAAAAACAAACTTGATTTCTCGCATTCACAGAATCTTTGCCAAATTTAGCAGCCATTAAGTCCAAGAATAGATGCCAAGCTGGTTCCAGGGAACGAAAATAGAAGATCAAAAATAAAAAAGGAAAGGAAAGAGACCTGGCAATGTTTTCCGTAGAAAAAAAAAAAAGAAAAAAAAAAAAAAAAAGAAAGAAGAAGAAGAAGAAGAAGAAGAAGGAATGCCACCTTCTGTGATCCCCAGCCACTTCAACTCACAGTCCTCAGCCTGTACCCTTACAGCACTTGACGGCTTGTGCGTGTAATTCACGTATATCACGTGCTTTAGCCAGACTCCCGCTCCCACTCCCTGCCTCCCTCCCTGCAGTCTGCCAGCGCTGTGGACGGAGCTGGAAGCGCTGCCGGGCCGGCCACGTACGGTACATACATGGACTGAGGAAGAAACCACCACAGACTTTCAAATGAAGAATTCCCGCACGTCCACAACAGACTGCCTCGTGGATTTCTCCTGCCGATTCTGCTGCCAGGGTCTGGAAGATTTTGCGTGTGGCTGCGTTCCCTCAACGGCATGCAGGCACCTGTGGTCTAATCTGGGCACTGGAATCTAAAGTGTTGCCTTTTCTTTTTAGTTTTGCTTCTAATTTTGTATTTTGTTCTTGTCAGTTCTTGTTCTTTTCACGGTTGTTGTTGATAATGATAGTTTTGTTGATTTTGGTGTTGCTGAGGAAGAAGAAGAAGAAGCAGAAGAAGAAGAAGAAGAAGAAGAAGAAGAAGAAGAAGAAGAAGAAAAAGAAGAAGAAGAAGGGTAACAACAACAACAGCAGCAGCAGCAGCAGCAGCAGCAACAACAACAACAACAACAAAAACACTGTCGACAACAACCAAAGACGAAAACCTTGATCTTTTTTCTTTTTCCTTTCTTCTTTTCTTCTTCTTTTTTCTTTCTTCTTCCTTGTTTCTTTGTTTTGTATGCGCGACTGTCAAATATCAATTACCAATGTAGAGATTTAAGACACGAGTCTCATATCCTTCAGTCTGTGTTAATTTTTTCCATGTTGTCTCCAGTAAGCGTCACTCTGCCTGTCTCTCTGAGCCCCAGTCTCCCTCCTCCTGGCCACTAAAGACACTGGAGTTCGTTGCTACAACTGTGGACATTGAAAGCAGTCATCATATGGACCGCTCTGGGTGAGCTGGGTAGCGGTTGGCCAGGAAACCGAAAGCGAGGTTGGACTGCCATTTGTGCACACAGGCCACTGTTTGTCAAAATGACTTAGCCTTTGACAGTGTTAACAGAGTGACATCTGTTAGTCTAACTCGGTCAGCCGTTAACAGTGTTTCCAGAGTCACAACTGTTTATATACTTGAATCAGCCTGTAACTCAACCTTTGACAATGTTTCCAGAGTCACAACTGTTTAACTATTCGACAGACTCAGCCTGTAGCTCAACACTGACAATGTTTCCAGAGTCACAACTGTTTATCTACTTGACTCAGCCTGTGACTCAGCTTTCGACAATGTTTCCAGGGTCACAACTGTTTATCTACTTGACTCAACCTGTAACTCAACATTTGACAATGTTTCCAGAGCCACAACCGTTTATCTACTTGACTCAACCTGTAACTCAACATTTAACAATGTTTCCAGAGTCACAACCGTTTATCTACTTGACTCAGCCTGTGACAATGTTTCCATGATGACAACTATCTGCCTGCCAGATGATTCTCCCTTTGCCACAGATACCACAGTGGCGCCTGTTTCCCCAGCAAGATTATTCTAGCCCGGCTTTTGCTTTTGGCTGCGATACTGACACCCACGCAAACGGTTTTCCGGTCGTTTCCTGGCTCGGAGTGTGTGATTGCCGAAAAGAGGTGAGCGGCGAGATGAAGGTAGACGTGTTCACGAGTCATTCACCGCACAGACATACCTCAGCGGAAACCGACTCCGGACGGGTTCAACGCTGTTTGAAAGGACGCATGTACGAGGCAGGGCGTTGAGGAGAATGGATACATAACCAGCAGTATATATATATACACACACATAAAAAATAATAATATATGTGTGTGTGTGTGTGTGTGTGTGTGTGTGTGTGTGTGTGTGTGTGTGTGTGTGTGTGTGTGTGTGTGTAGCTAGCTAGCTAGCTATACAGAGAGAGAGAGAGAGAGAGAGAGGGGTGGGGAGGGGGGTTGGGGGCAGAGGCAGTGGCAGACAGCAGACACTGAGACTGACACTGAGACAGTGGAGCGTGTAAATTTGTATAAAATAATTCATTGGTTTGGGAGTGGTCGTGGTAGTGTCACTGTGTGTGTGTGTGTGTGTGTGTGTGTGTGTGTGTGTGTGTGTGTGTGTGTGTGTGTGTGTGTGTGTGTGTGTGTGTGTGTGTGTGAGAGAGAGAGAGAGAGAGAGAGAGAGAGAGAGAGAGAGAGAGAGAGAGAGAGAGAGTCATATGTTCCTGGTGATGATACAAACAGCTACTGATCCCCGATGTTGAAACATTCCCTGTGGGCGCTGTTTGGATGCATGGTATTCCAAACCCTAAACAAGCGCACGCAGCTCCACGTGCCAGTCATTCCAATAAAGACCTCGAGGGGCAGTTTGTCCAAAATATCGGTTTTTGAACAACCGTTTTGCTGCTTGAAGAAAGAAGAGAAACACACACACACACACACACACACACACACACACACACACACACACACACACACACACACACACACACACACACACACACAACAGCAACAAACAAGAAACAACAACGAAAAATCAAAACCACACACACGAAACAAAAAAACAAAAAAACAAAAAACGAAAACAAAAACAAAAAAACGAAACACACACACACACACACACACACACACACACACACACACACACACACACACACACACACACACACACACACACACACACACACACACCCCCCGAAAACAACAACAACCGAACACACACACACACACACACACACACACACACACGTCCCCCCCCCCCACACACACACATAAAAAACCAAAACCAAAACCAAATCCCAAGATGAAGCGGAGAAGGAGGAGGAGAAGCAAGTAACTGGTTTTTAACGCCCAGTCAACTCGTAGATCATATCAGGGCAAAGCACAATATACGACTACGACGACGATGAGGACGATGATGATGATGGTGGTGATTCTTACGATGAATTTTGACATTTAACACCCATTCGACCGCGGTGGTCCTATCGGCGCGAAATTAACATCAAACCAGTCACACGTGAAAAACCTGCCTCGCTGCGCCTGTCATATAGCAAATGTCACTCACTCTATGAGTCAAGAGAACTGGTGGGGGAACTGAAGTTTGATGAACAAGGCAAGGAAAACATCAGAACGAATTCAGGCCTAAACAGACAGCTGTACTCTGGTCCACTCCAGGCCTTAAACAAACAGCTGTATTCCGACCTTGTATTTTGACCTACTCCAGGCCTAAAACAGACAGGTGTATTCTGACCTACCCCAGGTCTAAAACAGACAGCTATATTATGACCTGCCCCAGGCCTAAAACAGACAGCTGTATTCTGGTCTACCCCAGATCTAAAACAGACAGCTGTATTCTGACCTACCCCAGGTCTAAACAGACAGATGTATTCTGGTCTACTCCAGGCCTAAAACAGACAGCTGTATTCTGACCCACCTCAGACCTAAAAAGACTGCTGTACTCTGGTCCACTCCAGGCCTAAAACAGACAATTGTATTCTGACCTACTCCTGGCCTAAAACAGACAGCTGTATTCTGACCTACCCCAGACCTAAAACAGACAACTGTATTCTGACCTGCCTCAGACCTAAAGCAGACAGCTGTATTCTGACCTACTCTTGCCCTAAAATAGACAGCTGTATTCTGGTCCACTCCTGGCCCAAGACAGACAGCTGTAATCTGACCTACTCCAGGGCTAAAACAGGGTCAAATAAGCTCAAAAGACAACCAGTTTCAAAACAACACTTACTTAAATAATAATAAAAAATAATACATACATTTTCTAGAGCGCTATTCCCCGCTGAGCGAGCTCAACGCGCTTGTTCACATGCATGTACATAATACATACCATTTACATTTACTAACGTATCATATACAAGCAATCTCATAATACATACTTAATAAGTAACACTAATACAAAACAAGTACTTGTCTTCGATTAGACAATACAAAACAGGCACGTGTTTTCAGCGGAAACACCTTTCTCAAGCAACAGTCGGATAACGCAGCGACAAATGATGATAGGAAAAACAGTTGACCTACTTAGCTTGCAGTTGGTGGAGAGGAGCTACGTTGAAGAGTCTAGTTCATGCAACCATGGCCCATACACACGGGTGTAGGGCTGGGTAGCACTGTCCTTGC
>OY757542.1:16418195-16423195 GCA_963584105.1 Alviniconcha strummeri
TCCGAAAAGCTTTCTTCGCACCATTCATTTAAGAGTGAAACATGTGAAAAATATGTTGCCAGGGAGTCTTCGTTTAACAGCAATCCAACAAGTGCATTGTCATCAGCAAATTTAAAGAGAAAGGTTACAGCAGTTTGCAAGTTCATATGGTTTAGTATATATAGAAAACAACATGGGTGAAAGGACACACCCTCGAGGTGCCCTAGAATTGAGTACGACCTCTTCAGACAGGTATCCATTCACACAAACACGCTACGGTCGATCTCGGAGAAAATCCCTGATCTACAGTACAATGTTTGAGTTGACATGCAAATCAATCAGTCTTTTTAGTAGCACATATGGTTCAGTTGTATTAAACGCACTAGAAAAATCAACGAATAAGATTCTAACATATGACTTAGCTTTCCCTAAGTGTTGTGTAATAAAATTCAGGAGAGTAAGTGAAGCATCTTCAACACCTCTGGAAGCCTTATATGCAACCTGGAACGCATCCAACTGATCAACATCATCAAATTTCAAGTGTTTAGGCACAACCTTTCAAAACAGTTTGCTATGATGAGGGTTACAGCAACATGTATGGACGGATAAGTGTATGGACTGCATGGATAAGTGTATAGACTGCACGGATAAGTGTATGGACTGCACACTGACGGATAAGTGTATGGACTGCACGGATAAGTGTATGGACTGCATGGATACGTGTTTGGACTGCATACTGTCGGATAAATGTATGGACTGCGAGGATAAGTGTATGGACTGCACACTGACGGATAAGTGTATGGACTGCACACTGACGGATAAGTGTATGGACTGCACACTGACGGATAAGTGTGTGGACTGCACACTAATGGATAAGTGTGTGGACTGCACATTGACGGATAAGTGTATGGACTGCACACTGACGGATAAGTGTGTGGACTGCACACTGACGGATAAGTGTGTGGATTGCACGGATACATGTATAGACTGCACACTGACGGATAGGTGTATGGACTACACACTGACGGATACGTGTATGGACTGCACGGATAAGTGTATGGACTGCACATATACGGGTATAGACTGTACGGATAAGTGTATGGACTGTACGGAAAAGTGTATGGACTGCACACTGACGGATAAGTGTACGGACTGTATGGATAAGTGTTTGGAGTGCACACTGACGGATAAATATATGGGCTGCATGGATAAGTATAAGGGCTGCACACTGACGGATAAGTGTATGGACTGCACATTGACGGATAAGTGTATGGACTGCACACTAACGGATAAGTAAGTGTATGGACTGCACACTGACGGATAAGTGTATGGACTGCACAGATAAGAGTATGTACTGCACGGATAAGAGTATGTACTGCACGGATAGGTGTATTGACTGCACACTGACGGATAAATGTATGGACTGCACGGATAAGTGTATGGACTGCATACTGACGGATAAGTGTAAGGGCTGCACACTGACGGATAAGTGTATGGACTGCACACTGATGGATAACTGTAAGGACTGCACGGATAATAGTATGTACTGCACGGATAGGTGTATGGACTGCACGGATAAGTGTATGGACTGCATGGATATGTGTTTGGACTGCATACTGTCGGATAAATGTATGGACTGCGCGGATAAGTGTATGGACTGCACACTGACGGATAAGTGTATGGACTGCACACTGACGGATAAGTATATGGACTGCACACTGACAGATAAGTGTATAGACTGCACGGATAAGTGTATGGACTGCACACTGACGGATAAGTGTATGGACTGCACACTGACGGATAAGTGTATGGACTGCACACTGACGGATAAGTGTAAGGACTGCACATTGACGGATAAGTGTATGGACTGCACACTATTGGATAACTGTAAGGACTGCACGGATAGGAGTATGTACTGCACGGATCAGTGTATGTACTGCACGGATAAGTGTATGTACTGCACGGATAAGTGTATGGACTGCACAGATAAGTGTATGGACCGCAAGGATAAGTGTTCGGACTGCACACTGACAGATAAATGTATGGACTGCGCGGATAAGTGTACGGACTGCACAGATAAGAGTATGTACTGCACAGATAAGTGTACTGACTGCACACCGACGACGGTGAAGATCTCAGGCTGAAGACGGCGGAACAAAGGTCCACTATCCGGGCCTCGTTCCGCCAGACGCTTGATTCTCGATAATATTTAACGTCTGATCAACCGTGACGGTCCCATCAGTGCGACACACAAGTCATCAAAGCACAGGTCAAAGGTTTACTCGCTCTTCCCCATGCTTGTCAGTTTACATTCATAGGCAACTCGCTTTAGATTAATTGAGAATTGGTGGGGCAGGTGAGGGGAGAAGGAAGTTTGAGGGTGGGGGTGGGGGTGGGAACTGAGTTAACCGCGAACTCGGAAAGAGAAAAATAAAATTCTTTGCAGTAGGCACTTGCACAGCTATATTCTGAGCCATTCCAAGCTTGAAAGAGAGAACGTTCAACAGCTCTAGGTCCTCAGTAAACCTTGAAAGAGAGAACGTACAGCTCTAGGTCCTCAGTAAACCTTGAAAGAGAGAACTTATAGCTCTCCTCAGTAAACCTTAAAAGAGAGAACTTACAGCTCTAGGTCCTCAGTAAGCCTTGAAAGAGAGAACGTTCAACAGCTCTAGGTCCTCAGTAAACCTTGAAAGAGAGAACTTATAGCTCTCCTCAGTAAACCTTGAAAGAGAGAACTTATAGCTCTCCTCAGTAAACCTTGAAAGAGAGAACGTTCAACAGCTCTAGGTCCTCAGTAAACCTTGAAAGAGAGAACTTATAGCTCTCCTCAGTAAACCTTGAAAGAGAGAACGTTCAACAGCTCTAGGTCCTCAGTAAACCTTGAAAGAGAGAACTTATAGCTCTCCTCAGTAAACCTTGAAAGAGAGAACGTTCAACAGCTCTAGGTCCTCAGTAAACCTTGAAAGAGAGAACTTATAGCTCTCCTCAGTAAACCTTAAAAGAGAGAACTTATAGCTCTCCTCAGTAAACCTTGAAAGAGAGAACTTATAGCTCTCCTCAGTAAACCTTGAAAGAGAGAACTTATAGCTCTCCTCAGTAAACCTTGAAAGAGAGAACTTATAGCTCTCCTCAGTAAACCTTGAAAGAGAGAACGTTCAACAGCTCTAGGTCCTCAGTAAACCTTGAAAGAGAGAACTTACAGCTCTAGGTCCTCAGCAAAGGGCGCTGTGGAAGGGATTCATTTTTGCTTCCGCGGTATCCGCCTCAGTATCTGCCTTTAGCTCAGACCCCAGCCCTTTGCCCTTTGTCAGTGCCAGAGGCAAAATGGTCTTCTTCTTCTGCTACTACTACTTCTTATTTTTCTGCTACTGCTTATTCTGTTTCTGCTACAGTTTCTTCTTCTTCTACCTTTTCTCTTCTTTTTCTCTACTACTGCTTCTTGTTGTTCTACTACCGTTTCTTCTTTCGGCTTCATATCCCACCCCCTTTTTTTTCCTTCTCTCCTCCAGTACAATGACCAACTTGAACAGTTTCAAGACTGACACTTGAAGTACATGCTGGGTTATTTTGATGTTTCCATAATCCAGCGAAACTGGGACATAGACCACGGGATCTCTAACGTGGGTGTTTGTATTCGTAGCTACAGGATCTTTAACGTGCGTGTTTGCATTCGTAGTCACAGGATCTTTAACTTGCGTGTTTGTATTCGTAGCTACAGGATCTTTAACGTGCGTGTTTGTATTCGTAGCCACAGGATCTTTAACGTGCGTGTTTGCATTCGTAGTCACAGGATCTTTAACTTGCGTGTTTGTATTCGTAGCTACAGGATCTTTAACGTGCGTGTTTGTATTCGTAGCCACAGGATCTTTATCGTGCGTGTTTGCATTCGTAGTCACAGGATCTTTAACTTGCGTGTTTGTATTCGTAGCCACAGGATCTTTAACGTGCGTGTTTGTATTCGTAGCCACAGGATCTTTAACGTGCGTGTTTGTATTCGTAGCCACAGGATCTTTAACGTGCGTGTTTACATTCGTAGCCACAGGATCTTTAACGTGCGTGTTTGTATTCGTAGCCACAGGATCGTTAACGTGCGTATTTGTATTCGTAGCCACAAGATCTTTAACTTGCGTGTTTGTATTCGTAGTCACAGGATCTTTAACGTGCGTGTTTTCATTTGTAGCCACGGGATCTTTAACGTGCGTGTGTACATTCGTAGCCACAGGATCTTTCACGTGTTTGCACGCGTAGCCACGGGATCTTTAACGTGCGTGTTTGCATGCGTAGCCACGGGATCTTTAATGGGCGTGTCTGCACGCGTAGCCACAGGAGCTTTAATGGGCGTGTCTGCACGCGTAGCCACAGGAGCTTTAATGGGCGTGTCTGCACGCGTAGCCACAGGAGCTTTAATGGGCGTGTCTGCACGCGTAGCCACAGGAGCTTTAATGGGCGTGTCTGCACGCGTAGCCACAGGAGCTTTAATGGGCGTGTCTGCACGCGTAGCCACAGGAGCTTTAATGGGCGTGTCTGCACGCGTAGCCACAGGAGCTTTAATGGGCGTGTCTGCACGCGTAGCCACAGGAGCTTTAATGGGCGTGTCTGCACGCGTAGCCACAGAATCTGGTCGTCGTTACCATCACCGTTTCTACATTGCCTGCTGCTCCAACCACCAGCCGGACTGACAAGGTGTGGCGCAAAGACTGAGTACTGGCCCTGTGTGTGAATATTTATGTCTAACACACAAGCTTTTCTCAGTGTGAGAAGAACCACCATTGGTTGGATTTGCAGCAGAAACAAAGATTTTATGTCTAACGCACAAGCTAATCCCAATTTGAGAAGAACCACCATTGGTTGGATTTGCAGCAGAAACAAAGAGATTTATTTTTATTTTTATGTCTAACGCACAAGCTAATCCCAATGTGAGAAGAACCACCATTGGTTAGATCTGCGCACACAGAGCATGTGAACACTCATCGGCTCTCTAAATGTTCTCTCCATGCACTGATTTTCTGCTGCCAGTGCTC
>OY757542.1:16427404-16445021 GCA_963584105.1 Alviniconcha strummeri
AAACACTAAAATGGCTCTCATCGCTGCCCATCTTAATGCAAGAATCATTCTGATGGTGACAGTGTAGCGATAGGTATATAATCTCCCTCTCCCCCACCTCCATACCGCCTTCCCCCCCTTCTCCCCGTCCCTAATAACCCTTATGTTTTCTGTGGACGTTAAGCACCATGTTTACTTGTTTTACGTCCACAGAAACCATAAGGCTTGTTAGGGACGGGAACTCAAGTTATATTGGGCGTTTCTTTTACAGCCGCTAACAACACTTACTCCAGCACAAATAAACCCAGAATATATTCGAATGGAGAAGGAAGTGTTGTTTCAGTTTTTCTTTGCCCGGGGCGGACGCATCCGATAATTACATGCGTGTTTCGACGTTATGGCGACTCTTAACACCCATTCCGTCGTAATGCTTCACGCAGGGCGCTGACAGCCGGTGAGCTAAGAGCTAATATGGTTCAGGAGCTGTGTGAGAGTCGAGGTGGCCGTCCTGAGCTGTCCGTCCTAACGAGCCTTCTGGTTTCCGTGGACGTAAAGATTTATTGAAACGTGCTTCGGCATTGGTCACAACTTGTCCCTAATATGTCAACTGACATCTGAGGACATTAAGCAACACTTCATCATCATCTAAGAGCTAAGAGAGATTTCGGTAAACAGATTCGTGGAGATCATGAGTCTTCAGTAGCGTAACCAATTAGGGCAGAGTTAGGGGAGGGTTGCCGAAAGGCAAGGCTTGGAGTGTGATGGTGTCCCTTCAATGGCGTAACCATTTATGGCAGAATCCGGAAGAAGGGTGCGGGCTGAAAGCGAGGCTGCGAGTGTGGTGGTGTCCCTTCAATGGCGTAACCATTTATGGCAGAATCTGGAAGAAGAGTGCTGGCTGAAAGCGAGGCTGTGAGTGTGGGATGTCCCTTCAATGGCGTAACCATTTATGGCAGACTTGAAGAATGGTGCGGGTTGAAAGCGAGGCTGGGAGTGTGGGGGTGTCCCTTAAATGGAGTAACTATTTATGGCAAAATCTGGAAGAAGGGTGCGGGCTGAAAGCGAGGCTGGGAGCGTGGTGGTGTCCCTTCAATGGCGTAACTATTTATGGCAAAATCTGGAAGAAGGGTGCGGGCTGAAAGCGAGGCTGGGAGTGTGTGTGTGTGTGTGTGGGGGGGGGGGGGGGGTCCCTTCAATGGCGTAACCATTTATGGCAGAGTCTGGAAGAAGGGTGCGGGCTGAAAGCGGGGGACTGACCAGTGTGGCACGTGTGCTCAACGTGGCTTGGACCCAGTCCCTGAGCGCAGGTCTGACCGTGTGGACACGGTCTTCTCTCACACGTCCTCTGAAACAAGCCAACGGACAGGACGTCAGTGTGCTGCTGCACTGGTGAAGTGATGGTGGACTGGTTGACTGGTCGATCAAATGCATCCTGCACACAGTTATATGTGATCGGAGCGGCAGCAATAGTAGTAGTCTTGGTAGTAATAGCGGTGGTGGTGATAGTAGTAGTGGTAGTAGTTCTAGCGGTGGTGGTGGTGGCGGTAGTAGTAGCTGTAGTGGTGGTGGTGGTGGTGGTGGAAGTAGTGATGGTGTTAGTAGTAGTGGTGGTAGTAATGGTGGTGGCGGGGGTAGTAGCTGTAGTGGTGGTGGTGGTTGTGGTAGTAAAGGTGGTGGCGGTAGTAGTTGTAGTGGTGGTGGTGGTTGTGGTAGTAATGGTGGTGGCGGTGGTAGCTGTAGTGGTGGTGGTGGTGGTGGTGGTGGTGGCGGTAGTAGCTGTAGTGGTGGTGGTGGTGGAAGTAATGATGGTTGTAGTAGTAGTGGTGATAGCAGTGATAGAAGCAACAATAGCTGTAGTGATGGTAGCGGTGGAAACAGTAGCATTGGCATTGACACAACAGCGCACAAACACACAGGTAATCCATACAGAGATCTATTCTGTCTTCAGAGGATGAAAAATGGGTCCTAAGGGTGGATTTGAATAATGCTATAATGTCGGAGAGAATAGCAAAAACAGAAAACGTCTGAAACAAGGTTGACTGATAAGGTTCTGAAGCAAGACCCAAACGCACAGAAGGTGAAAAAGAACACAGATACAATGGGACAACACAAAACACAGGCACATTTTCGGAGCAAATTCTTTACATTTTTTTTAAGGCAACAGACTGACATGTAAAGGATAATAAATTAATAAAGAATGAGAACTGACTGCTTGTCCAGTTTCGGTAGTTGACGCTGGCGTGTCTGGAAGGGTGAAAGCATCAACAGTTAGTATAAATAGTACAGCAGTAGCAGTGATAGCAACAGACTGGACTGACCTTACAGACAGCAGCTCCCCCTGTCGGCAGCTGTCCGGATTCAGAAGGTGGGTCGAGACCCAGAGTACAGCTTCCGGTCTGTGGACGGAAGGCGACACGGGAGCACCCCGAGGTGTACACGCACAGCCTGTGGCACTGGCCGCTGTTGGCCACCCCCATCACTCGGAAACTCTCGTCCCCCCGCCACTCCTCCCACGTCACGGCAGTCAGGCCGGAACACCGCGCTGACGTCACGCCGGTCAGTACAGCCAGCGGACAGAACAGACCACAGAGCAGACGAATGGACATCCTTTTGGTCATGTCGTTGTGTTCAGTTTGTGTTCTGCATGTAAATTCTTTACATTTCCGTTGAAATCATGTCAGATCAATTAATTTCTTCACATTTTTACACATTTGTGTCGTAAGCATATCAGATCAATTCCTTACTTCACATTTCCGTTGAAATCATGTCAGATCAGTTCATTTCTTCACATTTTTACACATTTGTGTCGTAAGCATATCAGATCAATTCCTTACTTCACATTTCCGTTGAAATCATGTCAGATAAGTTCATTTCTTCACTTTTTTACACATTTCCATTGTAACCATGCCAGATCAGTTCTTTCCATCACATTTCCGTTGAAATGGTGTCAGATCAGTTCCGTTCGTTACTTTTCACTTCAGCAGTGATTCACTGAAAATCAGACCCAACCGGTACTTACGCGTTCGGGAAAACCCTTCTGCGTTCCACTTTGCTTCTACGAAGTTCCCCCGGTGTTGCCTTTAAATTAATGTTTGGCTGCATGTCAAAAGCCTTTTATTTTCGCACTTCAAAGAGACGAGCAAGTTTTGGACGCCTTCGGCGCCTGCCCTGCTTTGCATCCTCTCTCCTCCACGGGGGCAAACTGATCGTGTGCTGATCGAGCTTGGCTCCACGGTAAGTGTCCCCAGATAATCCAGGTGATCAGTTCTTTCCTGTTCCTCTCTGATCCTGGCAATAGCTGGTGTGATGAGTTTGGCTCAGCTTCTCTACAAGCAGTGTCCTCAAATCATCCAGCTGTCTTCAATTAATTCTCTCCTCCAGGCGGTAGCTGATGTGGTGAGTTTGCCTCTAGCTAGTGTCCTCAAGTAATCCAACTGTCTTCAATTTCTATCTGTTCCAGGCGGTAGCTGATGTGGTGAGTTTGGCTCTAGCTAGTGTCCTCAAGTAATCCAACTGTCTTCAATTTCTATCTGTTCCAGGCGGTAGCTGATGTAGTGAGTTTGTCTCTAGCTAGTTTCCTCACAAGTAATCCAACTGTCTTCAATTTCTATCTGTTCCAGGCGGTAGCTGATGTGGTGTGTTTGGCTCTAGCTAGTGTCCTCAAGTAATCCAGCTGTCTTCAATTCCTCTCTCTCCTCCAGGCGGTAGCTGATGTGGTGAGCTTGTCTCTATAGCTAGGGTCCTCAAGTAATCCAGCCGTCTTCAATTCCTATCTGTTCCAGGCGGTAGCTGATGTGGTGAATTTGTCTCTAGCTAGTGTCCTCAAGTCATCCAGCTGTCTTCAATTCCATCTCTCCTCCAGGCCGTTGCTGATGTGGGGAGACTGGCTCTAGCTGTCCGTGCAGGGACTGTCCACAATTAGCTCAGAACTGAAATTTTATTTCAGCGTAGTCTCCAGAACCTAAATCTGCAGCCGCAATTTTTTGTGACAGTTTTGACCTAAACACGTCGAGGGTAAAGTGATCAATGAAAAATTCTGATTTTATTCACGAACCGGGTAATCTGAACATTATCACATCGGAATTCATTAATAATTTTAATCTGAGTGCTTCGATTGAGTGGTTCAGTCTCATCAGTCTCATCAGTCATGTGTTGACCATTAGAGACGGTTTTGCGTTCGGCAGTTACCAGCAACATTGAAAAAGAAAGAAAAGGAACCAGAGCTAGAGAATCCTATTTGCTTTCGTTCGTTTCAACATAGTCATTTTTCTCCGTTCTTTACACACACACACACACACACACACACACACACACACACACACACACACACACACACACACACACACACACACACACACACACACACACACACACACACACACACACACACACACACACACACACACACACACACACACACACTCTCTCTCTCTCTCTCACACACACACACACACACACACACACACACACACACACACACACACACACACACACACACACACACACACACACACACACACACATACACACACATGCACGCACGCACACACAAGGACTCCCACTGGATACACCAATCCCCCTTCGTTCACAGTAACACGTTGTTGTGCTGTCCATACCTTCAGCACCGGCACACAGAAGCACCACGAACAAATCAGAGCACCTGCTTCGCACGTTCCAGCATCGGATCGCCATAGAAGGCACTGTTTCATTCGTTAAGTCAGCGTTCCCTCCACCAGACGAATGCCGCCATGTTACTTACCAATCGACACTCATGTCGGCAGATTTAAATCAAGCCTATCTAACCACTACAAATGCACTTTGCAACCGAGCTACGTAGATGTGGGATTTCAAAGACTTATACGCAACTTATATTCTCATGTGGAGCCTACGGCAGCATATTATATCTTTTCACTTTAGAAGTGCTGCATCGCCCTGATATAACCGTCCCGATTGCCTGGGCGTAGCAAGCCAAGTTCCTTCCTTAGAAATGTTGCAGACTTTTGTTTTAGTGTTGCTTTACGTCCACAGAAACCATCAGGCTTATTAGACGGCCTCGTCGACTTTCACGCAGTACCTATATATGAGAGACGGTGAAATATTACACTCAGGTACTGGGAACCCAGTGGATGGTGCAGGCCGAGGGGTCGATGACCAGCCGAGGTCGTGGTCAATGAAGCATCGCTTCGCTGGTCGTACTCGGTCACCCTCTCCATCTCCAATTACAGTCCTCTTCACAGAAACAAAGCAGCCGAGCGCGTGAATAGTTTTCAGCGCGAGGTGAGTGAAAGCAGAAACGTCAAAAGGCCAGTTTTGATCGTCTCCTTTTGTTGTTGTTGTAGTTTTCGTGGCGGTGGCGGTGTGTGTGTGTGTGTGTGTGTGTGTGTGTGTGTGTGTGTGTGTGTGTGTGTGTGTGTGTGTGTGTGTGTGTGTGTGTGTGTGTGTGTGTGTGTGGAGAGAGAGAGAGAGAGAGAGAGAGAGAGAGAGAGAGAGAGAGAGAGAGAGAGAGAGAGAGAGAGAGAGAGAGAGAGAGAGAGAGAGAGAGATTCAATAGTTGCGTTAGCTGATGTATAACTAAGCCTTAATCAATCATATCTCCTTTACACAATCAAACACTGCACAAAAAGAGCAAACTATTTTTCCAACATTTATTACCACTCAAAAAAGGACAATACCAATACAGAGAACATTGTTTTCAGATTTATACGCAAAAATGAACAAAACACTATTACTTAGATATAATTATCACAGAGGACCTCCAGAGGTTCTGAATAGAATTCAGTACAGAAAATTATTTACAATGGAGAGTTCTCCAAAACCGACAGGAATTTAGCATTGCAAGCATTTCTGATCACCACAAAAGTATGATAATGCATAATTCTTTCAGATACCACTTGCTTGTAACTCCTGGTTACTATTTTAACTCCGCTCTGATATAACGGTACTGGTTGACTGGGCGTAAAACACCAACTTACCTACCTTACTATTTCAACTGATCACTTATGAGCTATTTAGATTGTTCGGGCGTAAAACTCCAGTTTACCTTCCTTACTATTGCAACTGATCACTTATAAACTATTTAGATCTCTGCTTCCCGTCCCAATTTTACCGGTTTCCATCCTAGACCATTTGATCATGCTTCTCCACAAAAAGAAGGAGATGAGAGTATAGAACAGGCAAAGCAAAAAGCTGTTCATTGTCGGGGACTTTGTACTGCCGGGTCTGGTTCTTCTCAAGGAAGATCTGAAAAGGAGATTCGGCAAACAGAAACATGATGTTTAAGACAGTTGTTCCACACGGTCATGCACAACATACTGGAACTCAAGCAGGAGGATCTGAAAGGGAGACTTGGCAAACAGAAGCATTATGTTTAAGACATTTGTTCCACACGGTAATGCACAAAATACTGGAACTCAAGCAGGATGTCGTACAACATCACATAAATCAACAGGCAAAAAGGCTTTGCCATTGATGTGATACAACGTCACACAAATAAATGCAAAAAGCTCTGCCACTGATGTCACACAATGTCACATATAAATAAACGGGAAAAGCTCTGCCAGTGATGTCATACAGTGTCACATGAATAAATGGGAAAAGCTCTGTCAGTGATGCGATACAACGTCACAAAAAGCAATGGGAAAAGTCCTGCCAATGTCATACAACGTCACATAAATCAATGGGAAAAGCTCTGCCAATGACGTCGTACAGCGTCACGTATATCAATGGAAAAGACTCTGCCAATAATGTCATACAACGTCACATAAATAAATGGGAAAGGCTTTGCCAATATCATACAACGTCACATAATCAATGGGAAGAACTCTGCCAATAATGTCATACACCGTTATATAAATCAATGGGAAAAGCTCTGCCAATGACGTCATACAGCGTTATATAAATAAATGAGAAAGCTGTGCCAACGATGTCATAAAACCTTCTCGTGGCAGCGAAGGGGTTAACCATTTTCTTGAAGAATTCTCATCATTGTGTAATACCATCTCGTTGTGAACAGATATTACGTTAACTTACTTACTTATTGATTGATTGAATCCTGTACTCTGACAAGGCTGATTGTCTTATCTTATGCACAGTACCACTATTATCACAGCTGTAACTATTTGATAATTGCTAATTTGAATATGTTCACGGTATCAAAACTGCGTAAAAATTCCAAGTATTAGAAAACCGACACAACTTATTACGAGAAATGAATACAGTCGATGTACCAATAATTTAAACAAAAGTGCTATGAGCGGTAATAAATTTTAATCAGTCAATGTTTTTGTTCCCCCCCCCCCCACCCCCCACACACACCTTCCCTGCCCCCGCAGTTAATTTTGATCCTCGTTGCAACGAAAAGAATAGGCACTGGACATCAGCATTAAGGACAGAACACCGTGTAACCTGTACCCGGCTCGCTACAACAGCAGACAGAATCCCCCGGCAGACAGTATATGTAGGTCCATGGTACAAGCTAACCACACTGTCGCCGATCCAAGGGGAACAACCACCAGACCTCCCTTTTGGACAAACCCGTAAACCGTTATTCCACTTCATTTCAGCAGTGCGGGAAAGCCCGCCTGCCGACGTTACCATGGTGATTACACCGGGCTCTTGTGGGACCAGAGTTAGACCACTGGTGTAACTGTAAGTTTATTTCACCCCCATGTTCGGTTTTGGTCCTACCCACCGAACGAAGCACAGTCGTCGTTTTCTTGAATATGCGTGGCTGCCTGGAGTCAGATACTAAGTACTGCTACTAATAATGATAGCGGTCATTTCTATAGAGCCGTATCTCACCGACACGGGTGAGCACACCGCGTTTTACAAGATCAAGATCAGGAAGGCAAGCATGTACTGAATAAGGAATACAGAATACAGAATCTTTATTGTCTGTGAATAACACAGACATTTGCTGTACGTGACGTGAATTTGACAAATGTGCGTCCAGCACTAGGACGTGCCACCAGCAACAACGACGAGAGCTGCAATTTTTTTTTTATATTTTTTTAATTCTGACGTGCAGTTCAAATCCAGAGATTGGTCGCCAAAAGGACGTAACTTATTACAAATGACTCGCAGGTACAGTGATACTACATTAGCATATTGTTGCTTCCCCCAAACAAAACAAAAACAAAAAACAAACAAAAAACAACAACAACAAAACCAAAAAAAACACACACAAAACAACCGATAGCGGTAAAACATTTGCATTAAGTAACTTCAGCTCCTTATGATCTAGATAGAAAACAAAATTTAAATTATAATGCAAGCTACACACACACTTGTCGAAAGCTTTTAGCCAGCACCATAAGGCGTTTTATTTTAGATTTCCGGTATGAAAATCAGACATACCACACTGATGAGAGGCCCGTGCTACAGGCTAAGAGCATCCAAAACCTTGCCTCTCGGACATGATCTGTTGTTAAACACTTTGAATACCACAGCTATTTTCAAACTCTTGTACCCAAACATTAAAAAAGAAAAGAAAAGAGAAGGTGATAGCGCTCTCTTGACGTCAAACATACAATAGAAGTAACAACAATTTAAATGAATCACCTGCACTAACTTTCATTTAGCCATGCAGGAAGTTCAGCAAGTTTCACAAGGTCATGTTATCAATACATTTCACAGCAGAATTCTTATCTATTATACAGGCAGTGACAGAATCTTCGTGGGTGTATCATGTTTTTCTTGTTTTGTTAGTGTATGTTCACCCATTTAGGTTTCACAAGGTTATGTTATCAATACGTTTCACAGAAGAACGCTTATACAGACAGTAACAGAATTTTTGTGGGTGTATCTTGTTTTTCATGTTCTGTTAGTGTATGTTCGCCCATTTAGGTTTTGCAACATACACCGCATGCACGTGCGGGGGGAATGACTACACATCAAACTCATGTGGTTCCACGGACAAAGGCTAATAATACTAATAATCCCGGCTTGTGGGACAAAGGGAACGAACTGTGCGCATTTATTTTACACAGTTACGTCCCTCAATCGTATTCTTACGTTTCTTCAATCTTCTGCCTTACGATAAGCGTCCCTGCATCTGAAGGTCGAAGCGAAGTAGATCGAGAGGTTTTTGAACATAATACAAAACAATTTTTACCCCCATTTCTGTTTTATATAATAAGAATAGTGGATGAGAGAGAGAGAGAGAGAGAGAGAGAGAGAGAGAGAGAGAGAGAGAGAGAGAGAGAGAGAGAGAGAGAGAGAGAGAGAGAGAGAGAGAGAGAGAGAGAGAGAGAGAGAGAAAAAAAAAAAAAAGAAAGAAAGAAAGAAGAAGATCGCTGACGGACTTTGTTTTCCACTGTTTCAATTCGATGCGTGCTTCTTTTTTTAGTGATCATCTCCACCCCGCCCACCTCCCTTCCCGTGATTCTAAAAGCGGTATTATATTTAGAACAATTTAACGTGCGAGGTCACCGTTTTGTGTCTACTGAAGTATCCCCCTTGGTGTTGAAGTCTACTGACGGTCTATTACCGGTGTAGACTATGTCGCACGTCGCCAGCCTGACACGCACAGAGCTACAGACACGCGAGGCGTTTGGCTCTGTGGTGCCACGTCTCCGACTGTCATCATCACGCGACCAACTTCCGGTTTGATCTCGTGATCGCTCGCGCATACTCCCTGAAGCTCAGTCATGGAGGAAATGTGCATCCCCGTTCACAAAGGCTGAACTGACATTTCCACGCGACCCCCGACGGCGAATGAGGTGAGCAGTTTCGGAAATGCAGTGACCGTTAAGCATGAATTAAGGAGGAAAGAGGTTAGACGGAGTTTTGCGTGTAGGTTTTGCTATTCAGAGAAATGGAATCGTAAGTGGGAATGCCAAGCCCGAGCTTAACTTCCGCCGTCACGTGCATCCAATGCGCGTGCGTCGGCTCTTTGCTCCCAGTCACCTTCAATCTGTTAAGCGAGTGACAGTGCGGGTGAGAGTCACTTGATCCACGCGCCATTGGATCAGATTCGTTGATGTCGAGATCAAATGTCACGGAGATCCAAAAGCGAGTGGGTCTAGCAGCTGGGAAATCTGATGGTTTGATGGTATATTATTCATTATTATTATTATTATTAAAATTATTCCAGGTAATTTTGGGTTTGCTATAACTAAGTATTAGTGTATGCAGATTGAGAGAAAGGGGGCGTATGTCTAAGAGTGTGTATGTGGTGTGGTTCAAGATTTGAGATATGTTCTTCGTTGTGCGATCGAACGACAGCTTTAATTTGCCATTGGGATTAATAAAGTATATTGTTATTATAATGCCGCGGGCTTTTGTCGCGTGCTGATCTAATGGCGTGGGAACCTAACGGCCTGGGGATCTTATAAAGGGCGTTTAATGGCTTGCGGGTCTTATGAAGGGGTGTGTTTAATAGCTTGGGGATCTTATGAATGGGTATTTAATGGCTTGGGGATCCTATGAATGGGTGTTTAATGGCTTGGAGATCTTATGAAGGGGTGTGTTTAATGGCTTGTGGATCTTATGAATGGATGTTTAATGGCTTGGGGATCCTATAAAGCGGTGTGATGGCGCGTGGATCTTATAAGGAGGTGCAATGGCCTGGGGGTCTTGTGAAGAGATGTTGTAATGGCATAGGGGGTCTAACAAAACAGGAATCTAATGATGTGAGAGATTAATGGGGTGATATCCCAAAGTGTGGGGATCTAATGGGGTCGGTGTGTAATGGTGTGGGGATCTAATGGTATGGGGATCTAATGGTGCGAGGATCTAATGGTGTCGGTGTTAAATGATGAGGGATCTAATGATGTCGGTGTTAGATGATGTAGGGATCTAATGGTGTTGGTGTTAAATGATGTGGGATCTAATGGTGTCGGTGTTTCATAGTGTGGGGATCTAATGGTGTCGAATAGTAACGGTGTGTCAGTGCGTAATGGTGTGGGGGATCTAATGGTGTCAGTGTGTAATGGTGTGTGGATCTATTTGTGTGTGTGTGTGTGTGTGTGTGTGTGTTGTGTGTGTGTGTGTGTGTGTGTGTTTGTTTAATGGTGTCGTCGTGTGATGTCAGTGTGTAATGGGGTGCGGATCTAATGGTGTCGGGATTTAATGATATTGGGGTCTGTTGGTGTGAGGTTCTAATGGTGTCGGGATTTAATGATATTGGGGTCTATTGGAGTGAGGATCTAATGCTGTCGGGATTTAATGATATTGGGGTCTATTGGTGTGAATATCTAATGGTGTCGTTGTGTGGTGGTGATCAGATCAAGAGGGAGGACGAGAAATCAGTGGGGAGATGGCAGTTCCGTGGGAAGACGAGAGAACAGGGGGAAGATGACAGATCATGGCGGAAGATGACTGATCTGGGGGGAAGACGAGAGAACAGGGGTAAGATGACAGATCAGGAGGAAGACGAGAGAAAATCAGGGGGAAGACGAGAGAACAGGGGTAAGATGACAGATCAGGAGGAAGACGAGTGAAGACCAGGGGGAAGCTGAAAGATCAGGGTTAAGATGACAGATCAGGAGGAAGACGAGAGATCATGGGGAAGATGACAGATCAGAGGTAAGATGGCAGATCAGGAGGAAGACGAGAGATCATGGGGAAGATGACAGATCAGGGGAACGATGACAGATCAGTGGTGAGAAATAGGATCTTAGAGCTCTCCGTGACCTCAGGCATTCGGTGCTAAGGATGACAGTATAAGACAGGAACGTGGTTTTGTATTTTGCTCACTCCAGTGTCAGTGCTAACCAGTCCCGTGTCGCGGTATTAATTCTGTGCTTCCAGTGACCATAGAAACGGTTTTGAACGACCCGCGAGGCTACGTCTGGAGGGAGGGAGTATACGACGAGAAGGAATTCTCGTAATCTGACAGCGATTGGCAGCCTTGTGTAAGAATGACAGAGCACTGTGACTGATGCTCTACAGATGTATGAAGCATCATGGAAAGAGAGCGAGCACTCGAAGGGGGTAGATGAGATAAAATTATACTTTATTACGCAAGTATACAGATTTCATGCTGAAAAACAACAGCAAAAAACGACAACAAATCTGGCCCTGATGACAAATGCAGCAACACTCAATACAGCAAATCAGAATACAAATAATTGCGGCAAAATATGATACGAATTACAAAATCATTACTATCGAAAACTTTGCAACATAAGAGAGAGAGAGAGAGAGAGAGAGAGAGAGAGAGAGGGAGAGGGAGAGAGAGAGAGAGAGAGAGAGAGAGAGAGAGAGAGAGAGAGAGAGAGAGAGAGAGAGAGAGAGAGAGAAAACAACTCTCAGACAAAATGCTGATGCGCTCGACTACATGGATCCTTGGTCAGCACCAGAATGCTGACACCCCCGACTAAACAGTCCATTTGTCAGCACCACAGTGATGTCACACCCGACTAATCAGGTACTTGGTCAGCACCAGAATGCTGACACTCTCGACTAGGCAGTCCATTTGTCAGCACCACAGTGATGTCACACCGGACTAATCAGGTACTTGGTCAGCACCAGAATGCTGACACTCTCGACTAGGCAGTCCTTTTGTCAGCACCACAGTGATGTCACGCCCGACTAATCAGGTACTTGGTTAACACAACAATGTTAACACACTCGACTAAGCAAAAGGGCTTGGTTAGCACCACAATGCTGACACTCTCGACTAAGCAGAAGGGCCAGTACCATAATGCCGACACGTTCTACTCAGCAGGCATGCTGTTGGCCAGTGCATCAGTCTTGACACGGTCAACAAAGCAGGCCCTTGGCCAATGCACCAATGCTGGCACGTTTGACTAAACAGGCCCTTGGCCAGTGCTTCAGTGCTAACACGCTTGACTAAGCAGGCCCTTGGCCAGTGCACCAATGCTGACACGCTTGACTAAACAGACCCTTGGCCAGTGCTTCAGTGCTAACACGCTTGACTAAGCAGGTCCTTGGCCAGTGCATCAGTGCTGACACGCTTGAACAAGCAGGCCCTTGGCCAGTGCATCAGTCCTGACACGCTTGACTAAGCAGGCCCGATACGCTTGACTAAGCAGGACCGATACTCTTGACTAAGCAGGCCCTTGGCCAGTGCATCAATGCTGGCACGCTTGACTACGCAGGCCCAATACATTTGACTAAGCAGACCCTTGGCCAGTGCATCAGTGCCGATACGCTTGAATAAGCAGGCCCTTGGCCAGTGCATCAATGTTGCCACGCTTGACTAAGCAGGCCCTTGGTCAGTGCATAAGTGCTGACACGCTTGACTAAGCAGGCCCTTGGCCAGTGCATCACTAATGACACGCTTGACTAAGCAGGCCCGTGGCTAGAACCGCAATATTAATTGGCACACCCGTCTACGCGCACTCTAGAACAGCGCCACGAAATTGTCCCGGTCCGACAATCAGTGCACGTCTGTGGTTTGTCCAACGTGCCAACCTTGCAGGCCCGCCGCTTTTGCAAATGTCTAGACAGCATCGCACCAGCCCCTCTCAGTGTGACAGGCGTAGCAACAAGGGCGGACGGATGAATGCACACCTCGTGCACGCTGAGAGACAGTCACACAGCCAGTGGGTGTCAGATGGAGGACAGCTGTAGCCTACAGACGCTGATTCGATCAGGGAGAGCGGCCTGCGCATCACTGTCAACAGCGGAGAACTGGCGCCCGCACCGGGCCAGCGAGATTTGTGGGAAAGAGGTCTGCCACTGGCGGCTGATGCTGCAACTCTGGAGCTGCAGCTGCAGCCGCAAATACGTCCAGCTAAAAAAAAATGATTAAGCCACTTTCAGAAGTGAAGAATGTGATACGCTTCATGATATACTCATCGAACTGCGAATGCCAGCGAACGATTTAAAAAGTTCGATAATAAAAAAAAAAAGGACAAAAACAACAACAAAACTGAAAGCGAGCGGTTTGGCCTAACGGTAAGGCGTTAGGCTGGTAAGCGGAAGGACCTCGGTTCGATACCGCTTCGGCTCTGCTTTCTCTTCAAAAAGATTGTGGCTTGTGGACACTGTCTTGTGGCTTTGTCCATCGCTTCCTACTGAAACATTAACACGGCTCTCATCGCTGCCCACCTTAATGCAGGAATCGTTCTGGTGGTGACAGTGTAGCGATAGGTATATAATCTCCCTCTTCCCCTACCTCCATACCCCCTTCCCCCCCTTCTCCCCGTCCCTAATAAGCCCTACGGTGTGTGTGGACGTTAAGCACCATGTTTACTTACTTACGGGTAGCATTCTGAAACAAGATGGAAACACATGGAAGGTTGGAAGGAAAGCTTACTCACTATGACAACACATAATTCGCATTAAATAAGCGTTCCTTCTAACCCGTTATGTTTGGATCAAAGTCGATAGCACTGACACTGTGGGCGATCATTTTGGTGACTTAGGCATTCCCTAGTTGTTTGTACACCTAACAAACAGTATGCTTACTGCAGGCCGATACTTAAACCCGTATAGGTATTGCGTGCCGAACTAGATCAAGGTTTTGCCATCTGTTGGCATCAGTTTTAGTGATATCTGAACCTAAATCGTTTTATTCGCATGCAATAGTGAAAAAAGAACCCCCCCCCCCCCCCCCAAAAAAAAAAAAAAAAAAAACCACACCAAACCCCCCACAAAAAACAAAAAAACAAACAAACAAAAACCGGTAATTCCTACACACATCTGGAACGTTTGTCACGTGCTCTCTACGCGGCATAGTGTACTTATGAAACTTATTGGAGTGAATAAACCTTCAACAGGTTCATAAATCTTCATAAATCTTCACTTCGTTGAAGTAGTTTATTCAGGTCTGAACATCTGGGCAATCGTGCACATATCTGCTGAACTTCTGAGAGTGAGCAAACTTGTCACCGCTAAGCGCAACTTTGGAGCTGCAGAAGTACATTTTGCTGGGGACAATTTTACTTCTGCAGCTGCAAGTCCACTTTCCACGACTTTCTGTGGGGCGTGTGTGCGTGAGTGAATGTGTGTGTGTGTGTGTGTGTGTGTGTGTGTGTGTGTGTGTGTGTGTGTGTGTGTGTGTGTGTGTGTGTGTGTGTGTGTGTGTGTGTGTGTGTGTGTGTGTGTGTGTGTGTGAGAGAGAGAGAGAGAGAGAGAGAGGGTACGTTTGTGTTTGTGTGTGAGTGTGTGTGTGTGTGTGAGAGAGAGAGAGAGAGAGAGAGAGAGAGAGAGAGAGAGAGAGAGAGAGAGAGAGAGAGAGAGAGAGAGGTGCTTGTGCGTGTGTGTATGTGTGTGTGTGTGTGTGTGTGTGTGTGAGAGAGAGAGAGAGAGAGAGAGAGAGAGAGAGAGAGAGAGAGAGAGAGAGAGAGAGAGGGAGAGAGGGAGAGAGAGAAAGAGAGAGAGAGAGTGTGTGTGTGTGTGTTGGGGGGGGGGGGTGGGGGGGAGTAATGCAGGACGCACACACAATTTATTCCACTGACCTGTTACTGGATTTTAGACCGACCTCTATTTGCCTTTTTCCTGCATAGTTGAGAATACGGAATGCACTTCTAATTCATTGAATACCACGATCCATATGCTGATCAGTACAAGGCTAAAAACGGTGCAGAAGGAATACAGTCATGTATAATAAACATAGAAAAGAGAATCAACAACAGAAGAGGATAACAGTCAGAACATTATGTTCACAAATATACAAAAATACCAGATCATATTCATAGTTTCGTCTGACATTATGTACAAAAATACCCAAATCAAGTAGATAAATATTTTTACCCTATGTACAAAAATACACTGATATATTGTTTACATGCTTTCATGTCGAAGTTACATAAAATTACATTATCATGATGATAGAATGCTTTGTAATGGCCTGCTTTAGCGCAGCTGTATGAGAGTTTTGCGGCCAAGTTTTGTAAATGAATAAGATACGATGTTATTTACGTGGTCTCTGTCCTTTTACTGACCGAAAGAAAGTTTATTTCGCTGAATTCCTTATGTCGTGAGTGAGTGAGTGAGTGAGTGAGTGAGTGAGTGAGTGAGTGAGTGAGTGAGTGAGTGAGTGAGTGAGTGAGTGAGTGAGTGAGTGAGTGAGTGAGTGAGTGAGTGAGTGAGTGAGTGAGTGAGTGAGTGAGTGAGTGAGTGAGTGAGTGAGTGAGTGAGTGAGTGAGTGAGTGAGTGAGTGGAGTGAGTGAGTGAGTGAGTGAGTGAGTGAGTGTGTGTGTGTGTGTGTGTGTGTGTGTGTGTGTGTGTGTGTGTGTGTGTGTGTGTGTGTGTGTGTGTGTGTGTGTGCACCAATGCACAACAACAAAACAAAACACATCAGCAAAACCAAAAAACGACCAACTTTCCAGGAAATATTGAACACGGTGAATTTAAGTTCCCCCAAACATTCTTTGCTCCTATTGAACATGGGTGGGTAGTCTGAGCAGTGTTGAAGTAAGCTGCAAGTGAAAACATATATATATATCTAAAAAAGAGAGAGAAAAAAAGAGGCAGATGGTGGATACCGTCAGTTCTCTCTCTGCTCTTTTGTCCTATTACTACTGCTCGATGTCCCATTATAAGTGCTCAATGGTCTCAGCTCTGTCTCTACTGCTCTGTCTCTACTGTTCTGTCCTATTACAAGTGCTCAGTGGTCTCAGCTCTGTCTCTACTGCTCTGTCTCTACTGTTCTGTGCTATTACAAGTGCTCAATGGTCTCAGCTCTGTCTCTACTGCTCTGTCTCTACCGCTCTGTCCCCATTACAAATGTTTGATCGTCTCAGCTCTGTCTACCTCTCTGTCCCATTTCAAATGCTCAATGGTCTCATCTCTGTCTCTATTGCTCTGCCTCTACTGCTCTGTTCTGTTAAAAGTGCTCAGTGGTCTCAGCTCTGTCTCTACTGCTCTGTCTCTATCGCTCTGTTCTATTACAACTGCTCGATGATCTTAGCTCTGTTTCTACTGCTCTGTCCGTTACAAGGGCTCAATAGTCTCAGCTCTGTCTCTAATGCTCTGTCCTTTTACAACTGCTTGATGGTCTCAGCTCTGTCTCTACTGCTTTGTCCCATTAAAAGTGCTCAGTGGTCTCAGCTCTGTCTCTACTGCTCTGTCTCTACTACTTTGTCCCATTACAAGTGCTCAATGGTCTCATCTCTGTCTCTACTGTTCTGTCTCTATCGCTCTGACTCATTACAAGTGCTCCATGGTCTTAGCTCTGTCTCTACTGCTCTGTCTCTACCTCTCTGTCCTATTATAACTGCTCAATAGTCTCAGCTCTGTCTCTACTGCTCTGTCCTGTTACAAGTGCTCAATGGTCTCAGCTCTGTCTCTACCGCTCTTCCTTTTTTTGTTTTTTTTTTCCTTCTCCTCCCTTTTCTTGATGATACAGTGTTACTCTGAATATGGTTACTACATTGGTGGGTGTAATTAGTACTGCTGAGTAACTCAGTTACACGCGTTCCACGGCGCTACCAGGGTAACAAAACTGGGCTTCCGTGACTTTAAATTTGTGCTTTGTAATGGCCTGCTTCAGCGTAAATCTGCCTTGTGGTTGTCGTTGTTGGTGGCGGTATGTCCTTTACCGTCACGCGTGTGGGACAGTCTTCAACAAGAAATATAACGGAAGCACATGAAATTAGGCTCGTACGCAAGTAAAAACAAAACAAAAAACAACAACAAACATACAAACAAAACAAACAAACAAAACAAAACAACAAAAACAAAAAACCGGACTGGGTCAGTTTAGTCAATATCACCCTTTCTC
>OY757542.1:16445221-16471799 GCA_963584105.1 Alviniconcha strummeri
CAAAAGTGCAGGTGGCAGGTTACAGCTAGTAAGCATGGTGCTTAACGTCCACAGAACCCATAAAGCTTATTAGGGACGGGGAGAAGTGGGAAAAGGGGGTATGGAGGTAGGGGGAGAGTCATTCTGTTGACAGGTTACTACCAAACACGCATGCACCTTAAGTACGTGGCTTTACATGAAGTAACTTGGTGCATGGTCGTATGGTGTACACAGAACGCACCGAGATGGCTGCGGCTTCATGTGGCACCAGCCATGCCAGCGCTGTAAGTACACCACTTTCATGAATATTCAAAAGACGCGTTATGAAAAGCTGTTCACTCCTGTAGAATCACATGTGAGTGCAGTGAGTCTGCCCGAGAGCGGAGAATAGCGCTATATAAAAGCGATCAACAACACTGTTGACCTAGTGTGCCTCAGGTTCTTGACATAGATTCGCCCTGATATAACTGGCATGGTTGAATAAGCGTTAACCACCAATTTCCTTTCGTGACTTATAGACGACTGGGGATTTATACATGGTGATTTTTGTTCTTTCTTTTTCTTTTTCTTTCTTTCTTTCAGAGAACGCTGTTGACCTTGTGCACCTCACTGTTCTTGACTTGGTTCGCCCTGATATAACCTTCATGGTTGAATGGGCGTTAAACACCAATTTCCTTTCGTGACATATAGACGATTGGAGATTTATACATGGTGATTTTGTCTTTCTTTTTCGTTTCGTTTCTCTCTCACTCTCTCTCTCTCTCTCTCTCTCTCTCTCTCTCTCTCTCTCTCTCTCTCTCTCTCTCTCTCTCTCTCTCTCTCTCTCTCTCTCTCTCTCTCTCTCTCTCTCTCTCTTTTCTTCTTCTTTTAAAATAAATAATTTTGTTTTAGGAAGTATAATCACCAAGTAAAACCAGGTTGGCCCTCTTGTGGCACTCGATAGTGCTGCTGTACCCACTTATTCTGTCCCTGCAAATTCCTGTGGTGGCAGACGAGAGGCAATTGCAGTCAGACTGGGAGGGGGAGGGGCGGGTACCCTCTTCCATAGATTGGTTAGTGTAGTTGGCCAGACCAATCAAGCTCAGCAAAACCAGGCACAGACTGGAGCAAGACTTGGAAGGATCTTTTGGAATCGCTGGGATTTCAAGATTACCCCGGTCCCATATCGCCTGCAAGTCCTCGGGCGTTGGAGATGAGCGACGAGTGCTCCAGAGGATGGCGCTGGAATGGAGGGAATCTATAATGAATTATTGTTCAGTGTCTGACTTCAAGCCCCCCTCCCCCGCAACCTCACCTTCCTACCTATCCTTATTCTTACCCCCTCCCTCCCTCCCTCCCCCCACTCTCTATCTCCCTGTCTTCATCTCTGTCTCTGTGCCTCTCCCTTTGTCTGTCTCTGTCCTTCCTCTCTATAGCTCTCACCGGCAAGAGAGACAGAGACAGAGAGACAAAGAGAAACAGAGACAGAGAGACAGAGAGAGATAGAGACAGAGACAGAGAGAGAGACAGAGAACTCAGAACTTTATTACACAAGAATTAAGATTTTAGGCAGTTGCCTATTCTTACAATCTGTCCCTGCTAATCTACATGACAATAGGCTACTATAAAACACAGAGAGAGAGAGATTGATTGATTGATTGACTGACTGACTGAACTTTATTTCTCAACGGTGAAGATATTAGCACAAAGGCCGACTCACATATCTGCCGTTGCTACAGTACTGCTAATAACCAAGACATTCACAGTGAAATATTATTACAGAAGGCTATAGACAAATACAGCATCAGTAAAAATAAAAAATAAAGTAATAAAATAATAATAAAAACAACAACACATATAAAACCAGACAGCGATTGCAACGGATTTTTATTTATTTTTTTTAATAGAAAAAAATAGCAGTGAAAAACAACTGGAGCAAAGAGAGAGAGAGATGGGGGGTGGGGGTGGGGTGGGGGGGAGGAGGAACCAAAAACCAACCACGCAATGGAAAATGATCATTATCCGAGATAAAGTTTCAGCAAGTGTCTTAGTAAGCTATCGCAACCAGTGGTCTAGTACACGAGATGCCCGCGCATTTCCAACTCCGATTACCCCCCATCCGCCACCCCCCACCCACCCCCGAAATCTCATTAAGTAACGCTCTTATTAGCTTAGCCACAATGTCCAGTTGCCCGAAATGTTCCAGTTACTTAAAAGTCGGTCTCTGTGTGAACTCGCTGCGTTGCCTATTATTTTTTTCCCCTTTCTCGCGTCATCAATAAACTGCTGGCTCGATCCAGATCGCGTGTGTCGCCCACACAGTGAGTGGAAACAACTAGAGTCCGGTTAGCAGTGCACACAACATTGCGCCACACAGTGCACCAATAGTCGTCCAGTCGGCGTACGTAGCGTGCTCTTTCACTCTTTGAAAGCAAATCCCTGCAGCCAAGCGCACTGATTTTGAAATACGTGGATATAACGGGCTGGCCAATCGAGAGCGTTGATCAGAGCGAGGCAAACAGTCCGCCAATAAACGATCTTCGGAAATCAGGGGACTGCACTCGGTAAGTGCTTACAGTCATGGCCTGTATAAATTATACAGGTCCAATAGGCCTGAGTGTGTAGCGCAGAGTAGGCACACTTTTGTTGGGGGTACAGTGAGCACGTAGGCAAGATGACGGATACCCGTAAACAAAAGGCAGAAAAGGCATCAGAAATGCCGATCAAACACTCACTGTTCGTCGGGAACATGCAGATCGGATATTAGGTCCCCCAGCTGGTAGTCTAGTATAAATTATAAATAGGTCCATGCCTGAAGATCTAAAACTGTCGCAGATCGGCTATTCTCAGCTGCCGCCTACATTCAGGGGACTTCACTCTCCCGAGTAAAAACAAAAACAAAAAAAATGTCAAATTATCTTTGCCTGTTATTTCGGAAATCGTCTGTTCTGAGTAGTGTTCACGCACCCTCACAGGCGTTGTTGCATCTGCTCTACTCATTATTGCAAATTTCGCTTCATTGTGTGTGTATGTGTGTGTGTGTGTGTGTGTGTGTGTGTGTGTGTGTGTGTGTGTGTGTGTGTGTGTGTGTGTGTGTGTGTGTGTTTGTAGTGCTTTTTTTATATATATAATACTTTATGTGAACTGTTTTGGTAGGACTATGCTCTACATGTGTATATATGTCACATTTAGGTATCATGTGAGCGCTCAGGGCGTCGATGAGCGCATGATAAATGTACATGATTATTATTATTGTGAAAAGTTCAGCTGCACTCTCGCGCATTCTTGGGAAGAAAGAACGAGTGTTGTTGTTGTTGTTGTTGTTGTTGTTGTTGTTGTTGTTGTTGTTGTTGTTGTTGTTGTTGTTGTTGTCGTTGTTTTCAGTTGGAATAAGATTGTAACGTTGTATGACTTGGGCTTGTATTTGTTAGAGGGTTGCCCAGCCGAGAGGAAAATGGTGTTCACCTTTCACACGGAGGGTTTTGTTGTCATTAGGCCTGTTTGATGGTTTCATGCACCGCCAATGTCTTTCAGAAGAGTTGATCTCTGGATGTGTGTGTGTGTCTCTGTGTGTGTGTGTGTGTGTGTGAGCGCGCACTTAATTAGCTCTGTAGTTTAGACACGCAAATGCCTGTTAAGCTTCAGCGTGGGCGTCATGGCCGTTATATCCATGTATTCGAGATCAGTGAACTGAGCACAGGAAATCGAATTCAGTGTGGCTGTGAATCAGTAACCCCGTGGAGAATACACTGCGTTTTTGTTATTGACCATTTCTTTAACTGGGAGTTGGGAAAACAGGATCAAAATACTGAATAATTAAAGTGTTTATAAAGCGCAAAATCTTATCCGTAGATATTATTATGAGCGTATACTCGTATGCACGCACGCACGCACACACACACACACACACACACACACACACACACACACACACACACACACACACACACACACACACACACACACACACACACACACACACACACACAAACACACACACACAAACACACACACAAGCACATATACACACGCACACACAGACGCACACACACAAACACACAAACACATAAGCACACACACACACACACAAACACACACACACAAGCACATACACACACGCACACACAGACGCACACACACACACACAAACACACAAACACATAAGTACACACAGGCGCGCGCGCGCACGCAGCCCAAACCGCACAACACTGCCAGCTGCACTAGGTACCGCAGACAATCAGCTCTCACGCTTTGAATCCTGGCTGCTTATCTTTGCAGGCGCTGTGGACATATGAAGACAGAAACGTAATATCTTTGGTAACTGAATAAAGAAGTCACTCACTTCAGAAAACTACTTCTTGCTTTTTGTATAAAAGTCTTTTCACATACGAGATATTAATCAGACTGAAAACTAAATTCTGTTAGCGTGCTTTAGACGTTTTTCTGGTAATGTTCGTGAGGTTTCATCCAGAATGAGGCACAGGCATCTTTAAGAGAAGTAGCATTGACTCTTTGTTGGTGTCCACTGGGTGGTCATAGACGATGAAACACTGCTTCACTCTTTGAAGTTGCCCGTGTTGTCTGGTCTTAGACGTTTTTCCATTTCCGATCGAGTCCGGGGAAGGGAATGGGTTGGGCGGGAGAGGTAGCATCTCTATGGATAGAAGATCTGGCGTTGGAACTCTGCCAGTCAGCTTCCTTCTTTGGGAAAGTCTGTCAGCTTCTTCATTTCCTTCGACTTCTCAGTGGGACGGGATCCACTGCAGCTCTTGCAAAGAACAGCTCAGTTTACCATAAGCGTCAAACTCCAGATCTAACCATGGCCATGAAACCGCTGAATGCAGAAGAAGAGAAAGAGAACTGATAACTGGTTTTTAACGCTCATTCAACGAAGACGGTTATAGTAGGGCGAAAAAAGGAGAAGGAGCAGTAGAAGCAGAAGAAGAAGGAGTAAGAGAAGAAGAAGAAGGAAGAGGAGGAGGAGGACAAACAGAAGAAGAAGAAGGAGGAGGAGAAAAAGGAGGAAGAGGAGGAGAAACAGAAGAGGAAGAAGGAGGACAAGAAGAGGAAGAAGGAAGAGCAGGGGGGGGGGGGGAAGAGAAAAACGAGAAAAAGAAGAAGAAAAAGTGGAAGACAGAGGAGGAGAGGAAGCAGTGAAAAAGAAGACGGGAATGGGAGGGCGGGGATGGAAGTGGGGGGGGGGGGGGGAGGAGGAGAAGGAGAAGAAGTGAAAGGAAATTAAGCTCCGCTTTGCTGATAACCCAGAACTATATCAAACCCAGAGCTAATCATTATATGAAAGCCTTCTTTGTTGCTGTTTTTTTGTTTGTTTTTTTCTTCTTCTTTTTTTCTTCTTTTTTTCATTGTTGTGTAGGTCAGAACATAGCTGTGCGTACTTCCCCTACTGCAAGGAATTCTGCCTTTGGAATTTCTGCCTTCAAGGTACTTTCAGCTTCATTTTCTACCCTCCTCAACTGCAACTGCCAGTGTAAATATGGGCAATGAATTAGACTTGTGTTACGTATTTCAAGCGATAATTAACTCCCTCTGTGTTGATTATGCACGAGCACTCCGGGCCTCGTTCTGTTTCAGATTAGTGAATCAGACCGTTGTTTCCGATTTGATTACCGTTTCACACTTATCCAGCCTTCATCATTATTGGTTGTGAGTATCGAGAATCGTTCAATCAATCAGCCGACCACTCATTCTCTCACTCATCCACTCAAGCAGTCGATCAGTCAGTCAGTGATAAACTGGTGAATCAGCTTGGGCCAGTAGCGGAGCGCTAGACATGTAGCCCATGAATCCACTGACTATGACTTTGAATCTCCCCATCGATTCTTCTGCGTTAAACACTTGTAGTTTGTAGACCCGCGCTTGTGGCCGCCACGATGAAGTAGACAGCAAAAATGCCTAACGTAGCCACCTGTCTTAATTAATTCACAAATCCTTCTAGTGAAGACAGCGCCACCTTGTCAAGGGTTCACTCCCCTTCCACCCTAATTTCTGACGCTTCATTCTCCGCCAGTCGATTTTCAGGGACAGGTTGGTGTAACTGATCGACTCGTTGTGGCTTGGTTCGGGACTCCTTTCTGTGCTGTATTATAAAGTGATGTTTTTCCTTCGATTTGTCTCCCGATGAGCTCTCAAAGGTCACTGACATCACTGGACGCGTGTGTGTGGCCACCACAGTGGTGAATTCATTAATCAAACATTTCAGCCTCGGATGGTATGCGTGCGCGTGCTTCCCAACCTCACGGGTTTTGTCAGTGCAGTGTTTTCTTTCGCAGTTCAGTTCAAGATGGTATCTACGCGATTGGGAAAGCCCATAATATACGCTCCACCTCGTCTCTCAGACGTTTTCCCGGTGTTGCCTTTCAAACAATCCCAGTCTTTGATGGACGATGACCCTTTCTCGTCATCTGAGGGAAGACCGTTGAGCGTTTGCTCTTTCTACTCCTCTCCCCAGGCGATCGATGGTGTCCTGAAAAGTTCGATGTCCTCGGATTTGCCACCGCATTCGAAATCATTGTCCTCATCAGAGCAAAAAAAAATATAAAAAAATCATCAAGCTCTTTCCTGTTTTCGATGTGTATAGCATAGAAGTCCCGAAAACTCATACAAATAGTTGATAATAGCGTCGTATAATTATACAATATTGCAGAAAATCTAGAGGCGTTCACTTCTTTTCTTCTGCAGTCCGATATAAATTATGCATATTTTCACTGGTTCTTAACACATCCTTAACGGCGAGTTGACTCCAGAGAGGTACTGGCGAGCACCGAGATGCCAGGGAGTGGTGGAGGGGGGGAATTCTAACTAACGCTTCACTGTTACCATCAGGGTGAGTCTGCGTGAAGATGGCCATCGATGAGAGCCATTCTGATGTTCCATTAATTGTGACGGCTCAGTCACAAGACAATGTACATAAAGCACAAATTTAGAGAGAGAAAAGAAGAAGAAGAAGAAGAAGAAGAAGAAGAAGAAGAAGAAGAAGAAGAAGAAGAAGAAGAAGAAGAAGAAGAAGAAAGAAAGAAAGAAAGAAAGAAAGAAAGAAAGAAAGAAAGAAAGAAAGAAAAAAGAAAAAATTGAAGAAGAAGAAGAAGAAGAAGAAGAAGAAGAAGAAGAAGAAGAAGAAGAAGAAGAAGAAGAAGAAGAAAGAAAGAAAGAAAGAAAGAAAGAAAGAAAGAAGAAGAAGAAGAAGAAGAAGAAGAAGAAGAAGAAGAAGAAGAAGAAGAAGAAGAAGAAGAAGAAGAAGAAGAAGAATAAAATAAAAAGAAGAAGAAGAAAGAGCCGAAGCGAGGAATCTAATCTACATCGTCAGCTTAGCAGCGTATAAAACGCCTTACCGCTCGACCAAACCGGCTCACATGCATACTTTCATCGCCACAAACCGGTTTCCAAGAACGCCTTTCCTCGCGGCCCTCAAACTGCAGGAGGTGATCAATATCCTTACGCGAACGTGACACGGAATGAGTTCACGTGGTAGAGACGGGAGCCAGTTTGCCGTTTCGTTAACCGCGCGGGGAAAAGTCCGCGATACGACAATGTAAATAAATCACGGCTTTTGGAGACAACGGCCAGCCTTAGCGGGCTCAAGTGCCCATAGAGACTAACAGTTATCCTGTCCACCTGGTCTGTGTCACTGTCACAGCAGACAGGCAAGCTTGGGCCGGCTTTTATGGAATTGTAGCAGCGATTCTGAATAGCTGCACTCACAAGCAAATCGGCATTGTCCAGTTGTTGTTTTTTAGTAAGTAAACATCGTGCGTGCGTGCGTGCGTGCGTGTGTGCGTGCGTGCGTGCGTGCGTGCGTGCGTGTGTGTGTATGTGTGCTTCTTCTTCTTCTTCTTCGATACAATACAGTACAACCTTACTGCCAAGTGTCAATACAATTGCACTAGGATTTTTTGTTGTTGTTGTGGTGGTGCCATGTAGAGTCATCACACGTCCACGCCAATCATAAAGATTATTAAATAGCAACAACAGCGAACATCAATCGTTTGGGCAAAAAGTCATTCATAAATCCATGAGAAATACAGCTGACATCAAGTTGTGCATATATCACATATAGCAAGCCAGTCGTCACTAAAGTCAGTCAGTTTAGTCAGGGCCGCAACGGTGAGGGCCATGGCATAGTAAGTAAACATGGTGCTTAACGTCCACAGAAACCATAAGGCTTATTAGGGACGGGGAGAAGGGGGGAAAGGGGTATGAACGTGGGGGAAGAGGGAGATTATATACCTATCGCTACATTGTCACCACCAGAATGATTTCTGCACTAAGACAGGCAGCGATGAAAGCCATTTTAATGTTTCCGCAGGAAGTGATGGACAAAGTCACAATTAAGACAGTGTCCGCAAATCACAACCTTTTTGAAGAGAAAGGAGAGCCGAAGAGGTATCGAACCGAGATCCTTCCGCTTACCAGCCTAACGCCTTACCGCTAGGCCAAACCGGCTCACAGGCCATGGCATGGTTGGTTGAGTGTTGCTGTACGTCCACAGAGACCATAAGGCTTATTAGGGACGGGAGCCCGGGACGGCCACCTAGACTTTCACACAGCCCCTGAGCTCTGGAGGGCCGTGGCCTGTTCCACCAACAGTTAAGGACTCGGTGAAAGAGAACAGGAACTGGCACAACTTCAAACCAGCCCGGCTCCAATCCGCAGCGTTGGAAGGATAGAGCTGATGCAGCACAACACGCAGCACGAATATGCTGAAGTGTTGCTTTACGTCCACAGAAACCGTAGGTGTATTAGGGACAGGAGCCCAGGACGGCCACCTCGACTTTCACACAGCCCCTGAGATCTGAAACACGAAGAGCTCACTGTGTCCCTAATGTGAGCTCTGCTGTCTGCGGCCAGACTGGAACTGCAGAACCATCTCCCAGTTCATCAATGATATTGCAACACCATCGCCTTCTTCGGCCACCGGAGGACTGTCGGCAATATAATCTACTGTCTGTTGCTCAGCTATGACACCCGTGGTTTACTGGCCATTAGGTCTGATGCAAATGCACTCACAAGTGGAATAAGAGGTTTATTTATCTAACTTGTCTCACGCCCCCATCCACATACCCTGTAAATGAATCCGAGGAGAACGTCAATCGCTGATTGATTTTTTTATATATTTTTTTTTCTCAGTGATTAGATCTACTCATCCTAAACGCGTCATTTCACACGAGCACGATATTGACGAACAAGCAATGATTTTGCGTGTAGCTGAATGTAGTCTCCGTTGCAAATATCATTTATGAAAAGTAATTTATACAAAGCTGAAACAGAAGTGACAAACATTATTCTGGAAACAGAACAAAAATTACACTAATGGTTAAACTGGCATCACCTTAATCAGGAAGAGAACACAAGAAGGATGAACATTTCGAAAATATATATTTTTTTTTTCTTTCTTTATGTAACAGACGTTTGCGTTTCCCATGAATAATTAAAACTTTGATTTAATTTGTCCTCCTTGCACCTGGGTTTCATTCTTTCTCGCCGAGATGTGCCACTAGCTGATGACTTATTACGAGAAAGTTCAAACAGATCATTAGTGATGCTGTTCTCATTGGAGGTAGCATCACAAGCACAGCATTGCTAAAAGCCGCGGAAATTCGCTGTCAGGTAGAGATACTTTATACGCAGACCAAACTAAACGTTATACCATGGAACAGAAGTACTTTTTACCCTTCTATAAAAAAAAATTAAAAGACTATTTTTCATGAGTTAAAAAAAAAAACTTCGGTTTGAACAAACCGCAGACAGGTGGATAGGTCTCGCGAGCAGACGAACAAATTGACAGACCAACTCTAACTTTCCGCAATCGGATTAGAGCAGAAGAAAAGAGAACCCGAAGAAAACGACGGACTATACGGATTTCCGGGCCAGTGAATCGACGAGGCCGGTGCGTGTGAAAGGGACATCACTCTTGTCTACTGCACCGCCGGCGGGGCATACTCAAACTGAATTTAGTCTCGAGACCGCGTGGAGTCCGTCAGTAGTGCAGCAAACGACTCCCAGTTCAAAGACTGCCCACCTCGTGCCAGACTAGTTATGACTCCAGCCTGGTTCTTTCGCCTCCTAAAAGTGTCCATATAACTTCTGCTGCAACGGAAAAGTAGAGGCTGTGACGCCATTGTCACGGCTCATGTTGAACAGGTCGTCTGGCTGGTCTCCCCTCGCCCTCTCTTTTCTGTCCAGTCACCTAGTGTTAGTGTTGATTTAATTAAACGAAGCCTTACGCAACTTAAGCTCCCTGACCAGTATTCCCCATTGCGCCTATTCCCGTTAGGCCCAACCCCGTTTAGCCCATTCCTGATTGGCCGGCATGATGTGTTGAGGATAAAAAGTGTCTTCATCATTCCGCCCACGTAACGAACTAGGATGAGACAGTGTTTCTTGTTTTGCACACACACACACACACACACACACACACACACACACACACACACACACACACACACACACACACACACACACACACACACACACACACACACACACACACACACACACACACACACGCACACACGCACGCACACACGCACGCACGCACACACCACTCACGTACAATGCACGTGCGCACACCAAGCGAGGGAGGGGGGAAGTGACATAGGCGTGTCAGTCATTCCTTCTCTCTGTCTCTTTCTCTCTTTGTCTCTCTGTCTCTCTGTCTCTATCTGTCTCTGTTTCTGTCTGTCTCTCTCTGTCTGTGTGTTTGCGCGCGTGCGTGTGCGTGTGAATGCGTGCGTGCGTGCCTGTGTGTGTGTGTGTGTATGTGTGTGTGTGTGTGTGTGTGTAGTCATTCCTTCTCTCTGTCTCTTTCTCTCTTTGTCTCTCTGTCTCTCTGTCTCTATCTGTCTCTGTTTCTGTCTGTCTCTCTCTGTCTGTGTGTTTGCGCGCGTGCGTGTGCGTGTGAATGCGTGCGTGCGTGCCTGTGTGTGTGTGTGTGTATGTGTGTGTGTGTGTGTGTGTGTGTGTGAGAGAGAGAGAGAGAGAGAGAGAGAGAGAGAGAGAGAGAGAGAGAGAGAGAGAGAGAGAGAGATTATCCTCAGTAAACAACTATCTCATTAGCGCCAAACAAGGTGACTGCACGTTAGACACTAATGCCTGATGGCACGAGTGACTGTTTTGTAACGGAAAAACAAACGTCTGAAACAAGGTGACTGCTAGTGCTCTAAAACAAGAAACGCACAGAAGGTTAAAACGAATGCCTATTAAATCTTATTGACTAGACAATACAATACGAACACTTAAAAAAAGAAAGAAAGAAGTAAAACACCTTTTCAAGCAACAGATAGTACGTACACTAACAAAAGCTGACAGGAATGAAATTTGACCCGCTTAGCTTCTAGTTGGTGGAGAAGGTTTGGCGTAGAATCATTCCGAAACTTTGTGTATATTTTGTATTGTCTCATATTAAAAAAGCTTTTTTTTCTTTTCTTTTTTTTCTTCTTTTTTTTCTTCTTTTTTTTAAACCTTTTTTGTGTCTTGTTTTGTAGCCTTATTACTCGTGTTGACAGAACTTCGTGTTTTGCAATGAACTGTTGACACGTACCCACAGTGAGCTATCCAATGCTTGGATATGAGTTTATATATATATGGAGAGAGAGAGAGAGAGAGAGAGAGAGAGAGAGAGAGAGAGAGAGAGAGAGAGAGAGAAGAGAGAGAGAGAGAGAGAGAGAGAGAGAGAGAGAGAGAGAGAGAGAGAGAGAATATTATACGAATAGTTCAATAAACTGTATACGTGTGTGTCTGCACTTTCGTCATTTCTCATAATCGTTGTTTTAAAGTGTTGCTTTTATGAGCCCGTCTGAGGGGATTGCCCCATGTGGGATGAGTAAAGCGCTGTTGAATTGAACTGAATCTGCTAAGAGTGGTGGAAGCGGGTCTGGCCTGGTTGTGAGACGGCAGCTCGAAGACAGACTGCCCCAGGTGGCACTTCCTCCTCGGTTAGTCTTTCGCTTCCACACTCGGAGCTACCGACACCGGTGACTTCGCCCCTCACCGTGAATAAAAAAGTAAAATGGCTCCCACAGCTTCCCATCTTAATGCCCAATCATTTGAGCGATGACGATGTGGTGCTACGTATTTCCTCCTCCTCCTCCTCCTCCTCCTCCTCCTCATCTCCTCCTCATCCCGCTCCAGCGCTTCTCCTCCTCATCTACGTGGTCAGAGTTCAGTCCCCATAAGTTGCTATCTCGAGAGACCTCGGCACTTTACGTGTTAAACCACCACATCGAGGGCAAATTAACTGCCGTCGACCTTTTTGTCCCTCCGTATAACCTTTTTATAACTGCTAGCAGCAGAAGGTACTTTTTTTTTTTTTTTTTTTGCTTTCATTATTTATTGATTTTTTAAATTGTTTTCGTTGTCTTTGGTCCCTTAACTGTTTTGTCCGTTACCTAAAAGAAGGCATATATGCTTAAAATGTGTACTTCTGAAAACCGAATATAAAAGAAAAACTAGAAATAAAAAGCCAAAGTTATTTAACCAGTAGTGTAAACGGGCGATTTCAAAAGGGCCAAACTGGCAGAATATTTTCACATTTCTTTAAAGAAAAAGAAGGAAAATTGTTTTTAATATATGTTTGACATTTGCATTAATTTATTTACATACGCTATCAATCTTTTGTTAAAAACAACAACAAAAACAAGTTGTTGTCAAACTTGTAACAGCGTTAGCCGACAATAGCATTGCAGGACATATTTGGAACCTATCGATAAATTATACAGAAAATCTCCATAAAAAGTAGCCGTTTGTTTTATCCCACAACGCACGCCTGGCCATTGTCTTGACGTGCTTTTGTTGTTTTTCGTGTACAAGACCCTGTAGTCATGGAGTTTTCCCTGCTGTATCAGTTAAAGCATAAACTGAAGCAACCAGATCTGAAAGATCATATCAATTCACGAAAGAGTACACGTCAACACGGCATGAATCCCATTCAGTGGCACTGAGAAGATTGAGATGCGGCATCAGGGCGAAACAAAACAGACAAAAATGCAAACGCATCGACTGAAGATTCAAACACATAAAAGATTCAAAAGAACGCTATTTATTAGGACAAAACAAAACCAGCAAATTTTCGGGGCAATCCCCTTTGCCAAGCTACAAAACGACACTTAAACAACGGCTAAACGGTCAGAAACAACGGAAAATGAAGTGAAAAGCTAAACCACGTATCTGTTTTTGGTTGAGCTATGTTATTTTCCTGTCAACAACATCGACTGAAGAGGAAGAAAGGCTCAAAGAAAAACTAAGCGCCTCTGGAATTAGTACGTTAGAATCGTCAGAATTTGGACATAAAAAGGGGAATTTTGCAACACGGAAAACAATTATGTTTGCTTTTTGTACGTTGTTGGCGAAAGAATTAATGCGATGAGTAGTGGTTCCAATGCAAATGTGCGCAGTGGAGGAGGGAACCCCGTACAATGCGGAGCTGAATGCTAGGCGCACTCTCTTTGTGAGTTAGGACATTCCTACTTTGTATGCGGCTGTGGGTAGGAAAGTGTGTGCGCGTTTGCGATATATACATCTTTAAGGCAGTTATTTAACTTGAGTCTTTACTGGTTTCTTTTAAAGTTCGTTATAATTTTGTAGGAATTATTAATGATTGCATGCTAATAGTTGTAGCAGTAAGTGATGGGGAAGGGTGTGCGTGCATGTGTATCGGCAGCACACAGAAGCATTGTTACATATTTTATCCAGCCACAGTTGTAGCCGTTCCATTTTCAGTTTCAGTCTGTGTTATTATTAGATATTCTCCCAGGTTTACTCTGCTAGAGTCATAACTGTTCCGTTTTAATCAGAGCTTGCCTTTGTGATGCTCCATAATGCACATACTACTACATTACTTCTGTATGTGACTGTGATTAGCTGTGACTTAGTGAGTTTGTTTTAGAGTGCATGGTTCGTAAGTCGGATGTGCTGGTTACTCGCACCCGTCTGTGTGAACTAGAACTGCGAAAGGTTATGCCATGTTGTGTGTGTGTGTGTGTGTGTGTGTGTGTGTGTGTGTGTGTGTGTGTGTGTGTGTGTGTGTGTGTGTGTGTGTGTGTGTGTGTGTGTGTGTGTGTGTGTTAGCTTACATTGCATGAATGAGATTGTTAAAATGATGGATTAAAATTTATTTATAACTTTCATAAATGGATAATTGCAATGTTTTGTCTATTTGTTAATACACTGTATGAATGGAACGTCACCCAGACAAATTCCTGTGTACATTTAAATGTCACTGACGAAAAAATATCCTTGTATCCTTATAATCATTCTTCGAACATCTCTCGTCTACTGTTCCCATGAACAGACACCGTTCCCCGCATGGTTTAATTGTCTGTTCTCCTGGATTGGTTCCCGCTCCTATTCTGGCGCCCACAGGAATCAGTCAAAAGAGGTAAAGAGAGAAATATAGTTTTAATCCACACGAGCTCAGTAATAAAAATAATAAAAATAAAAGAAAAAAGAAACCTGAGCCATTTTTCGATGATGATGATGATGAGTTGATGCTTAATGTCCTCAGATGTCATTTGACATATTAGGGACAAGTTGTGACCAATGCCGAAGCACGGTTCAGTAAAATCCACATACGTAAGGTGTATGCGTGTTTAGCTGTAACCTGCCACCTGCACTTTTGGCAGAATGACCGGGATTTTTTACGTGCTACTGTGGTAACACGGGGGTGGAACGGATACCGAAATAAGAGTCAGCACAGAAAGTCGACACTGGAGAAGAAAATTCTCCCGTCGTTCCAGCAGGGATTCGAACCCGCGACCTTTCAATCACGAGTCCGGTGCTCTAACCACTGAGCTATCCCCGCCCCCACCCCCCCCCCATTTTTCGTTATGAGAAGAATCACTTATACTTGGTCTTCGCTTTGCTGGTTAACCCGCTCAATGCCGTTTGGTCGTCGAGTAGACCCCTAGCTGGTGTTTTGCTGCCCGATTTGCAAAACACTTAAATTTTTGTGAGGGGCAATGTTCTCTAAATGAACGTTTCTTGTTATGTTATGGGTGTGTTTTCCTTGGAGACAGACTTGCAAGGAAATTCCATCTGATTTTTAGGGCTACCGTTTGTTTTTGGTTTTTGCTCTTTTTTTCTGTTGTTGCTGCTGTTGCTGCTGTTTTTAGTGAGAGCGTTAAGATGCCTCTGGTTTCAATGGTAGAGAAGAGAGGGGGAGAGGAGGAAGGGGCCCTTAATATATCCTGGGGAGGGAGGGGCCCTTAATATATCCTGGGGAGGGAGGGGCCCTTAATATATCTTTCCTCTCACAGTTCAGGGAGGGAGGGGCCCTTAGTCTATCTTTCACAGTTCAGGGAGGGAGGGCTCTTGGTATATCTTTTACAGTTCAGGGAGGGAGGGGCCCTTAGTATATCTGTCCTGTCACAGTCCAGGTAGGGAGGGGCCCTTAGTCTATCTTTCCTGTCACAGTTCAGGGAGGGAGGAGCCCTTAGTCTCTCTTTCACAGTTCAGGGAGGGAGGGGCCCTTAGTATATCTTTTCTGTCACAGTTCAGGGAGGGAGGGGCCCTTAGTATATCTTTCACAGTTCAGGGAGGGAGGGGCCCTTAGTATATCTTTCCTGTCACAGTTCAGGGAGGGAGGGGCCCTTAGTATATCTTTCCTCTCACAGTTCAGGGAGGGAGGGGCCCTTAGTCTATCCTTCCTCTCACATTTGAATGCAGTCCATCAGTTCTGATGCATGGCGACTAAAGCCCTAAGCCCATACCGATAAACAGAAATCTATTCATTGTACAATCGTGCTCTGTGAAAACTATCTGGCGATCTTGTCCTCCACAATTAACAACACAGCGAAAGGGTCGACCTCTCTCACAGTCCGACTGGGTGCAAAAGCATTCTTGTGCGGACGGCTTAATAAAGAGACCTGTTCATAGTTCTAAAGCTGAGACCTGCTTCACTGTTCTGAAGCTGAGACCTGCTTCATTGTTCTGAAGCTGAGACCTGTTTCATTGTTTCATTGTTCTGAAGCTGAGACCTGCTTCATTGTTCTGAAGCTGAGACCTGTTTCATTGTTTCATTGTTCTGAAGCTGAGACCTGCTTCATTGTTCTGAAGCTGTTAATGTGGACACTGCAAGAAAGGGAAAGGTGAGGTGAGATGGGGAAGTGGGATGGGGAAGTGGGATGGGGGAAGGGGGATTGGGTCTAGTGTGTGTCTGTTATAGACATTTGGACAGCTGGGACTGGAAGGACTAGAAGGTGGCACCTGTGACCGCATCCTCGGGCCGGTTGTTCCTGTCGGCGATGGCGTTGCGGCAGAAGGAATTAACTCCTTGTAGTCAGGTATGACAGAGAATACGAAAGTGGATGGATACGGTGTGGTTCTCTGACAGTGACATGCTGCTTGCTTTGTGTTGGCTGTCCATTGTGACCAGTCCAGGCTGAAACTTGTAAAAGTTCGGAAGTTCTTCTTCTTCTTCCGTGTAGCGCCCACTTTAATATTCCGAAGAAACGGACACTTTCAGTGCGTGCGGGATTATTTCTGGTATTTCCGTAATCCAACAAACTCTGACATGGACTATAGGATCAGTAACGTGCGTATCCGATTTTTCTGTATGCGTATACACACGGAAGACCACTATGTGTAGTCTCATCCGAAAGCCAACTCAAGACATTTTTTTCTCAGAATATTTCAGTTATGCCACATTGTCCTTCACTCCTGTCAGTCTGTACAGTGTGTGTGTCTGTGTGTGTGTGTGTGTGTGTGTGTGTGTGTGTGTGTGTGTGTGTGTGTGTGTGTGTGTGTGTGTGTTTTGCATAGTTATGCGTGACACCTTGTCGATATGGTTTAAAAATAAAAATTATAAGATTTTCCATCTCAGTGTACATTATGTGTGTATGTTTGTTCAGCGCTTTGAGCCGCAGGGTAGGCGCTTTACAAATATGTCCATTATTATTATTTGTAGAGCCTGCACAGAATTTGACTCTGAAGAAATCTCGGGGAGGGGCGTGGGGGTCGCAAAGCTATCTAGCACCTAAGGGTCATCCATCTTTCTGGTGACCACGCTCGGTTATGCATAAAGTCTTTGGCTTTTGAGAGGAGAGTTCTTCCTCTGGCCACTGACTCTCCTTAAGTGAAGGTTTCTCGTTCTTCTACTACATGGGACGACGGCTTTCGCCAACACCTCTCCGGAGACTACTCAAGCAAACCACAGGCCCGACCAAGGCTGGCGTTGCTTGGACACTGAGGAATGCGGGCCTTGTTATCCTACAAATCACATGAGTTGGCGCTCACTGTGTCCACTTTCAGCACCGAGTGCCTTGAAACGAGGCTGATACAGGTCGATTATCGATACACGCACTTGACGGCCAGTGTACACCCTCTTATCGCCTCACCGGCAGCGCTATCGGGGACGCAGCTGAGAAACAGCGGCGCCGACGTAGTGATACGGAAGGCTGGACTCTGACAAAAGAGGCTCATGGTCATGAATTATTGATGTAAGGTGTCACGCTGACCGCTTGCAGCGCCATGCAGCGAATTACGATGTCCATGCTGGGATATTATTTCCCAGTCCTACTCAAGCGCTGCAGCGAGTGGGTATAGTAGACGGTGGAGACTGTTGGAGGTTGGCGATGCGCTTGCATTCATGAGGCGATTACTGCAAACTTGCAGACTTGCGGTGCCCGTGCTGGCTGATGGTGGCACTCATCACAAGCCCGCCCAGTGAAGCTGGAGCCTGCATGGCCACCCTCTAGAATCAGTGTCCAGTTCTGCTGGTCGAGAGGTTGGTGCAACAGGATGAATCTTCAAAACCAAGCACGGTTCAAGAAGTAGCTACAGTAAGCTGAACTTTTAAATCCAATCACAGCTCGAAAGGTCGATGCAACCGGCTGAACTTTCAAATCCAATCACAATTCAAAAGGTGGATGCAACAGGCCGAACATTCAACTCTAATCAGAACTTAAAAGGTGGCTGCAACAGGCTGTACTTTCAAAACCAATCACAACTCAAAAAATGGGAAAAAACAGGCTGAACTTTCAAATCCAATCACAGCTCGAGAAGTTACTGCAACAGAAGGAGCCTTCGAAAGCAATCACAGCTTGAGAAATTAACATCAGTAACTTCAAATACACTCACAGCTTCAGAGGTTAACCTCTGTAACTTCAAATACACTCACAGATTGAGAAGTTAACGTTAGTAACTGCAAATACAGTCACAGGTTGAGAAGTTAACCTTATTAACTTCAAATACAACCATAGTTCGAGAATTCAACTGTAGTAACTTCACAGCTCGAGAAGTTAGCTTTAGTAACTTCCAATTCAACCACAGCTGGAGAAATTAACGGATCCATCCAGTTCCATTTTCAAGGCATAGCATGAAAATTCGTTGGCTTGTTTCTTTATTCGTCTGTCCTTTGCCAGTTGGAAGCAACGCTTTACTCGGACATTGTGTCAGACCTAAAGCGTGTAAACAACGTTTTACTCGGACATTGTGTCAGACCTAAAGCGTGTAAACAACGCTTTACTCGGACATTGTGTCAGACCTAAAGTGCTCTTTAGCTTTAAAGACAGATAATGCGCACGGGCCATTAAAAAAAGATCTGCTTCGTGGAGAAAGACTGGAAAAAGAAAGAAGAAAAAAAAACTTGTTTAACTTTTCACTCGTTTCCCATCAAAGTAAAGATAACTGCCTCTTTACGAGAAATAAATTGTTTTGAAACTATGGTGTATATTTGGGAAGGAGAGAGAGAGAGAGAGAGAGAGAGAGAGAGAGAGAGAGAGAGAGAGAGAGACAGAGACAGAGACAGAGACAGAGACAGAGACAGAGACAGAGACAGAGAGAGAGAGACAGAGACAGAGAGAGAGAGAGAGACAGACAGACAGACAGACAGACAGACACAGACAGACAGACAGACAGACAGACAGACAGACAGACAGACAGACAGAGAAGGAAGTAGCCATACTGGAACACTATCGGATTTGGCAGACTAAACAATATTTCAAGACCTCACTTTATGCACTGATTGTGTAGGTGTGCACACAGGCAGTTCTTTTGTTTCGTTGCTTCTTTCTTTCTTCGCTCTCTTTTCCCCTTTCTTCTATAATGAATTGTGGTTGAGAAGCTCAATTGCCTTTTTGTGCCATGGAACGGAAATGCAGACGGGATCAGCAGTATTTAGTTTTTTAATCCACTGCTTTACAGTAAGCATAATACACAGTGGGAGGTATTCCGCTGCCGACGCTATAATTACCACTTTCACACAATTTTGTACAATTAATGCGCCACCAGGAGAGCGGAAGCTCCGCCCACTGACGTAAGCTGGCTCCGACAAAGGCGCCCACGAGTTGGGAAGATTTAGCGGCTGATGTTATGGAGCTTTATCTCTTATGCCAACTATGGCAGACTGACAGCATTTTTTTCTCTCTCGTTCGTTTGACAACCAACTTCACAGCAACTGCTTGTTACAACAGAGGCCACCAGTGCTGACAGGGAAGACGCTATTTATAGGATTCTAGTGCGCATGCTCAGAGGTGTCGTCTGCTAATGGCTGACTTCCCAGCCGAATAAAAACGATAGCGCCCATTTACCGTTCTCGTGATGTTTTCGAAACAGATTTACGTCAACAAGGAAAAGTTTCGCAAAAAGATTCACAGAGAGAGAGAGAGAGAGAGAGAGAGAGAGAGAGAGAGAGAGAGAGAGAGAGAGAGAGAGAGAGAGAGAGAGAGAGAGAGAGAGAGAGAGAGAGAGAGAGAGAGAGAGAGAAGAAGAAGAAGAAGAAGAAGAAGAAGAAGAAGACGAAGAAGAGGGGAAGGGTGTGGGTGATCGTAGGCAGCGCAAATTTGACAGAGCTGCGACACTAAACACCGCAACGGCATGTATGAAGACGACTGCTGGGTGGTTTTTGTCCTTGTAAAGCCGGGTGAATTTTCTCACTGATTCAGTAAATCGATTACTTTAGACAAAAGAGTATCTGTCGTTTACTATTCGTTGCATAACGTAAGAAGCGTGCCGCTCACGCGTAACCGGCCCTTGGTTTTCCGCAAAATGTTCTATCAAGCCACGCAATTACTTCACCGATGATATTTCTCCAAATGACCTGTCGGAAGTGGAAAGTGAGGCGCGTTTAGTGTGCGCATGCTGAGGGGCTAACCGCGTTAGGGTCACGTTAAGTGTCGTTAACACAAGCAGGTCTTATCGCCTGCCTATTCTTTCTCTTGAACAAATGGATTAATATTTTTTAATCCTCGCGAGCAAATCAAAGCAGCCACACGCGAGTCCAAACACCTACTCTCCAGCGAACTGACTGCTCCAACAGCCTATCCTGGTCTGGGCAGGTGCAGTGCGACTTGTTTCCGCAATCGAGCGACTTAGAGACCACGAGGACAGAACACCAGGCATTTGTGTTTATTCAGCCATCCAAGGAGAGCTACTACACTGGTAACGTCGGCTGTTATCTGGATTCTTCTTCTTCAGCGTTCGATGATGAGTCAAATCCGTAGCCCCGTCTGTGTCGTGAAGTGGGACAGAAGGCATAAGTTATAGCTAGCTAGCCACGTTGCTTACGCAGGCACAAATAAAACCAAAATCGTTTGAATCGAGACGGAGCTCGTTTGTAAAAGATTTCACCCAGGGCGGAAGTGCCTCATATTTCCGTGCGTGCTTGGACGCTGTGTTGATGATGATGAAATGATGCTTAATGTCCTCAGGTGTCAGTTGACATATTAGGGACAAGCTGAGACCAGTGCCGAAGCACGGTTCAATGTTGCTTTACGTCCACGGAAACCAGAAGGCTCGTTAGGACGGAGAGCCCAGGACGGCCACCTCGACTCTCACACAGCTCCTGAACTATGGCGCTGTGTTGCTTCCACGGTCTTATTAGTACCCGAACCTTTCGGAGGGCGCTGACAGCATCGGCTGACAGCTGTTCGGAAATAAGGGGTGCTCCTTCAGTGGCGTAACCACTTCTGGCAGAGTTTGGAAAAAGGTGCCGGAAAGCGATGCTCGGAGTGTGGGCGGACTGCTGTCTGTACATTCTCGAAGCTGTGGCGTAAGCAGTTGCGGCAGAGACGTCAGTGGGGGCAGGCCGGTAGTCGATGTTGAGTGTGTGCAGCTGACTGACCCCAATAGCTTGGCCTCCATAGTAGTCCATCAAGATTTCCATCATTATGATTCCCAGTGGCCATAATCACAGTCGCCATGATCGCGATTCCCATAAATGCTTGGACAATCCTCAAGTTGCAGTTGTTGTTTTTCTTTTTGTTTGTTTTTTGTTTGTTGTTGTTGTTTGTTTTTTCTACTGTGAGGTTAAAACACTAATTCAGTTACAACATAAAACAAATAAAACAATAAAAACAAATAAATACCCTCTTAATTTTTGCTTTCAACACCTGCCGTCGGGTCGACGAATGAAAATGCAATAAAATTAATGCAGTATTTTAATGTTTTACGCGCGCGCTCGCGCACGTGTATGTGTGTGTGTGTGTGTGTGTGTGTGTGTGTGTGTGTGTGTGTGTGTGTGTGTGTGTGTGTGTGTGTGTGTGTGTGTGTGTTTATGCTCGCGCGTGCGGATGCAAGCGTGTTTTGAACGTGTTTTGAACGTTATATAATAATATGTGTGTGCGGGTGTATGTCTGGAAGAAACTGGGTCGGGCGAGAGAGAGAGGCAGAGAATGTGAGAGCGAGACAAACATAATTTTGACATATTTATTTACGTTTTTATTTTTATGCTTTGTATAGTGATTGTGTGTGTGTGTGTGTGTGTGTGTGTGTGTGTGTGTGTGTGTGTGTGTGTGTGTGTGTGTGTGTGTGTGTGTGTGTGTGAGCGGGCGCGCGTATGCTCTTTATTGGCATTGTGTGCTTGCGATTCTGTGTGTGTGTGTGTGTGTGTGTGTGTGTGTGTGTGTGTGTGTGTGTGTGTGTGTGTGTGTGCACGCGCGCGAGCGTGTATGTGCGCGATCTAGTGTATGAGTGTTTTTGCCATTCTTTGTATTAAAATGTTTGTTAATTTTCGTATATTTTGGACGCTTGTTGTACAATTCTTGATTTGTATAATTATGGATATTTGCGCATTGTATGTTTTTCTTTCATTTGTAAATCGCTTTGGTTTCCGAAAGCGCTCTATAAGTTCCCTGTTATTATTATCATTATCATTATTATTATAGGCAAGGTGTGGACTGTATAGGCAAGGAATGGATTGCACAGGCACATGTATTAAGGAGTGATCTGCGTAGGCAAAGAGTGGCTGCATAGGCAACGAGTGGACTGCATAGACAACGAGTGGACTGCATAGGAACATGTATTAATGGGTGAACTGCATAGACAACGAGTAGATTGCATAGGGACATGTATTAATGAATGGACTGCATACACAACGAGTGGACTGCATAGGACCATGTATTAATGAGTGCACTGCATAGACAACGAGTGGACTGCATAGGGACATGTATTAATGAGTGAACTGCATAGAAAAATAATGGATTGCATAGGCACATGTATCAAGGAGTGGCTTGGAAAGACACGTGCACCCGTGCTAACTTCATAAGACCGGCAGAGAAAAGGTTGCCGTCAGACCCAGTCCAACTCCTGTTATCTGCCTTCTCACACGACGCAGTTCCGACAGAAATCTCGCTTCCACAGAGCAATTCCCCAGAACAATTCACAAAAACAGTTCCAAGGAGCAATTCCAAAGAACATTCCAAAGAAAAATTCCCAAAAGAACAATTCCACAGAGCGATTCCAACGAACAATTCCAAAGAACAATCCCAAACTGGACAATGCAGTCTCCCTTAAGGTTGCTGCTGCACCCTCACTGGACCTGTCCCAGTCCACGCTGCGGCACATTCTCTGATTCCATCGCACATTCTTATTTCCTGTTTTTCTCCTTTCCGCACCCCCCCCCCCACCCCCCTCCCCCACCCCTCCAACCCCAGCACCCCCACCCCACCTCCCCCACCCCACCTCAGCCGTCCATGTGCGGCAAATCCTTCCAGTAAAGGAAGCTGGTCGAAGGAGCAGCACCATTAGGGGTGCTTTTGCCTCTGTCAAACAAAGTCTTGATCCGTTCTTGTCTTTCGTTTCTTCGCCAGATGGAGAAGCGATTTCCCTTTCCCGAAGCTACAGTTTCGGCTAAACGATTACCTTTAAGCCTTTCGATCTGCAGCGAAAGGTCAGTCTCGACGACTGCTTCAATCAGAGGACTATGAGCGACCTTATTATAGAACTCCTGATGTGCCCCTCTCTAGATCTGTTTCTGAACTGGGCCAGGGTTCCTGTCGCTCGTCTTCGAACAGAGCAGGAACTCGACTGCAGAAGGTTCTCTGGGGTTTGATACGCTTCTCTAGTTACAGTCCTCCGTACTGTTGCCAGTCCTCGGGGGTTCTGAGGATCTACGGTGGCCTGTTGTCAGGCGGGGAATGGGTCTGTGCTCACTGAAGGCAAGGTTGTGGGAGTCTGAGGACTGAATGATTTTGTGGTCACCACTGTGCGGAGACAGAGCACACACAACACACACACACACACACACACACACACACACACACACACACACACACACACACACACACACACACACACACACACACACACACACACACACACGCACGCACGCACGCACGCACGCATGCACACGCACACACACATGCACGCACGCACACACACACACACTCACACACACACACACACACACACACACACACACACACACACACACACACACACACCACAACACACACACACACACAAACACACACACACACACACACACACACACTACACACGCACGCACGTACGCACGCTCACACGCACGCGCGCACTCATACTCACACACACACACACAGACACACACAGACACACACACACACACACCACAACACACACAGACCACACACACACACACACACACACACACACACACACACCACACACACACACACCACACGCACGCACGTACGCACGCTCACACGCACGGCGCGCACTCATACTCACACACACACACACACACACACACACACACACACACACACACACACACACACATGCTAGTGGTGTCAGTTAAGACTGCTATCTTTGGTGAACATTCAAATATTTCGGCGTGGAAGGATTTTTGAATTGGAATGGTGTTTGAGTCCTCTTCATCTCGCAGCTTAATCCAGTACACATGGATGAGAGGTTTGCGTGTTGCTGTTGTTTCATGCTTCCCACAGAGTAGTTCATGAGTACGATGCATTCTAGGTCTCCAGTTCCACCCCGGTGGGTACTGCGGACGCAGAAATTAAGGTTCCCGTTGCTGAGAACCCAGAGCTGTCTTTGGTTCCGTCTTTTACGCCTAGAGTAGATCATAGTATATATATAGCTTTTGCATGCGTCGGCTACCATTGCAACAGTTTCAAAGGTGACGATGGAGAACTTCTTCAGAGGCAGGATGAAGTAGGACTACGTATGGGCGTTCCCGAGCACCTACATACCACCTTGAACTGACCGAGACGTTGTTTGCCTTTTCCATCGGGTGGAGCTGGCGCCCTAATATGCTCGCTTCGTAAACGTTTTGACAGGCGGGGCGGAGTTCGTATGGGCGTTCCCCGAGCACCTACATCCACCGAGGACTGATTTGAGACGTTGTTTGCCTTTTCCATCGGGTCGAGCTGGCGCCCTAATATGCTCGCTTCGTAAACGTCTTGACAGGCGGGGCGGAGTTCGTATGGGCGTTCCCGAGCGCCTACATCCACCGAGGACTGATTTGAGACGTTGTTTGCCTTGCCCATCGGGTCGACCTGCTGCCTAATGTGCTGATGGCGAGTTGCTGACCTTTCGATATCCGCCTTGTGCTGCTGGGAACATCTAGACGATGATGAATGGCTACAGTTTAAAGCCCCGCTGTCTCTAAACAAATTCTGGCAGGAATCGAAAATCCAGGGAAGGGGGAAGAGGGTGGGGAACTATTATTATCTAATAAGCGGAGCATGCACCAGCAGAATGATTTGTGCTTAGAGCCGGCGCGGCCTGCTGTAAGAAACAGTGAGGTAAAACTGTGGATTGCAGGTTCAAATCCCGCTGGTTCCTCCGTGTCAGGTCGTCTGTGTTATTGCTTATCCATCTGGGAAGAAGAGGGGGAAAATGAATGTCTTTGATCATGCTTGACGTGACGGGGTAAAAGTGAAAGAGTTTCAAAAATGGAAACGAAGGCAGATATGAATGAAGGGAGATGACGAAGGGGATAACCCCCTCACCCCTCCACCCCCCCACCCCCCACACGCGCACACGCACACACACGCACGCACGCACGCACGCACGCACACACACACATCAACCCGCGTACACACCTCCGCAAGGGACAGCGAAGAAGAAGACAAAGAAAAGAAAGAGGAAACAGAAAAAAATAAAGAAAAATAAATTTTGGCTGTACTTAGCCATGTAGCGTTCACGAACCAATACGAAGAGAAAGCTAAAAATATTTTTTTTTAATTAAAAAATGTAAGAATTTTTTTTAAAAGAAGAGAACAGCATCCTTCCTTTCAACATTAAGGTGATAGTAACAAAGATAAAATGATTGAAAGAGAATCGAAATCTAAAACAAAGACGAATTGGATCAGGCAGAGATACAGGCCACGTGAGGGGGAAAGAATAATAATATTTAAACAAATCAAAAAGCAGAGAAAAACTGGAGACTGACGACAGAACCAGAAAGAAATAAAGTGAAAAAGTTCATGTAATTGTGGGGAGAAAGCTTTTCTAAGTTTTTCATCTGGTTTTGGCGTCTCCGTGTTGTAGAATGCAGGATAACGACTTAGCCCACTTTGTTCGTTCCTTACACTTTTGTAACGCTCAACTGTCTTCGGAGAGATACTGTCGGAAGCGAAGATCCAGGCGGTGGGATGGGAGAGATTGGGGGTGGGGGGGGGGGGGGGACTACATCTAACGCGACACTGTCACTACCACAGTGACCTGTGAACCATTTTAATGTTTCATTGATTGTGGAAGAACACGTCAGCGTGATACTGTACCACAGCTTTGCAAGAGAAAGGAAAGCCGAAGCGGAATCAAACCAGTTTCTCTAGCTCTGCCATTCGGCCTGTCGCCTTACCGCTTAGCCAAACCGAGCAGTAGCTTACCTTCTCCCACTGCCATCTTTACAAAAAATAGAAACACAGAGACCTAAAGTAGTTTACTGATTCAACGACCGCAGCTCTCCCCCTCTCCCACTACAATTTCCGCAAAAGTAGAAACACAGAGACCTAGAGTAGCCTACTGATTCGACAATCACACCTCTCCACACTTCAATTCGCAAAAATAGAAACACGGAGACCGAGAGTAGCCTACTGATTCAACAGTCACAGTTCTCACCCTCTCCTCACTACAACTCGCAAAAGTAGAAACACAGAGACCCAGAGTAGCCTATATTGTTTCACAGTCACAGCTCTCACCCTCTCCTCACTACAACTCGCAAAAAATAGAAACACAGAGTAGCCTACTGATTCAACAATCACAGCTGTTAACCGCTAGAGGTCAAAATGATCTTTTCCGAATCAGCGGTGCGCGTGGACGTCCTCCGTGAAGAGAGTTCAATCTTCCGGTAATTTCTTTCCGCTAGAACATTGCCTCTGGATCTGCGATAGCCCACCACTTCCGCGCATGCTTCAGATGAAATGAAGGAAGTCTTAGGGATCTGACT
>OY757542.1:16471999-16476999 GCA_963584105.1 Alviniconcha strummeri
CAACCAGTCACATTTCTGCTACAGCAACCAGTCGCGTTTCTACTGTAACAACCAGCCATGTTTCCGCAAAAAGAAGAAAAAAAGAAAAGAAGAGGCACTTTTCCGCAAGAACAATCGGTCACGTTTCCGCTAAACAACCAGTCACGTTTCCTCTACAAGAACCAGTCACGTTATCGCTACGGCAACCAGTCACGTTTCTGCTACGGCAACCAGTCACGTTTCCGCTACAACAATCAGTCACGTTTCCGCTTCCGCAACCAGTCACGTTTCCGCTACAACAACCAGTCACGTTTCTGCTGCAACAACCAGTCACATGTCTTCTCCAAGAGCCTGTCACGTTTCCCCTATAATCAATCATGTTTCCGCTACAACAACCGGCCACGTTTCCTCTACAACCAGTCACGTTTCCAGTAAAGAAACCAGTCAAGATTCCGCTAGGGACGTTTCCGTTACCGAAATGAAACCATGCAGTCAAGTTTCCGTTTAGAAACCAGCCACATTTTCACAGTCAGATTTCTGCTACATAAACACGTTAAGTAACCCCTGTGAAGAAACCAGTGAAGCAGCCAGCTGCAAAACCCAGTATTATTTCCTCTGCAGAAACCAGTAAAGTATAACAAGTAAACCAGTAAAGCATAACAGCTACAGGAACCAGTCAAGTATTCCATTAGAGAAACCTGTCAGATTATGAGGGGACTGCAGTGCCGACCCAGTGTTTGAACGGGAGGAACGGCGGCGGTGTGTTTGTGGCGGGGTGGTGAGGGAACGGAGGGGGGAGGGGGGTGCGAATCAAAGGAGTGGGGATGGTTGAGGTTGGACGTATTGCCTTTTTTTGCGGCTGAAAGGTAGAAAGCGGAACGGAAGTAAACACCACTCTGTCAGATGAACTGTAAAAAACCAGTCTGTGTTGAGAACTTCAATGCCTTATTGTGTTCAAATGACTGTTTGCACGGTGATTAGGTGACGGTCGATGCTTCTGAGCACGGAAAACATTGAACGTGTCCATACGCTCAGCACAGCCCGCACGCCATGTCTATTGTCATTTTCTTTTTCTCTTGTCAGCTACATTAAGGCGGGGTGAACGGACCACTGAAGAGTCCTGTAAATGAAATTCCGGTTTTCTCTTGCCTTTTCAGATTAATACATTGTCGGGGAAGCTTTCGTTTTACTTTTATCACTGCGAATTTGTTTTTCCCAGTGGTGAAATGAAACATCAGCCTTCAGTGTACTCCACACTTAATTTTCTTTGCCAAATGGCAAGTTAGTCGTTGGAGTTTAACGTCCCGTCAACCGCACTAGGCCACACAATACGGAAAAGACAGCGCTCAACACTCCAACGAATGTACTCAACAGATGTTTTTATTTGCCTAATGACAACAGACAAAGCTAAATATCCAAAAGACACTACTCCAGATGTGGTTTGCTTTGCCCATTGACAAAACAATGTTTAACGCTCATAAAATGATACACAATATTCAAAAGGTAATACTCAACTTTTAAAAGACTACACTAGACAACACTCAACACTAAATTTGTTTTGCACAATGGCAAAAGACAATACCAAACACTCAAAAACATCAAGGACACTTGCCTATCTATTTAAAATGGCAAAAAACAATCTTCAACATTCAAAAACAACACTCAACAACCTGTTTTGCCTTGTAACAAAAGACAACGCCGAACACTCAAAAGGCAACATTCAAAATTCAGTTCGTTTTACCCAGTGGTAATTAAAACGCGTGCACACACACACACACACACACACACACACACACACACACACACACACACACACACACACACACACACACACACACACACGCACACACACACACACACACACCAAAAACAAGCAAACAAACAAGCACACACTCACACAAATACACACACACACACACACACACACACACACACACACACACACACACACACACACACACACACACCAAAAACAAGCAAACAACAAGCACACACTCACACAAATACACACACACACACACACAAACACACACACACACACACACACACACACACACACACACACACACACACACACACACACACACACACACACACACACACACACGAACAACACAGCAACCAAAAACAAACATCCACATTCTAAAGACAATGATCAACAACCCAAGACGATGCAGAAAAAAAGAAAAACACAATAGTCAACGCCGCAAAGACGACAGTCAACACTCCACATATATACTTTACAATCAAAAGACGACACTCATTGCTCCAGTGACGATAGCACAACAAGCACATTACTTAACACTTCAAAACCAATACTCAAGACACCAAATACATTACTCAACACTGCAAAGACAATATTCAACAGTCCGAAGACAATACGCCGATCAACACTCAAAAGACAACACTCAGTATTCAACACTCCAAAGACAGTAATACTCAACGCTCCAAAGACAATATTTAACCGTTAAAAACGGTTAAAAAGCAAAACGATACTCAATATTCCCTGAAAAATACAATATTCAACATTCACTTTGCTTTCACTTTTCTTTGTGGCAAAGCGTGGCAAAGCACAACACCCAAGATTAAAACACAACAACAACAAAAGCACAAATGATAAATTCAATACAAAAAAAAGAACAAAACAAAACAACAACAACAAAGCAAGGACCCTCAGCACTCGGTTTGCCTTGCCCATTGAGAAAAAACACTCCACACTCTACACGAAAACCCTTCGAGGTTTTCTGTCATCAAACTCTTCCGGGTTCCCGAAGAAATATGGCAGCTGTGAGTCCCGTGCCTCGCGAGATTTGGGTCATAAACCGAAGGTTGACCGTCGGGACCTCACATCAGCCATGATTCTTATTTCCATTACTTATGCTTGCTTCTGGCACTCGACTCTCGAAACACGCCCCGTCTCAACACAGACACTCTCAGTCAATAACATTTTGCCCTTGAGAGAGGCGACGGAATGATCTTCGGTTAAATGTCACTTCTGGGAAACTGGGAACGCTGAAACTAAAGACAAAAAAGATTCGGGAGAGCTTGTCAGCTTGTTCTTTCCCGGCTACTAACAGCATAACGACTACACAAACCGGAGTTTTCTCCTCTGGTTACATAACAATACAGCGACTACACAACAATCCTGGGTTCTCTTGTCTGGTTACACAGCACATCGACTAACAGCAACTACATAACAATTCGGGGTTCTCTCGTCTGGTTACTGCAATGCATAGCTACTGTGCGACAATTCGGCGTTCTCTCGTCTGGTTACACGACAGCTCAGCGACTATTCAACATTTCGAGGTTCTCACATTTGGTTATATACCACTTTAGCGACTACACAGCAGTTCGGGGGTTCTCTTGTCTGGTTACAACAGCGACTATACAGCAAGTCGGGGTTGTCTCATCTGGTAACATAACACTTCAGCGACTACACAGCAGTTCGAGGTTCTCTCATCTGGTTACATAACACTTCAGCGACTACGCAGCAATTGGAGGATCTCTTATCTGGCTGCATAACACTTCAGCGACTACACAGCAATTGGAGGTTCTCTCATCTGGTTACATAACACTTTAGCGACAACACAGCAATTGGAGGTTCTCTCGTCTGGTTACACGACTGCACAGCGACAGTTAGTGCACATTGAATCAACTCTGGTGTGGTTGCGCATGAACACAGTGGCTAGAAAATGATTTCGGCCTTGTATTTACTCGTACGGAACCAATCCTCTGTTTTTGCCCGTTGTTTTTGTTGTTGTTGTTGGTCGCTTTTATATAGCGCTATCCTCCACTCTCGAGCAGGCTCACTGCGCTCGCTGCATGAGTGACTAGCTTTTTTATAGCGCGTTTCAGTTTGAATATCAACCGAAGTGGTGTACTTACAGGTCTTTCCGTCAGGTCTTTCAAATATTCCTCGAAAACCTTTCTCTTTTCACGTTTTTTTTTTTTTTTTTTTTTTTTTGTACTGACACATTATCTATGAGTATTCTTTTTAACCGTTTATGCGTTTGGATCTTGTTTTAGAACGCTAACAGTCATCTTTTTCTTTTCTTCTTCTTTTTCTTTTCTTCCTTTCTCTTTTCAAAAACCTTGTTTTCAGTCCCATTGCTCTGTAATACGATTGTGTGTGTGTGTGTGTGTGTGTGTGTGTGTGTGTGTGTGTGTGTGTGTGTGTGTGTGTGTGTGTGTGTGTGTGTGTGTATGTGTGTGTGTGTGTGTGTGTGTGTGTGTGTGTGTGTGTGTACGTGCGTGCGTGTGTGCGTGTGTGCGTGTGTGCGTGTGTGCGCGCGCGCGCGCGCGTGTGTGTGTGTGTGTGTGCGTGCGCGTTTGTGGATGTGTATGTGTGCATCTTTTGCATAATTATACTAGAACACTTGTCGATATATATATATCTAAAATTGTGGATAACATTTTCCACCTCAATATACATTATGTGTGTATGCTTGTTTAGCGCTTTGAGCCACAGGGTAGGCGCTTTACAAATTCCCATTATTATCATTATTAAGAAGAGTCAGTCCGTCAGTTAGGCCTTCTACTAAGGCAGGAACTGTAGGAGAAATAAGAAAACCCTTTTTGTATACAGGGAAGTGGACAAGGCGAAAAAAGTCAGCGAAAGGCCCGCATTGATTCAGAGCTAAACGCAGATGCTGAAGTTGTTCCCTAGCTGACTCCCGTTGCCGCTGGCTTGTACTTAACCTCTGCTGGGATTCTCTGACAGCACGACATAGAAATGATGGGGCCAGACACACCAGGTGATGATTAGTTTGGGGATTGCTGGGGGGGGGGGGGAGGTATGTATGTGTGTGGAGGGGGTGGGATGGGGGGTGGGGGTGAGGGAGGTAGGACTGTCCGATGCTCTGGTGGCTAAGTTAAGACAGCATCTTGAACATGTCACTTGTTTGATTTGCATAACGCAGTGTTGTCCCTGCATGCGACAAACATCCGGCTTCGCGAATTTTAACGGAAAAAAACAATCTTTAAAATAAAAGGAAGAAAGAAAGACAGAACAATCTTTAAAA
>OY757542.1:16481999-16506093 GCA_963584105.1 Alviniconcha strummeri
TTACAAAAACAACAACAACAAAAGCACAAACAAAAAAAGTGTCTAAATTAGCACTGCAAACAGCGAATCGATCTGTCTTGCTAACGGAAAGATGTCTAAATTATCACTGTAAACGGTGGATTTTGACTTGCTAAAGGAAAGGCGTCTGAATTATCAATGTAAACGGTGGGTTTTGATTTGCTAAAGGAAAGGTGTCTGAATTATCCATGTAAACGGTGTAAATTATGCCTTAGCCAGGTAAACAGTGGGTTCTGGGTTGCTAAAGGATATGTATCTTAGGTAAACGGTGGACTCTGGGATACTAAAATAATTATTGTGTCGCGGACTGGCAAGCGATGGTAAGTTCTAAATGTATGTTCAGTTTCGATATCGATAGACTGTGTCCGGTATTAAGCAAAAGCAAATGTTATCTTATGCAAACGTTTTTTTTTTCAAGCTCTAATCTGCTGTCTTTATTTGTTGAGTAACTACACTCATTTACCGAAATATCTCTATAGTAACTATTACAGGAAGAGAGAGAGGACAATTGTGTGCGGAGCCTGTTTGTTATGAGGAGTAGCATGCCTCAGGCATGTGCGCATCGGCGTCAGCACAGGATTTTGAAATCGCTATATCGCTCCAGCTCCGCTGTCCTGTCACAGAGAAAGAGGGTGTCAATGTGTGTGTGTGTGTGTGTGTGTGTGTGTGGTGTGTGTGTGTGTGTGTGTGTGTGTGTGTGTGTGTGTGAATGAGTGAGTGAGTGTGTGTGTGTGTGTGTGTGTGTGTGTGCGTGAGTGCGTACGTGCGCGCGCGCGCGCGCGCGCGCGCGCGTGTGTGTGTGTGTGTGTGTGTGTGTGTGTGCGTTGTTGTTGTTGTTGTTGTTATTGTTGCTGTTGTGTGTGTATGTGTGTGTGCCGTGCGTGCGTGCGTGTGCGTGCCTTCTCTCCCTTCCCAACACACTAAGCATTGTCTCCTTTTTCCAATACACTACACATTATCTCTCTTCCAGCACACCATACATTCTCTCTCTTCCGAACACACTATGTATTGCCCCTCCCAGCACACTATGCATTCTCTCCCCTCCCAGCACTTCAGGTATTCACTCCCTTTCCACCACGCTATGCTTTCTCTCCCCTCCCAGCACACTATGCATTTTCTCCCCTCCCAGCACTTCAAGTATTCACTCCCTTTCCACCACGCTATGCTTTCTCTCCCCTCCCAGCACACTTTGCATTCTCTCCCCTCCCAGAACACTATGCATACACTCCCCTCCCAGCACCATGCATTCTCTCCCTTCCCAGCACACTATGCATTCTCTCCTCTTCTCCCAACAAACTATGCATTCTCTCCCCTCCCAGCACACTATGCAGTTTCTCCCAACACGCCATGCATTCTTTCCCGCCCCAAACACACTATACATTGTCTCCCTTCCCAAATACATATGCATTGTCTCCCTTTCCAGCACACAATGCATTCACCTCATTCAGTTTCACCACTCTAACAGAATTTCCTTTCTATTTCCCGACTCTTACTTTCCTTCCAGACTCCTAATTGACTCATTTTTCGGTTCATGACAGCATTAGATTCGAGCTTATCGACTGGCCGCTGTATGCTGAATGCCGCAGTGGACATGCCCATGAACATGCATACTAACTCAACTTCGTCTTCACCCATGACGGTCACGATCGTCGCATTTGACATGGTGATCGACGGGGTCAAACATTGACAACATTCCTTGACCTCAAGCCAGTCTGTAAATACCCATCGTCAAAAAAAAAACCCAGCACCAACAACACCAAAGGAGAGAGAGAGGAGAGAGAGAGTGAGAGAGAGAGAGAGAGAGAGAGAGAGAGAGAGAGAGAGAGAGAGAGAGAGAGAGAGACAGAGAGAGAGAGAGGGAGAGAGAGAGAGACAGACAGACAGACAGACAGACAGACAGACAGACAGACAGACACAGAGAGAGAGAGAGAGAGAGAGAGAGAGAGAGAGAGAGAGAGACAGACAGGACAGACAGACAGACAGACAGACAGACAGACAGACAGAGACACAGAGAGAGAGAGAGAGAGAGAGAGAGAGAGAGAGAGAGAGAGAGAGGAGAGAGAGAGAGAGAGAGAGGAGGAGAGAGAGATGAGAGAGAAGAGAGAAGAGAGAGAGGAGAGAGAGAGTGAGACAGAGAGAAAGAAAGGGTTTGAGCATTCCCCCCGTCTTTGTGACGGCATTTTGTAGTTGTCAACATTACAAAAACAGGTAATGACAGTTACACGAAACGTTGATGAAAAGAAAATTTAATTCACGTGTGTTCAATTTCGTACAGCACATTTCCGCGAGGAGGTGTCTGGAAGAAAGAAGAGATTATGCATTTGGAGGCAAATTTTACCGATTATGAAGCTATTTCTGGAAACGCTTCATCTCTAATCTTTGATCATTGCCAGGGGCGGGAAATTAAACACAAAACTTTGCACTCTTGCCGCCGCTATTATAAAGTAGCCGATTTGTTTTCTTTCTGGAATAACGATTAAAGGAACTCTCCTCCAGAGGCTAAACTTCGTGTGATTGGAGAAGGTTAAACAAACACGATCCGCAAGTAAAAAAATAAATAAAAAATAAATAAATGGTGCCGTTGATTTTATAACGACTTTATAAGAGGACTTTCCAGTCACCACAACTCCCCCCTTTTCACTTTGTCTTTTCCGCGTTTGAGCATGAATCAATGATAGGATACCAGAACCTCTCAGGTTTGTCTAAACGTCGCGCATAAATAGTTCTTGTCTTTGCTTATTTTTTTAATCTGGACAATGTGTTTGAAATAATTTCATATTCCTAACCTTTTTATGGACAACAGCATACAATTACGATATTGTATATGTGGTAAGAATGACAAAACTCAAAAGAACAAGGAAAATTTACACATAAAGTGAACACAGGATATGTGTCTTGTTTCGTGTCCCGCCTTCAAAAAGCAATCTTGCATGCGCTATTTCTCCTATTGGAGTAAACCAGCCCTTTAAACAAAAGTAATGAAGAAGAACGAAACATAGTGGGTTTTTTTCATAGTTCTTTTCCGTTTTTTCAAGATCATGCAATCAAAGCAGACACAGATTTGGAGTTGCTCAACCATGTAGCTTCTGAAGACTAAAACAAAAGGACTGGTTAGCTCGACTGGCAAGAGCCTGACAGCGCATATACAGGTAGTGGCTATTAAACTGAGTGACCAGGTGGAGAAGTGGAGAGAGTTACGCACAAGTTAAGAGTCTGCGATAGGACACTGGCAAAAAATGTTACTGGACACGTAAAGTAATAGTTTTTTAATAGCTGTTTTTGTTCATTAACAAAGGTAGCTTACCAGGAATCACACGTTTTAAATAATTATTCTACTACTACCTGTTCGCGTGTTTCTGGCGTGCAACCGACCGCATGTTTTTTTCATTTAATTTTGATTTTATATTATTATTATTACAAAATTGTGTTTAAAAAATGCCCTGTAGTAGCATCGGCTCAATACGCTGAAAACAATTCATCACTAAACATCATGTACCTCAATCCACCGCCGAGCGTGATTAGTAAACAGCAGCTACCGGTTTTATCCACAGTGAACAGTGAGGTACACATTGAACGATTGTGAGATTTATTCGAAGAAAGCCATGAAATTATTCACGCTACGATTAGTCAAGTTGCCCGACAAATTATTAGGTTTGAACAGACTGTGTACCAGAGACGACGCCATTGTCAACTGTTTGCAGGCCGAGCCTACAAAAACGTGTGTAAAAACAATTATTAGGCTTGAACAGACTGTGTACCAGAGACGACGCCATTGTCAATTGTTTGCAGGCCGAGCCTACAAAAACGTGTGTAAAACAAGTTATGGACGTAGTAAGCATTCCGTAAATAGTTGCACCCCGTTGGGTGATCCCCAATCTATTAAACTGGCGTTATTCCAAAAGGGTCAATGCAGGAATTAATGCCACAGAAAAATCCTATGTAAAATAATAAAAAGTCACACTCAAAATCCTGTGTGGGCAAGTCCTTTAAGGTCTATGATGAAATACCTTTTGACGTCATCACCCTCATAGGTTATTGTAATAATGATTATGACAATTCTGTCTGAGTTTATTTTCCGGCCTGAGATGACTGTGCGGTTGGCAGTTCGCGTAAACCTAATAGCTAGTCGAGTTTATACAGTGACACTTAAACTACGTGGAAACCATTTCCGGTTTCCTATCTTTCCAAACTCTTAGCGTGGCTGGAAATTGGCACCTTTCTAGGTCTCAGGCAATGGCGATGACAGCGACACATGACAGAATAGTATTAGTTCTTCCAGCATCATTGCCGTTCTGTAATGAAACGCGTTTTGGTATGAGAAGAGAGAGAGAGAGAGAGAGAGAGAGAGAGAGAGAGAGAGAGAGAGAGAGAGAGAGAGAGAGAGAGAGAGAGAGAGAGAGAGAGAGAGAGAGAGAGAGAGAGAGACAGACAGACAGACAGACAGACAGACAGACAGACAGACAGACAGACAGACAGACAGACACAGAGACACACGAACTCGAAAACTTTAATACTCAAGGATAGTAGCGTTAGGTCCATTTGGACCTATCTAACAGCCAGTCCTTGCTATACTACAAACACAAATAAACATGACAATACCACAAACAAATATTATAAGCACGATTAAGCAATTGATTAATGCAGTTTCATAGTTCCTGTAAATGTGCAGAAACATCAGAATTAAATTTCTTTCATGGGCATACATGCATACAACACTGTTTTCCCCCCCTTTTTTTTTAGGCAAACGTGTGATTCAAACAAATTTGTCCAAATTTGACGAAAGGTTATTCTTAGATATATATTTGTGCAGATTACGTTTGAAACAAGGAAGAGAAATACATGACTTTATGTTTTGAGGCAGGGAGTTTCAGAGGGACGCTCCAGCGAAGGATATGCTAGCTTTAAATAAGTCACGCCTTGGCCTTGGCACGTGGAGGTTATTCCTGGAGTTGGTGTAGTGGGATTGTGGGATGAGGAGAGAGAGAGAGAGAGAGAGAGAGAGAGAGAGAGAGAGAGAGAGAGAAGAGAGAGAGAGAGAGAGAGAGAGAGAGAGAGAGAGAGAGAGAGAGAATACGGAAATTTTATTCATTAAGGCCATAGCCCCATTTGAAGGGGTGTAAGCACAATAAACCTTGTAATGCAATGCACACACAGTAATCAATTTGCTGACTTTGGAATGTTGCAAATGAACAAAACCGAAGCGAAACGTTATGTAGAGGAGAATATTACAATAATGTCCATGATTATTAGTTCGTCTCATTCTTATATATCTCATATCTTCTTGAAGTTCTACACAATAGCAGGGTTTTTCTTCTGTTGAATGCTTTATATACAAACAAAGCAAGATTTTTCAGGGCGCGTTCATTCTGCGTATCTAAGAGCAATGCCAACCGAAATTCACATGAGTTATTGAAATATTTGGGTTCTATAAACTCGTATCTTAAATCATCAAATGCAGGACAGCATAGAACAAAATGGACTTCACTGTCCACAGCCGACAGGCACAATGGACATTTCTAGTCATCCACATTATAAACTTTAAATCTTGATCTATGCACTTTAATGTCTGACACCCCAAATCTAAATCTGGTCAAATGTATACCTTATGTGTCTGTTTGAATTTAACATCAAATAGGGTTCAACACCAGCTAATGTTTTAAATTGTCTGTACAACGAAAATCTATCATTTGTGTTTACATGGTCATCCCAAGCTTGCCATCGAATGTCAATACGTCTTTGTCTGAACTCCCTAATAAATGCATTCAAACATCCCACACCCTGATTATCCCAAACATAAGAAAAGCCGTTTGCACATAAGGTTTTGCGAACATTAGTCACCCAGTTATTTTTCCCCTTTGGTCCAAATTCAATAACATTTATTACGCTCTCAAAGGCAGTCTGTGCTCCTCCATGCGCATCAGTTTTAACCAGTATTTTATACAGCGAACACATGCATTAATTTGAATAGGAAACCTTCCAACTTCTTCATACACAATATCATTTGGGGTTCTCCTGTCCACACCTAAATAACGTTTCAAACCAAACAAATGTACATTATCAATCACCGATGAGCAACTTTCCAGACCCCATATCTCTGCTCCATAGAGAACAATAGGTTGCACTTGAGCATCAAAAAATCTTCAAAAAACAACAACAACATTAATCGAGCTGCAGTCAATTCTATATAATTTACTCATGATACACAGCAGCGCCCTTTTTGCTCTACTTACCAAATCTTGACAAGCATGGTAAAAACTAAGCCTTGTAGAAAAACATATACCAAGATATTTATAAGAGTTCACCACCTTCATCATACAATCACCATAGACCCATCTTTCTCTGGCACCTAAATAACCTCCCTTCCTAAAAACCACTATATTACTTTTATTCATATTTACTTTAAGTTGTAACCTTGACGCAGCACTAAACAGATTGTTAAGCTGCGTCTGAAGACCAATAACAGTTTCAGATAGCAATATCATGTCATCTGCAAATAACAGTATCACTAACTGGACAAAATCACTGCTCAGGCTTACTCCATGCCTGCCGTTCTAAATAATATCAAGGGCAAGTTTATTTATAAACAGTGAGAACAAGACAGGGCTACACACATCCCCCTGTTTCACACCATTGGTACAGTTAATACAGTCTGTAAACGTAGCACCACATCTAATTCTATAGCTAGCCTTCACATTTTCATACATACTTCTAACGCACTTTTACAGGCTACCCTTAATACCATTTTTCAAAAGAATAGACCAAAGTAGTTTTCTCGATATCGAAACGAAGGCCTTCTCAAAATCTATAAAGGCCAAATAGAACTTTCTATTCAAGGCAAACTGTTTCTGAATCATAGCCATCAGTGTAAACATATGGTCAACAGTTGAGTAGTCTTTTGTGAACCCCGCTTGACATTCTCCCGTTAAATTGTTCTGTTCGATCCACTCCTGTAGCCTGTTGTTAATAATGGAACTATATAACTTACTACTGATATCGCCATAGAGATATTCCTCTGTAGTTGTTTGGATCATTTTGGTTACCCTTCTTAAAGAGGGGAATAATCGTGCTCTCTGTCCAACTATCTGGATATATACCACGGTCAAACAAAACATTGAAAAACTTAACCAAAAAATCCACTGCTAAATATCCGGCATGCTTAAGTAATTCACAAAGACCTGCAGCCTTACCATTTTTTAACCTTTGAATGGCTAGTAAAACTTCTTCTCGTGTAATTGGTCTGTCATAATAGACATCACTTTCACAATTTTCAAAATAATTATCAGAATCTTCATCATAGTTATCTTGTTCAAGCACCTTTTGAAAATGGTTAAACCACTCCTTTTCTGAAATACTGTTATGTGGCTGATACTTGTTCTTCGAAATTTTACGCATATTCTGCCAGAAGCCTGTTGGTCTGATACTGACTGCATAAGATTGTTCAACACATTTTCATTGAACTTCTTTCCCTTTTGCTGCAACAATTTTTTATACTCTCCTCTAGCACAACAATAATCCACACTTTCTGCACGATCTAATGATTTACGAAATTTACGTAATAACTTTCTAACGTTTTTTTCTAGCAGCCCTACACTCTTCATTGTATCATTCATCCATCCCCTTTGGTCCGTTAACAGAGAGAGAGAGAGAGAGCGAGCGAGCGAGCGCGCGCGCGCGCGAGAGAGAGAGAATCTGTGGCAGTCCGACCTGCCGACAATGCACGATCACAAAACCGAGAGGCCGCCACTTGCCCAGAAAAACTTAGAGACCCGTATTTTACTCTCACCCTAAGAAGGCACAAAAACTGACAGCACGGTGTTTATGTTTGTGGCAGAACGGTTGTGGGTATTGCCGAACGAAGGTACTAAAATACAGATTCATTTCAGTCACGGGGGGATAATCTCTCAACTCGCGGGATGCGATGACCCGGACGTGAAGAAAGAGCCTCGCTTCCACTGGAGCTTTCCTGTCTCCTCCAAGGCAGCTATCACTTCGCTGCAGGGCATCCTGCTCCATTAATCCATATGGCGCCCTGAGGAAATTTTCCAGCATCATCGTCTTTGAGGAAATTCTCCACTCATTAAGGCCGCCTTACCCCGTTAATCTGCAGGACTTGCAGCGTCTCTGACACAGCTCAGTCCTGGACAAGAGGAAGAAGAAAAGGAAGAGCCTTCCCCTGCCCCAAGTAAAGTGTCCACTCATGAAGCGTTACCGCGTTATTTTGATTAATCTACTCTGGATCGCATTTCCAAACCTCTTCCTAATAAATATAATAAAGAAAACATCCCCAACGTCACACTTGTCAGTGTGTGTGTGTGTGTGTGTGTGTGTGGTGTGTGTGTGTGTGTGTGTGTGTGTGTGTGTGTGTGTGTGTGTGTGTGATTGTGTGTGTGTGTGTGTGTGTGTGTGTGTGTTTGTGTGTGTGTGTGAGCAGGTTATATCTGCTTGACTCAACACATCTGTGGCACGTGTGTATTTAGTGTTGTTGTAATTGTTAATAACTGTAAAACGCTATGAGCTGTTGTGACAAAGTGCGCTTTACAAATGTACCTTATGATCATTATTCCATACCGTTAATCTTTTATTCAGTCATTATCCGTCATCAAACTGTTTCCGATCCTAAGAAATTCACAGGTCATCATTCGTCACTGTAACACATTAATGTATTCCCTGCCCTAACAAACTCGCTAAACAACATTCGGGCACATGACAACCCCAACCCCCCAAAAACAACTCTCTCTCTCTCTCTCTCTCTCTCTCTCTCTCTCTCTCTCTCTCTCTCTCTCTCTCTCTCTCTCTGTCTCTCTCTCTCTCTCTCTCTCTCTCTCTCTCTCTCTCACACACACACACACACACACACACACACACACACACACCAAAACAAAACCCAAACCCAAACAAACCAAAAACAGTAACTGAAAACAATCATCAAACAAAACAAGAACCCCACAAAAACAGCAACATCAACAACAAGGAAGAAAGAAACAGCAAACAAACAAAGAAACTCTTGGAGCCATTCTTGGCAGCTACTGGAGCCGCCAGTCCCAATTCCCCGGCAGAGAAAGAGTTAAATGAAAACCCCAAAGTGGGAGAGAGGACCATTTAGTACCAAGATGGATGGGCTCATGCAAATGTGTGCAAGACAGAAACATCTTCCTTTAAATACCAGGCACACACTGACTGGCGTACAAAACACGTCCCAAGACAGTTTCTCCAGCCACATCCAGCACAACACTTTGGGTAGATTTGTGGGGAAAAAATCGGTTTGTAAATATTTATGAAGGAAGCCAAAATGACATAAAGTCAAAGACTGTTATTACTGAGTTAATGTTTTACTTATGCAAATGTAATTACTTGTTTGTTATTAGTTAAATGTATCTATGAGTTAACTGTACTTCTTTCTCCGTATTTTGATCTATGTTGAACGATTTACCGCATCGTTGATTCTGATGTTTGCTGCTTCCATACCCCGCAAGAAGCTAAAGGAATAAACATCCTTGAATCTTTAATCGTCATATCGCCACAATTCACCGACGTAACAATCCCTCCAAATGAATTTATGACACCCATAAATGTCAAAAGACTGATCAAACCTAGCAACCCAAAGGACTTTAAGACAACCAATATAGTGGCAGACCATACAAGAAACAACTCACAGAGTTATAGAGTAGATCCTACAAAAAACTGCTGTCTATAGGTGTTCTTTTTTCCCCAGGACTACCATCGACTGGAACAACTTAGAACAGGAAATAGTTATCAGCAAGACAATGGAAAGGTTTAAGACACAAATCTCTCGCTGCCCCTAAAATATCAAGTGCTCCCCCCTTGTCCGCTGACGCCATACCCAAGATCGGGTACTGTACCCAAGATCGGGTCCTGTACTGTCAGCGTATCGCACTTATACTAGTGCGCATCAAGATCAAGATCAAGATCAGGAACAATAACGACTAAACCAGCAAACTAAAGCAACAGCGAGAGCAAGGAACCAGAGCGTTCTGGCGATCAACCAAGGACCAAAAACGAACCTTGTGCAGCGTAACCGTTCGTACCTGCCCTGCAAGACGGCATCTGTGCCAATTGCTGTGTCCTTAAATTAAAGATTGTGTGTCTGTGTCATAATAAATAAGCGTTCTATTGGACGTTTTATGTGTTTTGATGTTGTGGCCTTAAAAAGCGTTCACGCTAATACTCCTTATGGGTATTTTGAAATCACCTTTTGTTTTGTAGTCGACACGGCGTTGTAGGAAATAAAACAGGAAAGAAATGGTAAGGCAACGCTAGCTGCATGTTATAGCCGAGAGTTTTTCATTCGCAAATTTCAGTAGCGCTTTCGTTTCTGCTATTGAAAAAATCGTTCTTTCTGAAACGGTCTCTGCGTGTTGAGAAACAAACCTTATTTTGTCGACAGCACGGCATTGCTGTGTGGAAAAGAGGAAAGAATGACGAAGACAACACCGGCAGGTCATCGCCCGGACATTTATTTTCACTCCCAAATCAAATCAAACACCTAAACTAAGAAACCTTGAAAACTCGCGACGAATGGGCTGCGTCAACAAATCTGACGTTTGAGAGGAGCGTCAGGCCACTTTACGTTTTTCGCCTGTCTCGGGTCAACAGATGTTGTTCTCCAGATTGAATTCAATTATCTCCCCCCCCACCCCCATCCACCTTACTCCCACTCACGCTCCTCCATTTTTTTCCTTCTGTTTCTCTGCGGCGTGTTGGGAGAGGTCCCGCTGCATCTCAAAGCTCGATGCCAGCCCTGAACAGCGATCACTTAGCCGTGAAATCGGTCCCGCGAGACAACGCCAGATTCTGACGAAAGCGCTTTTGAGTAGGGGAGCGGGGCTCTAAAGCTTTAAAAAAAAAAAAAAAAAAGTGGGGGTTGGGGGTTGTGGTGGGGTGGGAGTGAAGGGTGTCAGTTGCGCGTTGTGACAGGAAGAGGAATTTGATGTTGGAGGTATGGAGACTCTCTGGAAGTTTCGAGGACAGCGCTGGAGAGAACGACAGAGCACAATTGAAATGGATCGTTCATGGGAGTGACTGATGAACGAAGTTTGTGAGAAGCGTTCCATCTCCGTTTCTTTTCTGTCTCTCCAGGGAAGGGGGGGGGGGAGAGAGAGAGAGATAGATAGATAGATAGATAGATGAGAGAGAGACAGAGACAGAGACAGAGACAGACAGAGACAGACAGACAGACAGACAGACAGACAGACAGAGACAGAGATACAGAGACAGAGAGACAGAGATAGGTGAGATAGGTGCCAATGATAACGATATCCAGTCAGAGAGCTGTCGTAATATTTAACGTAAGGAAACACAGACACAGACACACACACACACACACACACACACACACACACACACACACACACACACACACACACACACACACACACACACACACACCAAGAAAGGAAGAGACGCCTTACTTGACAGAACAGAGAACTGCAGGAACCTAGGACAGCTGACGTACTCCTCTGAACCCGGTTCCGCATCGTCCCAACAGCTCCAGCCGTCCCAGGTACGTCCACACGTACCGTTCAGGTGTGGGCCCGCCGAGATCTGGCGCTGGCAGCAGTCTCGGGCAGCCAGGCAACACTCTTTCCACCGCTCGCACGTTGCCTGGGAAACGACGTCACACACCCGCTTGACGTCACTAGGATTGGTGACGTTGGGGACCAGGACGGCTCCGGCCCGGTATGACGTCCTGTTGTTGACGACGAACAGGAAGGGTTGCATGGGGAGTGCCCGGATATCGGAGGAGCGAGCCAGGTAGTGAAAGCACCACGCGCAGGAGTGCAGCTCGAAAAATGGCGGCTCCAGCAGCTGAGATTTGCTCCGGCACATCTGGGCTGCGGAGGACGTCTCCAGGCAGCACTGAAACAGCGACACGACAATGGCATCATTTCCACACGCTCCACGAGCTGTTTTCACGACCTTTCCACGTGCCCTGTCTCGATGTAAAGGCCCTGTCATGTTCGTCTTTGGCTGAGTGAGTTTAGCGATGTTGTACTGAATTGTTTTGCTCTTTCGTGCACCCTACGTATGTGGCTTCGAAAAAGGTGATACCGTAAACTGATGCATGGTTTTATGGTTTATGTAGGACATGCGCCGAGACGGCAGCAGTTTCACGTGGAACCAGCCGTGTAACAACTAAACAACGCTGTTACCACTTCGGTGGGCATTCAAAATGCGCTGTCAAAAAGCGACAGTCGTTCATTTAGAGTAGCATACGACTAGAGCGCAGTGGGTCTGCTCGGAAGAGGAGAACAGCGCTAAAATTGCTGTTGTGAAGCGCTTAGGGCTCATCTCGGAGTGGGTCAGTAATGTTTTGCCTTCTTTCTTTTTCTAAAGCCCAGGCAACCAGGACGGTTATATCAGCGCGACTCACCTCGAGATGACAAGTGTTCAAACAGAAGGAAACCCTGCGTCAGATAGCCCGAACGCGGAGAAGCGCATTTATGTCAAACACTGTCTTTATCACAAGAACAGGTTGTATCTGACACCACATTCATCACTAACTGCAAGGCTACAGCAGCCGCAAGGGCAGCACTCTCTGTCTGAGGCTTTAGTCATTATTGATTGTGGTGCTGTCTGGAATGTCTTCGAGGATGATGTACCCTTCGTGGAGTTTGTGTAATATGTCAGGTGAGACTTGCCGTAGGCGATTCAGGTCTGTGTTGTTATGTTCGTGTGGCGACTTTCTGGCGCTGATTGAATTCCTTGTTTGTTCACTCTGGAATGTCTGTTTATTACACTGAGACAGTCAGGAAACGTCCCCCATTCTTCTACAATTTCCAGATCAAAGTACTTGAGCTAGTGATGTGTTTTTATTTGTTGAAATGATTATCATCAGGCTACGTCTTACCTAAATTTCCTTGTAAGCTTTATAAAGACAAAAAGAATTATATCAATTTCCAACTGCCGTGGGACATTTTATACGTGTGACCACACAGGTCCGACGTGATTTCCGTCATCACCCGAGGGAGGGACTGGATGCTCAGTCCAGCTTCCCGGCGTGGCCAGACTAGAAAACAGAGCACAGCGCTGAATCCTGGTCCAGTGAGAACTGAACCCGGAATCTCTAGTGCAGACACACTAACCGCTGAGTGTCCGGGCGGGAACCGCATGGCCACTTCCATCGTCTCCCGATTTGTGTGGAATGCTATGTTTATAACTCCTTAGATTTTATTTGTGTGTTTTTTTCTTCTAAAATTATGCTTATGACTTAAATGAGCTTCTGTCAGATACCGAGCTTACGACTCAAGCTGATGGCACGATTGATTTTGGGGGTATCCGATACTAGGTTTATGCTTAAAGCGATTTATTTCTAACTTTATGTTTAATATCTGTAGACGTGCAGCGTGCGCTGTGAGCAATTCATTCAGGTATTGACTAACCTTGTTTATGACTCGGATGGATCGTGCAAAATGCTGCATGACCAAAATATGTTGTGTAAAGTACTACACTGATTTGTTTGAAACACTGTCTTACTGACTCAGTTGATCTGCGTCAAATATTTCGTTCATCATCTGATTACTATATTCATGACTCAACCGATTGTATCAAATACTGTGGTTATGACTCTATATTTTGTCAAATGCACCTTGTGGCTTAGTGGATTTTTGTAAAATAATGTTTTCAAATCAATGCATTTATATATTTAAAAAAAAAAAAAAAAAAAAAAAAAAGCGTTTCTGACCGGACTGATTTGCAGCGGAGCTATCGCATTTTGCACTTTGTATTTTCAAGTAACAAGGACATGTAAAATATTCTTCCAACAAAGAGAAAAACATATATTGACGACAAAAAACAAATACTGACGACAAGTACCAAATAAAAAGTACATTTCTTCCACCATTCAGGCCCAAAATCAGCAAAACATTCGAGAAAGAAAGAAACAAATCCTCAACATCGATACTTTATTTCGGTATCCGTTCCACCCTCGTGTTAGCGCAATAGCACCTAACAGATCCGGGTCATTCTGCCAAAAGTGCAGGTGGCAGCTATGTTACAGCTAATGCGCATGCACCCCATGTATGTGGCTTTGCATGAAGTGATGTTACAATGTGCACGGTTGTATGGTGTACACAGAACGTGCCAAGACGAGAGCAGTTTCACGAGGCACCAGCCATGTAACAACCAAACAGCGCTGTGAGTACACCACTTCGGTGGACATTCAAAAACGCGAAAAAGTTAGCCCCTCATTCAGAATCACATGCGACAAGAGTGCAGTGAGTCTGCCCGAGAGCGGAGAATAGTGCTATATAAAAGCGACCAACAACAACAACACGTTCATTTCACATTCCACAATTCAGAATCTAAGGTCACAACACATTAAAGGAAGAAGGATGCCAAGACTCACCGTAAGGAAACAAATACACGCCCAGGTCCATGCCCAAGCGATGGTCTTGGTAATCGCCGCCATCCCTGTTTGCATGTTAACATCCGACTCGTTAGATCATCGACATCAGTTGATCTGCTCCAGATGTGCTCCTGCGGTCATGTTTATCTCCGTTCTGAAACCAAGGAAAAGACAATCTCCTGTTTATCGGTCTCCGTCGTCAGTCACACCACAGCTGGAGCCATTCTAACACAACACAAAAACACACGCAACTAAAACAACAGTATGCCTTGTCATTAATCAGACTGTTATAACTGCCGTCATCAGAGGTATATGAGAGAGAGAGAGAGAGAGAGAGAGAGAGAGAGAGAGAGAGAGAGAGAGAGAGAGAGAGAGAGAGAGAGAGAGAGAGGACAGAGACAGACAGACAGACACAGACAGGCAGACAGAGACAGAGAGAGACAGAGACAGGGACAGAGACAGAGACAGAGACAGAGACAAAGACACACACACACACACACACACACACACACACACACACACACACACACACACACACACACACACACACACACACACACACACAGGCAGAGAAAGAGAGTTCCTTCACGAACTGAGAGCGGTCGAGTGTTTGGGATGAAGAGGATGAAATCAGATCCACCCACCTAATCTCAGTGCTGATAGACTCGGTGAATTTGTTCTCGCGGATCAGTTTTGTTGTTGTTGTTTAGTTGAATCGTGGTTTAGGTCTTCGTAGCCTGCACATCTTGTACTGTGCAGACGGCACGCGATAAGAGCGGTTAAGAAGATACAGTTTTCTGGCTGATGCTATTGACACCCTGTGCGGCTTGTCTCAGCTAGTTTATTACTTTGTGTTGTCGTGGCGGTTGTGGCGGTGGTGTTGCCGTTGCTGATATCAATGGTTGTTTTATTCCTCTGTCAGAACGCATGAGGCCTTGTCGGGCAGCGATTCCTCGGACATCACTCAACGCAAAGCAGGTCCTTTGCTTTTCGGTGCCCTTCACTGCTCAAAGAGACGGGGCGAGTTTTGAACCAGAGGACGGAAAGCAAGATAACCGTTTCATCCCTCATGTCTAGACCCCCAACCCCACTCCTCCTCCTCCTCCTCCTCTTCTGCCTCTGCTGCTGGAGCTCAAAGAAAACTGAGATCCGACACGCCAAGTCCATTTGCCAATTCCTGCAGATTCACCCTTTGCCCTGCCAAGCTCGGTCACCTTGCCTTACCCCTTTCATCGTGAGAGGGAAGCCCACGTCATTTTTCATCGTTAAGCAAAACAACTTTGAAGCTGCTTGCCATTTTCCATTTCCATTCATTGCCTCTTCCACCGAGCTTTTAGTCTTTCGAGTAAGACGAAATACTCGGGTCATGCGACCAAGTGCAAATGATACAGTTCAGGGAACTGGCAATGCATCTTCATGGCATTTGCTGATGACTGAGATGAAAATGTGATGCTGTGGTAAAATAACCTTGTAGCTGTTGGCTGTGACGAAGTACTGAGGTCCTGCATCTAGCGATTAAGCAGTTGCTAGTGTCCACGCGAAACCTGAGCATTATGACAGGATCAAAACACACAAATCGGTATATGCGTTTTTTGTTTTGTTTTTTTGTTTCTTTTTTCTTTTCTTCATTTGTTGCTGTTGTTGTTGTTGCTGTTGTTGTTGTTGCTGTTGTTTTGTTGAGGGGGTGTGTGGTATTGTCTGATTAAAGCAGGCATAATGTTTAACTTTTGTATGTTTCGATCTTGTTTCAGAAGTCAATCAACTTTGTTTTATCTCTCTCTCTCTCTCTCTCTCTCTCTCTCTCTCTCTCTCTCTCTCTCTCTCTGTGTGTGTGTGTGTGTGTGTGTGTGTGTGTGTGTGTGTGTGTGTGTGTGTGTGCGTGTGAATGCGCGCGCGTGCGTCTATGTGTGTGCGTGCGTGCGTGCGTGCGTGCGCGTGCGTGCGTGCGTGCGTGCGTGCGTGCGTGCGTGCGTGCGTGCGTGTGTGTGTGTGTGTGTTGCTGTTGTTGGGGATGTTGTTTTTAGTTGTTGTTTTGGGTGGTTGTTTCTGGCATGCATTTTACAAAATTAATAGTACTGGATTAATTTTCTTTCCAATCCCGAAAAATCCGTGATTAATTCACAACCAAGCACATAGACTGAAAACTCAAATCTGTGTACAGTAAATAAAAGCCACAATACCATCCGATTGTATTGAACAGTTTTAGTTTTCTTGAATCCTTCCTTAATAAACTGTAACTGATCCAAATCTGTCGTCAGAAACAGAGTCCAGGCGAGATCAAGAGGAGGGAGGTGAGCTGGACTCTCATGAAGAAGTTAGACATTTTTTGCGGGTCCAGGCGAGATCAAGATGAAGGAGGTGAGCTGGACTTTCACGAAGAAGTTAGACACTTTTGCGGACCCAGGCGATATCAAGAGGAGGAAGGTGAGCTGGACTCTCACGAAGAAGTTAGACACTTTTGCGGGTCCAGGCGAGATCAAGAGGAGGGAGGTGAGTTGGACTCTCACGAAGAAGTTTGACATGTTGGCGGGTCCAGGCGAGATCAAGAGGAGGGAGGTGAGTTGGACTCTCACGAAGAAGTTTGACATGTTGGCGGATCCAGGCGAGATCAAGAGGAGGGAGGTGAGTTGGACTCTCACGAAGAAGTTAGACACTTCTGCGGGTCCAGGCGAAATCAAAGGAGGTAGGTGAGCTGGACTCTCAAGAGAGCACAGAAGATATCTAGAGCAGGGAGGTGGAGCTTGGCTCAGAAAGTTGGACTTGTCTTTTGCTTCAGTTGTTACTCAAGAGCAGTGCTACAGACATTGTCCTTGTGAGTCTGCTCCGCACAGCAGTTGAAACAGCAATTGCGTGGTACACTGGTTGCTGGACAAGGGCGAGGGGACACTGCCTTAACATAGTTGTTATTCTAACGGCGGTCCACGGCCTCCTCGGTCTCCGGGGTCGGTGCACGTGGTCGAGCCTTCGCTTCCCCCCCCCTCCCCCCCCCCCCACCCCGTCTCCAACCCTAATAAGCCATCTCGCTTCTGCGGACGTCAAGCAAAATGTTTACTTACTTTGCTCAGACTCTACAAAAGTCCTTCGGATGAGACTATAAACCGGGGTCATCCGTGAGAACACGCCCGCACATGCAAAAAGATCGCCTACACACGTCACACGTCACAGATCCTGTAGCCCGTGCCAGAGTTCGCTGGATTATGGAAACACTAACGTATTTACAAGAAAAACGTGAAGCGCTCGATGAAAAAACACGTGAAATCCGTTCGAAAGCGTAGAAGAGTGCCATGTAAAAATCAATCAATAACGATAACAATAGTTACCAAGGATCATTCAACCTGTCAATCTTTTTCAAACATCTTTGTTCTGAAAAGGAAAGCTATTGATACTTTAACATTTTTGCAAGAACAGACAACAACTATCGGGTTCTAATAGCGTTGGCCACACAACGGAAGATGACGATCAGATTACTCCATTGATAGCCGACCTTTTTTTCCACGACATATTACTTCTTCTTTGGTCATGTGATATTCTCGTAAAAGATAAGGTATACTTGATACTAGTTTTTACCTTTCTGTTATGAGTGCGTGCGTATCTGCGTATGTACGTGTGTGTGTGTGTGTGTGTGTGTGTGTGTGTGTGTGTGTGTGTGTGTGTGTGTGTGTGTGTGTTGTGTGTGTGTGTGTGTGTGTGTGTGTGTGTGTGTGTGTGTGTGTGTGTGTGTGTGTGTTGTTGGGGGGAGGGGGCTGGAGAGAGAGAGAGACAGAGACAGAGAGACAGAGACAGAGACAGAGAGACATAGACAGACAGAGGCAGAGACAGACAAAGAGACAGAGACACACACAGACAGAGAGAGACAGAGACAGACAGACAGGCAGAGAGATGGAACAGACACACATGTTGGGTCCTCTGGGTGTTGCACACGAGATTTGAAAAGGGCGGTAATCCACTGACACTAAGTGTGACCAATTTCCGGTTCTTCCCCTCATCTCTAAGCCTGCCGCTTTCTGTGCGTCCGTCAGGGCCTTTTTTTCTTCTTTTTTTTTTATCGAAGGAAGCATGGTCTAATAACCAGCCTAACCGGATTAGTTTCCTTCCAAATTTACGTTTCCTGTCGCGTCTCCATCGTGCAGTCACAGCAGTTTACAGAGGACCCCCTAAACACTGGCGACCTTTACCTGATTCTGTGACCTTTGTACTCTAGCTACGGGAGAGTACATGGTCGAGAGAGAGAGAGAGAGAGAGAGAGAGAGAGAGAGAGAGAGAGAGAGAGAGAGAGAGAGAGAGAGAGAGAGAGAATACGGAATACGGAAATTTTATTCAATAAGGCCATAGCCCCATTTGAAGGGGTGTAAGCACAGTAAACCTTGTAATGCAATGCACACACAGTAATCAATTAGCTGATGTTGGAATGTTGCAAATGAACAAAGCCGAAGCAAAACGTTATGAAGAGGAGAATATTACAATAATGTCCATGATTATTAGTTCATCTCATTCTTATATATATTATATCTTCCTCAAGTTCTACACAATAGCAGGGTTTTGCTTCTGCAGAATGCTTTATACACAAACAAAGCAAGATTTTTCAGGGCGCGTTCATTCTGCGTATCTAAGAGCAATGCCAACCGAAATTCACATGAGTTACTGAAATATTTGGGTTCTATAAACTCGTATCTTAAATCATCAAATGCAGGACAGCATAGAACAAAATGGACTTCACTGTCCACAGCCGACAGGCACAATGGACATTTCAAGTCATCTACATTATAAACTTTAAATCTTGATCTATGCACTTTAATGTCTGACACCCCAAATCTAAATCTGGTCAATGTATACCTTATGTGTCTGTTTAAATTTAACATCAAATAGGGTTCAAGACCAGTTAACGTTTTAGATTGTCTGTACAACGAAAATCTGTCACTTGTGTTTACATGGTCATCCCAAGTTTGCCATCGAATGTCAATAAATCTTTGTCTGAACTCCCTAATAAATGCATTCAAACATCCCACACCCTGATTATCCCAAACATAAGAAAAGCCGTTTGCACATAAAGTTTTGCGAATATTAGTCACCCAGTTAGTTTTTCCCCTTTGGTCCAAGTTCAGTAACATTTTATACGCTCTCAAAGACAGTCTGTGCTCCTCCATGCGAATCAGTTTTAACCAGTATCTTATACAGCGAACACATGCATTAATTTGAATAGGAAACCTTCCAACTTCTCCATACACAAGATCGTTTGGGGTTCTCCTGTCCACACCTAAATAACGTTTCAAACCAAACAAATGTACATTATCAATCACCGATGAGCAACTTTCCAGACCCCATATCTCTGCTCCATAGAGAACAATAGGTTGCACTTGAGCATCAAAAATCTTCAAAAACACATTAATCGAGCTGCAGTCAATTCTATATAATTTACTCATGATACACAGCAGCGCCCTTTTTGCTCTACTTACCAAATCTTGACAAGCATGGTAAAAACTAAGCCTTGTAGAAAAACATATACCAAGATATTTATAAGAGTTCACCACCTTCATCATACAATCACCACAGACCCATCTTTCTCTGGCACCTAAATACCCTCCCTTCCTAAACACCACTATATTACTTTTATTCATATTTACTTTAAGTTGTAACCTTGACGCAGCACTAAACAGATTGTTAAGCTGCGTCTGGAGACCAATAACAGTTTCAGACAGCAATATCATGTCAACTGCAAATAACAGTATCACTAGCTGGACAAAATCATTGCTCAGGCTTACTCCATGTCTGCCATTGTAAATAATATCAAGGGCAAGTTCATTTATATACAGTGAGAACAAGACAGGGCTACACACATCCCCTTGTTTCACACCACGGGTACAGTTGATATAGTCTGTAAACGTAGCACCACATCTAATTCTAGCCTTCACATTTTCATACATACTTCTAACGCACTTATACAGTCTACCCTTAATACCATTTTTCTAAAGAATAGGCCAAAGTAGTTTTCTCGATATCGAATCGAAGGCCTTCTCAAAATCTATAAAGGCCACACACAACTTCCTATTTAAGGCAAACTGTTTCTGAATCATAGCCATCAGTGTAAACATATGGTCAACAGTTGAGTAGTCTTTTTTGAAACCCGCTTGACATTCTCCCGTTAAATTGTTCTGTTCGATCCACTCCTGTAGCCTGTTGTTAATGATGGAACTATATAACTTACTACTGATATCGCATAGAGATATTCCTCTGTAGTTGTTTGGATCATTTTAGTTACCCTTCTTAAAGAGGGGAACAATTATGCTCTCTGTCCAACTATCTGGATATATACCACGGCCAAACAAAACATTGAAAAACTTAACCAAAAAGTCCACTGCCAAATGTCCAGAATGCTTAAAGAATTCACCAATAATACCATCCGGACCTGCAGCCTTACCATTCTTTAACCTTTGGATGGCTAACAAAACTTCTTCTCGTGTAATTGGTCTGTCATAATAGACATCACTTTTACAATGTTCAAAATCAACATCAGAATCTTCATCATAGTTATCTTGTTCAAGCACCTTTTGAAAATGGTTAAACCACTCCTTTTCTGAAATACTGTTATGCGGCTGATACTTGTTCTTCGAAATTTTACACATATTCTGCCAGAAAGCCTGTTGGTCTGATACTGACTGCATACGATTGTTCAAAACATTTTCATTGAATTTCTTTCTCTTTTGCTGCAACAGTTTTTTATACTCTCTTCTGGCACAACAATAATCCACAATAATGCACGATCTAATGATTTACGAAATTTACGTAATAGCTTTCTAACGTTTTTTCTAGCAGCCCTACACTCTTCATCATACCATTCATCCATCCTCTTTGGTCTGTTAACATATGTTTTCCTTTTCATGTACTCGGCATTCTGTTTTAAACAGTCATTGAAGGATTGTAGGGCCTCATTAATATCCACATCAATTAGACTCGAGGCGAGACGCAATTGTTCTTTGGATTTATCAGAATGCATAGATTCAGTAAACTGCTGGGCACAGTCAGCTTTCCATAAAATTTTGCAGTACATTCATTTTTGTCTGCTTGTGCTGCAGGTTCTATCATTTCTTCAACATTTGTATGCAGTTCTAATGGCATGTGGTCTGACTCGATTCTTTCCATAACACAAAGCCGACAGTCATGCTGAATAAGAGCAAACAGGTCTTCGGAAGCCATAAAATAATCGTTCACGCTATTTCCACAATGAGATATGAATGTATAACGACCCTGTAGGTCGCCATTACAAACTCCATTCAAAATATTCAATCCAAAAGCGGTACACATGTTCAATAACTTTTTTCCGTATGGATTCAATACAGAATCCTCCGAACATCTCATTGGTGTTTCCTCAACAGCACGTGCAAAGACATCATTTTCACTTTGACTTATAGGAAACTCGTTGGCTATTCTACTATTCAAATCGCCACACAAGAGTAAATAAACATCATCCAAAGATAACATTACATCAGCCAAACTTTCTTCAAGTAAAGAAATTCCATCTTCTATATCAAACGCCGTATAATAAGGAGAATTTTCTGGAGGCACATAAGCACACATGTAAACAACATCCCTGTTGAACCCAAACAGCTTTTTATCCAATAAAAAACAAAGAACATGTCCACGGTCACACTTGATCTCCTTTACATACGGAACAAGTTCGTTTTTGATCAAACACAGAACGCCTCCCGATTTTCTCCCCTGTTTAGTCAGTTTTACAGCTGGCTTGCAAAACACCGTATGACTTGAAAACACACCTGTTTCTAAGTAGTCTACAAACGTCTCAACGAGGCATACAAAATGGAATGAAGAAATATATTGAATCAGTTCTCTGTCTTTAAGTTTAGTAAGGAGACCGTTAACATTCCAATGCAAAAATGACAAATGTTTAAAACGGAAGGTCGTGTGAGTCAATTCAGCACTATCACTACATACCTGTCTTTCAGTCCCGGGATCACCTTCACTCTTACTTGCATCAGTTTCTACACAAACATCAGTTTCACGACAACCATCTGTCTGTACATCAGTATCATCACCAATCGACCTACACTCTGAACTGCTGCGGGACGGTATGGTATGTACTGAAGTAGAGAAATCACAGGGCCGGCCGGCATCCTATGCACGACTAAATTCTGTGAGCTCGTTGTCTTTGTCTAAAATAAATTTCTTCCCGTCTATCAATAAATGGTCATATACCATTGTTGCCCGTTTTCCTTGGTTTCTGGCTGTCTTGAGGTGCGGGGTCAGCGCCTTCCTTATCTCCCTTACCCTCGGAGAGAAATCTTCAGCGATAAAGATGTTGCTTCCCTTCAGTTTGCTTCTTTCTTTCATGATCTTTTCCTTGTGTTTGTAGAAACAACACCGTGCCACTACAGGAGAGTTAGGTTTACCACTCAGTCTATGGACTCGATCAAACTCAGTATCATCAGCCAACTCCAGTTTGTCTGTTATGAGATCGCGCACAATGCCTTCACAGTCCTGCGACGTCTCGTTCTCTGCTCTAGGAATTCCATAGAAAATGAGATTATTCTTCTTGGACCGGCACTCTAGATCGTCAGTCTTCCTTGCTAAGTCGTGGAGTTGCGTCTTCAAGTTGCTATTCTCTTCTGCTAATTCAGACATCACTTCTTTCATGTTTTGTACTTCCGTCTTCAAGTTGTTGTACGATTCTTTCATTTCATTCATGTCCGTTTTCATATCGTCGAACTTACTGTTCATCGACATCAGAAGAGACATAACATCTTTCAATGTCGGCTCCGTTTCAGTCCCTGCCGCGTCGTTTCTGGGGGCTGCAGTCGGGGTGGTGTCGATCCGGTTCCCACTGTTCAGTCTTGTCTGTCTCATGTTGTCTGACTTTGGCCCCGGGTTCCTCTCCACATCACCACACCTCAGCAGAAGATCCCCGGTGAAGAACACGGTGAGGATCAACCCCACCATGACACCCTTCAGTCTACTGCTTGCTGTCAGCACACGCACTCTCATGGTCAGTCTATACTTCGCCCGTCTGTACATGAACCCAATGTAGGTAAACACAAAACTGCCGCAAATCGCTCTTAAGTCCAGCGACGCAGAGGGCATGGTGACGGTGAGCACAAATCAAACACGCTTGCCACGCCTTGTGAACAACAAAGCCGGGTTTACTGAAGCACGGAGCACGTGCAGCACTGGTCCCAGATGTACACGGTCCGAGTCACAGCATGCCTGGCCTAAGCCCAACGACAGGAAAAAACAGTAATGGCGGACTGTTTATAAAATTTTCAAAACAGAAAATGTCCACTGACCAGGTCACCTTTGGTTTACAGAGTCCGGAAATTTACCGGCGTGCTCGCCAGGACGTTACAAATCTGATGTGACGTATATCCAGAAGAAACAATGCACAATATACGATTAATTAGCGAAATCACAGGAGAGACTTTCTGCGTGTGTGTTGATCCTCTGTGAGTTCGAGCTCCCCCCCTCCCTCCCCCCCCCGAGAGAGAGAGAGAGAGAGAGAGAGAGAGAGAGAGAGAGAGAGAGAGAGAGAGAGAGAGAGAGAGAGAGATAATGAGCAATCCGGGAAGCAATCCAAATGCTAAGTAGAATGAGGTCACGCAAAAGACCAACAATCTATCGCATGAGGAAGACACATCGCAGTAAAGAAAGAGCACAAAAGCATCAAAGGAACTGGAAATTCAGTGAAGACAAAGAAGAGGACTGGCG
>OY757542.1:16506293-16553793 GCA_963584105.1 Alviniconcha strummeri
TGATGAGCTGGCTCCATTGAGTAGTGTGTGTGTGTGTGTGTGTGTGTGTGTGTGTGTGTGTGTGTGTGTGTGTGTGTGTGTGTGTGTGTGAGAGAGAGAGAGAGTGTGTGTTTTTGTGTGTGTCTGTGTGTTTGTACAAGATGACAGTGATGAGCTGGCTCCATTGAGTAGTGTGTGTGTGTGTGTGTGTGAGAGAGAGTGTGTTTTTGTGTGTGTCTCTGTGTGTTTGTACAAGATGGCAGTGATGAGCTGGCTCCATTGAGTAGTGTGTGTGTGTGAGAGAGAGAGAGATGGAGAACGTGCTTCTGTGTGTGTCTGTCACTGTGTGTGTGTGTGTATGTACAAGATGACAATGATGAACTGGCTCTATTGTGTATGTGTGTATGTAGGATGGCAGTGATGATCTGAGTCCATTGTGTGATGTTTGTGTGTTGGATGGCAGTGATGATCTGGTTCCATTGTGTGATGTTTGCGTGCAGGATGACATGGTTCCATTGTGTGATGTTTGTGTGCAGGATGACATGGTTCCATTGTGTGATGTTTGTGTGCAGGATGACAGTGGTGAGCTGGTTCCATTGTGTGCAGGATGACAGTGATGAACTGGTTCCTTTGTGTGATGTTTGTGTGTTGGATGGATGAGCTGGTTCCATTGTGTGGTGTTTGTGTGCAGGATGACATGGTTCCATTGTGTGATGTTTGTGTGTTGGATGGATGAGCTGGTTCCATTGTGTGATGTTTGTGTGCAGGATGACAGTGATGAGCTGGTTCCATTGTATGGTGTTTGTGTGCAGGATGACAGTGATGAGCTGGTTCCATTGTGTGGTGTTTGTGTGCAGGATGACAGTGATGAGTTGCACTGCAAGGTGTGCAAGCTGTACTTCAGTTCTCTGCACAACAAGAAGGAGCATCTGCTGGGGAGGCAGCACCTGCAGGCTATCACAGGTAAGCACACAACACCTGCAGGCCACCACAGGTAAGCACACAACACCTGCAGGCCATCACAGGTTAGCACACAACACCTGCAGGCCACCACAGGTACGCACACAACACCTGCAGGCCGTCACAGGTAAGAACACCATCTCTCTGGCCCCTGTCTTCTGCACCCTTAGTCCTTAGGCTCATAAACCTTCTGGCAGTTTCCACAGAGAAAGCCATCTGCAATAGTCGCTGTAAGTGGAATTCACTGCATACAGATCACAGATTTGCATTATTATTATGTTGGTAGTATGTCCATAGAATTTTTCTAAAGGAGGTTGTTGTTTTTAATTGTAGTGGCATGGCTGTTTAAATTGCATAGGGGTGTTTCAAGGGTATAAAGGGATGTGACATGGGCTGTTTAAATTGCAGAGGGATATGGCATGGGCTGTTTAAATTGCATAGGGGTGTGACATGGGCTGTTTCAAGGGCATAGGGATGTGGCATAGCCTGTTTCAAGGGCACTAATATGTGGCATGGGCTGTTTCAAGGGCATAGAGATGTGGCTTAGCCTGTTTCAAGGGCATAGAGATGTGGCATGGGATATTTAAAGTGTACAGGGATGAAGACCCAGGACACTGGTGTTCTTCTCATTGTCAGGGTTCTAGATGTATATGGGCTGGCAGAGTGTGTTTCTGTCATGGAATCATTGCTTTTGTGCACAGATAACTAAATGAGGTGTTTCTGTGTTCAGTCAAAGAAGTGTTCTGTGTTCAGTCAAAGAAGTGTTCTGTGTTCAGTCAAAGAAGTGTTCTGTGTTCAGTCAAAGAAGTGTTTCTGTGTTCAGATCAGTTGAAGAATTAAAGAAGTATTTCTGTTGAGATCAGTCAAAGAAATGCATGTGTTCAGATCAGTTAAAAGTGTTTTTTGTGTTCAGATTAAAGAAGTGTTTTTGTGTTCAGATAAATGAAAGCAGTGTTTCTGTGTTCAGATGAATCACAAAAGCATTTTTGTGTTAAGATTAGTCATAGAAATGTTTCCATGTTCAGATCAATCACAGAAATGTTTCCAGGTTCAGATCAATCACAGAAATGTTTTCATGTTCAAATCAGTCACAGAAGCATTTCCATGTTCAGATCAGTCACAGAAGCGTTTTCATGTTCAGATCAGTCACAGAAGCGTTTCATGTTCAGATCAGTCACAGAAACATTTCCATGTTCCGATCAGTCGCAGAAGCATTTTCATGTTCAGATCAGTTACAGGAGCGTTTTCATGTTCAGATCAGGTGAAGAAATGTTTCCATGTTCAGCTCAGTCACATAAGTGTTTCTGAGTTCAGATCCATCACAGAAGTGTTCCTGTGTTCAGATCAGTTGAAGAAGGAGTTGAAGAAGCAGCAGAAGGAGCAAGAGGCAGATCTACGTGGGGAGTCCCTGGTTACCATGGAGATGGGAGCACTTGGAGATGCTGCTGGACCACTGGTGCCAGACCCGGGGCATGGGCACAGTGACCAGTGTAACTGTCAGGCCAACAGGCCTGTGGATGTCAACAGCTTCATCGTCGACTTTGTGCACAAAAACCACGGTGGGTTTATGGGAAGAGGAAGGCAGTAAACTCGTATTTAAGTTCTTTCCTGTATCAGTGCTCTATACTGTAACCATTTCAAACTGGACACCTAGGCAAGGATGAGACTGAACTGAAGCAACCTCAGGACAGCTCATGGTGGTAAATCTGTTCAAATCAAATCATTCTTTATTATTCATCAGTATACAAAGCATAAAAATGAAATTTTCTTTTGACACATGGGCTGAAGACTCAAGAAGGTACACTTAAAATAACAATAAATATAAAATCAATACATCAAAAAATAAATATATGTTCACCAGTACGTGTTGTAAAAGAAATCTTTTCATCTGAATCAAGGTTAACCAGTCAGACTGTTCCGAAGACAGCAGATCTCAGAAACATTTCTTAACATGATCTGTATTCTATGTGTGAGATTTTCTCCGTCGGAAGATGAAATATTACAATACACTAAACTAGTTGTGTACTTTGCAGAGAGGGAGCAGGAGATCTGCACCTTGAGACGCATTCTCCGCAAAGATGTGCAGGATAACTGGAGTATATGTAAACAGATCCAAGAACTGAAGGTAAGATGTTTCATCTTTGAGCTGGCACTGTTGGGGGGGGGGGGGGGGGGGGGGGGGGTAATATAAACCAGTTGTATTGATACATTTTTGTTTCACATCTTTCTTCTGTTGTTGTTTTTGTTAACTTATTCAGTTTTATATATATATATAATACTGTATAGTCTTATATATACTGTAGTGAAATGTTCTTTTCATTTTAGTGGTATTCTGGTAAACTATTTTGTGAAAAATTCCATACATGTACTGATTTACAAATGTATTGTCCTTGACACAGAATCTGTAAAACTGTATGTTGTTGTGTCTTCTCAGATTATTCATTTTCGTGATTGCATATTTGTGCCTATGGGAAATGGAAAATCAAATTGATAACGCCTGTTTAACACAAGCATGAAACAAGCACAGCTTAAACTTAAAAGTTACTTTGTTTTCAGGATCATGAAAACAAATTGCGACAAGACTTGAGAAATCTCTCAGCACATGCTGCCATTCTGACCAGTCGCATCAACACTCTAAAAATGGTGCCAGCTCTCTTTGGTGTTGTGGATTTTTGATGGAACTGGGACAGCGGCAGCACTACAGCACCATGCCAAGTTGCATCAACACTCTGAATACGGTGCCTGCTGTCTTCAGTGTTGCGGGTTTTTGGTGGAAAACTGATAGCTACAGCATCGTGTCTGGTCACATCAACACCCTGGAGGGAAACAAATGGCGCCTGCTGTTTTCAGCATCGCAAGTTTTGGATGGATCATTGTGTCACACCAACACTGAAATGGTGCCTGCTGTTTGCAGCATCGCAAGTTTTGGATGGATCATTGTGTCACACCAACACTGAAATGGCGCCTGCTGTTTTCAGCATCGCAAGTTTTGGATGGATCATTGTGTCACACCAACACTGAAATGGTGCCTGCTGTTTTCAGCATCGCAAGTTTTGGATGGATCATTGTGTCACACCAACACTGAAATGGTGCCTGCTGTGCGTTTGTGAATTAATACCAACTCATCGCTGATAGCTACGTTATGTTGCCTGGTTGCTTCAACCCTGACAACGGTGCCTGCTGTGAGTTGTGGATTGAAGATCTGAAGTGTTGAGAAGCTTGAGACAATACCTGTGGGCACAAAGCCAAAGGAATCATACTGTCAATCACCTGGAGGATAGAGGCATGGAAAGAGGAAGCGCTTGATGATCTTCCTTGGGAAGACAAGAAAGGGCCACCGTAAAAGGGACGGACACTGGAACTGTTTCAAACACATCAGAGAAACGTCTGAGAGTTGGGGTGCTTTTCCAAGCACATAGATACCACCTTGGGCTGAACTTAATTGTGGATTACCAACAGATGACTTGCAGCCTCAGCATCTGGCCAGGTCACATCAACACTGAATATGATGCCTGCGATGCAGTTCCACAATGAAGAGTGGACCTCAGAGGTGGCCAGGCATTGCAGTGCTGGGATGAGCAGTGAGGAAGCAACACCTCCAAAGCTGGCTCAGGCATTAGGACAGCACTAAAACAAAAACAACAACAGGCACCTGCTCTCTTTGGCATTGTGGCTGTCAGACGAAATGCTGACTGCTGCTTTGCCTCACTGTATAAATGTTGAAGGGGAAGACATCTCTGCTCACACTGTGTTTTTCTCAACTGTGATATATAATATATATACATACATTCTGTTGCACAGTGGAAACGCTGATGGAAAACCAGTCTAGGAATCCACACACAAAAGTGGACAAACAGACGGGCAAAGTGATTATTGTCCCTTTTGCATTCTATGGTAGTGGTGGTGTTCTTTTCAGACAGACTTCTGTTTGAAATAATTTTGATGGTCTTAGGAGTGCTCAAACTTCCACTGTGTAAAGTTATGCAAAGATGGGATGTAGTTTCTGACTTGATTTTCTCTATGAAGAAATCTTAATTTCTCAGATTCTGTGGTGCTGTTTAATGCCATTAAAAGGTACAATAACACTGGCTAGCACTGAGCAGAGACGATGGCTGACAGTCTGACAGATTAACGGATTCCGCAAGGATTGGTAAAAAGGCTACAAACAATGATTTGTGGATTCCACAAGGAATGACGAAAAGGCTACAATGATTTGTTGATTCCACAAGGATTGGTGAAAAGGCTAAACAATTTGTTTTCCACAAGGATTGGCAAAAAGGCTACAAGGATTTGTGGATTCCACAATGACTGGTGAAAAGGCTACAAAGAATGATTTGTGGATTCCACAAGGATTGATGAAAAGGCTACAATGATTTGTAAATTCCACAAGGATTGGTGAAAAGGCTGCAATTATTGGTGGATTCCACAAAGTTGGGTAAAAAGCAACAGGTGGATTTCACAAGGATTGGTGAAAATGCTACAATGATTGGTGGATTTGACATGGATCAGTAGGTTAGCAATTTGTTCCTTCCACAAGAATTGTTATTGGTGAAAAGGTGACAATGACTGATTGGTGGATTCCTAAAGATTGCCTGCAATGATCTGGTGGATATTCCACAAGGATTGGTGAAAATGCTACACTGACTGGTGGATTTGACAAGAATCAGTAGGTTAGTGATTTGTGGCTTTCACAAGAATTGTTATTGGTGAAAAAAGGTGACAATGACTGATTGGTAGATTCCTAAAGATTGCCTGCAATGATGTGGTGGATATTCTACTAGGATTGGTGAAAATGCTATAATGATTAGGTGGATTCCACAAGGACTGGTGGATTCTACAATGATTGATGAAAAGGCCAGTAATGGGATGATTTACAATGATTGATGAAAAGGCCAGTAATGGGATGATTTACAATGATTGATGAAAAGGCCAGCAATGGGACGATTTCACAAAGATTGGTGGGAAGGCTTACAGTAATTGATCAATTTCACAAAGACTGATAAAATGGCTACAGTAATTTGTTAATTTTACCCCCACCCCCATCCCATCAACACTACAACAAAAAGCACACACAAAAGGAATAAAAATGCAAAAAGACAACAGTAATATGGAGATACATTCACAAAGATTGATGATGTGATGACAGCATATTTCACAAAGATTGATGAATGGTGACAGTAGTTTGAAGATTAGAAAGGTCGGAGGGATGGCTACAATAGTTGGTAGATTTAACAAGGTTTTCCTTTAGTTTAAAGCCTGAAGTAGCTCAGAATATAGCCATGCATACTTCAGTCACTGCCAGAAGTTTCTTTCTTGTTTTGTTTTCCACCTCGTTTGTCCATTCACCTTCAGTTCTTCCAAATCCTTTCCCTACTTCTTAACTACATTAGTTCTGGCTAATGCAGTTCTTGTGTGGGCCCGCAGAATAAAATAGGTCACCCTGCTCATAGTCACAAACGATTTAAGCAGGTGCCCATGGTGAGTAATGTAACTTGTAAGAGGATGTACAGTGCCTCTGGTGGAGTTTATGTACCTTGTATTTACAAGCATGCCAGGTGGGAGTTACTGTAGGCGACTCAGGTCTTTGCTGTTGTACTTGTGTTACATACTCCGAGCGCTAATTAACTCCCTTGTGTGTTGATTCCCATGGTGAGTGCTATGGAATATCAACAGGTAACAACACATGTTTTACTATGCGTTAATACATGGAGGGGTGTTTGGTTTTTAACACTGTAACAGTGAATCGGACAAATGTTTGATTTGGTGCTGCATTTTGAACCGATGTCAAAATATTCTGAATCCGTGATTCATCCTAACCCATTGTGGTCGACAGGATGTTAAAATCTAGGAGCTGACTTCCAATAGTAACACTTTTTGCATCCTTGCCTTCAAAAGAAAACCACATGGTGGTCAGGCATTCTTTTTCTCTGCTGAGCAAACATGCAATTCTCTCCTTTTCACAGTCTGTCGCAACCTGTCTCTCCCTACCTTCAAAGCTAAGTCTTAAAACTCACCTCTTCAACTTCAGACAGTACCTCAACCAGTCATAGGCTGTGTGTGCGTGTGTGTGTGTGTGTGTGTGTGTGTGTGTGTGTGTGTGTGTTATGTTTGACACTTTGAGATCAGTAGGTATACACTTTTCATTTTTATGCATTGTTTCTCTGTGTGACCGTTTATAACGAGTTCCACTATTTTGTGCAATTAAGTTGTTAAGTGCTTTCAGTTACTGAAGGTACTTCATAAATTCCCTATAATTTTGTTAATTTTATTTTTTTATGTTTTTGTTAGTAGTTTTGTGGAAGAAATTGCATTAGCAGTGAATGGTGACATTTTCACACAATGGCATTAGCTCTTCAGTACTTGGTGCAAATTCCACAGTGAACAGTGTTCAAAACATTCATAGTAGCTGTTGACAGTCATGGTGAATGGTGACATGCACACACAGGCTGATGAAAAACAAATCACACTGACTGGTGACAGCTTCAATCTGGCAGATGAAAATTGGCAAAGATTGGTGACAATTTTATAGTGAGAGATGACAGTGCCACAGTGATCTGCAGGTAAAATAGTTCACAGAGGTTGAAAGAAAATTCTCAGTGACTGGTGAAAAGCTCTAAGACTGTTTGCCAAATGAAAATGTTATTTTGTTATATATGTACATATATATAATGTCAAATGAAGTTCCTTACAAATAAAATAAGCTTGTATTAATTTATTAACTATTTTTGTTAAGTGAAAGAAATATGACATGCATTTATACTCTGTGTTGCTTTTTAACATTTTCTTTTTACACTTTTGGAGAAGAAAAGAAACTTCTTAAGTTCACTGTTTGCAGTTTGTGTATATGTACATGCACGCACATGCGTGTGAGTGAGCGTGTATGTGTAAATGAGTGGATGACAGAGATTGAGATCATACTATTGGGCAGTTCAGTGGGGTTGTTAGCTCCCCTGACTTTTGCCCAGCATCACTTAAGTCACTTGGCTGCTTTTACTTCCAGTGCATACTTTCTTCACAATGGAAGGCGGTGTCAGTGAATTTGTGAATTTTACACTGCCAACTTTAAAGACATTTTTGGATGACCATAGTCAGAATGTGTTTGGCAACAAGCAATAAACTTGCGCATGCTACAGGATCCCCCGAAACGCAGTTTTCCACGAACTCGCGATCTTCTGGTCAGCCGAAAAATGATGCAAAGACACTTTTTTTTCACCCTCCACCCCCTTTCCCCGGTAATTTTTGCAACTGCAGCAGTGGTGTCATTTGTACTGCTTTGCAATTCTAGGTTCAGCTTCCATTGTTATACATAGCGTGAAGCAACGCCTACTCAGAAATCGGCCAGGAAGTGACACTGCGACCTCTTACGATTTCTTACATGAAAGCTTACAAAGGGCATTCACTCATGCAATCCAGCTTCACTGAACCGCCCAATAGTATAGCAGTAATGGAAATTTACAATGAACAATTCAAATAAAAAACAAAAACAAATGGGAAACTAGACATACCACAAGGAGAAATGAGTTCAAGGCTTTTAATTTTCAATCTAATCAGCACCAGCACATGCCGGCAAATCATACAAAGCAGGCACCCAATTTCAAAGTTGCTTTTCACAACACAGCATAATCACTGGTAAAGTGTGGCAAAATGCCTTGGTATAACATTAACAGTATACATTCATGACGAAAATGTCTATTGGTCCTGATGGAGTTCAGGTACAACTATAGCTTTAACTGGAAAACAAAAGACCCATCTTGTTGGGATACTTATTGTCCTAATTTATTTTACAGTATGTCTTTATATACAGCAAATGCGAAAAATAGGGCAAAACAGAACAGCAAACTTTCACTTTAGCTAACTGCTTACAATATTTTAATAAAGAGACAACTTAGAAAGAAGAAACATTTAGTTCTGGTATCACAGAATTATACAAATGAAAATATTTGCAGTCATTTTTAGGCCAAGTTTCATCTGTGTTTAAGGGCCCCATTAAGATATATATATATAAGGGGATCTTTCACATGCATATCTTAAAGGGGACCTCAAGCACAAATGAAAGTTGGCCTGAAAACGAACATGCAAATATTTTTATATGCAGGCTATCTATGGTTGTTCTATCAATATTTGGGGCAAAGGAAGCGCTTTTGGCTTTGAACTCTACCTTCTCAGTGTGCAGCAATACTGCGTCTACAAACAGAATTGTTTTTGGCTCATGACTATATTCTTCTGCCACATGCCAGAAATGTTCATGACATCACAGATTTGGTCAAATGGCAGCACCCACAGCTGTGTGGTTGAAGCTTTCAGATGTTGATTTTTAACAAAGTAGCCCCTAAATCAACCACAAAACTGCTGTGAACCTGTTTTTTTCATTGAATCTGTTTATAAACAGTTTGCCTCAAGCGCTTCACCACTTTGTTCTTCTTCCTCTTTCAAAACCACCCTCCAGACTCACCTGTTCAATAACTCTTTTTAACCTGTCTTTCTCAAAGCTGTGTTTGTAGGTTTGTTTGCACGTGTGTGAGTGTGTGTTGTTGGTGTTTACATTGGAAAGCACCCTGGGCTATCATTGGCGGGAACTGCCACAAGTATCATTTGTGTCACCACAAAAGTTTTGTCATGACAAACTCCTGTTTGTCGCAACAAACACGTTTGTCATGACAAAACATGTCTTTTGTTGTGACAAAAGTATGCTTGCCATGATAAAACTTTTGTCACTATAAAATTATGTTTGTCAACATTTGTTTTCCACAACAAAAGTTTTGTTGCAACAAGCATACTTTTGTCGCAAGAAACAAGGTGTTTTGTCATGACAAACACGCGTTTGTCATGACAATTTTTTTTGTCACAACAAAATTATGTTTGTCATGACAAAAATAGGTTTGTTGCAACAAGCACACTTTTGTTGCGACAAAAGATGTGTTTGTTGCAACAAACACGTGATTGTCACGACGAAACTTTTGTCGCGACAAAAATGATACTTGTGGCAGCTCCCACCAGTGGTACTAGGCTCCCACCTTGTGCTGTCCTGAGGTGACCCCGTGCAGCTGACAGGACACTAAAATCCAATTGCTAACCAACTAACTAACCCACCTTGTGCTGTCCTGAGGTGACCCCGTGCAGCTGACAGGACACTAAAATCCAATTGCTAACCAACTAACTAACCCACCTTGTGCTGTCCTGAGGTGACCCCGTGCAGCTGACAGGACACTAAAATCCAATTGCTAACCAACTAACCAACCCACCATGTGTGTGACCCTCTGCAGCTGACAAGGCACTAAAATCCAATTGCTAACCAACTAACCAACCCACCATGTGTGTGACCCTCTGCAGCTGACAGGGCACTAAAATCCAATTGCTAACCAACTAACCAACCCACCATGTGTGTGACCCTCTGCAGCTGACAGGGCACTAAAATCCAATTGCTAACCAACTAACCAACCCACCATGTGTGTGACCCCGTGCAGCTGACAGGACACTAAAATCCAATTGCTAACCAACTAACCAACCCACCATGTGTGTGACCCTGTGCAGCTGACAGGACACTAAAATCCAATTGCTAACCAACTAACCAACCCACCATGTGTGTGACCCTCTGCAGCTGACAGGGCACTAAAATCCAATTGCTAACCAACTAACCAACCCACCATGTGTGTGACCCTCTGCAGCTGACAGGGCACTAAAATCCAATTGCTAACCAACTAACCAACCCACCATGTGTGTGACCCCGTGCAGCTGACAGGACACTAAAATCCAATTGCTAACCAACTAACCAACCCACCATGTGTGTGACCCTCTGCAGCTGACAGGGCACTAAAATCCAATTGCTAACCAACTAACCAACCCACCATGTGTGTGACCCCGTGCAGCTGACAGGACACTAAAATCCAATTGCTAACCAACTAACCAACCCACCTTGTGCTGTCCTGAGGTGACCCCGTGCAGCTGACAGGACACTAAAATCCAATTGCTAACCAACTAACCAACCCACCATGTGTGTGACCCTCTGCAGCTGACAAGGCACTAAAATCCAATTGCTAACCAACTAACCAACCCACCATGTGTGTGACCCTCTGCAGCTGACAGGGCACTAAAATCCAATTGCTAACCAACTAACCAACCCACCATGTGTGTGACCCTCTGCAGCTGACAGGGCACTAAAATCCAATTGCTAACCAACTAACCAACCCACCATGTGTGTGACCCCGTGCAGCTGACAGGACACTAAAATCCAATTGCTAACCAACTAACCAACCCACCATGTGTGTGACCCTGTGCAGCTGACAGGACACTAAAATCCAATTGCTAACCAACTAACCAACCCACCATGTGTGTGACCCTCTGCAGCTGACAGGGCACTAAAATCCAATTGCTAACCAACTAACCAACCCACCATGTGTGTGACCCTCTGCAGCTGACAGGGCACTAAAATCCAATTGCTAACCAACTAACCAACCCACCATGTGTGTGACCCCGTGCAGCTGACAGGACACTAAAATCCAATTGCTAACCAACTAACCAACCCACCATGTGTGTGACCCTCTGCAGCTGACAGGGCACTAAAATCCAATTGCTAACCAACTAACCAACCCACCATGTGTGTGACCCCGTGCAGCTGACAGGACACTAAAATCCAATTGCTAACCAACTAACCAACCCACCATGTGTGTGACCCTCTGCAGCTGACAGGGCACTAAAATCCAATTGCTAACCAACTAACCAACCCACCATGTGTGTGACCCTGTGCAGCTGACAGGGCACTAAAATCCAATTGCTAACCAACTAACCAACCCACCATGTGTGTGACCCCGTGCAGCTGACAGGACACTAAAATCCAATTGCTAACCAACTAACCAACCCACCATGTGTGTGACCCCGTGCAGCTGACAGGACACTAAAATCCAATTGCTAACCAACTAACCAACCCACCATGTGTGTGACCCCGTGCAGCTGACAGGACACTAAAATCCAATTGCTAACCAACTAACCAACCCACCATGTGTGTGACCCCGTGCAGCTGACAGGGCACTAAAATCCAATTACTAACCAACTAACTAACCCACCTTGTGTGGCAGATTGGCCAGCCATGTGTGTGACCCTGTGCTGCTGACAGAGCACTAAAATCCAATTACTAACCAACTAACTAACCCACCTTGTGTGGCAGATGGGCCAGCCATGTGTGTGACCCTGTGCAGCTGACAGGGCACTAAAATCCAATAACTAACCAACTAACTAACCCACCTTGTGTGGCAGATGGGCCAGCCATGTGTGTGACCCTGTGCAGCTGACAGGGCACTAAAATCCAATTACTAACCAACTAACTAACCCACCATGTGTGGCAGATGGGCCAGCCATGTGTGTGACCCTATGCTGCTGACAGGGCACTAAAATCCAATTACTAACCAACTCACCTTGTGTGGCAGATGGGCCAGCCATGTGTGTGACCCTGTGCAGCTGACAGAGCACTAAAAAGTAAAATCCAATTACTAACCAACCCATCTTGTGTGGCAGATGGGCCAGCCAAAATCCAATTACTAACCAACTCACCTTGTGTGGCAGACGGGCCTGCCATGCGTGTGACTTGGGTTAAGGGGGATGAAGCTGGGTGTCGGCCACCTTCTGAGCCAGTCTGACCAAATGGTACATGCTCACTGAGTTAACAGAGGACCGGGTTTGAAGTAAGTCAATGTGGTGCTTAATGTCCACAGAAGCCATAATGCGTATTAGGGATGGGGGGAAGTGGGGGGAGGGGGGAATGCGCTGGGGGGGGGGGGGGGGGGGGAGGGCGATTACATACTGTCACCACAAGAATGACTCCTGCATTAGGATGGGCAGCAATAAGAGCCATTTTAATGCTTCATTAATTGTGAGGGACAAAGTCACAAGACAGTGTCCACAAACCACAACCTTTTTGAAGAGCAAGGTGTGCCAAAGTGGTATCAAACCGAGGCCTTCTGTTTACCAGCCTAAAGCCTTACCGCTAGGCCAAACCGGCTCACAGCCAGCTTTGAAGCCACTTGGCTTACCTTTCTCTTCAAAAGTTCTGGCTTAGGACACAGTCTTGTGACTGCCCTCCACAATGACTGAAACATTACATGGCACATACCACTGCACATTTTAATGAAGAATCGTTCTGGTGGTGACAGTGTGATACTAGGTATACAGTCCCCCCAACCCTGGTTTCTGGAATCCCTCCCCTCCCCCTGGCACTTCCATACCCAATCATGTACCTCTGCAGATAAAAAAAATTTAATAAGCATTATTATTTAACTAAGAGTGAAGCCTTGGCTACAAAGCCTGGGGGTCAGCATCCTTCAGTTTGCCGTGTGTGTAGCGGAGGCGGTCGTTGTGTTTCTCCCTGTTGCGTGCGATCTCAATGGCCAGGAACTGCGTGCGGACACCTGTAAACCAAAAGCGCAGCTGGCCTTTCACTTGATGTCACAATCAGGTGAACCAGACAACAGTACTGTTAAGAAATGTAAGAGAGATGTCATACATAATTTGCACTTAGCTAACTATTTATGTCTCAATTTATGAGAAAGAAATAATGCACTTAGCTATTTATGTCTCAATTTATGAGAAAGAAAGAAAACTTTAAAAAACAAAAAGTGAGAAAAAAGAAAAGAAAAAAAGGGTTGAACTGCCATAAGCTCATGTGACAAAGGGTGTTTTAGAAATGTAAGTCATTATTATTGAAGTTCTTACGTAAGTATTTTGCACTGAAGTGAAAGTAGACTGCCAGCATTGCCCAATCACTTTGACTCAAAAACACCAATGTCTCATGCACAACCAGCAAGGTTTTCCCTACAGCCATTTCATTGTTTTGACTGTCAGTGTGTCACAACCTTTTGTTTGCTGCAGTCAAAGTGCTGAAAATGTGCACACTGTGTTGTTCTATCCCATTAAAAAAGTTTTCTTCTGATCACTTAATCAGCAGTAATCTTTTTTCCGCTAGGAGTAGCCACAATCATCATTGTGATTATTCCGCTACTGTTTTATATATATATATATCATAGTGTGTTTGTGTGTGTGCCACTGTGCTTCCATTGCACCAGCCATTAGGCCTCTTATTGAAAGGTAAACATGGGGTCTTAAACGTGCGCAATGATGTTAGTGAGTGTGGTGCACATGAGGGCAAGACAGGCTCTGACAAATCTGTGCAGGTTTTGACCTGGGAAGAGCTAAAAAAAATAGTCCTTCACTCTTACATAGCCAGGAGTTGAAACATCGACTGCTGGATTTACAGTCTATCATGTTAGCCCACAGGCCACAAACTCCCACTCATTTTGAAACTGAACTGTCGATGTGTTTTGAGGATTTTGCCAGGGCAATCTTCTTTTTCTACAAGTGACCTCAGTCAATGGTCTAATCCAAAGGACTAGATGCTGAGTCCACCACCCACACACTGGAAGAAAGAGGGGAAATGTTTACAGCCTGAACCAGCATTCAAACCCTCAGCCCATTAAATTCCTTGGATGATGAGGGAGCAAATTTGTGCTCACAAAATGTGGAGTTTTCTTGTGTGTAGCCCTGACTGGAGTCAAGACGCAGCAGTGAGCCGTAGTTGTAGTCCTCCACTTTGTCTTTGAACCGCTCGATCAGCTCCCTCCATTTCTGCACACACAGCAGATGCATCGGGATTAATCTATCAGCATCCCTTCATTTCTGCGCACACAGCAGACACATCAGGTTTAATCTATCAGAATCAAACATTCACATGTGGGCATGCAGGCATGCACGCAAGCTGGTGCACACACAACTTGCACGCAAGGGCTCCATGAATGCCCTCCGTTTCTGCACACACATCAGGATAAACCTATCACAATCAAACATTCACACGTGTGCACCTACATCAAAGACACATCATGATTAATCTATCATGCACACATGCAAGTGCAGACATACACATGCACATACATACATGCATGCACACACACACAACAGCATCAGCCCAAAGCGCTCCACGATCCAACACGAAGCTTCTTGCTCTTGCATTGTATGAGATCATCCACACTGGCACCAGAACATCCCTTCCAAATGTGGTTTTTAGAGCAACAATTTAGCACTGAAAGTTGCAGTTGATGGATGATTTGAGTAAATAATCTTCCCTGCATATAAACCATTCCAGATGTGAGTTTTGAAGTAGCAACCTATTGTTCAGTGGCAGCAATGGATGATTTAAATGAAAAATCTTAGAATCACCCCTTCCAGATGTGGTTTACAAAAAAGCAACTGGCAGTATTCAATGGTTGATCAATATAAACAAATATTCTTCCCTGCAAAGTGTGTTTATTCATGCCACTGTGTCAGGATGAACTGAGAGAAAGAGTGTAGGTGTGTGCTGTGTGTGTGTGTGTGTGTGTGTGTGTGTGTGTGTGTGTGTGTGTGTGTGTGTGTGTGTGTGTGTGTGTGTGTGCGTGCATTGTGTGTGTGTGCTGTGTTTGTGTGTGTGAGTACATGTGTGTGGGTGGGTGGGGAGGATAAGGGGGATGGAATGGGGCAGATGCTGTTTAAGTCACCTACCTTCGCTTTACCTGCTGTTTGCTATCAGTGCCAATTAGAACTAAATCAGTAACTACAAAAACACTATTTACCCCATCAAGAAAAATAATGGACAGAAGAATGTCTTTGTTGTTGTGTTTGTGTGATGTCTTTGGAGTGATAATTAACTCTCTTGTTTATTGATTCTAGTTTGAGAAGGCCAGTTCCTTTAAAACAGGAGTGGTCACCGCCAAATGATTTAGATGCACTGGCATTTGTACAATGTGCCGTTCCTCACAGGGGAAATTTCACCAGGGGGTCCCTTGTACATAATTGCATTAAGATGAAACTTGTGTATCTCCTACACACACACACACACACACACCCTCACACGTGCATGCACACACAACTCAATCACGCAACACACACACTCACACACATACATAAATACATACATACACTGATATAAGGAGTGATTGTATGGCTTTCGTAGATCTGTATGTCCAAAATGTAATGGATGATTCAGTCAGTATGTATGTATACTTTTTTTATTTTATTTAAAAAACAAACACTTTTTATAGATAGAATGAAATATGAATGAGTGTGTAAACATGTTATTGTATTAGATGTATGTTATACAATTAAACGCCCCACAATGATGTGCTTGGCAAAAAAAAAAAAACACACACACACAAAAAATTGGGTGTCTACCTCTTTGCTTGAGGCGGACTTCATCTCATGTTCATCAATGACATCAACCTTCATGTCAGGGAATGTTTCCCGGAAAGCAGTGTAGATTTCATCGTCCACCTTGGTGAGACGCAGCAAACTGGGGTCTACTGACGAGATCAGCTGCAAACCAAGTAAATTATGGCAGAAGTGTCTGAAAATGAGTAAATTATGTCAGAAATGTCACAAAAATGCATAAAAGCTGGGTTAAAAGTGTAAGTTTTTAGAACAATAAAATAAAAAGGCATACAAAAAAATCTTCAAAGAATTAATCAATTCAGTTATAACTAATAACAAGTTATGTTGGTCACTCCTTATCACATATTCTCAGGCCTCTGTCTAACTTGGAGAGAGTGCTCTCTGTGATGGGCCCAGTTGCACAGGCTAACACAGTGGAACCCGGCTTTTAAGGTCTCCCCAGATTCAAGACATAGTGGCCCTAAGAGTAAGAGAAGGGTGGTCTTTGGTGAGGGATTCACTAACAGGAAAATATAAAGAGAAGGGACTATAAACTTGCGTACAATGGGTCTTAAAAATGCTGTGGGTTCAGAGTTCAGGAGCTGTGTGAAAGTCCCTAACACAGTAATAGTCTTTATGGTTTCTGTGGAAGTAAAGCAACACTACAAATGTGTTTCCAGTGATAGTGATCTTGCATAAATATAACAGGTTCTACTGCATTTTCTGTAGTGATTGCTGAAAAAAAAAGAAAACAGAAGAAGAATGTGACAGTGTATATATAATACATTATATATATTGTTATATATTATTATTACAAAACGAAGAATAACCAAGAATCAAGATAGCTTGATTCCCAAGACACATCGCATTTAAACTGATTTAGTAATTACACTGTTACAGTACCCCCCAAAAAAATTGCCACATGGACAATGATGAACTATGAACTATTGAAGAGTCTACATGGACACGCCACTGCAGCCATCAGAACATCCCCTGTGTTCAAACAAAGGCTTAAGCGGTTTGCCCACATCAATGTAAAGAACAAGTGCTGTCTGTACTTACATTGAAATACACATCAGCATGGTCACTGGCTTTTATGGCCCACTGCAACTCCACATCAGCCTGAAACAAGCACAGGCACTTCTACTTCTTGTACATCTACAGTATCAGTGTATGATTTGATAATTTTGTTATTCACCTAATACAACAAAATGTAGATTAAGACATGTAAAACAGCAACTACTGAACTAGTCTTTCAAACTATAAAACTTACATACTTTCAAACCAGCATAGCCTCTTTTTGATGTCCTTGTTGGCTGTGTGTGGGTGTGGATAGGTGTTTTTATTGGCACTGTGTGTGCATACAGTCCTACTCCTGGAGTATGAGTGTGCATGCATATGTGTGCAGCTTCTTCCCATTATTGATACAATTGTGGAACAGCATCTCATTCTCACCTCATGCCCCAGCTGCTGGACCCCCCCCCCCCCCCCCCTTTACAAAATCCATCACTGAGCCCAAGCTGAGGAGTGCACCGTATAAAACTAAATGATAAATCATATTGCCAGTTTTTATTCCTCTTTTTGACAACCAGGCTGTAAACAAATTTTATTGATTAAAAAAATCTTTTGCACACCACCAATAGTGGTTTGTTGCCCAAACTCAGTAATTGGCTTACCACAAGCTCCTAAAGAAAAATGGGACAAAATCCACACACACACACCCAAAAAAAAAAAAAAAAAAAAAATGGTCAGAGAAAAGTCTCCAATGATGACTGTGGCCTTTCATCAAGTCTTTCACTGTGTAAACTTTCCTCTAAGTCTAACTGTGTGCCCTGCCAAATGTCTGACCATAGCAATCAGCACATCACTACATTATAATTTATAGCTCTAGTTCTACTGTACAATCATGCAGTAGAAACTTACACTGTTTCCAAGGTTCTCACTCTTGAGTGTGGAGCTGACACTCTGCATTTCCTGGGCACCCTGGAAAAAAAGACAGCAAAACTGAAGAAGAAGAAGAACACATACCATGGTGTCTAGGTGAGACTGAGAATCACAGCAATCTACATTACTTATGCAAAGTGTAGTCTTTGCGTGTGAATGTGTGAGCCAGTGACTGAGAAAGAGGAGTGTGTGTGTGTGTGTGTGTGTGGGGGGGGGGGGGGTCATAAAGAATTCTTCTTCTGCCAGTATGCGACCCCACTTCAACAATCTCAAGGCTACAAATTGTATCATACTGCGAGGGGGGTTGGGGGGCTAGGGGGGCGATTGTAAAGAAAGAAAATGGATGGGAGACGGTCAGTGGCGGTCATCGGTTAAATCATACGCTTTATAAATCGGCTAAGTTATCCATCTTTATCCTCTTACCAATCCCTGGGAAGCCATGGTCGAGATTATGTTTTCTTTCTTTAACGAAGATCACAATCACAACACGAAGCAGAAGACACAGAGTCACCACATGGGTGAGTTGCCTTCGGCTAAACAGGAAGTGTTGAGCAGAATAACCGCCCTTGCTGTAAACAAACTAGGAGTGACCGGCCTTCACATCCTGTGCCACTGGGCCTATCACAGGACGGGGTCAGAAACAGGCTGACTACCTTCAAAATAGCCGGTCACAGCATAGACACTACAGCAATGCTGCAGTGTAGTGTCTCTGGTCACACGCGGTAGATTACAGAGCTCAGGAGCTGTGTGAAAATCGAGGTGGCCGCCTGTAGTCCGTACGGTCTCTGTGGACGTAACTCGAACTCGGTGGATTACCTCTAGAGACAGTAGTTTTAGATTAAGGTCAAGGCTGTGTTGCCGGCTGTTTTGTTTAAAAATATGAATCCAACTATCGACTTGCTTGCTTCCCGTAGACGAAAGTTAGATTTTGAGGAAGTTTATGATGTTTATAGAGAACCCCCGGTAAAGGCCCAAAAGATTGTGCAACGACATGATGAACAGGTAAGAATATGTTGCTTAGCTCACATAGAACTTAATAGAACTTTCCAAATTTTATGCAAGTGCTTGTTTGTCATGTGTTTTCTGACAGTGTAACACACTGGCTATATCGCCGCTGTCTTAGAATTTTGGTCACTTCACCGCCATCAGTGTATCATACACGATTCATAGTATTTACGAGCTATTTTGTTTTACTGACTACTGAGGACTGTTCCCACGTTCTGACCTGTACTGCTGTAGCCATTTTTAAAAGGAACTAGTTTCAAAGCGCAAGTTTTATTTTGCATTGCACTCTTCCAGTTCCATTGCGAAAATGGCCCAAAAATGGTCCCTGCAAAGTGCAGTGTATGAATCCAGATCCAGACCCTAGTTAGGTCTGGACCTTAGTTAGATCCAGATCCAGACCCTAGACCTGTGTCTCAGCTGTTAGTGATAGCAACAACAACAAAAAAATCTAATGTATATAATATGTATGATCATTGATTATGAATTTGTGTAATTTTTATCATTATGAATCTGATGATTATCATTTGTAATATTTTTCTTCATCTGCTGGCTAATTTTACTGAAAAATAACCAATCATTATAAATGTGGAGAAAAGCCCTTCTATTATTAGTATTAAAAATAAAATACATCATGCGTTTCACTACAGATGTTCGGACGGAGAGGTCAGGTTCGTTATTCAAGCCTGGCTCTGATCTAAACCTCATGGAGTTCCTTTATTTTACTGGTTAGAAGAGGCCTGTTTTGCGCATCCACAAATAAACAGGTTTTATTTTTCTATTTAATATTATGTGAAAAGGCCAGCTCCGCGATAGTCCGTGATTAGCTTTGGTTTGACTTTTCCATTATAAATAATTCTCTTGTGTATTCCATCTTCCACTATCCACAGACTTGGAAGATACCTTAAAGTTTTCTTCCATAAAGTCAGTGTAAGACCCTACTGAGAAATTATAAAGTGAGGCAATGTTTTTGACGATACACCGGTTGTGAACTGTCTTTTCAGTCAAAAAGCTAACAACTAGTCCTTACTAAGCTACTGATGTCATGATGAGTAAATATAATGTGAGCAAGTGCTCTTTGTACGTTTTACAATAATCCCGCCCCGCTTAACGGATCAATGCAATTTCATTACTGTACTTTAGTAACCCGGGAACCGGAGCAGACGACGCTTTTGTTTTGAAGCGCGGCGTGTGGCGTAACGCCACATGGCCTTCACACAGCCGACCGGCGATAGCCGCCAGTGCGCGCCTTTTTCAAATCTGTTTTTCTCCCTTAAAATTTTGACCGCTTGTTTGTTTACCTACTCTTTGTCTATCTAGTCCTTTTTATGCACTAAGCTATGTATAATATAATTTGGCATCTTAGAATGTTTATTTAACGTCAGTTTATTCAGACGCCGGATCGAGCTTAATTAGTAGCCGATGCCTCTCTAGGTCCATTCTTTTATAGCCGTCGTCTGCATGGCGCGCTTTGTTTAGTACTAATAAATGGTAGTGAAATGTTGTTTTGATTCGATTAAAGTAATTCTGTGTCGATCAATGCGTTGTCGTATAGTATTTTGCTTAGCTGGCTTCATGTTTAGTGTTTATTTTGGGTTGAAATTAACTTATTAAGTATTGTGTACTGTAGAAGCTAAGTTGTATTCATAGACTACTTAATCTCACTATCAGCGCTGCTGCGACTAAGGTTACGCGCCCCAGGCGAAAGTTCGCACCGATTGTTTTAATGCTAGTCTTTGAGTTTGTCTTGCTTCTCTTACAGAGCATTGTATTGTAATTGTTATGTACCATTCAGTTTAACCGTGGGAGCGTGCTCTTTATTCCGATGTAAGTTTTAGTGACGTTTATATTTTGTACATTGTGTTAGTTGTGATTTAGTTGTACGAATCTGTATATAGACAGGCGCAAGCCACGCTTCCCACTCTTGTTGTAAATAAAATAAGTCATGTGTGTACATTTTGTTTATACGGTTTAAAAGATTGTAACTGTAGCTTTCATTTGATGTTTTACATGTTTTAATTGGTTTAGTTATTGTAGAGGAAAGTGTATTTGTGCGGGCCAGGGAAACACAATTGTCAGCCATTTTGTGGTCCAGAGGGGCGATTTTACTGTAGCGATAGCGTGTGTTCCCTGTGGCCCGCGCCGTTCTTTTATCTATGCGTGAGCGTGATGATTTTGTGTGTGTGCTGAAAACTGTCTGCGGCTGAACAAGTAAAAACTGATTGCTGCCATACCGGCGCCTGCTGTGGTCTCCACTTTATTGACTCCGCTGCCTGTGTCTTGTCCTTTGACCACTCCACACCATTACAATAAAATTACAGGCATAATTTAGAGAGAGAGAAGAAGAAGAAAATAAGAGTATATATATATATTATTATATATATATTATTATTGATCGCTTTTATATAGCGCTGTTCTCCACTCTCGAGCAGATTCACTGTGCTTGCATGTGATTCTACATGAGTGAATAGCTTTTTATAGCGCCTTTTTTTTTTTAATATCCACCAAAGTGGTGTACTTACAGCACTGGCACGGCTGGTGCCACAAGAAACTGCTGCCATCTCAGCACATTCTGTGTACACCATACAACCATGCACCATCATACCATGTCACTTCATGCAAAGCCACATACATAAGGTGTATGCGTGTTTAGCTGTAACCTGCCACCTGCGCTTTTGGCAGAATGGCCAGGGTCTTTTACGTGCTACTGTGGTAACACAGGGGTGGAACGGATACCGAAATAAGAGTCAGCACAGAAAGTTGACCCTGGAGAAGAAAGTTCTCCCGCCGCTCCAGCAGGGATTTGAACCGCAACTTTTCTATCACGAGTCCGGCACTCTAACCACTGAGCATATATATATTTATATAAGGAAACCAACAAAGAAAGAAAACGTAGAGGTAAATGTAAATAAAAATACTGATGAAAATGGAATATATATATATAAAAATAAACACAGAGAGAGAGAGTAAAAATAGACAAAAGTATAAAGACACAGGAAAACAGGCATATTCACACTAAACACACAGGTAAACATCTGCTGTACTCACACTAAACTCACACAGAAACAGGCACAACTCATAATAGTTGTAGCTACAACCAAGTATTACACATAAGAAGACCTTGCTGCCCCACCCTAACTAATGATACATCACATCACAGGTATAATTTAATAACTAAGACTACATTTAAAATCATATGTTTATTTGTCAAATTAGCCACACACACACACACACACACACACACACACACACACACACACACACACACACACACACACACACACACACACACACACACACACTGTCAGACTCAGGTTATGAGTCTTTTGAATGTGATCCTAAGCTGCTTGACTAGTGATTCCTTCAAAGACAGTGTGCACAGCTACTCAAAGAAGAGTGGAAAATGTTCAACTTACAATAAGTGACCTAAATAATCACACATGGCTACCAGCATTGACAAATTAATTCATAAAGTTAATTCATCAACAGCCAGCCTAACCTGCATTTTAACAAATGGCATTGCCTATCAGTTTGTCTATATATAGATTCTCATGAAGGATGAATATATGTACACTGTACAATGTCAGAGAACACTGCTACTCTACTAGTTGAACCTTTAGTTCTTGTCCCATTTATTTTGAAATTATGTAATGTATGGCAATATTTTTTCTGCTTCTGCATTCAGTGTTGTAAGTTACAAGCCAGGGACTTGAACTGTTTACCAGAAATACAAGTACCCAGACACTGAAATAGTTTGCAATACATTTCTCATTATGACTGGTCCAATTAAACATCTGAACAAAGTGAGTGGAAGAAGATTTTTTCTCATAACACTGAGCCAGAGAGAGGGAGAGAGGAGGGAGGTGAGGAGGAGAGGGAGATTTGTACAATTTGCAGTTTCTTTACCTACACATTATAGACTTGTAAAGATGTATATGAACAATTTGAATATATGGACTACTGATAATAAGTTTAATTCAGTTAGTAATAATTAATATTAATAATAAAGATATAAAATGGGTGTGTAGAGTGATTTACAACACATACACACACACACACACACACACACACACACACATGTGCGCGCATGCATGCATGCTCACATACACACACAAACACACACACACACACACACACACACACACACACACACACACACACACACACACACACACACACACACACACACACACACACACACACAGAGTTAAGTGATAAAGAAAATGAAGAGACTGAGAAAGAGGTTTAAAAATCAGTTTTTGATTATGTGTTTTATGAGGACAGTTTTAAAAGAGGAAGCAGAATCAGTTCAAGTCAGTCTCTTTATTTGCTTATTTAACAAAACTTTTCATAAATGGTAATAAAAATCAAGTAAACATTTAATGATTTATTCACAGTTAGTGTTATTTTCCTCTCAGAACACTGAAGCACACATGAATGAAACTGAAAAGTAAATATTAACAAAATGTAAAACCACAGAACTACATCAATCACTGTGTGGGGACTGCATTTTGTGAAATGCATTTTTATATTTTATTCTTTTAAGCACAATGCACGCATGCAGCTTGTGTGTGTGTGTGTATGAGTATGTGTGTTGTTTTAATTGTTGTACTCTTAATCTGTGGCTGTATTTATTTGTACATTGATTTTTAAAATAAGTAGAATGCATACATACCGGTTGTGTGTATAATATATGTGTGTGGGAGGGGGAAGGGTGTGGGGCAGGTTGGGGATGTTTTGCTATGTGGGTGTGTAAGTGAGAGAAAGAGATAGATGTATGGGTGTACGTGTGTCTTAATACCTTTTTATTTTTATTTTTAATCTGTGTCTAAACTGACTTGCATATTTTAGCAGAGTGTATGTGTACAGTAACGGGAATTCCTCTCATGGGAATGGTCTATTGCAAAGCTGAGTGATAGCTTCTGGTGTTGTGTCCATGATTCACCCAGATACAACTGTACATCTTGGTTGACTGGGCATAAAACACCAAGTTACTTACTTACTCTGTGAGACTGTCTGATGCTAAAGAATTAAAATGAATTAAATTTTTGTGATGTTAAACTTAAAGTGAAGCCTGTGAAAGAAGCACACAGTGCAGTAAAGTACTAAAGAGGTGAAGATTGTGAGTAGTTGTGACCATCCAAGTAGAGTGTGAGTCTGTGACTTTTTTGGTCAGTGGTGGAAGCACAAAAAAGGTAGCCTGTACCTGACCCTTGACCCCGGGAATATATTATATATGTGAGCAGCCCCTGCTTACTCAGCTTGGGACTAGAGAGGCTGTGAAAAACTTGAAAACGTGTTCCAAGGCAATGTTTATGAATGGTTATTGTTTGTTAATGTTATGAATGAGGGAAAGAAAACTGTTGTGGTGATGGATATTTTTGCAGTTTAGCCATTTGTTCTAAGATTATAAAATTTCTCATGTGAGTTATCTTAAATCTTAAAAATGGGTCTTCATTTCTTTATTTTTTTATTTATTATTATTATTGTTAATGTTTGGGTTGGGGGGAACATGATTTCCTGCTTTCATTTTCATAAGAAAAACTTGAATAATTTTGTTCATCCAAATCCAATGTGCAGGTGGTGGACAGTGGCATGGATGTGGATGCAGTCCCAGCGTCTTTCCATGCCCACAGCTTTCCTGTCAACAGCTTTTCACCGGATGGTGTCAGTGGCTGGATGTCCAGTCTTGGCTGCCCAGGGATGGACACACCACAGTCTTCATCTGACTCTCCATTCTCCCAGTCCTTTGGCACCGATGGGGTGTGGTCACGAAAAAACTTGCCCATGGATTCTGACTCTAAGGGAGAAAACGCTTCTGGCCACACCAGCTGCATAGATGCCAGTGGCTATGCCTATGGCAGACTAGGTGTGGCCCAGAAAGAGACTGAGAAAAGTGCACAGCGGGTGTTGACCACTCACCACCAAGGAGTCTGCCCCCAGTGTTTGTCAGGAAGATCAGTGAGTTATTTAGTTTAAATCAAGATGGTAAAATTGGTATAATTGTAAAGTTCAGTATTAGTTTAATATTACAGTCTTGTCAAAGACAGGGTGGAGAACACACTCCAAGCATTGCTTTCCAGCACCTTCCTCCAAATTCTGCCAGATTTGGTTGCGCTACTGAAGGAGCACTCTTTATCTCTGTGCAGCTGTCTACCGTTGTGGTCAGCGCCCTTCAAAAGGTTTGGGTACTAATATGACTGTGAAAGCAGCCTAATGCCAAAGCACCCACATAAACATGAGATGCATCCACCACGGGTAAAAAAAAAAGAGTTCTGTGTCAATTCAAACGATTGTGGTTTTATTTGTTGTGTTGGTATAATAGTATAAACTTTGTTGGCAGCTATAAATGACACACCTTCTTTTATTTGAATTGTTTGTAATAAATTTACTACTGTTTGAGCACCAATAAAAAAACTGCTCGTTAGCTGACAGTTTTCAGGAACCTATCATGTAACTAAATACTGCATTGGTTGGAAGAAGGATGTTGTAAACCAGTGCTTGGAGTTTGGGTGGAGGACATGTACGTATAGTTTATAATATTAACAATGTGATTAATTCATTATTTGTTAGTATATTATATGTGACATTATATGACACTATTAATATTATGACCACTCTCCACCCTGTTTTTCAATTAATGCATTCTAAGCTTGTATTAGGAAGTGTGTATGGATGGGGGGGGGGCATTTCTCATTGTGGGGTGGGGAGAGGACATGTTTGTCATTCCATGTGTGCTGTGTGTGCATGTTTGTGAGGATTTTTTTTGGGGGGGGGGGGGTATAACTATAAGAGAGAGTGATTTTGAGAGATGGCCATTGTAGTTTGTACTGCCACAGTGTTGCAATGCTTTCAGAAGGCCACCCTAATATTAATCAACAGGGGGTACAGTTTTGAGAGAGGGGTTTTCTGTGAGTGTTGATTTAAACTGAACTATATATATATCACTTATCAGTATGTCTGTGAAGAGTTAAGTATTAAAAAAAGAAAAGAAAAAAAGAACAGTGTCTCAATGGTGGGGTGATGTCAGGTCAGCTTGCATTGCAGAGATTCCACTGAGTCTCATCTCTGTTCACCAGGGCCACTTCCATCACATCCAGAGCCGGATTCAGCAGCTGCAGAATGAAAGTAGGTACCCCGATGGAATGACCTGCCAAAACATCAGTGGGTACACTGATAGAATTTCATTTTCATGTACTTTACCAAAGACAAGCCCAAGGACCCAAAGGTATTTCAGCAGGATGACAAACCAAACACCCGGAGATACCCCGATGGAATGATATCCTAATGACCAGCAGGAACCCCAATGGAATGGTGTGTCAAAGACTTGAAAGAATGATGGTACCCCAATGGAATTGCAATGACCCACCAAAGACCAGCATGTACTGACGGAATGGTGTGTCTGACTCAGAGTCAGGTGGAATGGCATGGTAAAGGTTAACATGCTTTGAGTGAGTGGTGCTCAGGCCATACACATCAAACAGTAGCAGGTATTGTGACAGGATGAAGATTGGATGATGTCAGCACAAGGCACACTGGCTGGATATTAACTTGTTAAGGTGTTGTATATTACTAGAGTGATATCAAGTTTATTAGCTCTGTTTTATTCTGTCAAGTGTCTACTTCATACTGCCTAAGTGTAAGCTCCCTGTTTAGAAGTAACTGAGTGTGTGCAACCAGCTATGCGTGAGTTGAAAATGAAACATATGACTATCTGAATGTAAAGTCTTTTTTAATTTTGCTGTTGTTGTGTTAGATGTTTTTCACACACAGTTGTGTATCACAGTCACAAGGATGGAGAGAAAGAGAAAGTAAGCTTGACATGAAAGAAATCTTGTAAGACTAACATGGGAAAACATTTTTGGTTATTTATATCATACATGATAACTGATGTATAAAAATCAAAATTACCATAATTGTACATTTTTGTTCCCCTTTGTGGCAGTTTACACAATTTTACTGTCTAAGGTCAAGGCAGCTGATTGTACCTGAAAGTCAAGGTGCCATTTTTCATTCATTTATTGTTTGATTATTGTGTTTATTCATTATTGATCTCTCTGTTTACTTTAGTGTTTCACTGTTTGCTTAAATAAATTGATCTCTCTCTCTCTCTCTCTCTCTCTCTCTCTCTCTCTCTCTCTCTCTCTCTCTCTCTCTCTCTCTCTCTCTCTAAAGTAAAAAAAAGAAGAAAAAAAGAGAGATAATTTTATGTGTTATCAGTATCATTTGTCAAAATCTTAAAACCACAGTCTTGATAAATTTATGTGTACAGTTACAGTAAAAAGTCAGGCTACATTGACAATTTTCAAACCGGTGTGACATCAATAACCGAATAAGGTGGCAAAAGTGGTTCACAGAAACTGGTCTGACAGTTACTCAGCTTACTGTAACCAATCAGACACATGGCCAACTATACTACTACCTGAGCTGCTGTTTCTTTTCTGGTATAAATATGCCGATCTTAGGCAGCCAGTTAACGTGAACCCTAAGGTTAGTGTTAGTTATTATTGCACAAAAATGACTGTTAGTACTTAAATATTTGAATTTACTTGTTATTGCACGAACATTATGTGCAGTGTGTTTGGTCTGCACAAAAATTATGTGGATACTAATTGTTATGATGAAACACTGATCATTACTGAGTGATACTGATAGAAAAATATCTGATGGTGCTTTGTTGGTTTTATTGTCTGGTCACTGGTCATAGAAGTGTACGTAGTGATGTTGTTGTTGTTGTTGTTGTTTTTGTTGTTGGGTGTGTGTGTGTTTTTTTGGGGGGAGGGGGCTAAGTGGCACTGATGAATGGAAAGTCTCAGGGTTACAATTTAAATGCTATGCACTTTCAGTAGTTTGTTTTAGAATCAAATCAGGGTTGACTACAGAGACAAAGTTCATGACCAATATCCTCATGTACCCATGACGATTGTGTCTACATCAGTACCCATGACGATTGTGTCTACATCAGTACACATGTGTTGACGTGAGTCATTATTTTGTTTTATCCTGACATTGACTTGTTTACAAGTGTGGGTAATATATCCCGACATTGACTTGTTTACAAGTGTGGGTAATATATCCTGACATTGACTCGTTTACAAGTGTGGGTAATATATCCTGACACTGACTTGTTTACAAGTGTGGGTAATACCCATGATTGATGCCCTGAGATAACTGAAATGGTTGACTGGGCATAAAACACCAAATTACTTACTTACCCATGACTGCTTGCTGCTGGAATATGGCTTGTTTACAAGCATAGGTAATACCCATGATTACTTGTTGCCAGAATAGGACCTGTTTACAAGTGTAGGTTATATCAGTGACAGGTTGTTGCCTGAATAGGACCTGTTTACAAGTGTAGGTTATATCAGTGACAGGTTGTTGCCTGAATAGGACCTGTTTACAAGTGTAGGTTATATCAGTGACAGGTTGTTGCCTGAATAGGACCTGTTTACAAGTGTAGGTTATATCAGTGACAGCTTGTTGCCTGAATAGGACCTGTTTACAAGTGTAGGTTATATCAGTGACAGGTTGTTGCCTGAATAGGACCTGTTTACAAGTGTAGGTTATATCAGTGACAGGTTGTTGCCTGAATAGGACCTGTTTACAAGTGTAGGTTATATCAGTGACAGCTTGTTGCCTGAATAGGACCTGTTTACAAGTGTAGGTTATATCAGTGACAGCTTGTTGCCTGAATAGGACCTGTTTACAAGTGTAGGTTATATCAGTGACAGCTTGTTGCCTGAATAGGACCTGTTTACAAGTTGTTTCATCTGGATGACTGAGCTTGTGGACATTCTTGGGCAATGTTGGTGACACTGACATACACATGTATACAACATGATGCAACCATGATGGAAACGCGAGCATGTATATTCTACAGTGACTAAATACTGCAGTCCTCTGAGCTTGCACAAGTCCACATCCACTTTCTGGAATGGATGACCTGTGCCTGTGGTTGAGAATCAGCTTCAACTTGACTAACAGTCTGTTTTGCAACACCGTGCAAAATGTGAGAACTTCTGATATTTGTGACACCTTTGCCCCTTTGTTGGATAATTTCCTTTGTGCTTGGGGCCACACACTGTACACAACTGTGTGTTACATGTGCCTAGCACACCTGTCTGCTTGGGTCTAGGCCTATGACTAGGCCTACCAGCATGAGAGAATGGGTGCTGACTGTGAGAAAAGGAGTCAACTGCAACAGCAGCTCCTCGTCTCTGCTCCTTTATCTGAGTCTTAACGCGTTCATGTTGTCTTGCAATTGTCACTGCTTTGTCTAGAGTATGAGGTCACTTTCAAGCTGCAATTTCTGAGAAAGTTCTTGATCCTGTAGCCCTAGAATGAGTCTATCCCTAATCTCTTCTTTCTCAGCAGGCCGTGCATGCTCTGACAGGTCAGAGGTGTCTAATGTACCCCTCTACACCTTTGCCTTCTCATTGACTTTGTTTATGAAACGTTGCTCTCTCGTGAATGATGTTGATTTGTGGAATAATGCACATTAAACTTTTCTAACAATGTATCAGAGTTTTTGCCGTCCGCTTCACTCAGGTTGAACTGGCTGAAAACTCTTTTTCAGTATCACAACCCATTCTGTAAATAAGGTTTGAGACCTGAATTCTTCTTTCTTGAGTTTCGATGCTAATCAAAATCATGAAAATCTTTCACACCATTCTGGCCAACCAGCCGGCGGATGAAAATTGAGTTTCTCTGGTGGCCTGAATGCCACCATGAAGAATATGAGTACTCACAATCACCAAACTTCAAAAGACACTTAAAGTTTCTTCTGACACCATGTTTCATCTGGATGACTGAGTGTGTGGATATTCTTGGGCAGTGTTGGTGACACTGACATACACATACAACATAATGTGGCCATGATGGAGATGAGAGCATGTATATTCATAATTTTGAACAGGTAACCAGCTCATGACACATGGGTAACAACAGTTACAAGAGTATGAAACCGTAGATAAGGTTATCTCCCTTGAACCCTTGTTGACTATTCAGCACACAAGTGTAGGCAGTACACATGATTGCTTGTTGCTGGAATTGTTGCTCAAGTGCTACAAATTGTGTTTGCTTGTTGCTGGAATTGTTGCTCAAGTGCTACAAATTGTGTGTATCATGAAATATACTGTTCACATACTTGCTGGTCTCCAGGGGTCTATTTACACCCCTGCAGCAATATTCTTTTGGTGCACAGTGCATGCATAATTGTTCATTCTGGTGCAGTGTTTCAGAGTTCTGATCTGTAGATCTTATTCGTTATCAGTTGAACATCAAGTTACAGTTTGGTTTGATGTGCCATGGTTCGCCTTGCTGTTGTTTTTGAATGTGTATAAAACTACAATTGTACAAAACACTGTACAATACTGCAGTTGTACAAAATGCAGTGTGTACAATACTGCAATTGTACAAAACACATCACTGTTTCATGATTTGTTTTTGTTTGTTTTCATTGAAAAAAGAAGAATTTGGCAGCACTATCACTTAGTAGAATAATACAGGGTTCCAAAGTTTTTTGTTGTGATGTTGTTTTTAGAGTACATTTAACTCTGTTCCTATAAGTTCAAGGTGCCATGAACTATACTGGCCTAAATGCACAGAACAATGATGTAGCCACATAAGCCAAAATGGAACATTTGTTATGGCTTCTCAGGTGAATTGTGTAATCACTAGAGGCCATATGATAGCCTACATCAGCGATGTTTTGTGTTCTTATTTGTTTGTGTTGTGTGTCATTTATTCTGGTGAGTGTGGGCATGAGGCTCATGTGTGTGTGTGACTGAATGTTTTGCTTTTTTTCCTTATTATTTATCTTTAACATTCTTTAATATTGGTGTGACAGGTCATAGTGGATGACTACAGACTCAATATCAATGTTTAAACATTTATTGGTTGCGAAGAAGACAGCACATGGCAACAAGGTGATTTTCTCAAACTTGTGGCCAAAATGCAGTCATAGACACTGGCTGACAAAACACTAAATACAAGATGGCTACCACCGGCTGCACTCACCTCTTATCTGTATCAGCTGTCCAGTGAAATCTGTGCAGGCTGCCCGAGGCACTTGAAACTACTATTTTGTGTTTCTTCTAACTTTTGATCGGGCCCTAACTCAAAAAGTACTAAACACATTTTAACGCTGTTTAAAATGCCCAAAACTGTGGACCATTATCTTTTTATCTATCAAAAGTTATCATTGTTATCTAGTCTATCAAATGAAGCTAAAATAAGATTAACTCCGTGAGCCCAGCCATGGAACTGCATTCGCAGCAATTAACCTCAAATTAATTAACTACAACACGATCTATACCCCTAAACACTAGTATTATAGATTTGAAACTAGGGCCCTAAAATACACCAAACATTCACTATATATATGTAGTCCTACTTATCTACCTAAAAATCAAGAAATATGCCTGAGTAACAAACACAAACACCAAATTCGGTGCCAGACTCAAAGTTCTGCAACCGATTAAATCTGCAAATCCATCTAATCTAAGCCCTGTTCCTACTTCTGTGAAATATTTTGAAAGTCTACATTATAAATACTAGCTATATATCTGCATCTCTGCAAATGGTACACCTGTGTCTCTGCAAATGGTTGGGTCATCACCACCTGGAGTCCTGGTCACCATTGCTCCTGGAGTTTGGCATGACCAGCGCCCCGGTTCTGCACATAGACAAAGTCACCAACTGCCAGTCTGGTGTCATGACTGACGGTCTGACAGCTGGCCCAGTCTGCTGCAGCTTCAGCCAGGCGAGCAGCTGCCTCAGCATGGGCCTCCATTAGGCGCGCTCGGTGTTGTCTCACCCAGTCTGTTGGACCTGCTGTGGACTCTGCTGGTCACCTAAGTTGGATGTCTAAGGCAAGGCAAGCTTCCTGGCCAAAGAGCAGGTGGTGTGGCCCAAAGCCAGTCGAAGCATGTGGCGTGTTGTAGGCCTGCACAACTTCTTGTAGGTGCTGGGACCACTTCTTCTAATTCTCGACTGACAGGGTCCGTAGCAGGTCATGAAGCATGCGGTTGAAGCGTTCACACTGACCATTTCCTTGATGGTGATACAGTGTGGAATGGGTCTTTTTGATGCCATACATTTGGCAAAGTCCCTTTACCAGGCCTGATTCAAAGTCTCTGCCCTGGTCACTGTGGATGCATTCTGAGACTCCATAGCAGCTGAACCAGTCTCGGACAAGGACCTGCACGACCGTCACCGCCTCCTGGATCCCGGTGGGGACTGCTACAGTGTACTTGGTGAACACATCAGTCATGACCAGGACATTTTCCCGGCCATCGCTGGCAGTGTCAAGCTTGGTGAAGTCAATGGCCAATATCTGGAGTGGTCGGTTGGCCAACAAGTGTCCCATGGGTGGATATACAGCAGCATGCTTGCCCAAGGTACAGCGCTCATAGGCCCAGATGTACTGGCGGACATCCTCAGTCATCCCTGGCCAGTACACCTGTGGGCGCATCATCGCCAAGGTGTGCTCAATGCCCTGATGTCCCGTGCTGTCATGGAGTTCCTGGAGCATGTCTGGGCAGAGACTGGCTGGGAGGACTAGCTGCTCGAAGTCGCCAAGGATGTTGTCGTGGACCTGTCGGTAGAGCACACCATTCTGCATCTTCAGACATAGGTGCTGTCAGCAGAGGGTTGACACTGCACCAGTCGTAGAACCTTTGGCTCGGTCTGACCACGCCTTCAGGACAGGAGCAGTTCCGGAATCCTCCTGTTGTAGTTTTGCCACGTCCTGAAATGACAATGTCGGCAACATCCTGAAGTCTTTGGCTTCTCAGTTGGCGTAGCTGGTGTTGAGATTGGGCAGGCAATCAGTGGTACCTCAAGCTGTCCACACCAGACTTCCTGTACTGCAGCAACCTCGGCAGGTATGAAGGTAGCAGGTGGGGAAAGCTGCTCACCAGCTGGCATCCTGGAGAGGGCATCAGCTCTGTTGGTCCGGCCAGGCTTGTACCGGACAGTGAAGTCAAACTGTCCCAGCTGGGCTGCCCACCACTGTTTCAATGCTCCCAGATTTGAGGTCTTGAAATGTGCTAATGGGTTATTGTCAGTCAGCACCTCAAACTGGGAACCAAACAGGTAGCTTCAGAACTTTCCCATCACTGCCCACTTCAGCGCCAACATCTCCAACTTAAAACTGCTGTAGTTGGTCTCATTGCAGTCTGTGGGACGAAGGCACTGGCTTGCATAAGCCACCACCCGCTGGGTCCCATCTGGTTGCTTCTGGCTCAGGATGGCTCCAAATCCTCTTTGGCTGGCATCAGTTTCCAGGATGAAGGGCTTGGAGAAGTCAGCAAAGACCAGTACTTGAGCACTGGAGAGGGCCACCTTCAGTTGTTGAAGGCCTTCTGGTGTTCCTCCTTCCAGAGGCCGCCAATGGGTGCTGGCACTTGTTGTTTGCCTTGGCATTGCAGTTGGCTAGCCATTGCAGGGGACCGGCAACTTGGGCATAGTTTTTGACAAAGCAGCGGTAGTACCCTGCGAAGCCCAGGAAGGACCAAAGCTCTTTGGTGGTGCGAGGAACTCGCCACTTCTGGACTACTTCCGTCTTCTCGTCCTGGCAGCTCACCCCCTTGGCTGAGATGGTGTGTCCAAGGTAGCTGACTTCTGGCCGCAGCAGCTGACACTTCTCTAGATTCAGCTTTAAGCCAGTGTCACAAATCGTCAAGACCTTCTCAAGATGTTTGAGATGGTTGTCAAAGGATTCTGATAAGATCAGCAGATGATCGAGGTAGAACAGGAGGAAACTGAAGAGGAAGTCTGACATGACCCCATTCTCAATCGCTGGAATGTAGCAGGGTGTCCAGTCAAACCAAGTGGCATTCTTGTATACTCAAAGAGGCTGAATAGTGTTGTGAAGGCTGTCTTGTCCTGATCTTTGGGGTCCATAGCAATCTGGTGATACCCACTGGCAAGGTCAAGGGTTGTAAAGTACTTTGACCCTGCCAGTGCATTGAAGCTCTCCTCAATGCGTGGCAATGGGTAAGCGTCCTTGACCGTCTTGCTGTTCAGGTGTCAATAGTCGGCACAGAGTCTAATGCTCCCATCTTTCTTGCGAACAATGATGACTGGCGCAGCATAGGGACTGTGGCTGGGTGTCACCACCCCTTTTGTCAGGAGGTCTTGTATGTGTGACTTGACCTCATGGAAGTCTCTGGGCAAGATGGAGCGGTATGCCTGGGCCATTGGGATGTCATCGGTGGTCCGCATGCTGTGAAGCTCTCAGTCTGTGTAGCCAATGTCCATGTCATTGCGTGAGATGGCATTGGGGTAACGCACGAGGAGGTCCAGCAGCTGTCGTTTCTCCTCTGCAGTGCCCTGAAAGTTCTGCAGTTTGGCACTAAGGTCAGGGTGGGTCAGTGGCATTGGCTCTTGGACACCAACATGCAGAGTTTGTGAGGCAACGCACACTGTCCACTGAGTCGACTGCATGGAGGGCTGCAGCTGGTGTCCAACCTTGCAATACTATGTCCTCATCAGTCAGGTTGGCCACCCGGACATGATAGAGGGATCGGTCTCCACCAACAAGTGTGGGGACCAACATCGCGCCAGGGGGCAGGGGATGGTGACAGGGCTCAGCAACCAGGGCATGTTGTTGGGCACCAAACACCTCACGCAGCAACCCCAGGACGTCCCCTGCAATGGCCCTTGCTGCTGGTGCTTGCGCAAGCACCTCATGACAAGCTTGGCCATCGAGGTGCTTCAGGAGGAGCTCCACCGCAAGCTGGCCTTCCAAATCATAGGCTGCTATGATGTGCTTTGCTTCTGCGTTGAAGTCTTCCACAGGACCATCCCCAAGCTCTCAGCTGAATTTGGGGAGTCTTGGTGGAGGCATCCATGGAGTGTGGAGCCAGAGGTTGCCGCCTGGAGCATCAGGGGCAACCATCGTTGCCATGAGCTGTCTTCTGTATGGGTCATGTCGGTCGACGCCAAGTGTGACAGGTCATGGTGGATGACTCCAGACTCAATATAAATGTTTAAACACTTATTGGTTGCAAAGAAGACAGCACGTGGCAACGAGGTAATTTTCCTGAACTTGTGGCCGTAACGCAGTCATAAACACTGGCCAACAAAACACTAAATCAAGATGTCTACCACCGGCTGCACTTGCCTCTTATCTATATCAGCTAAATATGTCATTGTGGCTGTAAAGCTGGCAATCAAAAACAAAATGGCCACCAATATCGTCTGCTACTATAATTTCGCCCACAAGCAAGGAATCTTGATGGTGTTACCAGTAGTTATAAATAAAATTGGAAAAAATAGACAAAACTAGCAGACTGTCACATTGGTATATATGTATATATATACTGGAGAGGGAGCAAGGGCGTGATTGCATATAGAGAGAGGGAGAGAGAGAGAGAGATTATGCCCTTGCTCCCTCTTTCCAATTTTAAAGAATGTTAAAGATAAATAATAAGGAAAAAAGGCAATACTCATGATGTGTGTGTATCTTAGGAGATAGATTGTTGTGTCCATTTACATGACTTTACAAATGTGTTCATGACTTAAGAATAAAACCAATCTCCGTATAGTATGTGTTCTAATGTGTGCAATGTTTGTGTTTTAGCATAGGGAGAATATTACTTCTTACTTGCCTGTTGTTCCACTTTACTCTTTGCTTTAGCATATGGAGAATATTACCTGTTTGTTTTACTTTTAGTGTAGGGAGCATATTACTTGTTTGTTTTAGTGTAGGGAGAATATTAATTATTACTTCTTACTTGCCTGTTTTTTCCACGTGGTGTTCAGCTACATTTTGATCTGAACTTGCTTTTAAAAATTCATATTTAGCTCTCAACGACAATGATTTTACAACTGTTTGTCAGTATGTTTCAGCCACATCTTGAACTTGAAGGCATACAAGTTTTACTATAAACTTTAAAGTGTGGTCCGTATGTTTGTATTCTGTAGATTTTTGTTTTACATATCTTGCTCCAATTTCTGCATTCCACCTTCTACAATGGAACAGTACCCAAACTTATCCTTACATATTATACACTTTGTAATAGGTTAGTATACACTGTACAGCATGGTTGCTGATTGAGTGATTTGCGTACAACTTTAATTTTGGTATACCTATTCAGGGCACACTATGAGCACATGTCAAGTATTATTTTAAAAAGGCAGTGAAGCTGAAATTTTGTTGATTGTATGTTATTTTGCTTTTGTGGTTTATAGAATACATGTACTTTAAAATAGTCTTGCAGTACATGTGATGCTTGGAAATATGTTTTGTTTTTTGGTGTGGGATGGGAAGATACTGCACATTAAAAACATGCAGACAACCATTCAGAAAGTAAAATATTCTCTGTTAGAGGGTGGACAGCAGTGCAAGGTATATTATACAAATTTTGAATGAATTCTTCTGTAGAGTGGCCTCTATTGTAGTGAAGATTGTGTCACTGTAACTTTATTTTTATTATATGTTATGTTTGCTGCAGTGTTATGTTCAGCTATAGCTTTTCTGCTGTTGTTTGTTTTCTTATAGCTATGTAGCAAAGAGAAATGCTTCAGTTGACCTTGGGATAAGCTCAGCCCTTGTTTCGTTTGACTCTGTAGTTGTGTTACATACCCTGCAGTTTTCAGCCTATGAAAGTTGTAACAATGACGCCACCACCAAGTACTTTATTATTTACAAACTGTAATCAGTAAAGTTTGTAAGAAAACCTGGAACACAAAAGCTGTTTTTTCTCTCCCTCCCCCTCTCCCCCCTATTGTTTGGATGGGTATTCATCATGCATGTGTGTGTATTGTGTGCATGTGTTGGGTGGGGGGTGGGGTGGGGGGAGGGAGGCATGAGAAAAAGAGAAAGAAAACTGCATCACAAACACTGCCTTTGTGTGTGTGTGTGGGGGGGGGGGGGGGTGTATGTGTGTGGGTGAGCTGGCACACACAAGAGCAACACACCCACAAATGTTTTTGCAGTAGTGTTTATTACAAAAAAATGTGAAGTTCTATACATTTAAACAACAAAACTGATTAGGGTGCTGCATATATATACCACAACAGTATGACACACTGAGAATATTTGAAAATGAGTAAAGACATCTTGAAAAATGTAAACATACCGAGAATATCTCAAAGTAGAATCATCTTCAAAACTGCATAAACTATGTTAGTGTATTATAACATTTAAAAGTGGAAACATCTGGAAAATAATTGGCACAGTGTGCAGGAACACTAAAAATGTGAGATTATTCTATTTGTAAGTACTATCAGGTGATTGCAGAGTTGTTTTTAAAGCTTATGCTGTTACTATGTGTTTAGAACAGTTTCTACAGACAAGATTTTGTGCTTTAGAAATACTTTAATTATTATTATTACTAATGAAGCTGGAAACTGCCAAATACATATTTTGTTTCGACCATTTGACTGTGAGTTTAGGAATATTGGCACACAAGATCCAACAGCTTCAGACCATCGGCCTCCTCAGCACTTTTCTGATTGGGGTAAAAAGGCAAATCCCCAAATGCTTATGACGACATCCTGTCCTTATTAAGCCTTATGGTTTCTGTGGACATTAAGCACCATATTTACTTACTTACTTATTATGAAATACTGACACATTCTGAATATTGCTTCATTTTCAGTTATTAAAAATGGTATGCATATATATCTATATATATGTGTATGGACAATATTTTATTCTGACAGATCACCGGTACAGTAAAGAAAATTGAAGTGTGTGTAGGTGGGTGGGGGGGAGGGGGGTAAAAGCCTCAAACTTTATAAAATTACTATTTGGTAGTGGGGTGGTGCCATTTATTTCAAATGAATCCATATGCTATGTATAATATATAAACTGTAACACATGCTATATATAATTACACTGCACATGCTACATATACTTACACATACATATATGTGTGTGTGGTATGGCACTAAGTGTTAAGAAACAAAAGGTACACTATGTACTACTCTCTGAGAAACATACAACACAATCAGATTCAAAACAAACTACTTTGAAAAAATAAATATAAAAAACTCCATGAAAATCTGAAACAAGAATGACTGCTAGCATTCTAAGACAAGATGCAAACACGTGAAAGGTTCAAAAGAACGCTATTTAATAGGACAAAACACATCATTTTTCACCGTTCAACTGTTGTTTACGTGTCGTTTTGCAGTTTGATAAAGGGGATTACCTGAAAATTTGCATGTTGTGCTTTGTCCTAATAAATAGCTTTCTTTTGAACCTTTTAAGCATTTGGATCTAAAAACTTCATGAAAAGTGACCTGGACTGTTCTATGATTGATCATGAGACACTTTGTGAGTCACATCCTTGTTGAGATCAGTAACCAGTCCATCTTACCTACAGATCACAAAGTATTTCAAGAGTGTGGAAAGTGAAATGAAAAATACAGACACTGTCACTTAGTGTCAGCTTGAGTAACAATCCATGCAGCTTCACAATTCTTTTGAAAATTAAGCAGTTCAACAGCTTCCCGTTTGATATTGTCCACCCATTAACTACCAGCTCTGTGTCTGGTCACATGGCGTATAATTATATGCCTATGTTGCAGAGAACATCCATCCCAGCATCCTACTGTTCTGTGTTTGCATAGAAAAATTAAATTAAATTCACATTTTGGAGAGGAAAAACTAAAACAAACATAAAGCCTGAAACTAAAGGCAACTGTTGACACCAGAAAGAAGATCAAAACACACAAACAGTTAAAATTACTGCTTGCATAATGGGATGGTCGAAACAAAGTGCACATTGTCCTTTCTTGTGTGTGTGTGTGTGTGTGTGTGTGTGTGTGTGTGTGTGTGTGTGTGTGTGTGTGTGTGTATGTGTGTGTGTGTATGTGTGTGTGTGTACTTTGCACAGTGTGTTTTGATCTGCCTCATGAAAAAAAGCACTCATGCTTGCACTGTCATTTCGCAAGCAATCAAACTAATGTACACTGATTGCATCCCTGTCTGTAGTGTAAGGAAACCAAATAATTATGTGGGCAACCACTATGCTGATGGGAAGTTTTAACATGAAAACATTGTCTGCAGTTTGGCCAAAAGTAATAAAAAGAAAACAAAGTCACTGTTTATTTGAGTGAAATAAGCCTTAGTGGCAAGTTATACTTAGCATGAAGAATCAATAATAGAAAAACATTCTGACGACATAGGGTACCTGTACAATGACAGTGCATCTCCTACAGAGTAAGTGATGTCACATTGCCACAGCTGCATGTCATGGGACAAAAGTTTGAAAACATTGTGCAAAAAAGAGAAGCACCCCAATGCAATGCAAAAGGTGCGTAATACCTGTGAAACAGAATACAAGATTAAATAATATTATGCCCAACTTCGCAAAGAAAATCAAAGAACAAAATCAGCAATTGGGTAAGCTCTACAGCTACATCCCACGCAGCACACGAACCAGCCATGATAGTCTGACAGTGATAACCAGTATGGTAGAGAGAAAGGTGTTTTTTGTTTGCTTTCTTTTGTTACTGATTTTTTGTAGAGAGAAAAGTTTAATTTAGCAGCAGTCACCTTTCAAGTGTGTGTTACTGCTGAACACACCAAGGGGTTCTGCTCTGGAAAAATAGGTCAACAGTGTGTTCCTGCCGAACACACCAAGGGGTTCTGCTTCAGAGTGTGTGTTACTGCTGAACATACCAAGGGGTTCTGCTTCAGAGTGTGTGTTACTGCTGAACATACCAAAGGGTTCTGCTTCAGAGTGTGTGTTACTGCTGAACATACCAAGGGGTTCTGCTTCAGAGTGTGTCTTACTGCTGAACACACCAAGGGGTTCTGCTTCACAAAAATGGATCAAGTGTGTGTTGCTGCCGAACACACCAAGAGGTTCTGCTTCAGGAAAATGGATCAAATGTGTGTTGCTGCCGAACACACCAAGTGGTTCTGCTTTGGAAAAATGAATCAAATGTGCGTTACTGCCGAACACACCAAGTGGTTCTGCTTCAGAAAAATGGATCAAATGTGTGTTACTGCCGAACACACAAAGGGGTTCTGCTTCGGAAAAACGAATCAAATGTGTGTTACTGCCGAACACATCAATGAGTTCTGCTTTACATATGCTGGGACTTGGCAATGGAGGGAAAGCTGACATCGATGCGAGTGATGCACCGCTTGTGCGTGCTGCTCTTGCTGAAGAACTCCTGTGGCTCCGAGCTGTCCGATGGGGATGATGATGACTGCATGCTTTCCTTTGAGGTGTAACCAGGGTTGTCATAGGTCGATTGCTGGGAGTGTCCGTACTCTTGATCTCTTGCCAGTTTCCTCCCTTGTCTGCAAGCAATGAAAAACACTTGATCTAGTGTTGTTGTTTTTTGCCTTGCCTGCTGCGTAAATCAGTTTGAACAAAAGTAATATACAATCATGTGATGGAGTCTCCACAGCTGGATGATCTGTATTAAAAAGTAAATAAATCTACAGTCACAAAGTATGGAAGAGCTCATGGACAAACTGAAAAAAAGACCATGTTCGCTCTGAGTCCAGCAATGCAGCAGCTGTATCCCTTATAACTCCAAGCCGAAGCAACATTGTATTTATGACTTTGTCAATGTATGCAACAACACAAGGTGTGAGCCTGGTCCGACAAGAAAACACCACTCACAGAATTTGCCTTCCTGACATCCACAGGATGGTGGAAATTATTTATGTCAAAGTCATTAGAACTGGTTTTAAAGGGAACATAAAGATGGATTGGAAATAATTTATGTCAAAGTCATTAGAACTGGTTTGGAAGGGAACATAAAGATGGATTGGAAATAATTTATGTCAAAGTCATTAGAACTGGTTTGGAAGGGAACATCTAGAAGGATATTATCATTGTGCAAAGTTTTAAAAATGTCTGTTGAAAAAGAGGGCAATAACGTATTAAAAAAGGACAAGGAGAAATATGGGAGTTACCTTCTCTTGGCAATGCAGACAATGGCTACAACGGCAATGATGACCACCACACCGACGGAAACAGCGATGATTGCGCCATGAACAGTTGTAAAGGCCTCTTCCTCAAACTGGTCTTTGATGTCCACCTCACACTCAGGCACTGCAACCATAAAAAGAAACTGCGTCAAAAATTCACACCATCAATCAGTCTTAATTGCATAAAAAAATTCACACCATCAACCAGTTTTAAATGTGTCAAAACTTCACACCATCAGCCAGTCTTAACTGCGTCAAAACTTCACACCATCAATCACTCTTAACTGCATCAAAACGTCACACCCTCAATCAGTCTTAACTGCTTCAAAACTTCGCACCCTCAATCAATCTTCATTGCATTAACACTTCACACTTCTGAAATTAGACACTCAGTCAACCGCTGCATTAAAAACTGCTCTGCAGACCCATCTGTTTAAAATCTGCTAATGTTGTCCCCTCCATTTTGTTCTGTAAATTACTTCAGTTGACTGCTCTGTGTGTGTAGAATCTAGGTCTTGCTGCTTGGCTTTCTGTGGTCTGAACTGTGTGTATGTGTTACAGTTTGGTGTTAAATGTGATTTCTACACAGCCTGCCAAGCTCTACTTCTATGTTAGCAGTTTGCACTTCACAACATTTTTATTATAACCAAGTCGATGCATCATAATGGTGTGGAATAAGGATGCTCTCCTCAAACTCGAAAACTTTAATACTCAAGGATAGTAACAATAGATCCATTTGGACCTATCTAACAGCCAGTCATGCAGTCCAAGCTATCTGTGAAGCATGCACTTAAAGGGGACCCAAAGGCAAAGACACAAACTGGCCTGACAATGCAGAAAATGTGCAAATACAGTCGTTCTATCAGTATTTCATTTTGCAAACGTCGTACAGTTGTTCTACCAATATTTCCTTTTGCAAGCTTCATTCATGCGGTTGTGCAATGAATGTTTCTACAACAGAAGTACATGTTCCTTCAAATCAGAGCTCCTCAGGATGGAGCCATATTGGTTTGCCCTTTACCAGTGAAAAGCAAAAAAAGGGTGACTCGTGACCACGCCTCTGCCACACACACTGGTCTTGTTCATGACATTTGGCCTTGTTTATGATGTCTGGCCTTGTTCATGATGCCTGGCCTTGTTCATGACATTTGGCCTTGTTTATGATGTCTGGCCTTGTTCATGATGCCTAGTCTTGTTCATGAAATCTGGCCTTGTTTATAATGATGTATGGCCTTGTTTATGATGTATGGCCTTGTTCATGATGTCTGGCCTTGTTCATGATGCCCGGCCTTGTTTATGTCTGGCTTTGTTCATGACACCTGGCTTCGTTCATGATGCCTAGCCTTGTTAATGATATCTGGCCTTGTTCATGACATCTGGCCTTGTTCATGACGCCTGGCCTTGTTCATAATGCCTGGCCTTGTTTATGACATCTGGCCTTGTTCATGATGTCTGACCTCATTCATGTCGCCTGGCCTTGTTTACAACGCCCGGCCTTGTTCATGACATCTGGCTTTGTTCATGATGCCTGGCCTTGTTTATGACATCTGGTTTTGTTCATGCTTGGCCTCATTCATCATGCCTGGCCTTGTTCATGATGCCTGGCCTTGTTCATGACATCTGGCCTTGTTAATGACACCTAGCCTTGTTCATGATGTCTGGCCTTGTTTATGATGTATGGCCTTGTTCATGATGTCTGGCCTTGTTCATGATGCCTGGCCTTGTTTATGATATCTGGCTTTATATATGACGTCACAGACACTGAGTGCCAAGCACACAAGAGCAGCTCTCATGAGCGTGTCCTCATGTCATTCAAATATCAGCTTTTAACAAGCAAGACCGGAAATCAACTGAAACACTGCTGTGATTCTATTTTTTATTCCGCTTCTATCAGCAGCACGCATGTTACATGCTTCTTCGCTCAGGGTTCCCTTTAAATACCATCGGCTGGGAACAAGGTTTGACATGTTCACTCACAGTCTCTGTAGGACCACTGGCTGGTGGAGAGGACAGGGTTGCAGAAGAGGCAGATGTTGGTGGCGGAAAGCTCCTGCGGCATGTAGCACTGGCCGTCTATCTCACAGGTGTCCGTCACCTGGTGGAAAACAACGACACTTTGCACTTGGAGAGAAAACAAAAACAGTTGTCTGCCTTTTTTTCTACAGCAGCCCTCTCTGTTCTTTCTGTGTTAGCTCTGTGTGTGTTAGTTCTCTCTCTGTTAGCCCTCTCTGTGTTAGCTCTGTGTGTGTTAGTTCTCTCTCTGTTAGCCCTTTCTGTGTTAGCTCTGTGTGTGTTAGTTCTCTCTCTGTTAGCCCTCTCTGTGTTAGCTCTGTGTGTGTTAGTTCTCTCTCTGTTAGCCCTCTCTGTGTTAGCTCTGTGTGTGTTAGTTCTCTCTCTCTGTTAGCCCTCTCTGTGTTAGCTCTGTGTGTGTTAGTTCTCTCTCCGTTAGCCCTCTCTGTGTTAGCTCTGTGTGTGTTAGTTCTCTCTCCGTTAGCCCTCTCTGTGTTAGCTCTGTGTGTGTTAGTTCTCTCTCCGTTAGCCCTCTCTGTGTTAGATCTCTGTGTGTTAGTTCTCTCTCTGTTAGCCCTCTCTGTGTTAGCTCTCTGTGTGTTAGTTCTTTCTGTGTTAGCCCGCCCCTCTGTGTTAGCTCTCTGTGTGTTAGTTGGGCTAACTAACACACATTGTTAGCTCTCTGTGTGTTAGTTAACCCTCTCTGTGTTAGCTCTCTGTGTGTTAGTTAGCTCTCTCTGTGTTTATGTGTGTTGGAGGAGGGAGAGAGGAGGTGGAGGAATGTATATGCATGTGTACTTTTGTTTTTGCAGGTGAAAAAAAGGTGTGTATTTAAGTGTGTGTGTGTGTGTGTGTGTGTGTGTGTGTGTGTGTGTGTGTGTGTGTGTGTGTGTGTGTGTGTGTGTGTGTGTGCGTGCGTGCGTGCATGCATGTGTGCATGCATGCGTGTGTTTTACACATAGTTATGCTGATGCTTACATCATGTGTTAGCTGTTTGCTAAACTGACAACAGTCTCTGTTTGAATGTACATTATGTGTGCTACATTATGCTTGTTTAGCTCTTGAAGTGCAGGTTAGGCACTTTAGAAATGTCCATTATTATTATTTTATTATCAAATGTGTAATTTAAAATCCCACCCAGTCACACAAAAACACACTGAAACATTTTCTCACACTCACTCACATGCACGCACACACACACACACACACGCACGCACGCACGCACGCACGCACGCACGCACGCACGCACGCACGCACGCACGCACGCACGCACACACACACACACACACACACACACACACACGCACACACACACACTTCACAGATTACTCACAATGCGTGTGCACTGATGCGTGCTGGGCTGACAGGAATAGCAGCGAGGGTCGTGTGCAGTGAAGAGCATTACGGTGCCTAGATTGATGCCATCGTTGCTGACCGCCACAGTCACGGTCTGCTGAGCGCTGTCAGAACGAGCAAGTGGGCAGTGAGCCACACTGCCAGTGATGAGCTTGGCTGGAACCTTGGTGATGTCTCCGATGGGGACGCGAAGTCCAGACAGCGTTAACTGCAAAGCATAATCACCACTGATGGCCTGTTGTCGCACAGAAGTAAAAACTGTGTTTTGTTTTTCGTGTTTCTTTATTTTATTTTTATATATGGCACATAAAAAATGTCCACACAAAACCTTTGTGTGTTCACAGCACCTGAGCTGACTTTCAGCGCAGAATTACTTACGGAGTTCACACAACCCCCTTGTGGCAATCACATGAATTAGCATGGGTGCACACAAACCCCCAAGCACTGGCAACTACACCATTGTTTGCAGACAGGCAGTTGAGCACACACTAGGTCAGCCCATGAAGACGGAAGGTGGCTGCCCAAGTGGCAGAGAATTTCAAAACTGTCACATGCAAAATTCGTCTCCCAAAGGGTGGGTACAGTCACTACCCTGGCCTTACAACACACACAGACAGACATCAGCACATCACCATAAAAAAAGGAATGCAGAAAAAGAAAAAGAAGGGGGGGGCGGGGATAGCTCAGTGGTTAGAGCACCGGACTCGTGATTGAAAGGTCGCGGGTTCGAATCCCTGCTGGAACGGCGGGAGAATTTTCTTCTCCAGGGTCGACTTTCTGTGCTGACTCTTATTTCGGTATCCGTTCCACCCCCGTGTTACCACAGTAGCACGTAAAAAATCCCGGTCATTCTGCCAAAAAGTGCAGGTGGCAGGTTACAGCTAAACACGCATACACCTTACGTATGTGGATTTTATTGAACCGTGCTTCGGCATTGGTCACAACTTGTCCCTAATATGTCAAATGACATCTGAGGACATTAAGCATCAATTCATCATCAAAGAAAAAGAAAAAAGAAGAAGAAAAAAAAACTGGCAGACTTACCTTGACAGACTGGATGTGACAAGAGAAGAAGGCGGAGTCCACAAAGTCTTGTCCAGTGATGAAGATGTCTTCACAGCGCTGACTGGCAGACACCTCACACAGACCATCATGCACCACAGCGGTGCCCGATGGGCGAGGAAGCTCTGCGCGTCTGTGAGCGCACTCTCCTCCCACGTAACCAGGGTAACAGTTGCACACACCTGTGGATAACATCATGTCACCATCTTCATTCAACTTTCAAGTGAACCCTCGCAGTGTTCAAAAATGCATGATCAGCTTTGGACATTGTGCACCAGCCGTTTTACCCATAGAAGCTTAGTAAGCATGATGGTGCAATCTGACATCCAAAGACTTCATGTACGTAGCACGTTTCCAATTTCCCCCAGACTTGTAACCTGTACAGGCTGAGAATTTGAACACTCTCTAACTCAACGTTTCTGACAGTAATATTCTCTAACTCAACGTTTCTGACAGTGACATTCTCCAACTCAACGTTTCTGACAATAACATTCTCTAACTCAACGTTTCTAACAGTAACATTCTCTAATTCAACATTTCTAACAGTAACTTTCTCTAACTCCAGTGGTTCTATAGTAACATTCTCTAACTCAATGTTTCTTAAACAGAGTAACATGCACAAGTTAGCCAATCAGAGCAGCACACGCATCACCGTTGCTGTTTCAGAGAAAGTGCAGCTAACATTATTTGTCACATTTTGGTTGACGCTGTGAAAATGATCTACAAAGCTTCACACATGATGTGAGAGTTACAGACCCATGTGACAGTCTCCATTCTCATAACACATGTTGGCACAGGTGCGGTCCAGGAAGTCCTGGACAATGGGCCGAACAACGTCCGTGTTCTGGTAGGTTGTGTTACGCAGGAACATGGATATGCATTTCTCCATTGCCTGGCTAGTGGAGGACTGCTGGTACAAGTTGGAGTCTGACATCTGCACAGTCAGAACAGGGATGTGGATATGAATGACATCCTTACAGACACAGCATGAGCATGAAAACACACTTGAGTCTGACATCCTTACAGTAAGTAAGTAAGTAAGTAATTTGGTGTTTTACGCCCAGTCAACCGTTACTGTTATCTCAGGGTGTCATCCTTACAGACAGCAGACAGAACATGAATATGCACCTGAGTCTGACACATGAACAGGTAGAACACAAATATGCCTCTCAGTCTGACACTAAGAGACAGAACATGGATATGCACTAGTCTGACATCTGAACAGACAGAACACAAATATGCCTCTCAGTCTGACACAAGAACAGACAAAACATGAATATGCATCTGAGTGACATCCAGACAGATAGAACATGAATAGGCATTTGAGTCTGATACCCTCACAGATAGAACATGAGCATGCACTTGTCTCTGACACCAGCAAAACTAGCACATTAACATCAGCCTGAGTATGATACATGCAAGTATGGGCAAGTTTGACGTGCACTGTTAAAAATATGAATAAACGCTTGTGTCTGACACATGCACAGTTAGAACGTGAGCATGCACTTGTGTTTGATAACATGCACAGTTAGAATGTGAACGTGCACTTGTGTCTGACACATGTACAGTTAGAACATGGGCATGCACTTGTGTCTGACACATGCACAGTTAGAACGTGACCATGTATTTCTTTCCTCAGGACGTGGATAGGCCTGACAAAAAGTGACATCTGCGCAGCTAGAAAATGAATGCAGAATTGCATCTTTACAGACGCCATCAGTAACAGTTTGTTTTGATGGTTTCAGACACTTTGTCAAAAACTAAACTCCACTAAGTGTGGTTGCTTCACTTCAGTGCACAAATGTTTACCTCCCACCCCTTTTAACAATATCCCCAAGATTCTTACATCCAAATTCACAAACAGGGAGCGCACATACCCTGATGTCTTGCACACACATGTTGATAATGTCAGTGTAGAAGTAGGTTCCGTTGGCAGTCAGGACGGCCTTGTTGCAGTAGCGCAGCTGTACCACTTTCTCCAGCTCACGCTCACAGTGCTCGCGAGCGGACGCCTCTGTCCAGTTACTGGGTGTGGGCCAGCCAGTGCTCTGAAACACGGGTCAACCTCTGCATAACACATTTGTATTGTCAAAATCTGAGATGTTTAGA